>JBAMBE010000436.1:0-685000 GCA_037043585.1 Drosophila mimica
TCCGAATTGTTCCAAATTTTCGCGCATTTTTGCATTTTTTATCGATTTTTTCAAAATTTCTGCGCATTTTTGCATTTTTTATTGATTTTTCCGAATTCTTTCTTTATTTGTATTCTTGCAGTTTTTATTGATTTTTCCGAATTTTTTCCGCATTTTTGCTGCTTTTATTGTTTTTTTTTTCCAATTTTTCCGAATTTTTTATTGATTTTTCCAAATTTTTGCGCATTTTTGCAGTTTTTATTGATTTTTCGTTATTTTTACGCATTTTTGCAGGTTTTATTGATTTTATCGAATTTTTCTGAATTTTTGCTAATTTTTGCAGTTTTTATTGATTTTTCCGAGTTTTTTCGTTGTTTTTTTTTGTATTTTTGCAGTTTTTATTGACTTTTCCGAATTTTAGCGCATTTTTCCATTTTGTATTTTCATAAAAAGCTATCTTTAATGTTGACAGAATGTCTCTGAAATGCACAATTTGTTGGAAGAATGCGTGCAACTCAACTATTGTTGTCAGTTCCTTTTAATTGCTAAGACAGCCACACAAGTAGCTCCCCAAATCCCACTCCGAAGAACCATCTCTCACATCCATATGTAATAGTTGCAATCGTCGTTGCTCGAATGTATCCTAAATTAAGTTGTTATCCAGTGGAAAAATATACAAATTGTTTTTGGCTCATGTCAGAAATATACTTTTTTATGACCAAGTGACATGGCAGCCCAGTCTCTCTTTCTCTCCCTCTCTCTCACACAGACACCATCTCTTTCTCTGTTCCATCAGCAACCCCTTGACTCCCCAACCTTTCTCTTTCACATGGCATTTGTCTAGCGAACACTTTCGAATGGCGCCAGCGAAAAAAAAAAATAATATTAAACAAAAGAGCCAACTCGCATGTGTGTGTGTGTGTGTGTATGAGTGTGTGTTGATGATGGGGACGTGTTAAGGTTTATGCACACTTCGTGTATCCCCAAATCAGATAAGCGAGCCAAACTCCTAACCCCCCTCCGCCCACACTCCTTCTTCATTCTGTTGCATACAACCTAAAACCGAAGCGTAGCGAACCTCTCTCTAAAATAATTGCGAATCATAAATACTAAGTTGAGGCACGGCTCGACATTATTTAGTGGCAACAACAGACGACAGGCAGTTACTCTCTCTCCCTCTCTAACTCTCACTCTCCACCTGTGCCCCAAACAGTTACTCTCTCCTCCATTGCCACCACCCCATTCTGCTGCGCAACTAACAGTTAATTAAGACATTCGGGCATTGCCTGCTCCATTACCACCCACTGGTTCTTTGCCTGTTTCACGCCGTGTTGCAGCCTAATCTCTTCCTTCTCTGCTATTCCTCCCTCGCTCAACGTCACCCTCAACATGTCCAGCTGCAGTTCGTCGCGTGTTTCAACTCTGCGGCCATGTTGCCTTCTCTTGTTGAACTTGTTGGAGTTGCTGCAACTGTGGCAGAGAGTGTTTATATAAACGTGTTTGCTCCAATTCCCCTCCCCCTCCCACACACAGATGTTCCCTTTCACTTCTGCTCACAAGCTTCTAATTGAGCGTGCAGCGGTCCTTTCTAATTATCGCCCGAGCGAACCAAAGCGAACTGAACTAACCCAAACGGGTTTGAATTTCATACCTTTGACGCTTTATTGTTGCTCCCGAATTTGCACTTATGTACTTAGTTCTCCTTGTCGTTGTTGAATTTGTTGTTGCTGTCCGCACTGTTGTTTACTGCAAATTGCGATGGCGACATTCTGGCAAAAAGCCTCAGCCTCGCCCAAACACATAAATTAGGTTGTTTCGGATCTAAATACAGTTTAAAGTTAAGGGTTAGCATGCCAGACTGCTACTGTGGGGAAAGTAGTGGATTGGGCGCGATTGTGGAAAACTATGTTCGAAGCAACCATGTGCGATTGCCTGCTAGGCAGTTAGCCATCCATCCAACCATCCATCCAACCATCTATCCATCCATCAGAACAGCGAATCAACTTCATTACCGCCTGAATTTGTGAGTATGTGTGTATGTGAATGTGTGTGTGTGTTTCAGTGTAAAGTTCCTGTACTGCTTTTAACGGCGCCACGTAACTAAATTAAGCAATTACGGCCCTGGGTACTGTGTACTCTATTCTCCTTCCCCACTGAGAATTGAAACCACATCCACAGCCCCTGAAAACTCCCTGCAATGTTATGGAGAGAGTGAAAAGTGGCTCCCCACAATCATAACGGTAAGCGTTTCCCAGAGAAATGAAACTCCAACGGATCCTTTGCTAAAACTACAAATGGCATTTATATCCTCCCCTGGTCCAGTTCCAGACACGTTATTTCCTCTTCAATATATGACTAATCCACCCTTGAAAGTGGGTTCATCTAAGAACTTTCTTGAGTCTTAGTTTCCGTTTCTGTAAATTAGTATGCTAATCGTTCGGCTTATGACCAATTAATCAACTCTGCAACACATCCAGACCCACATCCAGTCCTAGTCCCAGCCTGACATATTTTTATTGACTTATGCATATCCTCCTACGCACCCCCCTTTCCCACGTCGGACAAACATTGCAAACATAACTTTCAGCTGCTTCGAATTGGACTACAGCTGTAACCGATAGGTTTATGGTTGCTTCTGGATCTGCAGGAACCATGTCGCCAATTAACAATATTGAATTTGAATTGGAGGCAGAAGGCGGAGGGCAGTAAGAAAGAGACTGGGAAACCCGCCACGCTACAATGGAATCCTTTCGAGTGGGTCAATGCGAAAGTGTTTACGAGTCGTCTTCACTTTCCACGGTTCGTGGTTTGGCTCTTGGCGCTAATCGCTTAGCCCATAAAACCCTAAAAGCGCCCCCTAATTATAACTGACCACGCAGCAGTGCAACTCGGTTGCGTTTGTTTCCGTTTTCATTGCGAGCAAATGAATGGAAATACAAATGCCACAATGAGCGACGGGTTGAATGGGGAAAACTTCTCTGAATGGCAGTCGACTGACTTCGGCTGCTTACCTCATGGATGAGCTAGCGACAGACCTTTAGGCAGACATGGAGACAGGCACTTCAGAGAACTCCCCCATTGACCTAATGAGCCATTTAGCCAATTGGGGTTAATGTCTTGTGGGTAGAAGAAATGGTTAGAGGGGAAAGAGAGGATGAAGCAATGTCTTTCAGCTGCGACTCACAACTTATTGATCAATTTTCCAAAGGTTTCGTGCAAAGTTTGTGCTCAGGGAAGCATATGAAATCGCTAACTGGGTAGGAAAACTTGAGGATTAACGAGGTGCTCCATTTTATTTACTTCATCTCTTTATTTTCATATTTTCCTTATTTATAGGCAAACATTTTGGTCACGTGCTCGGGACGTGAGCATTTTCGTCAATAGAAAAATAAGTTGAAACAAAAGTTGGAACTCGCTTTGCGTTCTACTAAACTGCATTGTTCCCCACTCGACGACTGCAGCAATCTGCCTACTGGCATGGCTGCTTAGTCCTAAACTTGTTGTGTGTTTCCCTGCCCCAGTTCGTGTTGATTGGAATTACGATACCGGGCGAGCCTTGTAAGCCTCCGTGTGAGTGCGTGAGCTGCCTGCCGACCAGTTGTCATTTACACAGCTTACTCCTTGTCCAACAGGACGCAAACAAATCGAGGACAACACAAATGCTACAGCTCTCAATTGGACCACCCCCAACCGATTACACAGCGATGCATCGGAACTCCAATTGCAGTTGAAGAGAAGGATGCGCTGCAGGAGGAGTAGGGTTAAGTGAAGGAGTGGTTCTGAGGGATATCTTTGATTTCAATTGGTTTCATGATTTCGATTTTAAACTCGCACCGAGTGGAAGTAGAAATGGTCCGACGGGATATGAAACTGTAATTGGAAGCCACTGAAGCGAGCTGTCCGAATCTGTATCTGAATCTGTCCTCCTGTCACACGTCACTTGAGTTCTCTATGTGTTTCCTAACGGGGTAGGTTGAGGGTGACTTCCTCATATGAAATGACAGATTGCTCTATGGCAACTCGAATATTAATTATGGGCTGATCCCAGACACTGATGCATAATGTTGAGTAGAGTATGTCTATTCGAATTGATGTTCCCCTGGGAACCTCGACCTGAAAGCAAACGCGTGTTGCTTGGCCCCTGAAATGGTTTCAGTTTCAGTTTCGTTTCATCCTCGGATCGAAGTTAACATCGAATGTCAGCTGGGCATCCTTTCAGCTCAATTAGACTGTATTTGTCCCTTTGTTCTCTGTCTTTGTTTCTGACTCTGACTCTGAGCAGTTCAGATTGCCACTTCATTGGCATTTGCTGAATCCGTCGCTGCACTGACTCCATCGAATGTTGAGTTATGTTTCTATCACTCGTCACTCACCCAGTCCACTGGCTACAGTGGAAGCTCTGACAACGGCTGCTTATCAGCTAATGTGGTGCTTTATTGAGTTATGGAAATTTTCCAGCGTTCAGTGAGTTGGCAGGTTGTCGTTGTGCCTTCTGCCATTTTCCGACCGCAGACATATTTTCCAACTCATTTCATCGCGTGTTGCGCACGAATGAGGCATCGAAAATTCAGATACCATTGCTAAAAAGCGTTACCATGTTCCTATTTCTGTCCGCATCCATATTCCATCGAAACCTGCCCCTGGCAGCCATTTTGTGCAACAGTCGCATGTTGTCCATCATCATTCGCATCGTCATTATGGATGTCATCATCCCCTATCTGCAGACGAGCGACAGACGAGTCACTTTTACGATCCCAAGCTAATAAAGTCGTCTCGTTTCTGCTGTCTGCTGTCTGCTGTCTGCTGTCTGTTGTTGGGCGTCAGCGCCAAGTTGCATAATTCAATTACATCCGATGTAGACCCATAAAACTAAATCAAAGGAAAACAAAGCGTCACACTTCATTTACCCGGCGTGCTCCCCACAGTTTCATTGCAACCTTCCATTTTTATCCCCATTCTCAGATCGTTTCTGGTTATGTAGTTTTTCCAATCATACAAATTTGGCGCCACTTCCTTTTAGAAAGAAGTTGTGCAAAGAAATTGTCTTTTCCTGTCCTCTGTCCCTTTTCCATTGTGCTGTGGATGGGCAGATCTTACATGTTGCGATGCTGCTTATCCTTTTGGGCCATTGCCGATTGCTGACATCCAAGTGGAGCCAGTCCGTTGAAGACTACTTCTGCTTTTGTTATTGGCAAGCAAAGTTTTCCGTCGCTTCCGTTTGTGCCTCAAAGCATCAAACAATTGACTCGCTTGACTTTTGTTGGAGGTTTCCATTTAGTTTTCCTCTAAATAATAATATTCGCAATATCGTAAAAGCTGTTTCGACTGCATTTCTCCCAGTGTAAAAAGTTCATGTCTGCTTCGGCTGCCAACAAGCCAACTACAAGCGAACTTGGCCTTGGCCAAAGGCGTTTCTCAAACTTGTTGGCGGATTTTGAATTAGTGCCAAGCATAAAGTGTTGGCCCATTATTATCCTTCGGACTTCATAACTTCACTCGTAAAATCTTGATAGTTGCGAGTCCTGTCAGAGATTCTTAACATATCTGCGGAAGGAGAATCACTAAAAGCAAATTGTGACGCATAAAATTAAGTGGAGTTGAGTTTGAAACTTAGTTGGAGCCAAGTCTGATGGGGTTATTGCCCCATATGCCATTTGAGTGCTGTAATTCCCCATTTATCGAGGTAATTAACTATTTGGATGGAAGCAAGTGAGGAATACGTGAGCCAAAAGAAACCTGACAGCTGGCAACAGGCCAATCTCTCAGACCCACAACCGGAAACATGAGATATCAAATTTAAAGGCATTTCAACAGCAAATGGCAGCAGTTTTCCTCAGCTCTTCTTGCCACTGTCAGCTGCTGACAATAAGATTGGAAGGCGTTAAAGGAAATGCCCCAAAATGTGGCAGCAAGTGTCCGAGTTTGTGTTGCTTTTGTTGCGGACTGCGGCAAAGGATTGCAACCGACTCTCATCGGACACATCAGAGATACATCTTTTATATTGTTGCACTCTCCGTGTTCCTATTTGCTCTGAGAATCTGAAACGATTTGTAAAGCGGCCACAACTCGACAGCCATTCAAGGGCTCTGATAACTGTGCAACAGAATAAAAGTGGCAGAAGGAAATGAAAAGTGCATTCGCAGAGTTTGGTCAAGTGTGAATTATTCATTCCTCATCCCATTTTGTCAAGCTGCACTTGAAAATCTTTCAAGACGAGTCGAGACTCTCCCTATTTTATGACGGCGTCTCTGCTGTATTTGCTGCCTGGCTGGATTATATTCACGAGGCAATTTGTCCGGCGCCAGCAATACACAAGTTTCGGGGAAAGCTGATGGGAGCTGAAGGGTGGTCACGTGTCCATTTTGTTTACATGGCGCATTAAAGGGATTCCGATTCGTTTTATTGCGATTTGATTCTATTTTCTATTTTCAAATTGTTGTTGTAGTCTGCCTCGCGTGCGTCTGTCTGTCCTTCTGCCCCTTGCTTCTTAGACCCAGCACACCATCGCATCCACAAATCAAGTCTCGCAATGTTGATATACCCTGATTCGGAAGGATATTATTGGTTTTGTCCAATGTCCGTCTATACGAATATACGAATGAGAACATATAAGCCTTTCAAAAGACTTGGGTAGTGGAATAAACTCGACAATGTCTGCATTAGATAAAGTGTTCAGATTGATGTGTACCACCCACTGTGTTGTTCGCAAATCAATGGAGCCTCACTATAGATACATTTCTAATAAATAAAACCATTCCTCATAGCTGGCAACATTCTCTCAAAACTGTAAAATAAATTCAATTCAATAGCCGACTATATTTCTGTACTAATTACAAAGCTTGAAGGTGTATAAATTGTCGGCCACCTTTTTATCGATCACAGAGTATCACATTTTTAGTAATGTCCGTCTGCAAAGTTCGTTTTTATACTATACGACCAAAATCACGTTCTTAACTTTAAATGTAGGATTGATCTAGAGGCCAAACTATGACTAAAAAGCCCTTACTTTTTAAAATGCGTTGAGTTTTGACGAAGTTATGGCATTTTGAAGGTTCGACCTATACCCATAAGCCGATATGCCGATTTGCGGATTATAATTTTGACTTCTGTTCCGACCCAAAATCACATTTTCAACTTTAAATGTAGGATTGATCTAGAGGCCAAACTATGATTAAAAAGCCCTTACTTTTTAAAATGCGTTGAGTTTTGACGAAGTTATGGCATTTTGAAGGTTCGACCTATACCCATAAGCCGATATGCCGATTTTCGGATTATAATTTTGACTTCTGTTCCGACCCAAAATCACATTTTCAACTTTAAATGTAGGATTGATCTAGAGGCCAAACTATGATTAAAAAGCCCTTACTTTTTAAAATGCGTTGAGTTTTGACGAAGTTATGGCATTTTGAAGGTTCGACCTATACCCATATACCGATATGCCGATTTTCGGATTATAATTTTGACTTATGTTCCGACCCAAAATCACGTTCTTAACTTTAAATGTAGGATTGATCTAGAGGCCAAACTATGATTAAAAAGCCCTAACTTTTTAAAATGCGTTGAGTTTTGACGAAGTTATGGCATTTTGAAGGTTCGACCTATACCCATAAGCCGATATGCCGATTTTCGGATTATAATTTTGACTTATGTTCCGACCCAAAATCACGTTCTTAACTTTAAATGTAGGATTGATCTAGAGGCCAAACTATGATTAAAAAGCCCTTACTTTTTAAAATGCGTTGAGTTTTGACGAAGTTATGGCATTTTGAAGGTTCGACCTATACCCATAAGCCGAACCCTAGGCAAACTTGGACAGTATTTCTTGGCTGCACACAAATTATGGTATCAGAGTATTTCGCTGTCGGTTACGTTCGACTGCAACGTCCTCTCTTCTTTTTTTTTTTGTTCTCGCATTCGCATTAATTTTCTTTTCTTTATCCTTTATCCTTCTTATCCACGCTCTGCGGAGTGCTTTGGATTTTCCTCGTATTGTTCTTTTGCCCTTCCCGTCTGCTTCATGTTAGTGTGAACTTTGCCACTTTGCTGCAGCTTTTTTCAGTTCCTGCAACTGTTTAAGCGTCTGTCAATTGTTGTTGTTGTTCTTTTTGTGTATTGTTATCCTGCTTTGCAGCTTTTTGTACACATTTGTTGCACGGGGTGGTGGCTCGCTTAGCCTTTCATTTCAAACCCCCTTTCGTTACCGATCCCTTGACTCACTTATTGTGTGTGTTTTTGCCACGAGCCGGACTCATTACTGAAAAGTGGGCGTGTCCCTTGGCGGTTGGTTCTTGCCTCCGTGCTGATAAGTGCACGCCTAGTGTCTTAGTGGTTCTCATGTGGTTCTGCTCACTTCTTCGCTTATCAGTTGCAATGTATCAGATGTTGGTGCTATAAAGCACACCTCCAGGAAACCCCTGTCTTGAATCCGCATTTTATCGCTGGCGATTAACCACACGAGACACGTGGCTCCTGCACGAAATCCACTCAGCAATCTTCAATCTCGCATCTGCAATTAACTTGACTGGTGCACGTGTAAATATCATAAATGATGCCACAAACTAGGAAAGGGTTTTCCACAGCACAGCATGAATATTTTCAATTATTTTTCATAGGCCTCTGCTTTGATTTTTGGTTTAATTCATATTTTATATTTTTTCTTTAATTAAAAGTCCAACGTCACCCTCCCTCTGAGGCTGTCAGGAAATGGTGAAAGAAAATTGTGAAATTCTTTCATTTGGCATTTGATTTTCGTCCTACTGCTAATTAGACGCATTTTCAAAGTTTTTACCGGATATTTTTGGGGCATTTCCCAACTAAATTGAGCGCTGGCAAAATGTTTTTAATTAAGTTTCGAGTGAGTGATACATTTCAAAGAAAATTGAATCTCGACGAAAATCGATACAGATGACTTTTCATACGAAAAATGTGACGGAGAAAATTCCTACTTTGAATAATTGACTTTAAAATGATGTCCAATTTGTCTGGCGTTCCATGTTTTGGTCTAATCAAATCCTGGACAGCTTTAATTGGACAGCATTTTAAACTGACAATTAGCTAAGGGAATATATGCGAGAGGTGCCCCGTTGCAACAGATTGGATTAAAGTCAATTTGCATGGCTGGGTATAAAAAAGAAGGCGCAACAGTTGCAACTAAATAGTGGGATCTGCGGGGGGCAGCCAGGAGCCACTGCGCATGTGACCACGCAGCCTTTCAATGTGTGTGTGTGTGTGTGATGGGTGGTGTGGGGAGGTGGGGGAGTAGGGTTCGGGTGTCGGATTCCGGGTTTCGTTTGGGTTTGTTATGTAAACAAATTTGGCAGTTGTCTGCCGGATGATGGGCTTTGCGGCGTGTCTGCGACAACTTTGCAACTGCCACAGAGTTTAGCTTTGGGCACTGCCTGAATCTGCCTCAGGCGAAGCGACGATAATCGATAAACGGTCAGCTTTAAGCGCCTTAAAGCCCCTTTTTCTTTGGACCCGATCCGCTTGTCAGTGCCAAATGATTATAGCGTTGAATGTCAAAGATTACACTTAACCCATTTCGGGCACCTTTGTGAGTTATTTCATTTATTTGGCTACTGCTCGAAAATTGTAAACTGTTTTAACAGGAATACCAGTTGGTTGCCACTTGAAAATACTTGTGGCAAGTGGCTCTAACAAAGGACTATAACACATATTACAACCCACAATCAGTCCATTCGACTGGTTGCCCAAACTGGTGACAATAAGGACGGCAAAAACAACATTTTAACTGATTGCGTTTCGATAAGTACGCTTTTAATGTGCGCCTATCTAAGTGTGTTTGTGTGTGTTTGAGTGTGTGCTTTTACTTAACACAACACAACACAACACAACACAACACCAAAAACCAAACTATCCAGCAAACAGACAGTTCATAGGGACAGCAGGCAAGCAAATATTTAATACCCTGTAAATTTAAATTATTGCTTTTCCTTTTCTCAGTCTGAACTTGACAAGCATTTTAAGGTGTTAAAATTAATTTTTAAAGTATTTGCAATTAACATTTATTAAATTGAAGGCAGCAACCATGTGGGAGTGGCCATTCAATGCCATGAGGATGTCTAAGGACATTTGTACATCAAACATCAGAATCTACTCTTTGATATCTGACAACAGAATCTGAGCAAGTTATTTCTGTGCAGGATATCACGAGTTCGTTGAAGCTCGACTCGAATCATCGTGACCTGTTTTGTGTGTAAAACAAGCATGTGTGTTTCTTGTGTGTATTTTGCGTGTGTGTTTGTGTGTGTGCGTGTGTGTGTGCGTGTGAGTGTGAGTGTACATATGTGTTAGCTTGCGAGCTGTCACCCAATAACCGCAGCATTGCGTGACCAGTTTTCATGTATGTGGCTTCACTTTGCTTTCGTGTTGTGTGTGGTTGTGTGTGGGTGGGTGTGTGTGTGTGTGGATGTGTGTGGGCTGTAAATTATGTGATTTTTAGGAGGCGCATCCTCTATCATTATTTCTCTGGGCGTGTGTTTATATAAAAATCAAAAATGTGGACACTAATTGAAATATGCCAGAGATTAGCAAACCGACCCTAAGTAATGCCAAACAAACGATAAGCCCCATTTCATCATACCACAAGTCCTCGGGCCGTCCATAAAAGAAAATTATGCAAATTTTCTTGCTGCGCTCGGACACTTTTCAATGCACGCGCCCCTCACATCCTGTGCTTTGGCTTGATTGAATGCCCACTAAGTGCTTTGGCTTCGATGTGCCTCATAAACATCAACAACAACAACAACATCAACAACAACAACAACAATAATGAAAACTTTTCAGAGCCAAAGTGCCCATTAAAGTGTTTGCTGCTATTTATTTGTATACCCTGTAAGCAGAGAAAGAATAGTCGGCTACATCTGAGAATCTTGAATCAACATGAGCAGCAGATTTTTGGTCTGCATCTCAGTTTCATTGTACAACTGACTGACTATGAAAGATGTATGTTATAGTAGAGGGATGTTGATGACCTCTTGCTAAAATGTAATTGAAAAAGGTTTTATTAAAATTTTCAAGATTATTTCATTATATTGCTGTAAAACTCAGTGACGACTAGTTTATATGGATACAAGCACAAGGAAGAACGATAAACTATAATAATCTACATTTATAATTTAGAGCTCGACAATAAATTAAAGTAAATCAGATCTCACGAAATCATATATAGATTTAAATCATTCTCTAGAAACGAAGAATATTTATCATAAAATAAAATCCAACCTAGCATAATCATTAAGATGGAACCAACCAACCTGCACTTAATTTCTAAATAAATTCATTTCTAGGCACATTGAATATTGAATATCCTTGCAGAGGGAAGTGCGACAAGTAATGAATGTGTAACCAAGTGAAAAGGTTGTTGTAAAATGTATTGTCATATTGATCTTATTTTGTATATTTAAGATTGTGAATAAATAAACGCGCTGCAATATTTTTTATTTATTTTAAATACCTACGCTGTTTTCAAGAAATTAAAGCAATTCCACAAAATAGCTCACTCTAAAACAGCATTCTTAATTGCTATAATTAACCTGAGTAGTTTAGCAATGCATTCAAGGAGCTTTTGTTTTTTTTTTTTACTTTTCAAAATAAATTTAGATTTAGACTTACCTGTTTTGATTTCAGCTCTAAGTTTCAGGTAACATAAGGAGAGTTGCGAGTGCTGCTGTGAATTAAATGAGCCTGGACATGGGTAAATGGACTTAGACATGGACAGGTAGATTAGGCACAGACAAGGCTTAACGAGTCGACTATTTCAATTGGCGGCGGTCAAGAGGACATAAGCCTAAGTAGGCTAAGACCAGCAGCATCATTTGCACGCTCTGCCCAGAGTTCGTTGCCTCGACCTACAATTTGACGAGTATCTCGGTGGAGCCAAGCACAGACAGTGGCTGGCAACCGGGATTTGCGTAAAAAACAAATTTCAGTTTAATAACCAAAATGACAGCGATAAATCAATGATTATTGCCCATTGTGCGGGGTCGGGTAATGATGGGGATGGGGCAGCTGTGGACTCGTTTTTAGCTTGGGTTTGTTTTTTTTTTTTGGTGGCGCTTTAAAGTGGCTGCTCGTTGCCGTACAGAAATCCGAGATACTTTTATGGGCCACTTGGCCGATAAAAGTCTGGCCAGACCTCAGCCTCAGTCCCAGCCCCAGTATCAGTCTCGTTCTCCGAGCCGAGTCCGATTCCGAGTCCGAGTCTGAGTCGCAGTCTAGTGGTGTCGCTTAGCTGGCGCTTCTGTCACTTTGTCGCTTTGCCGTCCTCTCGCTCTGTGCACAATAAATTCAGCCACATAATATTGAAAATTTCCAGCTATGCATCCCTTCTCTGCCCTGCCACATCGTTGAGTTATAAAAGGTAATTGAGGTTGTATTTCATGCCAAATGGTTGCTCCGTTTCGGAGGCCCAGTCCCAATGGCAGGTGGTTTTTCACACAGCGAGCGAGAGAGATAAAGAGAGAGAGAAAGAGAGAAAGAGTGTGTGTGATTCCTGTAAAATGTGAACCATGATAATCACATTTACGATTTTGGAATCCCATAAGCTCTGGCAGAAAAACGATGACACGAACAGAAACGCTGCTCTCAGTCTGTCTGGGGCACGTTGGCTACGTTTTAGCTTTCAATATCCCATCAAGATTTATTCTATCAATTTGACACCATAATAACAAAGATATATTGTCGGCTTAAAGCCAACACATTCGAACAGAGACTGAGTCCAGCTGAGCTTAATTAAAGTGCTCTGCCCATTAAAGTGCAGGAATGCAGGATTTACCTTTAATTATCCACACAGATGCATGCACTAAAGAGATTGAAACTTAATATTTAATATTAATGGGCTATGATATTGTAAATCTGCGTTGAAATTCGATTTTCACTTAACTGATTTAAATTTGTGCAGCTTTAATCCTGTTATAAATTTGCTATTAATTTGCCATCAATTGAAAGGCGTAAATTATAATAATTAATCTCGATATTATTTATTTGTTATTTTTATGACTGTCGCTTGATGTTACTTGGTGGCATGTACACACATACATATGTATGTACATGTGTAACAGCTTTAGTTGCCATTGTTGTCTGCCAGGTAATTTCAACCTGAACAAAGCTCCTTTCACATTCCGAAGTCCTCCTTCGGACTGCCCGCAGTGCCTAATGCAAATTAATTGCTTTTACAAATTAGCTGGGAAAACAAAACCGTTTCGATTTGGGAGCTACAAATGCGTTGACCAACGCATATTACGTAATTATGCGCGAGGTTAAATGTAGGCAGACCGACAGATACCCTAGTAAAAACTGATATCCATGGAATTGGCCTGTTTCAGCTAAAAGAAAATGATGTCAATAAAGAGTAGCAGAGGTTGTAGAAGCGAGTCTCGCAAGAATCCTAGATGGCTCAAATCCTGTGGCTACAATTGTTGTCCTTTACCAATATACCCCTCGAGCTGAAGCAGTGTTGCATTCAAACAACATTATTTTTAATCAGTTATCAAAATTTATCGCTTTAAATTTGTCTGCACAATGTGTGGGCGGGGCTGAAAGAGGACTCTGGATGTATTTATGTAGTTGGTGTTCATTTCAATTTTTGTTTGCGTTATTTTCCGCTTAACATTTATGCGAGTTTAATGAAGTGGACCACCGCCCCTCCGCCTCCAGCCGCTGTCCTACTTCCGTTGGCGGCTCTCATATTGCATTTTCCACTTGTTTATTGTCGAAATGTGTGGACCACATTAAAGTTAATGGGAAAAGCCAGGGGCTATTCAACGCACAACAATATCGGATATGGGGACGGAAAGAACCGGCAGAAACAATGCGAACTCATAAAACTCAGTTGAAATGCAATTCGATACTTTTTGGCCTGAAACTGAGCCAAAAACTATTTGCGAAATGAGCAAAGTGCCGCCAGCTGGCTAAAAACTCAACTGACATGGAATTTCACCAAATCCCCAACCTCCATTGCTCCCCTCTGCTGGCAGCTGTAGATCTAGTGGAATAAATAAATACGAGTACATAAATCTGTTTATATTTTCCATTCTTCAATAAGAAGGAACCGATTTTAAATTCCTTATTCATTCGACTTAACTGCTCACATTTTGAACACAAAAATAATTGAAAGCACAACGACTCGTCGGCCAATCCCCTCCGGGCGGGGGGTGGTAAGGAAAATAGAACGTGGTCTGCCTCGCAATTAAAGTCACCATGGAGCCAGGTGCTGAAACAATGGCGGGGGTAATGGAAATTGACGTTTGCTTAGCTTAACTCTCCGACTCACGGATTCAATTAGAAACGAAAGCCATTTTATAATTGAAACGAGCCTGGCAGGCACGCCACGCCCCCAGGCGAAGACGCCTACTTTTAATCTAGCGAAACATAAAAATAGACTGAACATCAATAGATATGGCAGAAGAGGAACAAGGGAGCACAATAATGATAATGGTTAGTGCGGAAGGGAAATTGCAGATATGATTATTCATTAGACGGCGAAACATGTAATTGAAAAGTTTTTTTGACACAACTGCCACGACTCTCATCATCATCGTCAGCATCCCGAACATCATCTTCAACCCAAAGACAAAACCCGTCGCTCAATTTGTCACTCGCTAGGAGGTGAGGGGGCGTGGCAGCTGAGACTAGAAGTGAAGGGGGGCGGGAGGGTCTGACTGATGATGTGTGTGACTAAGCAGAAAATTTCCAGCATTCCCGCTGCCTGCTACAACTCCCTATCTCTTTCCCAGTCTGTGTCTTCCCCATTTTTCCATCTCCTCCTTCGTCCTGATTATGATTGAGTTGACGTCGTTAATATGTTATCGATGACGACGATGGGCGCTCCTCCATTGCGAAACAGCGCATCGTTGAACGATTGTTTTTCTCGCGCTCGCGACTCGGCAGCTTTTGCTGCTGAGGGAGGATGGTCGGAGTGCAAAGGAGGAGATGTTGTTCCATTTAAATCAGTTACATTCCTCGCAATGTCAACAAAAACACACTCATATATTCACACACATATATTCACACACAAGCACACGGAACAGTTGCTTATTTGTCTTTTGAATTATTAATGAATTCGTTGAATGGCTTCAGCCTCTGGCTTGGGATTGGGCTTAAGCCAGGCTGTGGTTACCTGGCCAGCATCTGAACTGAACTCAACTGATTGGATGTGAGTTGCTGCAGTTAAGTCTGTTGATGACCTGGCTCTTAATCAAGTGAGTCGTCGCCTGGTGCATCCTTGCGGCATCCGCTTTCATCGCAGATAAGTTTAATTAAATCCCAGGCACATTTCTCAGTTGCTGCCCCTGAGGCTGCCACGCCTCTTGCCAAGGGGTCAGCGGAACAGGAACAGAATGAAGCAGAGGAGGAAGCAGCAAAGTTTTCTGATTTCGATTTTTATTGCGGCCAAAAAACTCTAAAACAATTTCCAATCTGCGGCCGTGGAGATTAGAGAAAGCGAGGAGGGAAAGAAGAATCAGGTGGAACTGGAGCTTGGTTTCTTGGCAACAATTTCATTTTGGAGGAACTTCCGCTTTTATTTTCACCTCTGCCAACTCTTGACTTTCCACCTGGCCAACTGTTTTGGTTTTGGTTCTGGCTCTAACTGCACCAGGAATTCCATTCGTGTAGCTGCAAGCAACCAGCAGGAAAAGGGGAAAAGCAAAGAGGAAAAACCACTTGAACCACAAAATCCAAAAGCCAAAAGTTGTTCCTATTTCCCTCGTTTTCTCTCCAAATTCTCTTGAATAATTTAATGCTCAGAATCAAAATACGCAAACGAATTTATTAAAACGTCAGTCGAAGCAACTCGTAAGAGTTTAAATCAGAAGAGCAACTCAACTCGCTATGCGATTCTCTAAGCTGTTAATCTTTTTTCAACTTTGTAATTACTTTTGCAGCCAGAAAACTTTCTTTGAGAAGCACATTCACAAATTATATTCGAAACAAACAACAAAGCCACTCAACCACACTCTGCTACCCACTCCCGAACCACACACTGTCACCAACACCAACACCAACATCAACTTCAACTTCTCAGCTTCAGCTACTGTCCGAAACTCAACTAAATCACTTTCTATTCAACAGGATTCTCCGCAGAACAAACCAACCAAACGGGCAACCGACGACTAGACGAACAGACGACACAAAAAGCCACCAGTACAACGAGCACAACCAGGACACGTGCTCGACACCAATAACGGGCCACTGGACACTGTTGTCCACTCTCTGCTGACCAGCTGGAAACACGTTACCAACGAGAAGAACCAACAGCAGCAACCAGTAGCAGCAGTTGGTCAAAGGAGCAACAGTGGGAGGAGGAGGCAGCCAACGCAGGGAGGAGGAGTGGCCAATAAAAAAGCTAACGAAAGTCCAGCAGAATCAGATGCGAAAATGCTGATGCCGCTTGCAGTCGACAGGCGAATCCAGCAGCAACAACAACAACAACAACACCAACAACAAGAGAAACAACCGCAACAAAAACAAAACTGGAAAAGTTGAACCCAGTGTGCAAAAGAGAAGAGTCGTCAGCTGAGGGGAAGGGGAGAGTCAGAGTCAGAGGCAGCTGCAGCGGCTGAAAAGTTTCAACTTTTGGCAGACTGAATCCTCGTCGCTTTGTGGCCGCATCCGGAACTGTTAGCAGCAGTTGCTGTTGCTGGAATTTGATTTTAACGCTTCTTCTTTTAGGCAAAATTGTGTCCCAGCGGAAGAGTCTCCTTCCCATTACTCACTCCTTACTTCCTGCGCCTGTGCATCCAGAACGCTTCAATTGCCACACACTGAAATTGGCTCACAAAGGGGAAGCCAGTTCCAGCAGAAGAAGGAGGGAATTCATTGAAATGAGCCCCAATTGTGGCGACACATGCTCTGACAATTAACTCAACGTCTGGCACGCAGATAAGCATACCCAGACTTCATATCAGGAGGAGGAGTAGCAGATCCCCACTTACTCACTATGGCCACCAGCCGCTGCTTCCTGCTGCAGTGCGTCTGGATATCGCTGCTCACTTGGCAGCTGAAATCGGTCAGCGGATATCTCAACATTTTCATCAGCCATCATGAAGTGATGAAAATGATGGGTAAGTCTAGAACACAGACCTATGTCTTTAGGGTGGGAAAACACATATCGATTAGGAAGTAATCGTTGGGACAGTTGGTAGAACTTCGAGACACGCCCCAAAGCCCGCCCCACAGATATGATTAATAGTTGAAAGGCAAAGTGCGACAGGACAAATTCATTGCTCCTCAACAGGAAAAACAAACAGCCTACGTCTGCAAGGGGCAGGGGGCCTGGCCTGGGAGAAGGGGCAGGAATAGGCGGAGACCACGTCGCAGTCATTAATAGTTCCAAAATAATTGTTGACCATGACGACGACGACGACGACCACAAAAGTTGCGCGAAAACACGACAAAACAAATCCACACAAATCGATTTCCGGCAGGAGCCCGGAACCAAAGACTGAGCCACCCTCGCACCTTTGCCACCCTGTTGACAGCTGCAAGTAGCTTTCCTCCTTACACCACTCCACCCTCCTCCACCCTCTTCCAATTGCTAACGACTTCACAGTCCAGTGCTGAGCATTTTGTTGTTTGTTTTGCTGTTTTGCAGCTTGTTGTTCAACGCGAGGCCTCATTATTGATGGCGCCAACCGTTCAAGTGCCTCCAGATCGACCTTGTGTCAGGCCATTCCCTCCTCTCCGCCAGGCCATACTCCTAGCCTCCCAGTGTATCCTCAAAAATAGTTACAGTAATAGGCATTCATTCGGCGTGCCAGGGCGGAATGACGTCGTGCCTCTGGTTGATTAATGGTTCATGGCTCCAAAATGTGAGCCTGTTCCGATTCCAATTCCAACTCCGACTAGCCCCTGCCCCTGGCATACTACTCCATCATTCGTCCGTTAGCTGTGCACAGCATTTTCCGGCACTTAACTGTAATTGGAGCAAAATGCTTTCATCTCATTATGCAGGCTCACTGGCAGTCGTCGCTCCTAATCGCCAAATCACGGCACTTCAATTAGTTGAACAGCATAAAAATAATCCACAGAAATGCCACACGTTTCCCAGATTGATGAATGACCTCCAATTTTGAGCTGCAACAGTGGCCGACGTTACTGTGCCACTTGACCCAATCTTGAGTCGCCCGGTCCTCTCTGAGCTTGTTCTCGTATTAGCCCCTTCCTTTCACTTCTCTCCTGGTTTGCAATCGAGTCCGCTGAGGCACGATACACTCCCTCTCCCTCCCTCTCCCTCCCTCTGTCAACTCCTCAACCCTTTCTCCTTTGAATGCAAATCGGATTTCATTAGCGACAACTCAGAGAATCTTCCACTTTGTTTGTTGCTCTTTGTAATTTCCTCTGCTTTGCACGGTTCCAATAGATTTCTTCTGTCGTTTCCTTCAGTCACCATTCCTCTTCTGCCTATTTTCCCCATCCACAGAACTCGTTATGTATTTAACGACCAGTTAACACCCCCGCCCCGCAGTGCTTGCCACCCCCAGGTTCTGTTTCCATTTCAAAATTAACAAGCAGCATGAAATCAAACAAACTGACCCGCCCACCTTCCCTTTCCCTTATGCTCATCAACAGCTTCCCTTCCTCCCGTGTGCGACATGCTGTTGCATGATTTGTTTTCAGCTCTCCCCACTCTCCTCTCCATATGTGTCTATGGCTATTTGTTCATGTGGAAGTCGCGTCACGGCTGCATGACTCAACTCCAAGCTGCCTCCCCCTTTTAAGTGTGCGCATTTCTGAAATACTTTTACTCTCTGGTTGTGCCTCCATTGCTGGTCTGCCTGTGATTGACGTAATGCATTCTCGCAATAAAAATTGTGTAAATAGCTCAGTTCAGTATTCCGCTCTCACATGACTGTCTACTCACAATCTGAAGGAGAGTTCCACACACCATAAGTTAAGCGATTTTATTCTGCTCCCGCTAACTAAACTTCATATTATATGTTTCTCGATTCCTTCTCCTTCGAAGGAGTGACGAGAACATTAAAATTAAATATTGTTTACGCTCTTGTTGAAGACTTTCCGCTCTGCCTTCCATTCCATCGCGTTGCCCCAGCAACAAGCAATTTTCGTCCCAATGTTGTCAGCGACACCAGTCAGCGTCAGCCACCAGTCAAGGAGGGTTTCCCCATCTCCATCTCCACCGCCATTCCCTTCTCCCGTCTTGGAACTCGGTGTGCAAGGGCGCGTAAAAATGCAATTTCAACAAGTTTCACTTTGATGTGCACATTTCTTGGCCCCGAACCCCACGAGAAACAGGACCTTTCTACATCTTGAGCTTCTCCCACCTTGTGCTGGGAAATTTCCCTTTAAATTAAAAGTTAATGCAAAAGAAAATTATTTTTAATGAATAGAAAACAGCCCGAAAATCGCCACATTAATAAACCAACCCTCGACCCTTCACCCCCAACTCCAGTCAGTCTGTTTTGGTGTCGATTCGCTTTATTGCTGAGTAAGCCGCAAAGGAAAATGGAAAACTCGATAGAAATAGAAGGTGTGTGGGATTTGTAAACTGTGTCAATTAAATTCCGAGCTCGACTCTGATTCAAGGAGCACAGGCAATTAAAAGCACTGCATTCTCCGCAATGGGATAAGCCGTGTCGAGGTGTCACCAGAGAGAATAAAACAGGTGTCACCTCCAGAGGATGACGGGGAGAGATGATAATTTCAGAGAATGCACGTTGCACGTTGCACGTTGCACTCCTTCAAAGCGGCTGCCAGCTAATGACACTAATTATCCTCTTAATCTTTTATGCAAATTGTGTTAAGCCATTGTCAAAGTCGGAATCAGACGCTGCTTTCCACCTGCCTCCTGCCAGCTGCCTCCTCAGTTCACATCTTCATCCTCCTCTCCCCGCTCTGACAGCGGGCGTTTGCGGTTGCAGTGTCACGTGTGTGCGGCGAAGCCATTCAGACAATCGCAGGTATTATAATTATGGTGGAGAGGCAGGGGAATTTACTGGGGCAAGCCAAAAGGAGAAGAAGACTTGTGAACGAGCCAAAAGTTTCTCAGGCGACGGCAAAGTTGGAGCTGTGCAAGGCGCGTGATATGAAAGACGGCCAAAGTTCGACGGAGCAGGACTTGGAACCGTAACCAAGTTGGATGTCCTCTTTATCTGGCTAGCAAAAGAAGGGAATACTGAAAATTAAAGATGCTTTCAGAATGGGATTTAAATTTCGCTAAAGATGACAATCGAAAAGTTGAACTCTCTCTCTAAACGTGAATCACATCCGTTTTCAATCAGAATTGAATTAATTAGGCTTGCCACAAGTGCATCTCTCATTCCATTTGCGGTTGCAAGAACCCACTTGCAGCTCCTCTGTCACTTTGTACATCCTTTCATCATTGTTGCCCTACAACGAGTTCGGGCTGAGCGACATTGTTCTTTTCGTGTGCTTGTGCATTTTTAATGTGAGTCGCTTTGAGGTTATGTTTGTGTGTTTTTGTTTAGTCTGTGACGAATACCCTAAATGAATGGAAAACAAGACCAGGTGGAGGATTGAGAGGCAGTTGCAGCACCTTGCCTCTCGTTCTACTCTCTACTTCTTCATTGAGAGCTGTGCAGTTTGTCAGCGGAAAGTGGAAAGCGGAAAGCGGGAAACGGAATACATAAAAGGAAAGTAGCTCACTTTGGATAACTGGGAGAGCAAGGAAGTCAGCGGGGTGCATAACAATTTCAAATTCAAAAACAAAATGAAACTGTTCAGGAAAATGGCTTAAGAACTGGGGAAGTTCTTTGCCGAGCCAAGAATACAAGGAAAATGCTTTTTCTTGTTCTGTAATTGGATTTGAAATTGTTTTAAAAACCGTGTAGAGCCCCTCTTCTTCCATTGCATTGCACTTAGACTCAAAATTCACATACACATCTTTGCCTTCGTCCTTCACTCAGACTTGCCTCCGCCGGAAACACAACATTCAACATCCGCCACAGACGCAGAGTCTGTCACAAAAGACGAGGGGAAGAGGGCAGTGAAGTTGAGGAGAGTAAATAGTATTTGCGACTTTTAATGCAAAGCGAGACTAAGCCTGATACCATGAAGTAAATGATGCAACATAAAGCAACCGACTAGGAAAGAGCGGAGTTATGGAAAGATGCTAGTGGAGCAGTGCCAACAAAGAAAGCGGATGAAGAAATTTAATTTCACGTCTTTTTAACTCGAACAGCTCGTCTTTCACTGCCAGCAGGGATGATTTGCTACCAAGGTCGGTATCAGAGATTAGGGGGCTCCTAAGCTAGTTACGAGCTACACAAAGCAAAGCGATTGACGATGTTGATGATGATGATGATGATGATGATGATGATGATGTTTCTGATGTCTCGTCTCCAATCGAGTTAGACAACACTTAACACCTTTTATTATTTGGACGCAGAGAGATACAAGCGATTGACGCCTCTTGCAATGTTGCCTGCTGGTGACGGATTCGATTTCAATTATTATTGTGTTTTGGGTGTTGTTTACCGAAATTCATTCACCCTCTTCCAACCCTCTGCCACCCTTAGTTGCGTTGTCAAGGTAATCAATTTCCGTTGTAGTTGAATGGTGGATGCAGAAGGGAAGGGGAGGGGAGGAGAAAAGAGCCAACAACTTGCGGAAAAAGTAAATACAAAATGCACAAAGTTTGCACAGCAGTAGAAAATGCTAGAAACTGCCGGAACTGAGACTCCAAGGGGAACTTCTAACAAAGCAAATTGTGAAATAAACTTTCTCCTCATGCCTGGAATGCATCCGCATCCCAATCTCATTCTGATCCTTCTCACTTTCTCATTCGCCTCGCATTCGCAGGGCTGGAGGCGGATTTGTTCGACGTTCACGAGGGAGCCATTAACACATACGCGATGCACTTCACCGTCCCCGTCCCGGCAGACGTGCACGAGCTGGAGCTCTCCTGGCAGAGTCTCATTGCTTATCCAGTAAGTAACCCTTCCTATCCTCTTCCCCCTCCAACTGGCAATTTAATGTGCGCTACATTAACTGGCTATCTCCCCCTTTACCTGCCCTGAACGGGCAACGCCAGCCTCCAACTGTCTGTGTATGTCAACATGGTAGTGCAAGGACCTCCCCGCTTCAACGATACCCGGCTCCACTTCAAGCGCAATAAGATCTGTGCCAAGGGTTACCTCAAATCCCAACACTCTCACTCACATGTCTACTTATTTCCATTGCAGGCATCTCACCGGACCCTAACCAGTCCCCAGCCCCAGCCCATGCCCGTTCCCAGGGACCTGCTCTGATGAGCGCCGCTGCCTGCGCTTTGGGTCTGGTCCTCGCCGTAGGCCTCGTGGCCAGCATGATGTATATGCGAGCACGCAAACAGCTGCGCCAGGACTCACTGCAGTAAGTCCGATTGATTGGCCCATCAATTCAATTATCTATCCGCTTATTACACTTACTCCACTCCTGTCTCCACCTTTCCATTAGCACCAGCTTCACCACAGCGGGTTATGGCAGTCATCAGAACGTATTCATTCGCCTTGATCCTCTCGGACGACCGCCGAGTGTCACCGGCTCGTACGCGACCATCGCCAGCCTCAACAAATATCCGGTGGAGACCAAAAAGTCGTGCAGCATATTTGACCGTAAGTCAACCATTCCCTCTCTCCTCACAATCCAATATTATGTTAGTCATCGAACACCAACTACTTATTTCCCTACCGCCCTGCTGTCAATGGGCGACCATACCGGCGAGACCATTTACTCGAAGCCAGAATCGGTCTGTCCCTCGAGGATATCCCACTACACCTCCTCGCAGCCAACCCAGGTGAGTCCCAATCTGTACCACTCTCTCTCTCTCTCTCTCTCTCTCTGTCTCTCTGTCTCTCTCTTTTAATCTGTGGCCACACGATTTGCCTCCTGGGGGTTGACTGGCCTCAGGTAAATCAATGCCTTTGATATGTTGCGACACGTGCCATGTGCCAGGCACAAATGGAAATGAATCCTGTTGATGCTCAGTCGGTTGCCTTGGCCACCAGCGCCAGTCCACTCCACTCCTCCACTCTGCTCTACTCCAGTGCCAATTTGTGGCACTCACCAGATGATTGCTCCCAAGGTTGCAGCCATATCCAATGCCACACTAGAGCCACCTTTCCTCGGCGATAAAAATTAAATTCTAATTTATATTTACGAGCTGATAAAGCTCCCGAAGTGCGTTAAACTCGAAACAACAGCCATTCATAAATATGCGACTCTCCCTTTTACTCGACAGGGTGCCAGGATGCCAGGATGCCAGGCTGACAGGGTTGCCAGCTGCCTGGCTGCCAATGGGGTTGGGGCAAGTTTTGCGTGGTGCTCACGTACGTTTGGCTGCGACCCACAAACCCAATGCCGGCAGAGGTAAATTACATAGATACGAGTTCTCATTCGAGAGTGGGGATTCGACAGAGTTGGGGGAAGCGTGTGAGTCTGTTTAGATAAGCGAAAGGTGCTCCACAGTCCCAGACAAACAAAGATAGGCAACTCTTGCTCTTCATCTTCCTCCCCTTGTTGTTCTTCCAAACGAGATGTTCGCTGAGTGCAATTTAGGAAACTAAAGTTAAACTAACCGAAAGCCACAACTAAAACCCCAAGCACAGCTATCAAACCTCAAGCAAGCACTGTCTGTCTGACGAATCTCTTAAATTAATTTAATGATGGTACACAAATCTTTTTACACATTTCCTCACTCATTTGCGACTCTCCTCTTAGCATCCTCTTCCCTCGCTGACATTTTAACTTCTTGGCCTTGGCAAATCTGTCCCAAATTAGAATAAATTATTTAGCAGCTTCTTTGCTTTTACTTTGGCAAAAACTTTGCACACACCCAAGAGGCGCCAACGTTTACATTTTTCCTAGACAACAAAGTCAGCCTCAACCTCACCCCACCTTTTATTTTCTTCCTCTTTGCCGCCATCATCATGATTGTTTGGGCCATTTTCGTCACCATCTTCAAACGCTATTTCCATCGACGCATAATTAAATATTCAATTTCCATGGAGACTCCTCTGAGTTTTTATTTGCTGCTTATTCCTCAACATCTCCTCTCTCCATCTGCTTCCTGGCTTTGTCCTGGCCTTCGTTTGGCCTCAGCTATTTCCCGAAACGATTTCTGTTTGTTTAGACTTCAATTTCTTTCTCATTATGGCAACCGTTTCGAGCCACGAGGAGGAGCAGCAGTGGAGCACATGAACAACCACAAACATGCCCAGTGAAAGGCACTTTCGAACATAGATATCTGGGATATCGGGATGTCTGGGATAATACACAACGCCAAGAGTCATCCTCGTATCGCACTGAAGGATGCGACGGGGAATTAAATGAATTTCAACAAAAGTGGAGCCCAAATTGCATATGGCTCTGTTTGACGAGCTCGAGGAGTTTGGGTTGTTTGCCATAATTATTGCTGTTCTCTTGTTATAACCCCCCCATTATCCAACCCCTGTTACATACTCATGTGAGTGTGCGTGTGTGAGCGTTAAGTGAAGTGGAGAGGCAGAGGGGAGATTCACTCATTTAGTCAAACAATTATATCCAAGTGCACACACTGAAATTTTGTCGGCCCTGATCTGCTCACTTGTGTGGAAATATCTCATTTGTGTGTGGCTTTACCTACCCCTTCCGTCTCCCGCTCTATTCTAGAGGCAAGCGCTCTCTATGGTTTCTATTAAATCAGTCTATAAATGTTGCCCAAATTGCTTTAATGTGCAGCGAAAGTTTAGGTAACGGCAGCAGGGTTCGTGGATGATAGGGAGGCAGTAGGGTAAATAACAATAAAAACAGCAGCGAACGGAAGCCAGACTACAGCTGTTCAAACATGGCTTTGTACTTGTTAAGAACCACTTGCAAAATATTATTGCAACAGCAGGGGATGAGAGAGGGAGTCGGAACTGAATCCAAGATAGACTACACATCATGTGCAGCGCCAGCAACAAAAATCGGCAAAGCGAAGCAAACATTGAAAGAGACTAGGATATTGGATCAGGACTAAGCTCAGATGGAGAAAGCATAAGACATGGAGAGGGAGGGGATTGAGTGGCTGCAGCAGTTGTGCATGTCAGGCAAGTACATGACGTGAATGGGTTAGAAGTTGGCTCAGGATAAACCTCAACGCCACACGACGCATCTGAATCGCATCATTTGGAGGCAAAGTTGAAGAAGTGCGTGAGCAACCCAAGCGAAGCATACGAGCAAAGGATAGGAGAGAACATGGAGCAAAGTTGGAAATTAATTTCCATGGAGCACACCCCGGCACGGAGTATTTTATAGAGATTACGGAGGAGAGATTCGTGCAACCTAAACAGGTGCTAATTAAAAATGTTGTCGTCGCCTCATTAAAGAAATTTGTAAATCAACCTGCAAATGACGCGCGCAGCCTGCGAAAAGTTAAGCCTGGGCCTTAACAAAGGCACAGAGCAGGGGAGGGGCAAGCGGAGTGTGTAGCGAGAACTGTGCCCCTTTGGGGCATCTGGGGTAAATGGGGTGCGGCACGTACGTCGTTAATGGATTTCTCAGTGTTGTTCTTTTGATTAAAACGCATTATTTACATTTGGAGCAAGGGGCTTTGTAGCCCTAGAAGGGACAACTTAGTGTGCGACGGAGCTGAAGTCTGGCCAGGTGAGGAGGCGTGGAACAACAGGGGGAGTCGCCGTTGGCACAGGTTGACAAATTGCATAGCCGTCAGTTTATTTTTTTCCAAGATTTTTGCATTTCTTTTTCGTGGGCTTGTTCGCTTTAGTTTCGCCTCGTCCACTGAGCCTGTCCTGCTTCTGGTCCTGTGTCAAACTAGTGCCAAACTACGGCGGATGTTTTTGTCTGCCATTACACTATTGATTGCTTCCTGTCAGCCGCAGAGAGAGACAAGCGGAAGTGGCCAGCGGATGTTGCCTTTGTTGCCTGTTACCCAGTTGGCCAGTTATCCAACTGCTCGGCCAGAGTTTGGGCTGTCCACTATGGGCTTTGTGTGTGATTCGGCCAGCCGCAGTGCAGCACTTCGCGTAAGCGGATTCCAAAGCCACTAACGCTCTATGCGCTCATCCCTTTGTGGCATTAGATGCTTCCACGAGCAGCGATTTGGAGACTGTGTGCCCGCGGTTTTCGCACTATCCACTCGGCCACTGGCTGTGTGTGTGTGAGTGTTTCGGTGTGTGGATATGTATTGGTATGTGTGATTTTCCACAGATACAATTGCGGCAAAGTTGCGTTCACTGAAAGGGGGACTGGGAAGGGGGGCCATTAGTTGCACTGTTGCTTGTCTGTTAACTGGGATGCGTGCTGAAGGGGCTGGAGAAGGGGCGTGTCGAGCACTCAACAAGATTGACAATTGTAATGAGCGAAAGGCAATGATTAGCCATCTGTAATTCAAGACAAGAGTCAATAAACTGGGTCAAAAGGTACACTTTCACCCCCACCATGGCGAATTGGGTCGAAACTTTAATCACTCGGTTTGTGGTTGAGATCTCGAGTGCTTGTGCAGCTCTTCCGTTGAAATTTCCATTAGAAAATGAATAAAAATGAATGCAGCAAAAAATGAGAGAATCTGGCAATTAAAGGACTGCTTGATTCTCTCGATTAAAGTGCATGAGGGTCGGTCAATCAAATTGCGATTATGGCTAACAAGTAATCATTCACTATTCATGAGTGTACTCGCCGATAGTAACCGTCAGTAAGCGATCCATACATACGTATGTCCATGGATACCAATCAATCAACTCTGAATTGCCGTCGAATCATATTACGTGCATACGAAACGCTTCGCAAATGTTCCCAAACTAATTGCATCAAAGTGCTGCCCCCTGCCGGCAATGCCCCAATGCTAGGCAAAGGAAATTTGAGCGGACTCGAACCGGATGTGCAACAAATTGCATTATGGCTTTCGATGGAGCGCAATCCAATCAACAGTCAACTACTGCACAAATACACATAAATGCATATCGGACTGGGAATATGGAAATGAAGAGCTCGACTCAACCTTAATGGGTATTTTATCATATGGATTCCACTTGACTGACTGCAATAATTGTACATATTGTATGTAGTATCTTGTAAATAGAGCTTAACTTAAATAATAAAGTATATTTTTAAATGTGCAATTATTTAATGTGAAATTCATTTAGATCGAAAAATAAGCCTCAATAAAATCATGTGGCCAGAAACGGCCAATGACTGGAATGAATTACACATAATTTATAGATTAAGTTCAATATTCAATTGCGGAATGCACAAATTTAAGAAGAAATGTTAATTGTTAAATTTGAAATTAAATGGCAGCCTACAAATTTGGAGCTTTCTTAAAGAGTTGTAACAACGATGTGGCAACAATAACCGCCTTACTTCACAAATTGAAATATAAATGCGTGGTTACAACAAAACCCCACCTACACCCCCTCCTCACCACCCCCGTCAGCAAGTCTAACTACTGCCGCCCACTGACACGCCCAGCGTGACACCTGGTGACTAATTTATGTTCATTAAGCAGGCGTTAAGTCGCCTTGAGAGCAGCTGCCGTTGTCCTCGTCCTCGTCGGCGCTCATTTGCATACATTTAGGAGCAGGCGTGGGAGCAAAGGAGTGGATGGAAGGGAGGTAGTGGGGACAGGAGCCGAAAGAGTGGCGCAACACAAAACACATACACAAAACACACACACACACACGAACACAGAGGGAGCGAGCTGATTACTTGCTGTGCGCTGAGGTGACAAACCAAAATGTGTAGTTTCATGTAATTTTGAGGTCGCTGGAGCGGCTGCTCTTGGCCAGATTAATATGCAAATTCATGTTGCCAAAGGCACAGCAGCAAAAAGAGAGAGCGAAAGAGAGGATGAAGAGTGGCAAGGAGGTATGCTTTGAGCACAGATTATGCGTGTATAGGAGATGGCAAGAGGCAAGTGGCAGCATTGCCGGCGCGCACACAGACACAAAAAATCAATTTGCAACACGCGTGCCGCTCAACTCGTCCTCGGTCTCCTTTTTTTTTAGCATTTTTTATTTTGGCACTCTAATTTGTGTGTAGTGCATTTTCGTGTCCATGTCCGGAAATGGCAGGAATTAAAGGCAAAGTGGAGAAAAGTGAAGCTTAAACAGCGGCGCAAACTGGTGGATTTGTAATCAGCTTGAGAGCTCAGCTGCTACTGTTGCCCCAGCACCCATTTAGCTGGGTGGATTCGACAAAATAAAAGCGTACACAAATCCCATCCAATCTATCAACATCATTTACGCAAATCGCAGCAGCAGCAGCACCAGCAGCAGTAGCACCATAAATGCCACACTTTTGGCTCCAGCACCAGCCGTCGGCTCAGGTCAGGCGCCATCAGTGTCAGCTGCATTGGATTTGATCCAATCAAGGATTCACGAAGAAACTTTATTAAATCGAAGCAAAAATGTTCACACTACTAAAAAGTGTGGCGCCAAAAAGTGACAGCAGCAGCGACAGCGACGGCTTAAGCCACCTAGCACCCAGCTCCACACAACTACAGGAAAATACATAGAGAGAGAGAGAGAAAGAGAGAGAGAGAGAGAGAGAGAGAGAGAGAGAGACAGGAATGGAGACAGCGTGGCAACCAGTCTGGCATTCAGTCAATTGTTGTTGTAGTTGCGTGGCTGTTGCTCAAACTTTTAATTACACGTTCGCTCTGCCGAGACTGGGAATTGAGAGTTGAGAATTGGGATTGGGACGGAGAATTGGGGACTGTGGACTGGGGGCTTGGGAATGGGGAATGGAGGATTCGCCCGCAGCGACAAGGCCACCAACATTTTTGGCATGGCTACTGGAATGTTACGCCTGTTTGGCCTTGGCCACTGCTCGTTCCGGTTCTCTGTTGCCTGCAACCAGCTGTTGTTGCCAGAGCTGCATGCAAAGCGCCGTGTTTGCTTGGCTACAAAGATTTATCACTCAGGCACAGGGCGAAGGGACACAGAAACAGCAGCAGCAACAACAAATCAACAGCGATGGTTGCCTAACAACTTGAAAAAGTTGCAAAGTTTTTGAGTTAGAAATAAGATAAATCAACCGGAAATCACCATAAACTAGAAGAAAATGAAAATCTTAAAGAAAGAGAAAGAGAATCGATTACAAGCTAAATCAGAGTAATATTTTAGTAAATATTTGATAAAATGTGTTATGTTGAGACACGAATAGAATTAAATAAATTATAAATGATTTTAACATTAAATGAATAAAAATCATATTGAGAAATAATACAAAATATTTACCAGTACAACAAAATTATTAGGTAGTCTTGATATCCTATATACATCCTATATACCTTAAAAAGAATTCACATATAATTAAATTCTTGGCTTGATTTTATATTTGTTGACTCGTTTGAAAACTATTTTGAAGCGATTGCAAACTTTTGAAGCAGCCACCGGAAAAGCGCACCCCACTGTCAGTTTTGCAGTTGCAGTTTTTAAGCGTTTCAGTTGGGTTTGGGTGACTAAATGGGTGGTTTTTGGGTTAGTTTGTTGTACAGTTTGCCGTTGCCAACCATTGGTGGAATGGCTAAGATGGGTGGAGGGGATGTTTGCGCGGTTTGTCAGCTTGGCGCGCTGATGATGGAGTGCGGCATTGTTGCATTTTAATTGAAATTTCTTTGTGAACTTGCCGCAACAACAACAAGACTAACGAGCAACCAGAACAGCGACAACAGCAAAAACAAAAACAATAACAACAACAACAACGTGTCGCCAGCAATCACACAACGCAACAACAAAAATAAAAGAAGAAACAACGCCAAAGTAGCAATAATAATGAATGAATAAAACGAATAACAACAGCAGCAGCAGCAACACCAACAACAACAACAATTGCTATGTGCTTCCATTGCTATGGTTAGTTGCTGTAGTTGCTTTTGCTGTTGGTCGTGTTGCTGGTGTTGCCGTGTTGCCGTGTTGCAGCTGCCCACTGGCAATGTGCGCAATGACAGGCAAAGGCAACTCAACCGGAGCGTATCGAGGTCGGGGTCGGAATTGCGGGGCCTTTTAGGTGTACTCGGTATGCGTGTTGGGGCTGTTAATGTGGGAGGTGGGGCGGGGGGTGTTGCAGGGCATGGCGACGGGGGCATACACATTTTTGCGGCACAACGCAAATATAATAATAAATTTCGCATATTGCTGCCGCTTCGGCTATTATTTTTCATAAATGAAACTGTTGTCAATGGAATGTTGATGTTGCTTTTGTTGCTGTTGTATCTGTTGTTGTTGCTGCTGTTTGCGATACTTGTTGTTTGGTTTTTTGTCACCGCTTTATTGTTTTACCACCCACTGGCTGAATGCCTGGCATTGCGGTCACTTTATTGTTTGCCGGATATGGCCAACACAGTTGCCAGCTCAAAAAGTGGCCAGGAGCGCGCTCAGAGAGGTGGATAGAGAGAGGGAGGGTGGGGGAGATGGGGTGTTTTGGCCGTCGGCTGGCTGGCAACCACGTAATTTGCCGTCTGATGAAGATTTACGACATGAAAGCCACAAAATAAACGCTAAAAACACAAAAGTACATAAAGCAAAAAGCCAATAGACTAGAGGATGCGAACACCACCCCCATCACCCGCCTCTCTCCCCTGACCACTCCTAAATGATGGATGCACTGCGGTTTCGCAAGACGACAACCCTATCGAGCTGAGCTGGCTGTCGGCTCCAAGTAGGAGGCTTTTGCTGCTAGCCATTTATGTAAATTAAGCAACAAAATGAACAGATTTGTCTCGTATTTATAAGCCAAGCTGTAGCCAAAACTTGGCCATAACTTACACACATCCAAAGGCGAATGCAACTGGGACCAGGAGACAGCAGCCCAAGCTGAAGCAAAAGGCATCCTGATGAAAAAGAATTGTGTACACTCAGAGCTACTCAAATGAGTGGGCGTGAAAGGCCCCCAGGACCAGGCACATATGTAGCCGAGTATCTGCTCTTAATGGCATCCCTATTAGAAATAGAGATACAGAGGGAGAACGAGAAGCATGGGAAGTGGGAGAGAATCTGATTAGGAATACAGCTCCTCCAGCTGGCACAGGGACTCACCTCCCCATGCTGTTAACCCACTTTGTCTGCTTATGAATACTTTGTCCAATAAATAATTCATGCTGCAAGTAAGTTGTCTGCCCGGAAATGCCGCCCAGAGTGTAGCTCGAGTGGCCAACTGGGCGTGCACCCTACGGATGTGGATGATTGTGAATGATGGTGGTGGATGTGAGCGTGGTTGCGGATGCAGGCAACTGCTGAATGGCAGAGAATACAGTGGAAACGGAAATGTAATGCAATTCACAAGACCAAATCAACGGTTGAAGGATCCTGAGCAGCAACCCAAACAAATAGAGAACTACACATGTATCCAACTATGGAAGATTACCAGGATATGAATCGAAATTGATTCAGTGTATTGCGTGTGAGCTGTTAGGTGAACGTATTTCAATTAGAAGTCAACACCCTAAATCAATATAATCTGCCTCAATGGGAAAATATGGAAATGGAAATATCTTAATTGCTTTTAGCGACGCATGATTGAAATATGTAAATAATATAATAATATTTATTTATATAAATAATATAATAAATAAAAGTTGATAAATACTCGCACTGACTGGCACTTGGATTCATTCATTATCACACCTTAATCATTGGCTAGCTATACACGAATAATGTCCTGGCTGTATAGCAGTACATATGTACATATGTTCAAATATGCACGGATAAATTTGTGTGCGTATTTGAATATCATCTATAATTAGGTAAAATGGAATCAGACAAACAACATTTTTCATTAAGGTGAGTTGAATGGTTTTAGTTAATAGATTTGAGCAACAGGAGAGCTTAGTTAGTGGCTACTTAGATTGGCTAAATTCAATAAGGTACACACGCTGTCGAGAGACTACTGCAGCTGGATGAGCGCATGGCTGGCATGTCTTTTGTATAGCATTAGCGATATGTTGACCAGGAACGGGGCTGCCAGCCAGAAGATGCGCGTCCCAATGCCCGTTGCCTCGCGATAAAAGATACCAGAGGCGCCGCCACGCCCCGTATTGCAAAAGGACTCCTCGCAGCAGGAGGTGCAGGCATAGAGCTTGGTCCGCTCACCAATGATAATGCAGCCTGGCTCACAGTTAACGGCGCAGCGACGATCCAGTGACCACATCTTTGGCGGACTGGTCGAATTCTCAGTGCTGGTTGTATACGAGAATCGCTTGACCTACATTATAAGCCAGATTAGAGATTAGAGAGTCAGTCCATATCTATATATAGTACTTTTTACCATGCATATAAACTCCTCTCCTTGGCACTTCTTCATTAGCGTCGTATCGTTGCGCTCGAGGACATCCACACAGGCGGGGCCATCGTCCATCGTATCGCAGGCATAGCACCAGAGTTTGTTCACCCGTTCAATGGCCGCCGCCGTGCGGTGGATGTGCCCGCTGTTGGTCAGCGATGTGCTCAGGCTGACCGCCGAGCTGGGTCCCGATCCTGGCGAGCTGGTGCCCGTGCCAGTCACTTTCCAATGGGATTTTTGCATTGAATTTATTGATTTTCCCCGCACGAAGGTCGAAGTTTGGCACACTTACCGTTATTAACGCAGGCGGTGAACACAATGGAGCAGGAGGTCAGCACAAAGTAGGCGAGCGTCAGCAGCGCTCTGGACATGATTTGGCCGCCAACTGGGCCAATTAACGCCTTCCCAGCCAGCTAAACAACTAATTCTAAATACCCGTGCAGCCGCCAATTAACCTTTGTTTATATGCAAACCCAGCAACTGACACTTAACAGCGAATGTCAACCGAAGCAGAAACGGCGATTAGGACATGCGTACTGCAAGCAACCTGTCAAAGGTTGGCAGCCCCAATCCACTTGTTAGCAAAGACACAAACCCGCGCATTTGTTGCGCGCATTTTAATCGCTTTGCCCAATATTTCCCCATTACTATAGAATATTTATTGGGGCTAACATACGAATTTTGAAAGTCCTGTAAAATCTGTGCTGGACTTCAGTAGAGACGCAAGTACTGAAGTGCCTGGCGGCACTGCATGGGATATAGTTCGCCAATGTTGTACATAAGATCAACGATGTGGGTCGGGCGCAGCATGCGCCATGGCATGAACTTCAGCGTCTTCTTATCGCAGTGTATGTCCTTCTCCAGTTCATGTGGCAGCGGCACCTCATTGTACAGCATCCGTCCGTCCACACTGCGCTGCAGGGTGCAGGGCAGACCAATCTGATCGGCGAAGCACTTGAAGAGAACGGCACGCTCGAACTGGCATCCGCTCTGCACCTCGCCCAGTGGTATGAAGTTGGTGTGGAAGACGTGACGAAGATTCTCCAGATGGCAGCGCACTGTGTGGCGGGAGCACTCCTCTGTGGTGTTCAAATCGAGTATCTTGATATCCACGCTCATAACGCTATTCACCGCCTCGGCAATAATCTTGCTGCGCTTGGCCACGTTCTCAAAGTCAATGCTGCGCCTGATTTTATCAGGATTCTCCACAAGTCCGTTTAACTGGAAGCGAGCAGTAATAAGTTAATTATAGCAATCCGAGCATAGACGCTTAATTGTATTGATTGTGATACTCACTGCCAAAGTTTTATTCAGTGCCTCCAGGAATTCGGGTAACTTTCGGTCACCAGGTCGTTTGCAGTAGGACCATTTCTGATCACCACCGATATCACTGTGATGCAGGAAATTTGGTGGCACAAAAGTCAGATCTTTCTCATTCGCTGAGGGGCGGTCAAAGTTCACCACTAGGACGGTATCCAGCGGTGAGCAGTCCTGACTCAATATGTTCTGAAAGCACCGGAAATCCTCAAACTTGCGCTTGGAGACATAGAAATCCTTTCCAGCGGTTACATCCGTAAAGCCCAAATTATTGCGAATGCAGAACTTCATGGTGGGGCACTTGGCCAGAATGCTCTCAATGGCCGGACCCCAGGTGGATACACAGAACGCGTGCTTCTGGAACTTCATCAGTCTGCAGGCAAAAAACCAATAACTCGTCAAGTGTATATAGAGATTAATGTTGCCAGATATTTTAAGAATAGCAATCCGGCCGATGCACTTACACCTCGAGAATACCGCGATTAATGTACGCATCTACGAATTCATTGAAACGTGTGGTCTGCAATATAAAATTGGTAACAGCGGTCTTGACCAGATTCGATACGGATTTTAGAGCACGCTTGATTGAGGATACAATAAAATTATTCAGAAGAATCTCGCGAACAGGCTCCTCGTCGACGATGGTGCACAGGCAGCGGAATATGTTGTGAACCAATATGGAGTGTGCATAAGAGACCTATAAGTAGATAAATTGCAATCAATAAGAGTTAATCAATAATCGATATGTAAGTGATTACCATAAGTAATTGAGCAATTTGCTCAGTGAGTGACATATATCCGCCCATTATCTTGCGAAACTCATCATTTTGTGCTAAAGTTTCGATGATCGCCAGCAACGGCAATATTAAATCTATTGATAATTCCGGCATTCCTTGCTCTATGGTCGTGGCCAGTGCTCCAGAAATGTTCATCGCCATTAGCTGGTCACCCGTGGATCGGAAAGAGCTGACCAAGAGATTCCCAATGAGCTCGGCGGCCTGTTCGCGGGTCTTAATTGATACCTCCGGCGCTCGCACCAGGGCCACAAGCCGAACCAGTGCCCCATGTTCGTATCCGGCGACAATGGCGCGCAGCGCATCCGGATGCACAATCATGCGATTTAAACCCATGATTACGAATGGTGATGGCTCCGGCTTGCTCTTCATTAGGCACTTAAGGAACATCTCAGTAATTCTGGCACTGTGGATTCGTGCCAGATAGTATTGATATTTGGCCGCCTCGGCGAATATGGAAATGATGGTACACACGACTTCTGGGGCCAGTACGTCTACTTCTTCGTTCAGATGCTCCACCATCTGGTCAAAGAGATTCTGCTCGAAGAAGAGCTTCGTCATTTTCTCGGACCGCAACGCCGTCGCTAGCACCTCGATAATACCAAGGGCACCGGGTGCTTTTGGATTCGCACAGAAGGCTTTAACCAGTTGCTGCAGCACGAAAAAACAACGATGCAGTGGCTCAAAAACACTCTCCTCGCTAGTGTCAGCAAGTAGGATTTTGAGCACCTTAATTGCGGCCAGCCGTATTTGTATGAAATCGCTGGTCAGTTCACAGATGACTCGATCTATGGGGAATCCGGGTAGTGTGGTAAACTCCAGCATCTCTTTGGCGCTTTGAATCTGCAGAATTTTGTGCATTGCCTCAATGGAGTTGAGCACAGTATCGGGATTATCCGAACTAATGAAAATTATCTTGAATTTTTCTAAAAATTCGACATTTTCAAGTGTGTTCTGAGCGATTTTTGGATCGCGCAAGCACAGATTTATTATGTACGACAGATACTCAATGCAAAACTCATCGATCTCCTTCAGATAGAACCTGAAGCCCACCTCGAGCAGCTGTTCCGTTTGTTCCGTTTGAAATTCACCCAGTTTCGTGCGATCCATCAGCACCGTGATAAGGTACAAGGTAAAACGACGGATAATAACACTATCCGCATTGATAAATAGTTCCTTGGATACTAGCAAATCCAACAAATTTTGATGCTTCAGATCCTCTACATTCTGATCCGCTTTGCGAGCAAAGTCTGTTAAGTGATTGAGTACCTGCTGCACTACCGGCTCCTCCTTGGAACTTAACAGCAATAGACTCGTATCAAGATTTTTCATAATCACAGTCAATGACGAAAATGAATTTTCATTGATTTTCGTACGATCTGTGTATTGCGATCGAGCATCATATATGCGTTTCGTTCGGCGCGACATTTTTCTATAAACTATAACAGATATATTAAGCTTCTACACATGTATTTATTTTATTTGATTGAAAAGGCATTACCGTATGAGAAACTTCAAAATGAATCTATTGAGAACAAAATCATTTTGAAGTTGTTCCTTAACAGGATCGGTAAGCAGAATAATTTGAAGAAAATTTAAGAATATTGTATTGTGTTTTATTTTGTAGCAGTGCAGCAAACAATGGACCATAATAACTGATTCTTGATATCAATTACGTTGATTACATGCAAATTTTTAAGAATTCTACCAGCACAGATTAAAATTAATATCTTCAGTTATTTTATTCAATTTAGATTAACGTTTCCTCGAAAACTGTGCCGATCGATGCAACCATTCATTTGCACCAAGTTGGCAGCACCAAATGCAAAGAAATCGTATTAACGGCAGAACGAATAGGGTTGCAAAACGGAATGCAAAAGAACGCGACGCTTGTGTTTGTTCGCTAACATACAAAAAAAAAAAGGAAAATAATTTCAATTGCGCTGCGTACAATTTCATAGAGCAGAGATTTCCAAATAGAAAGCTAGCTATTCAATTTAACAACTAAAAACATCAAAAATTAATGCAAATCTAAAAAGTGAACAAGTTGGCGGGACAAACAATCACAAAATACAAATAAAATGATCAGAAAAGGTCGGGCCAATACGAAGCGCAACAAAAAAACCAAGGAAAAAGAAAATGAAATACAGGAGGAAAGTGGTGTCCCAGTGTCGCCCGGCATTGTTGATGCCTCCGCCGACGCTGCCAACAGGCAACATCTACCCGTGGGCCAAACGCCCATGTTTACAATCTTCTCGAATGCGCAGCTCAGCGAAACCTTCCACAAGCGCTACACCAAAGAGCTGCAGCAACTGTACTCCAAGGTATGTGGCGTGTGGCATTTGCAACATTTCTTGTTGGGATAATATCTATCATTTCTTTTCATCTGATCGACTCTTTGCCACAGCTCGGCCACGAAACGTTTATGTTCACATTCATCAAGATTTTCAAAACGGTGCTGGAGGCGGATGAGGGCAATGAATGTGGCAATACGGCGCTTGCATTTTTCGCCAAATTCATCACTAGCTTCGAATCGGAGAAAACACATCCCATACTGGCCGAAATATTCTGCTGGCTGCTATCGGTGAGTGTTTACTGTACTTTTGACAGGTATTCGAAGCATTTGTTTACAACTGTTTTACTTTTGTTTGTTGTTTCGCAGACAATTTCGAATGTGCCGAAAATACGCTATCGTATTTGCTTCTCGGTGAATCTCATATTAAAGCATATGGGGCCATATGCGGCTTTGGATGACTCTCAATGCGATCAAATTCTGAACTACATGTTAGATCGTCTGAAGGATGTGTCGGCGAGTGTGCGCAAGGAGGCGGTGCTAGCCATGCAGCGATTACAGGTGCCCGATCATCCCAATGATCCCGTGCTGTGCGCCTATCAGTATCACCTCAGTTCGGATCCCTCATCGAGTGTGCGGGAGTGCATCATTTCGTGCATGGGCCGCAACTATCTAACTCTGCCACACATCCTGCAGCGTCTGTGGGATGTGGACGAGAGGGTGCGACGCCATACCTACATCCACCTGTGTAACTATCCGGTGCGATCCTATAAGGTTTCGCAGCGCCTAATGCTCATCGAGCGCGGGCTCAACGATAGCGCGGAGATTGTGAAGAAGAATGTCAAAAAGTATATGCTCAAATCCTGGATAGAGTCGTACCAACAGAACTACATACAGCTCACGGCTGCACTCAAACTGGATTCCAATGAGGAGGAGCTGATGCGTTTCAAACGCGTTGCGCGCCAAATGCTTCTCGTAATCTTCAAGCAGCAGGACAATCGCAAGTTGCTCGCCCAGCTGCCACTAACCGAGGACTGTGATTTGCATCGGTGTGTGCCGCACGAGGCACTCACTGTAGAAATGGTGCTCTACTGGCAGTGCCTAAGCGGCTACCTGCAGCAGACGCAGGCCGATGAGTTCGAGGAGGTGCTGCCCGAACTGAGCGTCTTCTGCGACTATGTGAAAAAGTAGGTGCCAAATGCATTATGTTTATATAAGATTCACCAATTGTTTTCGTAGGTACTGTCAGTTCCAGAAGCCGGATATGGACAAATTCGCACAGATTGAGTTCCAGTGCGTACTGCTATCGATGGTGGAAATACTGCAGTCCTATGATCTGGGCGATGAGATTGGACGCGAAAACCTCAAGGAGCTAATCACTCATCTGCTGAAGGAGTGCTTGCTCGATCACAAAATTGTTGCCGTGCTGGTACGCTGCGTGGAGCAGCTAGTCACCGATGTGGCTGCACGTATGCAGTACTTCATCGACATCATCTACGAGATTTGCGAGCTGAATGCCAAGCAGAAAGATTTAGTGCACGATCGAGAGCTAACGGATAAGCTGCTGGACAATGTGGACACCTCGTTAGTCATGAAGATCGGTTCGTTAAAGGTGAAAATACTTGAGCTCGAGGAGCTGGAAGAGAACTTTGTGCGGCAAAAGGAGTACATTCGTGCGCAGGCCGTCAACGATGAGCGAATGGCCGTGCGGGAAGAATACAAGGAACTCATCCAACCATTGCTTGTTAAGCATGGCGACCTGGAGCTACCCACACGGCCCAAGCTGTCCAAGCAGGAGCGCGTGCTCAAGGGCCTGTACATATCCTTTCACATGGTCGCCTCCGAGCATGTGCACTCCCTAAATCCCAGCATATGCAAGCTCTATAAGGTAAGACCGCTGAGAATTTATTATTTGTCGTGTGTGTTTAAAATTTATTTATGGAATATTCACATTGCAGGACTTCATATGCCGACATTTGGCATCGACAGAAATGGACATCTTTGAGTGGGCCATGAAGTGCGGCACCACGTTCAGCATTATGTACGAGGCGTACACGAAAGAGGTCTTCGACGTGCTCATCGATGAGTTCTACAAGAACAACAATTTGCGACTCTGCGAAATATCGGCGCAATGCGTTTGTGAACTTATGGACCATTATGGTGTAGAATATTTTATCGATATAAATCAAACGGTGGGTGTTGGTCAGGGTCAGCAACCGAAGTCGAAGCGTCGTATGCTGTTTACCATGCAAGATTTCGATGGCGAGGAGGACCGCAGTCAAACGCAGAGCAGCGAGCAGAATGCGGACATTATCAACATGATGGGCTTCTTTATCGAGAAGGTTGTCGACGTGGGCATCCTTCTGGCCATTGTACGTGGTCTGTGCCGCTTAGTGCTGCGCGGCCAGCTCGACAATCGCACCGATGTGATTGAGAAGCTGCTGAAGCGCTACTTCAATCCAAACACGGGTAAGCTACAAGAATACAAGAATATTTATTACTGGTGCAAATTGAGCAGCAATCTTTGTTTTATTGTAATGCGCAGAGCCCATCATCCACCAGGTGCTGGGCATGTTCTTTGAGAATATTGTCGAGCAGAAACTGCAGCATTTGATTCAGCCTTGCCTGCTACCCATTGTGTGGTCCGTGATGAATAGCAGTTACGACTCACTGCTGCACGACGTGCTGCCGGATCATGTGACCCGGTTCTTCATCGATCTCACCGTGCAGGAAAACAGTACGCCACAGAGCAATTTGCACAATCGTATTGCGATCAGTTTTCTACACTACATGCAAAACTACTACACGGAACGGAAGGAAATGTGCCGCCTGCTCGCCAAGGAGCTAACAACGCTCAAGCTGAATGTGCTCAATTCTCCGCAGCTGAAGGATCAAATGCTGGATCTGGCCGACAAGCTGATCAACGTAAGTGAAACTTAATCGAAAGCCAACTCTTTTTTAAATCATTAAATGCGTTTGTAGAGTGAACTCGAGCCGCGCATGATCAAGAGCATTATGGACTTTAAGAACATACTTAACGGCAAGTTAAGTCCGACCGCACGAAAAACCGATGGCAACGACAGCGACGTGGATGCTGAGGAATGTGAGAGCATCACGGCCACCACAGCACCCGGCTATGAATGTCCAGACCCTGCTTCAACATGCAGTGACGCAGTAACAGCGACATCTGAGAGCGAACATCCACCAGCCATAATCGCATCCGAAGCATCAGTCGCAACGGAAGTTGCAGCAAGCGAAGATAGCGTGGCAACGCCAACACCCACAACCACACCCACACCCACAGCTGTGGAGCCAGTGCTGACCACTTTTGGTGCAAAGAATCAAGTAGGCATCCGCTTCCTACGGCGTTCTCTGAACAATTCCATCACTAACTCCGATACGGAGAGCATATGCGGCCCACAATCGCGGTCGTCGTCCGTGGCTAATGCGGAAATAGTCGATCAGCAGGAGGGAGCTAGGGCAATAAGTCGACGCATGATGCGTAGGCCCAAATCGAAACATCAACTGGAAGAGGCAATAGCTCGTGCCTCAATGACACCCGAAAAGCAACCAGAGACTCCAAAATCCCCAGCAGCCTCGTCCGAAACGGTAGTTGAACCGGAATTGGTAGCTGTGGAAAGTCATAGTCCTGTTAGAGAGACCGCGGTAAGTTGTATTCAGCAATTAGATTTCAAGCGATGCTTATCTCAACTGCCCCTTTCTGCAGCACAATGATTCGGAGGTGATTGTGGACTCGCCCACATCTGCAGCCCCCAATGAGGCGACAACAACGCAAAACGCGAGTCGCCTGCGTTTGCGCTCGATGCGCAAGCGAAATGCAACCGGCGTCGGCATCTCTCGAAACTCACCACCGGGCAACAGCAAAGTGAGTACCACGCGCACGCGTTTGCACGTCTAGGCAGACACAGAGTCAACAACCAGACCTAGACCCAAACCCAGATCGATGCAGGCAGGCAATAACAGTAGATTTCCCGGGGCGGCGCATTCAAAAACTCTAAAGTTAAGTTTAATATGTAATTAAGCTATAATTAGCTTAAAAAATAAGAAAATAGAAAACAAAAGAAGTTAAACATTTAACAACAATCAACACCTAACAACAAAAAAGCTGTTTTCTTTCAACCAATTAATTACATATTATTAAATTGCTTAGGTCCTTTAAGCTACTTAGTACACGGTATCTGAAGTCCTTTTCCTGCACATGATTCAAGATTTAGTTTTTGTTTTGTCGCTTTTCCTTTTACACTTCCTTGAGTTATGTTCTTCTTTTATTTTCTGCAGCGCAAAGTTCTACACCTCGAGATCCAAACGCCGTTACGCAATGGGCGCAAGCGCTTGCTTCGAAGCACGAAGGGTGGAACGTCGGCGCGGATGTCGCAATCCTCCGATTCTTCGATACGCATCTCGCCAAAGAGTAAACAGCAGCGCCTGGATGCCAAAACGCCCAGAAGACAGAGCAACGTGAAGGTAGCGAAAGCGGGAATTGAGCAGGTCACTGCTAGTCCGACCAACAGCAGCACATCTTCCATCAAGGAGAACACAGCACCACCACCAGTATCGGCATTAGCACCAGCAACAAAGTCCAGCAACAGAACGCCGCAGGCGAGCAGACGCTCCTCCATACCGGTGGCGAGCACCAGCACGCCGGTTGCCAGGGTGGTAACGCGAAATTCGGCACGCAAACAGCGCTTGAGTGCCATGGTCATGACCCGCAAGCGCTTGTCCCAGGAGCTGAGTATGACCGAGGGCCATCCAAAAATGTCCACACCAAAACGCGTTCGGCAGGACAAAGCAGGGAATACCAGTAGCTCAAGGACACCAACAACGCGAAAGTTGCGGATGCCCACAGCGGCAGTCGCAGCCGTGGCGAGTCGCACTCGACACAATCTGTCAAACCGGTCCACTCCCCCCTCCCCTCCCCAACCCATTTCTCAGTAAATAGAATTTAACTTTTTTTTGTATTGTTTTCCATTAAGTTATTTTAATGTGCACGTTTTCCCATGTTCGTTGCAACTTTGTATATTTGATGTATATTACGTAGTCGTGTTTAAATAAACCCATTTTAAACATAAATCCTATGTGCACAAATATGTCCACTATCGGTTTAAATATATATATATATATATTTAATTAACCAATAAGGATGCTGCATGCCTTTAAAAAAAAAAGCTGATAAATGCAAATTTACAAAAGAAAAATAAAGCACACTTTTAGGATGAATCAACAATTACAGTGGAATTTGTCTTTCCGAAGCACGCAGAAGATTGCATTCCTTGCAGCACGAAGCACAAATATTTTAATGTTTGAAAGAAATTTTCTTAGTTTTTTTTGTCTCACGACTGGGCTTTGATCTGAGTAATCCACTTTTTTTTTCAATGAAATTGTATCAGAATATCATGTTTCGAACACCCAACTTTTGTTTTTTTTTTTAGCAAATTTGAGGGAATTCAGAACACCTCTATTTTTGTTTTTGAAAGAGAACCAGTCTTTCGATCGATTATTTCTATATTATAGCTATATAATATTAATAAGTCACTAAATTTCGCATTTGTTTGTTGTAAGATGTATTTAGTTTGTGAATGTTATTATATGATCCTGTGAAACTGGCTGTTTAGGATTACGTAGTACACTTTAAAACTAAAAACATTGCATTATTAGATAAGTACATGCTGAGATTCCTTCAGACAACAGGCGAGGAGTATGAATTGCTACCATTAGAAACATTTTTTGAGCAGTGATTGAGTGAAGAGTTCAATATAAAAATGTCTTATAAGATATAGTATAATTTAATACCATGTAGGATACAAAATATCCGAAGCGAACTTGAAATGCTTATAAAATACAATTAGAAACATACGATAGGACCCAAAGCAGGTTGTTTTAAACAGGCACATGGTTTGCGTGTAGGATATATACGTATATACCTATGTATGTATATATCTGTGTGTGTATATATCTATGTATATATATATATCTATATATATATATATATATATATGCAGATGCGTATGCCTTAGAGCTTGACCCCCTTCAGCTTGACGGCTGTTGTGTGCAGATCCCATTCCTGATGCTGCAACGCCTCGTATGCGGCAGACAGACTGAGATTCGCATCGGCGAGTATGTTCTGTAGCTTGATCAGCTTGATGGACTTGTGCACATCCCAGTTGATGAACTCCAAGGCGCCTAGACAGCGTGTTGGCGTGCTCTGTGAGGATGTGGGGAGAGGAAATGGATTTGATTAAGTTTAAAAGTTGAAATTTAAGTCGCCATTCAACTCACATCCTTGCCAAGCACTTTGACCATGATACGCACTTCATCCGAGTCGACGCCGCGTTCACAGCCACGCGGCTTCTTGTCGGAGAACTCGAGCAAATCCTCACAGCTCACGGAATTGGAATCGGCCAGGCGAGCTGCTGTCGCCGCAAAATATTCCGCCTCCGTTTGCGCCTTGGGCTCAGGAGTAGACGTTTGATGGCCAGTGGCGGTGCTGACATCGTTGCCGTTGATGGAGTTGCGATTCATGGCCAGGTTGACGGAAGCGCGCACCTTCTTGAAGAGCGCATTGCCCGCCAACTCATTGTCCGCGATGGCCAATCGGCGGCTGCTGCTCTCCTGAGGCTCATCCGCTGCAGCAGCAACTGTTGCCGCAGCTGCAGCTGCTGCTGCTGCTAAGGCAGCTGTTGGCGCCATCTCCTGCGGAACAGCCACCGAGTCCAGTGTTGTTGAGCTGCTGCTGCCCGCCAGTGGTTTGTCCAAATTGCGCAGCTCATCGTCGTTTACATAGAGTCCTGAAATTTGGGCTGGCTCGAAGCCGACATCCTTGCTCTTATTATAGTGCTCCTTCTGTATGGAGAAGTTGTAGAAGCCATCGGTCACGTCCGGCGACTGCAGTACGCCCTCCTTGCCCATGTCTGACTCCAGTATGGACTCGAACTGCAGCGAGGCGCTGTCCGTCAGCCCGGCTGCATCTGCCGGCATCAGTTTGTCCAGGTTCTGGTAAGTATGCGCCGTTGCTCCACCCGTCGCTGCGGGCATATTCTCATATTCCCTGGCCTCGGAGCAACGGCGTCGCACACTGCTCGAACGCACGGCCGCCACCACCTCAATTGAACGTGCCGAAGTCTGCTTGTGCTGCAGCTGATGCTGCTGTTGTGGCGAGGCGTCGCCGCTTCTGTTGCCCGCCTCCTCGCCGAAATCAGTCAGTTTGCTGAGGGTGCGCTGCAGTCCGTTGGCGGGTATGATGAGCGGATATTTGCGGACGTGCCGCTTGGCGCTGGTCTTCACCTGCTTCTTGCCCTCGCGCGATGGCAGCGGCAAGGGATTCGTCTCCTGCGGCGTCTCGGGGAACTTGTAGCTGGCGTGTGTCATGTAGCTGGGACTCTCGCAGGATTCGTTGGGACCCAGCGAGTTGCGGTTCTCATCGTTCTGTCGCTCCGCGTTCGTCTGCTCCGCTCGCCTCACACGCTGAGCAGCAGCGCCACGTGTCGGCAGCGTCATGGGCCGAGGCGGCTGCAGCTGCTGCAAGGGACGCACATTCTCTGACCCGGCTGCGTTGACACAGCTCGAGGCTGCCACAGGTTCGACATTTGAGTTTCCGGCCACCACGCCCGGATGACTCATCAGGCGACGCGGCAGCGTCTTGGCGTTCATCAGCTCAAACTCGTCAGTGTCCATGTGACGCAGCAGTGTCGCTGCCGGACTGGGACCGATGTCCAGCATACCCTTGCGCTCGATCAGACTGTTGTACGCCTCCCGACCCTCCTCGCCAATCAGCGTCTGTTGTGGCGTTGAGTTAAAGAAGAAAGCCACAAGAAGAAAAGATAATAAAAACATAGAAATGAAAATAAGCAATAAATTAAAATCAACGAAAGTTTCTTAACACAATTAAATACAAATTAATAAAAAACTTAGTGATAATTGTAGTTAAGATAACATGTCTATCAAATGTTAGTGTTTAAATAACTAAATATACAAAATAACTAATAAGAATTGTAATTACTTTGTTAAATTAATTAATAGACAATTCCTTAAGGTTTTTTTTTTGTTTTTGGTTTCGTTTTGTTTTATTGAATCCCTTTAAATATACACAACGTTTTTTGATTACCAATTGGTTTTTTGTCTGGTTCTTAGAATGCAAACTTGTAGTTTTTCTTTTTTTCTTCATTTGTTTATAAATATGTATGTATAATACTTGGAAAAAAGAGTTTAGTTTTTAAATATTAAGATTTTAAGTTAAGTTTAGATTTAAGTTTAGATTTGTTTTTGGTTTTTTGTTTTTCATTTGGGTTGTGAAACGCTTCGAACGCATGCTTTAGAATATCATTTTGTAGTATAAGTTGTTGGTTTTTATTTTAGATATGAATATGTATATGAATTTGTATTTATATATGTAAGTACGATTAATCGTAGGTATATAAACTTTGTATATAAGTAATTTTGTGTGTTTTTGCTTTTCACTTCGTATCTTCGACATTGGTTAACTTGTTCAATAAATGCATAGAATGCGACAAATCGTTTAATACGAATATACTATTCAAGTATCTAGTGCTCATCCTGGGAGCTCTATAAAAATGTAGACGCCTCAAATTTCGACAAACGAATAACTCTGATTACAAGTCGCTTGTCATTATCCATATTTAGTACATCGTTTTAGAAGAATCGAATGCTCTTCACTTATAATATGCTCGAGGAGATACATCTCCTGCAATTCCATACAAGTCGTATGAGTGCTCTAATCAGATTTCTTTTATATATATATATATATATATATATATATATATATATATATATATATAGTAAGTATATCAATTATATAGTATAGTAAAAATGCAAGCGTAAGGATATGGCACATAATACACATTTGCATATGTGCGAATTTTTGTTGTAGCTTTTTTCTTTTTCTTTCTTCTTTTTTTTTTTTTTTTTTTGATTTGGACAATTTTTATTATTTATAAATTAGGCAAGTTTTATTTTGTTGGTGATGTTTTCGATGAAAGATTGTCAACGGTTCTGTGTGTCTGTGTGTAGAGAATGACTGTTGTTGTTGTTGTGTGTGTGTTGTGTTCTTTTTATACCCTGTCCCTTATATGAGGTGTTCTCGAATTGTTCAAGTGTCTAGTGTTCAATGAAATGCTAATACTGATACTCTTTCTCTCTTCAATATGCTCTTCGTCATCTTGCTGTGAGAACGCCGACAACCAAGCTCTGTTTATGGATGATATTATGATTATATCTGAGATCTGTAGGAAATTGGATTCATTGGTTGTTGCCAGCGTCATCCAAACACGATGCGTCTCTGGATTGAGTAGCCTTCTCCTGGAAGCCTTTGCGAGTGCTAACTGTTTGTTATCGAGTCTTTTTTCTTTGTGGTCCATACTCTGATACCGAAGGTAGAATAAATATTAATATATATATTATCTTCTCTTTCATGTCTGATCCACATTGATAACACTTTGCCTTTGCCATACCCCAAAATTGAAATAGTTCGCTTCTCCACATGCCACAATTTGAGAGATCTTTAAGATAAATACTCGTTTGCAACTGGTATCAGAGTATTGCGCAGTCGGTTACGCCCAACTGCAACGTACTCATTTATTTGCACACCCTTGCAGCAGGAAGTATTCCTTGTCACGTATTCGGCGATTTCATAAAATACAAATTTAAACAAATAGTTGTGTTTTTCTGGGAAGCTTATCAATTATCAACAACAGACTGTGATAATTTTCTGAGTCAATATTATTATTATTATATTAACAGACTGTCTGCAAGGGTATTAAATCTTCGGCAGCCCGAAGATAATTTTGTTTTTTGTTTTATATATATGGCAACTAATTAATATTGCTTTAATTATTATTGAGCTGTTTGTTATAATTCTGAGGAGAGCGTGTTTCCCTGTCGAGAGGCTCCCTGAACTTGTTTAGCTTATTGCTTATGTTAAATATCAACTGTATCTTTGTCTGCAACTGTATCTGTATCTGTATCTGTATCTTTAAAATGTAAATGTAACTGTATCTGTATCTTTATCTGTATCTGTGTGTACCTGTGTAACTGTAACTGTAACTGTAACTGCACATTACGAGCATTATTATCATCTGTTCTGAGAGGTCTTCCGTGTTTCCGAATAAGGCACACTCTCAAATATATGAATGTATATGTATATATATATATATTCAAATCCAAAAAATATATATGTTTTAATACCGACTAATATATGGGGCTGTAAATATTTCTACAATTTACTTTTCGACACAACTTGCGACACACACACACACACACACACATACACCACACTACACCACACTACTCCACACTACAACACACCAACGCCCACCCACCCACTCAAGTGTGTATCCTAATCCGATAGCACATGTCCGAATAGTAAATTGAGAACATATTTCAGCATTTTCCTTAGTTATGGCGCCGGGCTGGGCGGAATGCGTGGCGCAACGAATTCACGCCGGAATTGAAACTCATCGCCGCTCTCCGTGCTGGAGGATGAGCTGCTGTCACTCGAGTCATGCGCCGCGGTAACTAATGGCAGCTGTTGAGGATGCAGCTGCTGCTGTTGCTGCTGCTGCTGTTGGAACTGGCGCCAGTTCATCTCGTGCTGCTGCACCGCTGACACACGTATCTTTTCCGGCCAGTGAAACTCTGTAGGTCGCTGCGGTTTCACCGATATCAACTGCGACTGTCGCTGCTGCTTGATTTCATCCGGTGAGCTGCCCACAAAGTTCGTCGACGTCGGACTCTTGCCCGTGAGCCGACTTATGTCAAACTCATGCAATGTGGCGCCGCTCATCGGACGCGCCACTGGAGCAGCAGCAACGGAGGTAGCCGTCCGATACGTGGCCACTGCCGAGGAGGCCGCCGAGGAGGATCCAGACCCGGAACTGAGCTTCTGCGACTGTGTCGGTGCCAGCAACAGGGCATGCTGTGCCAATTGGGCCGTCGTATAGTTGTTGCCCGGACCACGTCCGCCAAAGTCGTAGATGCGCTCGTCGTAGTGGAACTGCTCGTAGCCAGCACTGGCCCCAGTCCGATGAAAGCTGCGCCGATTGCCTCCACCCATATTGTAGTGCGGTGCCGATTTGATGCTCGAATTGGAGCCGTACAGTTGACGCGGCGATATGATCGCCTCGCGCTCATCGTGGCAGGCGGACTGCACCTGCCGGTTGAGGCCGGCGCGACGCCGACGGCATAAAGAGCTGCTGGAACTGGCGACGACACGGGCGCGTATATCGCACTCGGAACGCGCTAGGCTAGGCTTGCTGGGCTTGCCCTCCTCACCCCCACTCGAGGAGCTGCTCGAATCGAGCGTCATGGGATTGTAGCTGAGACGGCGCAAGGTGCGCGCTCTTATCGAACGCGGCTTGTATGAGGCAGTGCGTCTGGGTAGCGGCTGCTGCTGCTGGTGAAGCTGGTGCTGTTGCAGCTGTTGCTGCAGTTGCTTCTGCGATTGATGCTGCTGCTGCTGTTGGTGCTGTTGCTCCTGGTGGAGTGGATCCTGCCTGAATTGGCGCTGTTTAGCATCTGACAGCACCGGCGAAATGGGCTGGAAGCTCTCATTGAAGGATGTGGAACGCTGGCGATAGCTCTTGGCGACCGCCGCATAAACGGAACTGCTGCTTGTATTCAAACACGACTTGACGGGCGAGGCGCTGGCCAGCAGCTGCTTGGTATGACCATTGCCGAAGCGTTCGTAGCCGCTGCTCATCACCACAGGCGGTGCACTGAAGAGCGCCTCGCTTTTCAACGGGAAGTAGCTCTCTTGGGGACTGTAGCTGCTCTTCTGGCTGCTGCGACGGGACAGCGAAATATTTGTATCCCGCGATGCGAAGCCCGTGTCCGGGGTGCTGCTGCGCTTATCCTCGACCAGTTTCTGTTCGGGCTGCTGGCTGTGGCTGTGCAGCTGCGCCTGCGCCTGGTTGTGCATGTACTGCAGATGCTTGTCCAGGTGACTGGTTGCCGCATTGAAATCAAACATCGTCTGCACCCCGTTGCTGTAGCTGTACACAGCGGACTTGAGACTGCCGGTGGCACTGCTGATGCCATCGTCCAACGAGCCCACCAACTGATGCGGCAACTGATCATTTAGAATGGTGTCATTCGAGTCGCTCTTATCCAGCTCCGTGTATGTGTGCATAAAGTCCAAGTTCAACGCTTTTAGCGTATTCTCAATATCCATAATATTATCGTTGATGCTCTTCGGCTCGCGCGACTCCTCGTTGCTCAGCTCGCGCTTCAGGGGACGGCTGAGCAACTCGCGCGACTTCTCGAACAGAAAATCGGAGCTCTCCTTGTCGAAGATCGGAATGCGCAGATCGGAGCTGTTCTTGATCTCGCTCAGCGAGCGAAAGCGCTGCTTGATGTGATTTTTTATATGTTTTGGGGGGTGTGTTGTGTGTTTAAAAAAAGGAAACAAAACGAAAGCCAAGAGGAACACAAAACACAAAACAGCAAACGAAACGAATAGCGGGCAACCAAAAGAACAAAGCAACGGGGAATGATTGGAGCGCACCGATGATGAAGAAAGAGAGAGCAAAGTGTAGACAAGAAAAGACGTCCGGATTAGCAACAGACAAAAATGGCCAAAATAAAACAAATACACTAGCAATTGCTCTAGCTCTAAATGTACCACTTAAGATATATATTCTATATAATCTCGGCTAACCTGTATATCGGGTATGCTCTGCAGTTCCTCCGAAAAGTTCTTCTTTGTGGAGAAGGGCGAGCCAGTGCCGTGAGTGGGCGTATGCGCAGAGCTGCCAGCAGCGCCTCCCAAGCCACTGGTCGACTTGTCCCCGCCGCTGCTCAGATGGGGAAAACGAAAGCTGAACTTGCGCTTGGGACTGTGCGTCGCCGGCGGATGATCCGAGACCAAATTAATCATCGATCTGCAAGGAGACAATTAGTGAATCAGAAATATATAAATGTACACAATATTAATTATGTTGTTGCCTTACCTGGCGCTAATCTCATTTGCCATTTCGATGGCATGATTCAGTATTTTCTCATCCTTGACCGAAATGGCCTTCACTGTGCCGGTAGCCGCCTTCTTCTTGGACATCAATCCATGGCTATGCTGCTTGTTGCCATTGCTGTCGCCGGCCGTTTTGTGTCCGAACTTGGCTGACATCTCGGCAAATTCGTTTTTCGTGTTGACATGATCAAAATCGGGTGACTTTGGCTGGCTGCCAGAGGCGCCACTAATTGAGCCAAACATCGAGTTAATCTCGTCGAGCAGCGACAGACCAAAGTCCAACTTGTCGCCAGTGATCTCATCGTCGGATATCTCGTGATATTCGTGTGGATCGTCGGTCGTATTGCGCGAACTTGCACGCCAATTGGGTTCGGAATGGATGCTCTTACCATCGGCGCCATAGTTGTTGTTCTGCAGCGCATAGGCCAGCTGCTCCTCGTCCAGCTTGTGGGTGGCAAAAGGATTTGTGGAGCCGGCAAAATCAAATGAACTGTGCCCATTGCTCGGTATCAGTTTGGGCGTGTGCTCCGTGGAGGGAATAAACGTGGGATTCATCGAGGTGCCAGAACCCTCAGGAAAATAACCGCTTGCCGTTTGGAGCGAATCGGGACTGGTCGGTGTCGGTGGCAGCAGCAGCGGCGTCTGCTCAATGTCCTCCGACGGTTTGTAGGGCGTCACAATCTGCTTGGGTACATGATTATACTGTAGAAAAGGAAGACTATTAATAGACAAGTTCATTGAGACTGCAATTCGCTTACATTCTGGGAACTGCCGAGGAAGGCAATGTCGCCAAAAGTGGCCCCATCGATGCCCACATGTCCGGTGTGCTTAAAATCATTTTGTGGCTTCGAAATCATTTCCGTGCGCAGTTTACGCTTGCTAATGCGATGATCGCCAACTCGACTGAAGGAATCACGATTGGAGGCGCAAGGCAAACCCTCGAGAAATGCAACAGTATTTGAGGGATTGAAGTAGCCCGTTTTGCCGGTGCTGAGGACACCCTTCCAGAAGGGCGTGCCCGTATTGCGATCAAGCACGCTGATGATGTCGCCCTGGCGATACAACAGATGATCCTTCTTCGGCTCGACACAGTTGACAACAGCCTTGAGCTGCTCGGGCTTCATGTCGGGCAGCTGTTCGTAGATTTCGCTAAACTTGGGCCGCTTAGCCGCATCGTCCTGCCAGCACTTCATCATCAGCGTGTAATACTCACGCGGACAGCAGTCCGGCTGTTCGAGGCGCTGATAATTCGGCGCATCGATGGCCTCCAGTATCTGGAGGCCGGTCAGCGCAGCCCATGGCTGAAATCCATACGAGAACATCTCCCAGAGGCAGACACCAAACGCCCACACATCGGAGGCGTTCGTGAAACGCAAATAGTTGATGCATTCCGGTGCACACCAAGCGATCGGCAGCTTTAGATTCACATTGAAATTCGTCTTGTAGTAGTCTTTGCCCACGCCGAGTGCACGCGACAGCCCAAAGTCCGAGATTTTCACCTTGTCCTTGCTGAAGACGAGTATGTTGCGTGCAGCTAGATCTCTGTGAATGAGTCGCTTCTGTTCCAGATAGCGCATGCCATTGCAGATCTGCAGCGCAAACTCGCAGAGGGTGGGTATCGTTAGGAAGCTGACACGCAAACCGGAATCCTTAAGGCACTCGAGTAAGGAACGTAGATGCGCCAGCTCCGTGACGAGCATCAGCGAATCGGTGGCCAGCACAACGCCATACAGACGCACAATGTTCTCGTGCTCAATTGAATGCATTATGGCTGCCTCCTTGAGAAATTCCATGGGATTCGATTGCATGCGCTCGCGGCACAAGCACTTGATGGCCACTTGAATCTGTGCAACAGCAGCAGTCATAATTAATTACTCACTTCAAGCGGAAGCCCTTGAAGAAGGGGAAACAAATTGACTCACCCGTTCGCTTCCATTCGTCCAGACTCCCTGCTGTACAATGCCGAACTCCCCGATGCCCAGCTGCTTGTTAACGCTAATCGAATCAGCTGGTATGATGTGCTTGTTGTTGGGCACCTTGCTGCCCGGTGAACTGGCCCCGTTCCGCGCCGCTGTTGCTGTCGCAGCTGCAGCGCCGCTCTCATTTGTTGCCTGCCCACCGGCGGCGCCATCCTCGCGCTTCACGATTGTTGCTGGCGTTTGGAGCAGACGCTTGATTTTGCTGAGGTAACTGTGGGGGAAATGCTTTTCATAGAATTTACGCAGTCTTCGGATTTCCGGCCTCGACAGGCCAATGAAACGTAAATCCTCATCCGCTGCATATTTGAATTGTGCTGCATTTGTTATTTTTAATTCGTTTCTGTGTGAAAGGGGGAAATTAATTGAGTTGCGTCGTCACTAAGCCTGGTATTCAGATCACAATTAATGACGAAGCAACAAAAACCACTGATGAAGACTCTCTCCTTGCGTATTTCGCTCATTTTCATTTTGAAATATAAACACACTTTCTGCCCATTGGTATTAAATTGCAGCTACAAAAACAAAAAAAAAATACCAGTTATTTGTTTACAATTTTCCTCTCGCTCTCGCTCTCCCTCTCCCTATCTTTCTCAATCAGTGTTGACATATGGAACAATTTTTGCTTTGCTCGCATTATTCGTGATCAGCATACCAGCCTTGCTATATTCCATGGTCAATTTGGGTCACAGAACTCACTTGATGGCATTGTAATATTGCTGCAGTTCGGACTCGGTGAGGAATTCATATAAATCAATTTGTGGGCACTCTGCAAGATACACATAAATAAGTATAAAAATAAATACGACTATATAAATGCATATTTAACTTAAGTATGCATGTGGTGTATCAACACTAAACAACAACAGCTGCACTCCATAATAATACCATAGGGAATACATGTATGTGTTTTTGTGTGTGTGTGGGTGGCATGGATTTCAACACCCACCACCACCGCCACTACCACCATCACCACCACCAGCAGCAGCAGCATTGACGCCAACACACATTTGCTCGACTTTGATTCCCATTCATTGGCAGAGCGGCGCCCTCATGTGGCACACAGGCCTTAAAATATTTTCATTCTTTCATTTTAATATTTTTATCTTCCACTCACACACAGAGAGAGAAATCTGCCGCTTAACCCGCAGCATTTGTCATTCGGTCGTGTTTTTGTTTGCCTTTGTAAAGGAAACAGCGCAACACATGTATATATGTATATATTTATAAACACACACACACCCATCCATACATATGTTTGTGTGTGTACACAGATTGCCTGATAATGTCGGTTGAACCTCTGGATTTGCAATTTGAGTCATAAGCGCGGCATTCGACATTCATTGAGATAATAAATTCCATGGAAACTGCTCACATCCGTTTGATGGCTTGTTGCTGTTGCACCAACTGTGCAACTGCAAATGCATGTACACACACAGATTTTAGGTTTAAAGCCAACTAATTGCTTGCGCTGCAATTAAATCGGCATAGCTATCCCACAGGATTTGCAGTTGTCCTTGAATTTGCAAAATAAAATCGATCGGCTAATACACACACACACACACACATACGCGCACACACATCGCACTCACTCACACACACAACCGACAGAAGCTACACATACTACGTAGCAGACAGTTTTTCCAGCAGCGGAAACACTTCCATTTTCATTTTTTACCACCATTTTTCACTAATTAGCGTTTTACTCGGCATTCGTTTAGAATATGCACACATTTTTTAGCAAACTTTTGCACTTTTTAACTCAATCTTACCCATTTTATTTTCGCGTGTGCATTGTTTGGGAGTACTGCATCTTAACCAGTGTGAACTTAAACTACTTACGCCAAAAACACCACTTTGCTTTTATAAAAATACCAAAATGGTAAATGCACTTAAGATAAGGTCACTCTAATCTGCTAACTTTACATGCCATTTTGAGTTTAACATGTAAACAAATAACTACTTATCTGGATTATGCAGCTGTTAAACAAAAACAGCTGCTCACGAAAATAAACAACTTTTGCAACTAATTCAGATAAACAAATTAAAAACACACATGGGGCTTTTCATTTGGAAGCATACTGAATTCATATACATTTTATTTAATTGATTACTTCACGGCTTGCAATACAAATAAAACAGTGATAAGATTAAAATGTGCTGTTTGAAAGGTTTCCCAGCTTAATACACAAAAAGTGGCAAAAAAGGAACTCACTTAGAACAATCGGAAGCTATTTGGGAAAAAAGAAATGGCCATGCGATCGATGACGGCTCGGGTATGTTCGTAGCCCAGTTCTCCATTTATTGCCGCCATCTCCTCGAACAGTTCCCGTGTGCGCCTTTCCTCAATCATTTTCGTTAAATATTTGTACATGCGTCCATAATGACTGTGTGCATAGGCGTGCCAAATGGAGAATTGAATGGTCTTCAAATCGTTCGCATCAGCAAACTTAATAATTTCTGCATACACCTCGTTAAGTTCGGCCAAATGATCCTTGAGATTATCATTCAGCACACAAAGTTTGGCCAGCGCAATGCCTTTCTTGGTCAAAGCCTCAATGAGATTATTCTTCTGTTTGTCCATGGAGCTAAAATATCAGAGATTTTTAATATTCAGCTGCATCTAGAATTAGCGTTGCTCAACTCACGTCTTGATCTTGGCCGCATCGGGACGAGTGTCGTTCTTAATGCCATAAAAGGAGAGCAGGGCATCGGCATCCGTTTCTCCAATTACAATATCCGCCAGTTTGACAATGCGCTCCAGGGCGCAACGCTGCTTCTGAGGATCATCTTGCTTATCCACATTTTGGGTATCGCCCTCTTTGTATTTATTCTGGGCAGCGACAAAGGTCAGCGGCAATTGGGACTTCAATTCGCTCAACTCAATGTTCTGGATCAGCTGCAGATGGGCCAACAAATGCTTTGGATGTGCGGCCACAACATCATTGTATATTTTCTCCGCCTTCTCCAGTTCTAAATAAAAACAATCACAAATTTATAAAGGAGAGCAAGAGCCAGTGGCTTGGATTAGTGGACTCACCACACTTGGCAATGTGCATGCATTGGAAATCTCGCAGGCTCTCTGCGTAGTCATCGGCGCTGGCCTTGCCCTTTTGGGGCGAACTGGGCGAACCATTGCCGTCATTGGTTGGGATCTCATTCTGCAGCGTGACGCCATCACCGCTGGTTGAATTGGCAGCGCTTGTGGCTCCCTGAGGAGTGGTTGTCGATTTCGGCTTGACCGAATTGGCGGTGGCAGCAGCTGCTGCTGCGGGACTGGCATTGGTTGAGGCAGTTCCATTGACGCCGCCATTTGAGGATGACTTCTTCTCGGTCGGATTCAATATGTAGGTGAACGGATGCAAAGCGATGCGACGGCCGCCCTCTTCCTTGGGGAACACCAGATTCCCGCTCAACCAGGCGCAATTCGCCGGCAGATTCGCTTTGGTAAGCTTTTCCTGAGCAATGGGCGCAAGATAGAGCATCTTTGTAATCTGACGTACCTTGAAGGAGGTGACTTTGCGGCCACCGACAATGCACTGATTGTAGCTTTCGTAGAAGTCCATCGACAGCATATTGGGCAGCTTGTATGACGCAATCAGCGTGGCCTCCGATATCTTTTCGAGTAGGTCGCGCTTCTCGTGCCGCACCTGCAATCGCACCGTGTACTCGCCCTTTTCCAGCTTCGTGAAGAAAGTGTGAGAGTGCGCGTCGCCGGTGGCTACCAGTGACTTGTTCACATCGAACAGCATCCACATCTGGGACTCGAACTCGGACTCGTAAAGCAGCTCGTTAAATATCGGCGCATAGAGTGCCACCTCCGCCGCCTTGGCCACATTCAGATTGTAGACGAGCAAGTTTTGATAGATCTGCCTGCCCTCCGGCACAACGTCGCGGGTTTCACTCAGCGGCGAGATCTTTGCCTCGCTGGGCTTGAGCACGACGGCGGCATTTTTTAGTTGCAGTTGCGGCTGAATCTCCTCCATCACCAACGCGTCAATCTCCAGTCTGTGTATGCCACGACCGGCGTGCATGACGTCTAACGAAATAGAGAGCATAAAATATAGTATCAAATTAATTATTGGAATCTGGATTCATATTTACAAGCGTCGGGATTATGGGCAGCGACACCGTGAAACTCGAGGCTGTACTTCAAATGGGTCTGGCCATGATTGGACCAGTACTTGGCAAGGCACAACTCCAGTATCCTATTTGCCTGCAAGGGTAAATCAAACAAAAAGGCTCAGCAAAGTGTGTTTCTCATATTTGTGAAAAATTTACCTGAACACGGAAAGTGGTCGTTGCCTCAAATTCCGAGTCGACGGCAATTATTTTCATTGTTTCCACTTTACGGCACGACTGATGCGGCAGCAGTTGATTCGTGTGCAAAAAGAACTTGCCAAGATCGTTGCCCCGATTGGGATCCGTATTCCGCATGCGAAGCACTATAATCAAAATTAATGAATATAATGTTATAACAATATATAATTATTTCAATAGATTCGCATTCACGCACATGCCCAGGTGGCCTTGTCCGGAACCATAATAAAGTCCCTTGTTATGGTGTTGGGCTGGAACTCTATGCTCCTGTCACCTTTAACGGAGGCAGGCTCATAAATGGGCGTATTCTGCCCATGGTCTAGCACATGCGGCTGCACAACTGTCACAGGTATCTCGAACAATGAACCCTTCTGCACGCAGTCTGTATCATAGGCGCGAATGCTGCAAATTGGCGAGTCGGAATTGGAGTTGGATTAAAAGTAAAGGACTAGAGCTGTTTTGATTTGGGTTAACTGCTTACACGGCACTGTGCACACCCGGCTGCAGACTAGTCGGATCAATTCTGACCACAATTGGACGGCCGGCGTAGCTAAGATCCAGAAATGCGCCACACTGCACCCATGGCTGCGACGGCACCAGAATAAGGCGCACATTGAAATTGAACTTATCCTTGGGATCTGTGGGTTTCAAATGTACAAGGAGTTAAATTACACAACATATCAATGATGGGTGCATTCACTTACCCACTTCCTTGTCATTGAATAGCACGGGATCAACGCTCACGTTGAAGTCAACGAATTTGCGCTGCACGCCCTCCCTCAGATGGATGCCCTTCGCCTTATTGAAGCCCACTTGCACTGAGAAACTGAAAAAGAAGCAAAGATTTGTAATTTTAATTTAATTTGGAAGCTAACTCCCACTTACCGCAGCATGTTGTCCTTGGCCTCGCGATGCTCCATCAAATGCTCAAATGCCTTCTCCACGTTGAGCAGGCCATGGCCTTGAGCATAGGGATCCACATAGCTCAGTTTGGTGGCCGTAGCACTAATGGCGCGCTTAATACTATATGGCGAATAAGCGATATTTTGCTGTTTTAGGCCAGAAATGAGCAGAGCCACTGCACCGGCCACATGGGGCGCGGACATGCTGGTGCCATTCATGAGCTGTGTTTTGCTCATCATGAACTGCGGCACTGATGTAATGGCGCCTCCGGGTGCACACACCGTTACGCCCTGTCCGCCATCAATGCAAGGATCGCGCGATGTCCATGTATACACATTGCCCGGCAGTTTCTCACGCATCGCATACTCCGCCTCCATCATCTGTGGCGACACGTAGGCGCCCACGCCAATCAAACTGTCCTGGCTGATGTCCGGTGGTGTGCCCACAGTGCTGAGCGCCGGTCCGTGATTACCCGCCGAGACAATCCACACGACGCCATACTTATTGACCACCTCATTCATCAGATCTCCAACTCGTCTGCAAAGGCAGAGAGTAGAATATTTGTCAAAATAAAATGAACGACACCCAAAGAAATATGTTTATCGAGTAGAAAATGAGTCAGATTGCTCACCCGGAATTGGAAAAGTTCGAGTGCTCGCCGTAGCTCATGTTGATCACATCAATGCGGCGACCCTCGCGGCACAGCTCCATTACCTTCAAGATGCCGCGCACCATCGCTGTGCCCGTCTCCATGGAGCCCAAGCGGCCGTCACCAATGGTGAGCGAAACGATCTTTGCATTTGGTGCCACGCCATCAAAATCCCTGGACTTGTGATTGCCACTAGCAATCGAAGCAACGTGCGTGCCGTGCGGTGCTAAGGACGAATAGAAAAATAAATATGGCAGGTATAGATGGATCAGCAGAAGGGGGAACCACTACTTACAGCACATGCCGACCACTTCAAGAACGTTGCCATCATCTTGAACGTTAACGGAAATCGATAAAAAGTCATCGACATTTTTGGTCTCGTGCGTCTTGCTGTATTCGCCGATGTGCAGCGCTTTCTCCAAATCTCCCTGCTCCGTGGTATCAATAATGGTCAGCCAGCCATTGTCGGTTGGGAAGAGCACACAGTCAAATGAGGTCTTCACCTCATTGTACGCCTTCTCATATGTATTCAGCATTTCCAATTCAAAATCCAGATTCTCCTTGATAATCTTTTTGTCCCATGACAGCTTTTGGCCTTGACCTAGAAGAAACCAAAAATCCTTAAGCTGAAACAGTTGTTGGAACATATTAGATGACTGCCTACCCGGATTCTGAGATTCGAACTCAACGATCTTGCGACTGGCATTTGCCGTGGCGATCTTGTGCGCCTTGTCCCAATTCTTCCGTTTAGCCTGGGCGACAATCTTGTCACGCACCTTTGCCGGCACCAAATCATTGAAGCTCTTCAGGCCCACGCGCACCGTGCGATCCTTGTCTGTGTTGAGTGCCATCAGATCGTCGCTGAGGTGCAGCGTTCGTCCAGACAGACCCTTGAAGGTGCCATTCTCGCTGGGAGTCACCTTCTTGGTCATATCCACATCGCCGCAGCCAGAGCAATCGAAGCGCTCAATAACTTTGACAGTTTTGCCATCGCACAATGTCTGCAAATAAATATGAAAAATACATATTTAAATAGATAAACCATTAAATATAATTTTTGTATATACAAAAACTAACCCCAAGTCCTGTTGCGCGTGGATCTACGCCGGAATCAAAGATGGCAATAGTCACATCGCGACCATCGTAGTCCGGATACTTTTGCAGAAAGTTCAGCACGCCTGTCTCTACCTTCGGAACCTGAGTGATAACGAATAATACGCATTTTGTCACATGACAAGTGCAGAGTAATAAAATATAAGATTTCTGCATACCAATGCACCCGTGGGAAACGATGACTCGACAATGCCGCTGAGATCACTAGCCATATTTTCCACAATTTGATTGCCGCTGTTCTTGTCGTTATCTATAAGTTGCAGTTCCGAATATTCTTGATTTTCTGTGCACAGTCCTAAAATTATGCGCTGATGCTCGCTTATTTTGTAGGTGGATTGCTGCCTGCTGCGTTCTGCGTTCTTTGCTGCACCTTTAATAGAATGATTTGCGGTAATTCGACTTCTCCTTTGCATACGTATGTATATTTGTGAGCAGTGGCGTTGCCACACTTTAGCACTTCAGCTGCTCAAATTGAACAGAATATCAGCACAGCTCAGAATAAAATTTGAAAAGTACCAAAACAAAAAGCTTTATTTGGCACGTATACCATATCATAAATCGACTTATTAAAGAAGAAATTTGTACTGTGCTTCACATTCATACAAAAAAATATTGCACTGTCAGTTAAGAACTATCGATATATCGATAGGCACAACTACAACAGCTGTCAGTCTTTCCGTCGTTGTCGTGAATTTTTTTGGTATAGGAAAATAACAATAATTTGTGTGTGGCACTGTCAAAATGTGGTTCGAAATCTTACCAGCCGCCGCAATCATCACCGTGGCCATGTCCGTGCCCATATACGCCATGTACGGTCTGCAGAAGCTGACGATTGGCAACGTAAGTGTCTGGTTCAGCAGCAAGAAATTCTTATATAATATTGCCCGTTGATTGTGCATTAAACGTAATTTATGATACATGATTTAAACGTGTAAAAGAGTCTACCAAAATACATGAAATTTTATAAACACTGCTTCTACTACTATGCCTAATTTTGTGATAACTTTCCAGGCCTATCGCCGCAATATGGACGAACGATTCGATCGTGTGATGTATCAACGCGATTTCCGACTGACCAACAATCCGTACATAATGAATGTAAGTCAGCTATTTTGATATGATTAATTTTGTATTGCCAAAAGTCGCTTACAATTTTTTTAACATCTCTAATTTTCTGTTATTCCTTTATTATTATTACTTCCTTTCATTCATTTGTAATATGAAAAACAGCTGTCACACATAATCAATCATTTATTTATTTTGGAAACACGATCTTCATTTAACCCTTGTGTTGCACGAATTTCCCATCTAACTTCATTAATACTTCATTCTTCATTAGCTCAGCTTTGTTTGTTAAAAATTGAGAAAACTTCTCATTCTCTTACAGGGTCTCCATGCTATACCTGATGAGTCCAAAAATTAAATGTTATGTAGTTGAAGTTCTATTAAGCTTAAGTGCAAAAGTGAATAAATATACAGTACGATTGAAAATCAAAAATTGTCAAGGCACATCTTTGAGTTGTTGTTAGAACTTGTAGAATTGTATTATTTAGCGATTGATAAGCGATATTTAAGCGCATTCCTTTACAGGGTCTAGAAGAGATTGAAGATGAGGATGAAGGCGATGCGAGAAAAAAACACGCAGAAAACCAATAAGGACGAAAAAAAAGAGTAAATTAAAATGTAGTTGACTGTTTGATTGCACTGATTTCTTCTGACTTAAGGTTACTTAATGGTAAACAACCTCATATTTATATATGTATGTAAAATAAACTCAACGCTTGCCGCGCAACAAACAACCCTGTTCTTGTGCTTGCGCTCGGAAAAACCACCCCTATGGGGACGCTTCCCCCAATTGGGTTGTCAACTTTTGTGGTATTCTGAAAAAGGCGTCGACAGAGGCGAGTGCTGAGTACGGAGTGCAGAGTTTGATGAGCCCTACACTTTAATTAGAAACTTCCGCTATTATAAAAAGAGTGTCGCTATATTTGAACAAAGATATGTTTTAAAATTAGTGAAAGGCGCCTAAAAGACGACCGATTCCAACTTCGGCAAAGCTAAGCAAACAAAACGCAAAACGCGAAACGCATGCAGAAGAAACCTCCTCCATAAGTATTTACATATAGAGACACAACACACACACAAGCACACACACACACACATAGGCGTCGAGAGTGGGGGGTTCAGCCATGGCTGGCACGGCCGGGCTGGTGGTTGGCCTGGTTGGGTGCAGGGGTTGCCAAACTTTTGTATATGTGTTTGTGGTTGCTGCCTTCTGCCTGTGCGTGTTGTTGTTTACATGCGAGGTGGACGCCAACTCACTGAATGCCATCGACATAGAAGAGCCGACGCGACGCCACCATCAGCGGCACCACAGCGACTACGAGCGCGATCGGGAACGCGGCGAACGGGAGGAAAAGGGCTACTGTGCCCCTTACAATGGCAAGGTGTGCAAACAGTTCATCACTGGCCCCGTGTGGTACAGCCTGGAGGATCCGACTGGTGGCTGGCGCAACGAGCAGATTACCACAGCGCTCTGGGATGAGCTGATAGTCGACTTGACCGGCCTGTGCCGTGAGGCAGCCGAGGTGGGTTAACATTTCCTCAACTATCTGAAATATGCATTCCAATCTCTCGCATCCCTTGCAGAAAATGCTGTGCGCCTATGCCTTTCCGCGCTGTCATGTGGAGAACGGACGGGCTATTAAAGCGCCGCTCTGCTTCGAGGATTGCCAGGCAACTCATTTGCAGTTCTGCTACAATGACTGGGTGCTGATTGAAGAGAAGCGGGAGCGCAACATGTTTCTTAAGAGTCGCGCCCACTTCAGGCTACCCAATTGCACGGCACTGCCGCATTACGATGCCAGCATGCGGCGTTCCAGCTGCTCTTACATAGGACTAACCGAGATTAAGGAGTCGGAGGTTAGCTGTGAGTATAACCTCCACTTTGGCATGGGCTTGTTTTCAATCATGTCTTCTTATAGATGACTGTCGCAATGGCAACGGCCGCTACTATTTGGGGACGATGAATGTGAGCAAGTCGGGCATACCCTGCCAGAGGTGGGATACCCAGCATCCGCACAAGCACATCCAGCCCCCGCTAGTGTTTGCCCAGCTGGCCGAGGGCGAGAACTACTGCCGCAATGCGGGTGGCGAGGAACCGCAGCCGTGGTGCTACACTCTGGACGAATCTGTGCGCTGGCAGCACTGCGACATTCCCATTTGCCGTAAGTTTAATTTCCACTACAATTTCCCGCTGCAGGGACTAACTGCATCCGTTGCCTTGCAGCTGACTATGTGGATCCTAGTGCTAAAGATCTGAATACGCCCATTAAGATGGAGGAGTTCTTTACGCCATCAATGATATTTCTGCTGGCAGGCATTGGCTTCATTGGCATAGTGGCTCTGCATCTGATTATACTGCTCGCCTACAAGCTGTCTAAGCACAAGGATTACACGCAACCATCGCAGGCAGCGCACGGCGAATGCGGTGCCTCCGTGCGAGGCGATTGCAATTTATCTGCCAGTCGAGAGACGCTCGGCTCAAACGCTTTTGCCGCCACGAACGCCACGAAGTGCGGCACCATAAGGAGCACCGCAACCATACACAGCAACTGCATCATGCTGACCACCACTGCAGCGGTGCAGGAGCCCAAGACGAAGTTGAATGCACGCCTCGAGAAGCTTGAGTATCCGCGTGGCGAGATTGTCTACGTACGCTCGTTGGGCCAGGGCGCCTTCGGACGCGTTTTTCAGGCCAAGGCGCCTGGTCTGGTGTCGGGCAATGAGGAGCTACTGGTGGCCGTCAAGATGCTGAAGGACGATGCCAGTGATCAGATGCAAACGGACTTTGAGCGTGAAGCCTGCCTCCTGGCCGAATTTGATCATCCCAACATTGTGAAGCTGCTCGGCGTCTGCGCCTTGGGCCGGCCTATGTGTCTGCTGTTTGAGTACATGTCGCCGGGGGATCTCAGTGAATTCTTGCGGGCCTGCTCGCCATATGCGACACACCAGGCGCAGCCGCGCAATCGCCAGCAGCTGGAGGAGCTGCAGCTGCTACACATGGCCGCCGATGTTTCCGCCGGCATGCTTTTCCTGGCCGAGCGCAAGTTTGTGCATCGCGATTTGGCCACGCGAAACTGCCTCATCAACGAGCAGATGCAGGTGAAGATCGCGGACTTTGGTCTATCGCACAAGATCTATCTGCAGGATTATTACAAAGGGGATGAGAACGATGTCATACCCATACGTTGGATGCCCATCGAAAGCATTCTCTACAACAAATTCTCGCTGGAGTCGGACGTGTGGGCCTTTGGTATCTGCCTGTGGGAGATCTTTTCCTTTGCCATGCAGCCCTACTTCGGTCTCACGCACGAGGAGGTCATCAAGTACATAAGGGAGGGCAACGTGCTTGGCTGTCCGGACAATACGCCGCTGTCCGTTTATGCCCTGATGCGCCGCTGCTGGAACCGCAAGCCCAGCGAGCGACCAGGCTTCGCGGAGATCAATCATTGCATTCAGCACAGCATCGCCGAGTGCGAGTGCAAGGCGATGCTCTAGAATCCACATTCTAGACTCCAGTCAACCACAGCTAATCGAACTTATTCCGTCATGTTTCAGCCATTTGAAATGGATCCGTATCCGTATCCGAAATCTGAATGCTCTCCAGTTGTCTTCCGGAGCAGACGCACTAAGCACACACATAATCAAAGTACGGAGCCATGAGTACCATGAACTAGCTATCAACTGAATTACCAAAAACAACAAAATTAAAACAATGAAAATTGCAAAGTTCTTCAATATTGGAGTTATTTAAATCTTCATTGCTTGATATTAATTTGAATTATTCCTGAACAAATTATTTCGTTACATTTTTAAAACTTGTGTTTCGATCTGGTTTATACAATTTTTCTTTTGCTAGTTATTTCATGGAACCTCAGAACACTCCATAGTTAAACTCGTATTCGTACACGTAACCATATACACAAGTATTCTGATTAATATGATATATTATTATGATGTTCTTTGATGACACAATATGACGATTATCATTATGATATTCTTTCCACAACGAATGCATTTAGTCAGCCATTTTATTGGTACTCGTACTCATATCTAGTCCGTAGACAATATAAGTTTAATTATTTATATATATAGTATAAATACATATGTAATAATAATATTATCGCATGTATGTATGCCAGGTGGATTGAATTCCAATCGGTTTTTACTAGATTTAAGCTTAAGAGCACCTTGCCCACGGTGCGCTACACTCGGGATATTTTATCACATTGAAACACTTTTGAAAACGAATCACAAAACACCGAAGACCATCAAAACAATAAGGAATATAAAATATGAAATATTTAGAGAACTGTCTACAGCCTCAATTTCTTAGGACATTTACATAATAATATTGTAACTAATATGTTGATGTAATTTGTATAATATACCTTTCATAATCAAATTCAAAATGTCCACTTATTCATTTCAATTTATCAGCAATCGTATCCATCATAGTAATAGTAGTCGTAGGAATACGGACTACGACACGGATACGAAACGGGCACCGGCACGGGCACTGGCAAGACTCCGAGGCCTATGCCACCACCGTAGTAATGGGGTCTGTAGCCTCGATAGCCGCCGTAGCCATGAGGTCTGTAGCCTCCATAGCCGCCGTGGGGTCGTCCAAAGCCACCTCCACCCCAACCGCCGGGTCGTCCGCCAAAGCCTCCACGTCCACCGCCATAGCCACCATGACCACCGCCAAAGCCACCGCGTCCACCACCACCACGTCCGCCACCACCGTGTCCTCCACCACCGTGTCCTCCACCACCATGCCCTCCTCCACCACGCGCCAACGAAATCTGCAGGCAATCGAGCAGCAAGGCGAATAAGAAAAGTATCCAAAGTTTCGACATTTTTAGAAAACAGTTCCACCGTGTTCTGTTTTCTTATTGCGACTAAAATAATTTAAATTGATTTGTGGATTGGCCAGTTCTAAATACGTACACCAAATTAATTAGAGTATTCATTATAATTGGCGTGATCTGAACTCATCGTGCTAGAAATCCCCCACATCGCACTCAAATATCAATGTTCGCATACATATGTATATATATAAATATATATATATTTGTTGTTTGGCAATTCAAAACAGAGCTTAACTTGGCGATATCACAGCGGCCTAAAGCCTAAGCCTAGGATCTAGACCTTACATTCAATATGATACTTAAACAATAACTTATTTCTAAGCAGATGTGTATATGTCGATGTGGATTCAGTGCATTTTGGGGCAGTTGGAATTCTTGCTGAGCACAAGTCTTTCGGGATCGAGAGAGAGTCGCTTGAGTACATCATAGATCTTCTCTCGGATCTCAACCACAAAGTCTGTCTCGCGTCCGAGTACCCAGATCTGATCGGCATAGCCAAGAGATCCAATGCTGCCACATGACCACAATATGGCAAAGTTTTCATAGTCCGTGTAGAGCACCTGGTATTTACCAGAACCGGGCAACAGGCGGGCAATCACCTCCGGAAAGCGAGTGTTGAACTAATGGAATCGATATTGTTGAATTAACAATGTGCTGTTCTTGTTGACGGAATAATTGCTATATACATACCTTGAAGTCCATAATAGAGGACCTGCTGTTCTCTGGCGTTGCATAGCCCAGATTTACATTGGGATTGCCAGTGCTATAATTATAATATAAGCAGATTATTCAATTAAGTTCACTAAATCCTATTTAAGCCCCACACTTACATGCGATTGACGGTTTTTATGGCCACCTCCAGCTTAAAGTTGTTGAACTTGGACAGATCCGCTTTGTTGTAGGGTTCAAACTCGAAAGTGGTGCAGCCCGATGCAATTTCGGGCAAATAGAATGAACGCTCCACCTCGAACCAGTGGCCGAGCACCTAGAAATGTTTATACGCCATCGTTGCATTAGAAACAAGATCAATAAGATCGCCTGCTTGCCTGCCTGCGTTTCACTTTGTGGCGATGAGTAAGCAATTAACTGGGTTACTATTATACAAAAAAAAAAAACGAGATAAAAAACAACAACTGCCTCCATTCCCAGCGTAAAACATAAACATTTCAAGCATTTTTATTTATTTTGTTGTTATTTTGGTAAACTGGTTTTTAGTGCTGGCAGAGTCCAAGCAATGCCCAGTAGCAGATTCCACAGATAGCTATTGGCTGTCATAAAACCCTCACTTTATACTACATTATTCTTGGGGTCGGGGTCTTTGCCCCCGCCCAAGCGAACGATGTCAAAGTGCTCTTTAACGCTCACGCTTATCAGCTCAATTGGACTCGACGACTTATCCAATTGGTTGCAGCTCAAAGTCCAAACAATGATGCTGCATCCCCAACGCGTAGCTGCTCATGGGGGAGCTGCATACGTGACACGAGAAACGCACTATCCAACACGATTATGTCTATATAATTTTTTATATATTTTTTTAATCCTAAATATAGTTTTTTGTAAGTCGATTATAAGCATAATTTTCAGTCCGTTTCGACGTAACTGCAACCCAAAGAAAAAAAAATTCTATGCAATTTTCAAAGGTATATTCTTATCTATTTAATTTTATTCATTCTCAAATTATGCAATTTGATCTCATTCTTAATTCCATCTCTAGCAGCTCTCATTTGGTTATTATGATGTTATATGCTGGATATGATAATTTTGTGTCGTTTGTGTTATGAGCAAATGGAACTGTAAGTGATTTCAAGGCGGTCAACTGAATATAAATGGACTTATGTGCAAGTTCCCAGCCCCCTCCCATCCCTCTGCGCACATGATTAATGTAATTGTGCTGCTAAATTGATTAAGGCAATTTTCTAGTTTGTCCAACTTAAAAACAACAAATCAGACGACGACAACATGAAAAAGAGCTTTGGTCTCATTGTGGTTGTCCTTGGCGTGCCAAAGACGTTAGCTGCTTGCTTGGACATGGCCAATAGTCAATAGTGGTAGTTGTAGTTGTAGTCTTCTTAAATATGATAAAGAAGTGGATTGTTTGCCATTGGCGACTGCACGACGACCATCATAACTATTGAAGATATACGCATTTGTGCTTGTAAGGTTTATTAAGTTGTTTTATCTCCTTTGCTGTAAACTGGTTTGCACTTTTACATTGTTGCACACACCTCAAATTGGTTCAAGTTCAACCTTATGCACAATCTATAAAACTAAAAAAATAAAAATAGCATTGCCTTTGACACCTTGCACTAATTAATGGAAAATTTCACGGCTGCTCTTTGTTTTGCTGTTATTTTTTGTTATTCAACAATATTCAACTTATAGTGCCAAATATATGATAAATATGTATTAACGTTTATGGGGAACTTACGCGACTCATATTAAACTTTGGCATCGACGGATACTTCGGGCAACGTCCAAATCCATAGGCTTGGGTCTGCTCAACAAATGTCAATAATACGACTGACGACACTAGCAAAACTCGCAAAATTGCACAACATTTTTGCTTGCTCATTTTGGTGATTTCGAATACACAAAATATTGCTTATTGGGATAAGGATTGGCACAGTTTTTGTTTCTGCTGGTGTTTGTTATTATTATGCGTCTATTTGTTCTGTGTTTAATGTTTAATCGGGGGCAATGGATTCACTTAGTTATGCACAGTGCAACTTCCGATTTGGATGTCAGTTGGCCAATGAACGGAACCGTTGGATTTCCATTTCCTCAAAGCGATTCGAGTATTATTATTATTTTTTGTTTGTTTCTGTTTGTTACTTATAATTGTTGCTTTCAGTGTTGTTGTTGTTGTTGTTGGTCGGTGTACCTATTAATATTCCGCATAAGAAATGTGCGATAATCAAAACGTGCAGCTCCTCGAGTCTCACTGGGCTTGGATGGGTGTGTTGACTTGGTTGGCTTGGCGAGTGCAGCAAAACAACAACACAAAGAGTGAAAATTAAGCGAAGCGGACACTTGTCGGTCTTCAAAACAAACAAAAAAAATAAATACAAATACAAATATTGTTAACTAGGTTGGCTCGTGCCCGACTAGGCGTTACGTAAAAGAAAATCCGAAAACCAGACCAGGCTAAAAAAATTACAGGCTAGGCAAGGCGAAGCGTGGAAGAGTGAACCGACTGTTGCCTCCTAGAGTGGAGCCCGTTCCGAGTCCCAATCATATGCGGAATGCAACTGCAACTGGTTACTAGTTAATTGCACTTAGTGAATGGGTGAGCGCACTTTCAGTGTTTAAGTGTGCAGCTCAAAGCTATTGCGCATTCATTCATCATAAACAAAAGTAAAAGGTCTAATAAAGGAAGTGTGTATTGTTTCGCTTGTTCGCAAATGTGTCATGAAGTTTTAGTTTGGAGATGGCAATTATTTACGGCATAACTTTGCCACTAAGCCACGCCCCAAGCCGGATCCGGGGCAATGCTAGATATGCGTCATTAATCCGGCGTGGGGCAAATATAATTGAATTGGTGCAAGTTCAAGATAGCTGATAATTAGCCAAGCATGAGGAGAAAATGAAAAAATTTCCAAATGCAAAATGAAGGAAGTCGACACATAGTTTATTATTTAACACACACATTTTGCAATAAATGATAAGTTGTTAGCCATTTACCACGTAGAAAAACAGGCAATAAAAATCAGCAGTTAGCCAACCAAGCAACCAATTTAAAATTTAAACAGCTGGAAAAAAGTGATAATTTTGCAGACAAACAGCTGCACAAGCAAACAAAAAACTCAAAAGTGATTCGTTCAATTACAAACGCCTTTAATAGTGGCCTTCCACTGTTCAGATGCAATTTGCAATTGCCAATTTTATTTTTCTGAATTGTCACTTTGACTTTTGTTTTATTGCTTTAACGTTATGTCTTTGTTTACATGTTTGACTGCTGCACGTTCTTGGGTATTTATTGTACGTTAAATCTCGGTCTAGAAAGTCTAATCTAAAACTGATGCCGCGACAAATACCGCTTCTTTTACAACCACACCGGACGACCGTTGAAAACGTACTGATGTTTATCGCATCGTTATTTGAATTGCAATCAGCGTGACCGTAGTAAAGAAGAATATTATTAAGTGTGCACACACTGGCCGTTTAATCGATAGCTTAATCGCTATAATCAACCGGCCTCCACAAATTTGCCGAATACCAAACAAATAGAAAACAATTTTTTTTAACGAATTATTTATATGTTTATATTATTAAACAATGGCGACTGCATAGTGCTAACAACATATATAAACAATAAAACAGGCGATGGCAGCCTGTGTGCTATGTTTCGACTGCTGCAAGACCGGCGAGTCGTACAAGATATTTTCCGAGGCCGGATTGCGGCTCAAAATTTGCAAAACAATAAACAAACATTTTTGGCTGGAGGTAAAAATTGTATGGGCTTTTATGCATTCGAATGATGTTCATCTCTTTCGCAGCTGAGCAGCGCAGCGGGAGGCGAACGAGAGGAAATTTGCCACCAGTGCTGGCAGGTCGTGAGCAACTTTAACAAATTATACGAGCGCGTCTACAACTTGCACCAGGAGCGCCTCTGTGATGTGAAGAACGTAACGATTGAGTTCTGTGATGAAGTGGAGGCAGCGAATCCTCTAGCGTTTGGCGGTGAATTGGATGCCCTGGCCGAGGATTTCTTTGCGTCCGGCGATGTCAAGGTGGAGGTGAACGAACTGGAACCGCTGCCCAAGCTGGAAATGCTCGATGAGCCAGTGGTCGAGGAGCAGAGCAGGACATCCAAACGTGCCAGTGCCGAGCGTTCAGCTACTAAGAGGCGCATCAAAAACGAACAGCTAACCCTCTCCAGTGACTCGGATGGAGACATTCCCCTAGCCGAGTTCCTCGATCTTAAAACTTCTGCAAAGCCAGCAGGAACTGCAGCAACAGCATCGCCTCTCATTCGACGACAGTTGCGCAGAAGCACTCGACGTGGTCGCCGAGAGAAAACCCCATCGGAAACGCCTGCAACCAGCCTGAAAAAGGAGTCGGAATCTGATAATGCTGACCCTGATGGTGATAATGATAATGATCAGGATATGGATTTTGTGGCCGCAGAAGCAGTGCTGGGCACTGAGGACAGTGCCAGTTCCAGCGAGAGCAGCGACAGCGATTCTGGTGACAGTTTGCCGGATGTCGAGCCGGAGGAGCGCTATGCTGAGATACCCAAACGGGTTGTAGTCAAGCCCAAAAAGTATCGGAAGCGTCCCAAGCCACTGGTGGCGCCGGTGCGCATGAGTCGCGATGATCTCGCCAAGCGGCGGGCCCAACAAAAGAAATACGATGAGATTATATTTGAGTTTTTCAAGAAGCTGCCTTGTCACGTATGCAATCTGTTGGTGCCCAATTTCGGAGACATGCGTCGCCATTTGCGCATGTCACACAACATCGAGAGTGGCTTTATTGCTTGCTGTGGTCGCAAGTTTCACATACGCAGGGGTTTGGCCGAGCATGTATTGGTCCACAATAACCCGGAGCACTTTATGTGTACTCCGTGCGGTCGCATCTTTCAGGACTCCAAGACACTGGAGGCGCACGAGCAAACGCACTCGAATCCCCTGGCGGATGCGAAGGATAAACGCATTTACCCGTGCGATAAATGTCCAAAGACCTTCACCACAAAGGCCGCCGTCGAGTATCACATCATGTCCAAGCATGTGCCCAAGTCGGACTTTAAATACACCTGCCCCGAGTGCAATAAGAAGTAAGCAAGAATTACCTCAGCCCTCATCGCTGATCTCAACTTTAATCTTTGCTTATGCTTACAGGCTGCCCACAGAGCGAAAACTGAAGGAGCATCGGCGATACATGCACGATCCAGAGACGGCAATCATTTGCGACAAGTGCGGCAAAACGTTGCGTACCCAGGCAAATCTTAAGAAACACCACGAACTGGAGCATTCCGATGAGCCACGCCCCAAACCGGATCCCGTGCAGTGCGAGATATGCGGCACCTGGTTGCGCCATTTATCAGGTCTCAAGCAGCACATGAAAACGGTGCACGAACCACCGTGTGGCGAGCATCGTTGTCCCATCTGCGACAAGACATCGACTAACTCCCGAGCACTCAAGCGTCACATTTATCACAATCATCAGTGCGAGAGAAAGTTCCGCTGCACCATGTGCGAGAAGGCCTTCAAGAGGCCACAGGATTTGAGAGTAAGTTAAGTCTGATGGATCAAATGGAAGTATAATAATTTTACGATTGTCAGGAGCATACATCGACGCACACAGGCGAGGTATTGTACACCTGTCCCAACTGTCCGCAGACGTTCTTCTCGAATGCCAACATGTATAAGCATCGCCAGCGATTGCATCGCGCCGAATGGGAGGCGGATCGCAAGAAACCACTGCCACCCAACATAATGCAGCAGGCGGCGATGAAAAAGCGACAGGGCAGCAAGGCTGCCGTCCCAACGCTGTTCCCACAACCCGCAGAGCTGCCATCTGCACTAGCTGCTCAAAAGCCCGAACCGCAACAACAACCACAACAACAACAACTGCATTAGTATTTAATATTTATGAAATAGTGATAAGTTAAAGGAAGGAACTCATAAATATACTCTAGGCATAAGGACACATCCATTAGATTAAAGAATACGATTATAATTACGACAACTAATGTTTAGATTTAATGCTCATCCTGTGGAATGCGGATTGTCTCACAGATGCCCTCTTCCCGGTGCACGCTGGCCCAGTGCTGCGATAATTGCTGACAGATGGCTCGACGGAACACCATGCATGTGATGTGTGGCAACTTCTCAAAACGAATGCGCAACAGGCCCAGCTTGGCCAGGGCGAAGCGCCAGTTCTTCATGATGCTGGCATTTTTGCCTACATGCTGCGAATCGGGTGTTATGATGACTAGGATTCCCTCGGGTCGCAACAGCTCATATGCCTTCTGGCAGCACAGCAATCGCTGTTCTGCACTGGGCATGTACTCCAGCAGTAGGCTAAAGATGACGCAGTGATAGTAGCCAGCAGGTAATCGCTTCACACTCTGATCCCTTATCTCGGGTTCCGTCAACGTGCCATCCACGCCAACCGTGAGAAAGTCTGCCTGCAGCACGAGTGCACCAGGTGCGGGGCAGAGATCAAGGGCTGTAACCTCCAGGTGCGGAGTGTTGCCGAAGGGATTGAAACAGCTTCCCACGTCCAGCACACGCAGTTTGTCGGGCGGCTCCTCCATGTAGGCGCATTCAGCATCGGCCAGCTCATTATAGGAGGCTAGCAGGCGCTGCTCGCGCAGTCGCTTCTGCAGATAGATGCCCTCGATGTAGAAGTACTTGGTTATATAGTCGATGGCCCACTTGATCCGACTGCGTGCATGCAACTCCGTCTTGCTAGCATTCGTTTCCCAGATGCCAGCCAATTGCTGCATTGCATCCGCATATTCTGCCAGCTTTTCAGCGTTATGGGGTCCAGTGTGCTCCTGCCAGGCACGCTCGGCACCGTACAATTTGGTGAGTTGACGCAAACTGTCGTGGCAGTTCTTCACAATGTTGGCCAAGCGTTGATGCTCCTCGGTCGCCATGGTTTTTATTTCGTTTCTTCCGAGGCGCAACAAATGTGTGTGTATTTCGAGATGAACGATATTTTCATGGGCACGCACATTAATTTGGACGCCACTGTAAAAAATGTATACATTGCCCCTTTATATTTACCACTAAGGCGCAACAGCTCACATAAACAAAAGTGTGACCAGCTCTACAAAAAGAGTATAACAATTAATTATTTTCAGTCTTTGGCTATAAGGTCTCACTTTCCAGCTGGCTAAAAGGCAAAATTTTCAAAAACGAAGAGTAAATCGCAATATTCACCGAAAGTGCACCTAATCGGATATTAAATATACGTATGCGTGATTTCGGCTGAATCATTGTGTGCCACATGTTGTGAATCTTTCAAAACAAAAAATTAGCTATTTAATGAGATATTATTTGGATTTGTATCACAAAATGCGTTGATGAATCACTTAGAACATATAAATAACAATGTACCTAAGGTCAATGGCAACACACTTGCCTTTGTGTTAAGTAAACGCAGTGAATAACATTAATTGCCTAAGCTGTTTTCTACTCTAGTTGAACCGGTTGCTTGAGAATTGAATCTATAACAAGTGTAAGTTAAGTAATGAATATCTCAAGTATAGCTATTGTTCGAAAGATAAAACAAGTCGAGTGTAACAAGAATTGCCTCAACTATATTTACTTATATGATGATTAGATATGCAGCGATCAACATGCGGCATACGTAAGACAATTGTGGGCTGGGCGTCTTTGTAACGTATTTGTCACCTCACAAAGCAGACTTGGCCACTCTCCTTTGTATATACATTGATAAGACTAAGACCAGCACTTTAGCAGACAATCCATTGTCGAAACTATGACTTGGACTCTCTTATCGCTGCCCACATACATTAATACACTGGACTGTTGCGAACTACAGCTAATGTTATATGTAGAACATGCATGTTTATAGTTCTGGAATGGAATCACTCTAAAGGTCAACATTGTGAAAAATACGTGCATAAAATGTGTGACACACTTTTGATAATGTCTACGGCAACATGACAACAACATGGCACGTGCTTAACTTGCAGACATCAGATAGAAATAGCTCTGAATTGCTTTAACGGCACGGAATCTTAACAAGATTTATTTAGCTAATCTGCTCATCCATTTATGACTTAAAGTCACTTGAAGATATCTTAATCACTTGGAAAAGTGTCACATTTAAAAAGATGAGAGAGCAGAGAGCTTATCAAAACACTTACATTCCACTTGTAATGTAAGGTCGAAAAGTGTGTCGAAAACTTCTAGCTGTTTCAGATTTTAACTATGGCTGAAACACACTCTTTGCACCCTGTACTTTACTGTACTGAACTACAAGGGTACGTTAGTTGATAAGTCCTACTAATAACCCAGTTCAATTAGTTAAAGACGCCACACTGCTCGCAGCATAGTGATAAGCCGTAGCTAACAGGTTTGAAATTCCATAAATATATATATAGAGTATAGCAAGTAATAACCGTAAAGATTTAAAGTGTAATACTATTTTTAATCGACAGACACAGCTGGAAAGTCAAGTAGTTTGTCTACATCGTACTTTCGGGCATGCGGGTTGATATTTGCTTATCAGGCATTGCTTATCATTGAATAATCACTGAAATTGGTTCTTAAAATGTTAACAGCGATTTCGGATGGTCCCCTTTGGTAGCGATAAGGATAAGAACGCATTCCAAGTTCATTTGATCGACAGCTCAGTCGTTAAGTGGTCGTCTACCCAGTCGCTTGCTTTTGCCTTAAGCTCCACCCTTCGCTTCTTCGATCTCCGTCAGAACATCAGCTCGAAATGAAAGTCGAATGGGCGCCGGCAAATGTGCCGCCCAAGCGTCGCTTGGAGACCTTAATCACTGGCCTGGTTACATGGTTTTTCTTTACGCTACCCCTGACATCATTGCTACTTATGGCTATACTTCTGGTAAGTTGAATTAAAATCCAATGATTTGTTTCGAGTCACTAATTATTAATTATGCTGTGCAGTTTTATGGTGGATTTGTGATACGCACTCTGCTGGTCATCTATACGGCTTACATATATATAGATCACAAGCGGAATCACTCAGCTATGGACACCAATGGGTAGGTCTATCATCTCTTACTCTCCATCAAGACATTAACCTTACCGCTTCAATTTGTTTAGCTGGATGATAAATCGCTCGAATTTCATATATCGCATTTATCGTAATTATTTTCCCGTGTCATTAGTGAAGACTGCCGATTTGCCGGCCAATAAAAACTATATACTAGCCAGCTTTCCACATGGAATTCTTGGGTAAGATATCTTATCAAGTAATATTACACTTATGTATAGAATACATATATAATATTTATATTACTCACTCCATAGCACGGGCATTTGCATCAATATGGGCCTCGACATTAGCCATTGGCTGAAGCTCTTTCCGCAAGTGCGTCCAAAGGTGGGCACACTCGATCAGCACTTTGTGATACCCTTTCTTAGAGATTTTCTGCGCGGCTGGGGATCGATTTCGGTCTCCAAAGAATCCCTGACGTATTACCTCACCAAGCCCAATGACCCAAAGCATCCAAACAATCGCGATGGATTCACATCCAATGCAGTAGCCATTTTAGTGGGCGGCGCTCAGGAGGCACTCGATTCGCATCCCGGCAAATACATTCTCACCCTGAAGAATCGCAAGGGCTTTGTGAAGATGGCCATACGCACGGGGTAAGTGTATCTGATACTGGGCATCGAATGAAATCTGACACTATTCCATGGCACAGTTCTTCTATTGTGCCCACGATCTCGTTTGGCGAAGTCGATATCTTTGATCAGGTGGACAATCCGCCAGATTCGTTGCTGCGTCGCATACAAACGATAATCAAGAAGCTGACTGGCATCTCACCGCTGATACCCGTGGGACGAGGCTTCTTTAACTATACTTTTGGCTTCTTGCCCTACCGCCGACCCATTGTCCAAGTTGGTAAGTATTGAAAACTGATCTTGATTTTGATTTGGTTTTCTAACTTGGGAACTTCTCCATTGCAGTTGGCGCGCCAATTGATGTCATACGAAATGCGCAGCCAGATCCAGCTTATGTGGATGAGATCCATGGCAAGGTAATGGAGGCACTGGTGCAAATGTTCGATCAGTATAAGGATAAATATATGCCCAATTCAACACAGACGAAGCTGGTCATACACTAAATACACACGCACACACACTCACAAACTGTTCGGGACTGTCAACTCTCCTGTTGGAGCATCGAATTTGGCATTTTAAAATTAAAGAGATAAGGTCACACTACAGCTCAACGAATGAGTCTTCAAATGCGTTTGAACTGAAAAGTGCTGATAAAATAATGATGAAATAAGCACAAATACGCACTAAATACAATATTCGCAGACTTTTAAAAGTGATAAAGTGATAAAAAATGACTTAAAATCTACATGAAATGTTTTATAAGCATTTGCTAGTTATTTGTACACAATAAAGAGAGTTGGTTGGTTAATTTTAACGAAAGCGTATGTTCTTTTATTATTATTATTATTAATTTACCAATTAAATTTGTTACTTCGTACATAAATATTATATACAAAAAGAAAAGTAGGATTCGAATTTCATATTGGAAAACTTAACTAAATGTTGCTTATGTGTTTGTGCCTTGATCTTTAATCCCATTTTTTCCATTTAATTTTTAACTTTTCATTTGTATATACTATATAGAATTTTGGTTTAACAACTATATATAAGGAATTTTAAAAATACAATATTATGCTACACTAAATTCAATCGCAGAATTTTTCGAGTAAGGTACAATTAATTTTGGATTTCTTTTCCTTTTTCTTTTTTTTTTAGCAACAAATCACCTTTTCGCAATAAGTACTTACTAAAACAATATTTTTGGATTTAAATCATATTAAAAACTCTATAGAACATTTTTTTCGTTACTAAACTATATAAAATATCTACAAATATTACTTCCAAAATAAAGGACACACAAATCTATTAGGGAATTCTGTAAAATTACGCGTACAATACATTTTCAGAAGGAACACTTGGCATAACTGGGTTTTGGGTTGGGATTTCTTTTTATGAGTACGAATTGAGTGTTTTGAGTTTTGTTATTTTTTCTTTGTCGTGGCATATGACACCATACAGCTCACCTACATCTGGGTATAGAAAATGCATTGCTGTCATACATGTGAAAAATAGTATTGTGACTCGGCTATAACAAGTTTCCAAGTATTTCTTTTTGTAAAGACATATGTACTCGCTTTATGTATATGATTATCTCTGTAACTGTAGTAAAAACTAAATATATTTTCTGTGGGCTTCTGCTTAGAACGTACTCGTAGTATTTGTATATTGCGGCTAGTTGAATAGTTCGCTCATTTTCTATAAATCGCTTTCTATATATATTCTTGCATATTTTGGAATCTAGTTTTGCGTATGTGTGTGGGTGGCAAAAATATATATGTGTTATGTGTGTGTGTGAGTGTGTGAGTGTGAGTGTATATAGTATGCACTATAAGCAATTGAATTGCTATACATTCTAACTATATAAATATAATTTGATTAATTTGTTTTTAGCAATACAAAATGTTTAAGTTAGTTTTTGGCATAATTTTAATATGTTTGTATGCAGTATGATGATGAGTTAACATTTTTCAAAATTGGATTTTCATTTGGTTGCTATCAATTATTAAAGAGCCTAAAAACATTTGCTAATTCCATATCATATCATATCATATCATATCATATCGTTTAAATGCTAGCTCTCTCTTTAAATTATTTCTACGTTTTAGGTACTAGCCAGGCAGCCGAATTGCGAATTGGGCGCAACAATGCAAAAAGGTTTACGATATTTGCTGTGGTTCCAAAAAGCGTACTTCTTTTATCTAAATTGGTTTTCATATTTTTCACTTGTGGTTTTTTTTTTGGGTTTTTTTGTTTGGTTTTGGTTGCTTTAAATCAATCCCTGAGTGCATTTTTACTTTTTTTTTTTGGTTTTTATTTTGTAACCGCTTTAATGCTCTGCTTGCTTTATTGCTGCTAGGTTCTCTTGGTTTTTGGTGTTTTGCTTGTTATGTAATAAGTAAATATTTTTGTTTTTTTCTTGTCTAGAAAGATATCAGTTTTCAGCATTATAGAATTGAATTGGTTGTGTGCTGCTTGCGCGCGAGTGCCCTAATTGAAAAAGTTATTTATTTATTAACTACATTTAGATTTTTAGTTTTACCAATCTCAAAATTTTGTGGCTTGTGCTTTAGTTAAGTCGAGAAATAACGTTAAGTAATTTGCTAATTCAATGTTTTTCTTATATATATATATATATATTTTTTTTTTTGAGCGCAAAAGGTGCATGGAAGATTAACAAGGACTTAAAGTGTGTGTGTGTGTGTGTGTGTGTGTGTGTGTGTGTGTGTGTTTGTGTTTGTGTGTAGGTGTTTGATTTTCTGGCTTGGCTTAAGCCAATTAATATTGAACATTTATTAATCGTTAGGTTGTTCTCTTTTATTGGTGTCTCGATTGCGGGCCTAACGGTGAGCTCTAATTAAGTTTAATTCATTTAATTTAATTTGTTAATTGTGTAAGTATGTATCTACAAAAGATTTACGCCCTTCCTTTAACAACTTCAAAATATATATGAATTTTGTCTCGTTTTGGTTTTTTTTTTATTTATGTTGACATATGTATATTTATATATATGTATGCTTTTATATGTATATATATATTTTTTAGTTTATTTGGTTTTTAATGTGTATATTTAATATATATAATCTTGTATTTTCTTTTCATTTTTGTTTTGTATAATTACAATTGAATTTATAGTATGTACGTATTTGTTTTGTTAGTGGGGCTTGCTTTCATCTTTGCTTACGCTTCTCAGCCGATAATTCAGTTATGGATATAACATATGCACTATATGTAGATAAGTACATCTCAGAGATACAATTATTTTCTTAAATTTGGTTTAACTACAACAATGTTTCAGGTTCTGTAATCGAATTATCAAATTTAGCTCCTCAATTGGCCAAATAACGATTGCTAATTTAATTAATTTATCAATTTTGTTTAATTGTAGCAAATTAACAAAATTTGATAGCTTATTAATTTCATGCACTTCATAAGAATGTTTTACATGTAGTATTTTTTTGTTGGGGTTACATTTTAATTTAGCTATCAGGTTGCGTGTTCTCTTGTTCTTGCTTTATCGGATTACACTATATATAGTAGTATATCTTCTAGTTCTACACATGATCAGCTCGCGTTCCATTTGGTTAGTTCAATTTTAATCCTACACAAAAATCTAATTCAACAATACAACAAAAAAATGCACTTATAATTAGTAAAGAAAACAATAGTTCAATTCTATAAAATTTATAAAAAATTGCATTATACGTTTGAGAGTGTATATTTGTGTGTTAGTGTTAGTGTGTGTGTATGTTTATGTGTGTATATGTATGCTTGGTGGATACAGCTGTCTAAACAGCCACAATGGCCGCCATCTACGAAGCAGTCGGCACTGGATTAAAATAATGCAGGCCATTGGTCTGTAATAAGAGAGAGAGAGATGGGTTTCGATTTAGAATACAGACTATATCAGAATTAATATATATGTATAACACTCACCGCCATATCGTATTCCGTAATATAGGCGGGTATTTCCAACTGATCCTTTGTGATGGCCGAATATAAGTGCTCCACGCCGGGCAGCGAATGCACCTTGGCTTTGATGGCTGGTGCCATGAATGTGGTGAACCACCAGGTCATCATTTTAGTCCAGAACGTAGGATGCACTATGTAGAAGGCCTTCAGATTCTTCTTGTATCTATGCGAAAGATAGTTAAGATTATTATTTAAACAGATGCATTGTAAATCGATTACTTACTTATATGGCAAGACACTGTAGACCTCACGCAGCCAATGCAACGATGGATAGTTGTTTGTGGATGTGAGTGTGTGGAAGTATGCGATGACGTAATCGCCTTTAACAATCGGATCCAGCAGTTTTATCAGATACAACAGTGCCTACAAGAAGCAAACAATAGATTAGTCATCGATTTTAGCATCGATTAGCTAAAATGTTAGCTTACCTTTTCCAAATCAATATTCTGCGCTGGAAACCATTTGCCACAGAATACAATCACAGGTCTGCCCAGACGATCCACGCCGCTCTGATACAGACAACCGATTCCAGATACCTCGTTCAAATCCTCAACCTGTGCGCGTTGCAGAAGGCGTTCATATCTGTAAAAAAAAATATGTAAAACCACGTTAACAAATATTCATTTAGATATGTTCAATGAATTACAAGCACTTCAAAAATTTCCTATAGCTCCCAATTATTCTTACAAATGTGCTAATGGCTAAGCTGGATATCAAGCATATGAGATTATTGTTTATTTAGCTGTCCGTCAAAGTGATTCAGTAGCTGTTGGCAGTGATGACCACTAGTAACCGAAATATTTCTGAATCGCAATTGTGTTTACCTTGTGAACTACTCGAAATTCGCACCACATTCGCATTCACGTCTATTTGTTTGTTTGTATTTTGAAAGGCGTTCCAGTTTTATGACTGCTTAAACAAGAGCATGACTTCTGAGGGGGATTTGCTTTATTTTTGTGCTAAAATAAGCGCAAATATTTGTGCGATAAGCTTGAAAGCGAACGGCCTAATTAAATATTAATTAATGTAGAATATATAAAAATAAACATCGTATTGCAATGTTTTTTGTGGGGATATTCGTGACTACAGCGATCGTTAAAGCGCAGTAGCTTAACAGACTGTTAACAGCAGCTTACACTGTTAACAGCAGCGTAGACTGTTAACACACAAAGACTGTCTAAAGACGGACCAAAGAAATTCAAATTAGTTGTAAATTACTTATTTTAAATTAAATTAAATCTCATTCGATACCGTTACACTGTCTATTTTTGGCTCAGCGTAGCCTGACTGAGTCATTTGGCAAATAATTGACACCAGGCATATATAAATTCAGGTGTTAATTAACCAGTTTCGGATCTTATGGTTGGCACACGACGCCAATTGTTGAGGCTGCATTAGTTTGTTTGTGCCTTGAACTGCGGCAATGTGACGCACTTAACACAACTTTGTCCGGCAGCAGCTGACTGCAAGAGATAAGCGCATAAACCGTAAAATGATAAGAGCAGCGACAGCATCTGCAACACATGCCCAAACCAGATTAAGATAAGAAGCATCCAAGATTCAATAACACGAAAGTGACGCATTGTGACGCAGTGTCCAAATAAGATAGATGTGCATATACCATATAAAAGTAATATGTTTGTAAAAACCGTACTTATTATACCCTATATTTATGTACATGAATTGTTTATTTCCGTGTGAAATTCGCTCGCAAACGTGTTAATTTAGCATGCAGTTTAATGTCTCAGTTATTAAGAAGAGCTTGAGATGCGGAAAACTAACTTAAGACTTGCATATTGTGTATTGTGATTGTGAGTTGCGTTCTTAGCGCAGCCCGGAAATATTCTTCTCTACTGTATAAATTGATTATTACCGACTACCTACTCCGGGCCCACCCGCATATCGCATGCCATTGTTTAGTTCAATAGGCAACTAGGTAGACAGGTCTCAGGGTCGTAAACGTGGTTTCAATAATGCATGACTGCTGATGAGCTGTCTACAGGACCTTATCGGCATCGGCAGCGACTACGGCTACGACCACAATCATTGGTCATATCGAGCGCTATAAATAGATGACAACTGGTGAAATTATAAGCAATAATCAAGTCGAGAAAACAATTTGTTGGGGGACTTGGGGAGGTTGTGGGTCACAGCTAATGACGTCACGCTATTAAAAACAAAAATCAATTTGAAAATTGAAGTGAAAGAAATGCCAAACGTCGTCAGAGAAGACTTTTCTCTTTGTTTCACAGTGGGTGCGTGCGTGTGTGTGGACAAAAAAGTGGTTCAATCACTTCTGACTGTTAATGACTGACTGACTGACAACGTTCAATTGATTTCTTGCGTCTTTCGTCTGTTTACCTCTCCTCGGGCGTCTCCATGAGCTCATCGGCCGCCATCATATCACCAGTGGTCTCCTGCATGGGACTGGAGCCCAAGTCAATGGACGTCATGCCCTCGAGCATTGTCATTGTGGCTGACTGCCTCAGATAGTTGGGTGATTGGGTGGGTTGGGTTGTTGGGTTGTTGGTTGCTTGATTTCTTTCTGTTTTGCTGCCCTGCTTTTGCTAGCTGTTGTTCAATTATGTTGATGTTGTCGTTTTGGTTGTCCCCTTTTAAAGGTTTATCGATCGAGCGAGACGTAGAACGAATAACTAAATGGAATTCGCGTATTTGCCTGGTGGGTGCACTTTCTCGACAATTGACGCAAATGGCGCAGGCGATTTGCCTCTTTCAGTGACGCTTATAAATAGATTTCTCAATATTTAACTTTTGCCCGAAATGTCGCAGCTAGTTTTGCCAGACTTTTGCGTTTCGTACGGAAGCCGCGTCAATAATATTAATAATGGCAAACCGAAAAATGTGTAAACTTTTACAGATACAGATATATATATATATGTTGTATTATGTATATATGTGTGGTTATTGTATATGGGAATAAGTATTGAGTTTATATAAATCAGTTGGCCAATCTATTCGAACCGTTACACGAACACACACGACCGTTCGCCACGAGCTGCGTTTCTCGACTGACTGCGGCGGCTGCTCTTCGCTGCTCTTTAGTCTAAAATGGCTCTCTCCAAAGCTCTCTCACGGCCACACGCGATTCGTACGGATGGTACGTGTCTACACCAAGAGACTCAACTCACAGCACAGCAGCAGCTGCAGGAAGTTCGCTCTTCCTCCCTCTCCCACTCCCTCTCACTCTGTTAGCGCTGCTCTCTCGCTCTCTCTCTGACTTGCGTCTGCGCTTTTTCAGCTGTGCAATGACATCAACAGTAACAAAAACAAAAACAACGTTAACTATAACAATAATAACAATTGTGGGTGCACAGGATACAAGTATCCAAGGACATGCTACCTGCCTGCCTGCCTGCCTGCCTGACAGCCCGCCTGGTTACTTGACAGCCGCCAATCGCATAATGCAAATGCCATGTCTCGAATCAGTTGAGAGCCGTCAAATGTTGCCAGTTCTTTTGTGCCACTTTTTGGACAGCGCAACGTGACGTATGCACCAAAACCAAAGCAAATAACCAACCAACATGAAAAACAAACAGCAATTAAGCAAGCAAGCAAGCATATGACAAGTGTAATAAACTAGAAGATATCCTTAAATCAACTAGAGTGCATTCTTAAGTGTAAGATTTTAATGGCTAATAAACCAAAAATAGAACATTTAATTGACTACTTAAGGAACCACATAGTTCATGACGCCTGTGGCATAAGTAAGCATAATAATATCATTCCAGATATAACTGATTTCAGTTGTACAGGGTATCAACTGTAGCTGAACTCAGCCTCTTTACGAATACACACATATCGAATAATTACATAAACAAATGTAATTTATTAGAATGCTGTTAAGATTTAAATGACTACAAAAAGCGATGACACCCGATCCGAGCGAGTTTGTGAGTCGGGAACAAGTCGAACAAAAGGAACAAAATGTGCGGTTGCATTCATTGAACTGCAACATTCACGTGTGGCAGTTATGAGGAAGTGGAGGGGGAGGGGGAGGGTGCTAATGTAATTAAGATGATTTTAATTAAGTTGACAGAAATAATGTCATCGCAGTGGCATTGAAGCGTAGCATAACTGAATTTCAAGTTGAAAAGTCAAATATATTTCATTTTATGCGAAACTTTTTTAGTTTTGTTTATTATTTGTTGCTATTTGCTATTCATATTTATTTTAATTTGACTTGGTTTTGTTTTGGGCTCACAATATGAATTGCGAAATGCAAATTAAAACGCCATAAAGATAAAAGGTAAACAAAAGATATTGCGAGGGCAGCTTAAAAACTATGCGACATTAAAATAGATCAATGAAAGTTGTTTCGATTGGCTAAAGACATTTAGTTATAAATAGATTGGTTCTCTTTTCGTTAGTCATCCTTTGAACCAACCTAGTGAACCACAAAACTGATGTTTATTATTATTTACTATTTATCGCTTGACAGTCTTGCAACGATTTCAAAGGGTTGCAAGTCTCAGTTGGGCACGTGCTTGAGTATTTTTAGCCAACTTATTAGGTACTTATATTTAGCAGGAGTGTGTCCAAAAATGGACTTGGACTTTGCCCATGCAATCAATGACGTAGTCCATTTGGTCACAAATGACGTCGACAAGCTCCAGGATGCGGGCAGTGTGGGGCTTATTAGACTAGGACTTGACTTCAATTGCACGAAACTAGTTCGCGTGCCAATGTCCTGTAAAATTTACATAGGCTTAGTTATAGGCACAGGCATTTGGGCAGGCAGGCAGGCAGGCAAAAGGCAACCGCAACGGCAACGGCAAAGGCAACCCGGTCAAAAGAAGTCATTTGTTAGACGCTTAAGATATTTCCGGCACGCGCACACTAAACACACGAAACGTATTTATTTAAGAGTATTACGAGAAATACCTAAGGAAAATATTTATGTGGCCACCTAAGAGTGGGGGTGACTATCGGGGGTTGGGGCTTAGGTGTTAGTTGTTGGCTCTCGTGGCAGTTTTATGAGCTGTAGACCGAGCAGTTGGGAATACACGCTAAAGTCTAATTGTAAATGGGCAAGGAAATGTATTTAATGACGCAAGCGGTGAATAACTGATATGTCCAGATATGAATGCGACTGCTTATCTATTGCCGGATGAGAGAAGAAGCGGCATCTACAGCAGCAGCAGCAGGATTGATTTCACTCTGTAACAATCTGTTCTCTGTACTAAGTATAGTATATATTACATGGCAAGGACATATAATAATACAGAACTACAACAGACTATTCACAATAATATTAAATCTGCATTCTCGTGTTACACTTGAGCTGGAAGCTGTTTCCCATAATTAAGCAATCTGTAATTAAATATCATGTAGCTACAATACTCCAGTGAGCGAATATCTTCTACTATGATTTCCTATTTAGCTTTAAATTCGCTTCCACTTTGTTTGCCGCACTTACCGCTCTTGATGCTCCATGCCCTCAATGCCCTCGGCAACGACGCTCTCGTAGACGCCAGCTCTGGGCCGATCGCTCAGCAGATGCTGTCTGTCCAGATCGAGCTGTGTGTATGAAAGAGAGTGTAAGTATAAATAACACAAGAAGAGAGAACGAGAGAGAGAGAGAGAGAGAGAGAGAGATGGAGATTGTCAGGAAATTAACCTGTAACTGTGCCTGCAGTCCACTGCTGTAGGAATTGAGGCTGAGGCCATTCATATCTCGGCCGCCATACTCCAGATCTGAGCTGTTGCCCTCCATATCGTGGGGACTCACGTCTGAATCGTCGTCAGCTGTGTGTTGAGAGAGAGACGGAGAGACGGAGAGAGAGAGAGAATTCAAGTTTAGCTATATTTGAGAGTAATTGGGAGATGCCAAATGCATTTACATGAGAACTCAAATGAGTTGTTTATCATATTTGTTGATGTTATTGTTTTGTTCTTGTTGTTGTTGAATTATCTATTATCACTTTTTATCAAAGCTCAGACTCAATTCGCTGTTAAGCGCCGCAAACTTTGTTCTTATGCCTCCAACTTCAGCGCTGCGTAATTTGATATCAACTGAAAGCGACGCCGGCGCCATCAGCATTTGAACGCCGCTTTTGTCAGCTGCAAAAATGACAGCGACGTCGACGCTGACGCCGACTGCGACATCGTTGAGCGCTTGACTGAGCCAGCGAGCGAGCGGCAAAGCAGCGAGACGCCACCCTGCAGCAGCTACTGGGCGAAGGGAAACCTGAGAGCAACGGATAAGCAACGAGGGGGCGTCGGATGAACGCGATAAGCGAGTTGCGTTTGTTTTCAAACGTTGACATGATTTAAGTGGGCCAAAACGAACTTTGCCAAGACAACAAACAGCCGCAACCACAACCTCAGCGTTAGCAAGAAAAACTACATCAGCAGTAGCAGCTAAAACATGGCCGACACTCATCTTAGCCAACTGTCGCGATAAGCCGCAGAGTTAATTCAAATGTTTAACTACGATCTTTTTTTTGTTTTTTTTTTTGTTTTGATTTGATAAGCAGCATCTAAAGCGTAGAAGAGCTCATCACGTCCAATTTGTCGACCAACAGAAGCTCAGCTACGATCACTTCTGGTATGCAAATCTGTTCCTAATATTGCTAATATAATAATTAAATAACTATATTAATTTATTTGCCATTTTAATTACATATTTAAGAACAAAATAAACAAAATCTAAAAATGTACTTTAATCGATTTTAAACCAAGTTGAGATATAGGGGGTAGCAGCCACTTCGCTACCCCATTTTAAATTTCCAAACACCTCAAAGCGTTCATATTTTTTTGCCGCGACTGTTTAGTAATTTAAATTTGATTTCATATCTTCCAGCTTTTTTCAAGCAGCACAAAAGTATGCAATACTTTTTCGCATAGCTTGTTAGCTGACGTCAGTCGCGTGAGTTGTTGCAAATCGTCACAACTTTGTATCAGATTAACAAATATGAATAACTTAAAACAATTTAATGCCGTTTGTATACAAGTTTATAGTTTAAGATCTCTGAATAGATTTATGAACACTCATTCAACACTATTTTGTTGCAAACTTTTGATTATTCACTTACAACCGTGCCTTAAATTGTTGTGTTTGCGCGTTTGAATTGAAGCGCAATTGTTTAATGAGTTGCAAAAATGCGGAAAATTGATGTCGTTTGCCGTTGAATGACCACACGATGGCGTCTTGAAAACGTAACTGAAACCGTAGAAATGTGTATGGATTCGGATTGGGAATGGGAACTTTGCCAACGCACAAGCATATATCATATGTTTGTGTGTGTGTGTAATCTTATCGACATCGACATTATCGTCAGCTGTTGACGGGCTAAACAAGGCAATAATACCAAGGGAACGATATCAAAATCACAGTGAAACCAACACAAACACACACATAAGCGAGCGATAACTGATTAACGATAACCGATAGACCCGAAACGTCATCGTTTCAACACTCACCGTGTCGATGACGCATGTGCACACTATGACTGTGCTGCGGATTGCGTATGATGCGTATCTGTCGATCTGGATCGGGATGCTGAGGTTCGCCCAACTCGCCACCCGTATCCTTGGGCAGCTGCCACAGCGCACTGCGCTCCTCAAGCTGATCGCGTGGGAAGTAGAGCGGCGCCAGCACCTCGTAGGTGCCACGCTCGCTGCTGTTGACGCAGAGTATCACAACCTGCTGTGTAAACTTGTCCAGAAAGCGACGAATGGTGCCTGTGTGTGAAGAAAAGATACACTCGATTTAATGATTGTCTATTTGCAAGCAGTCCATATACATTTTCTGATTTGATTGTCTTTCCTACAAAGTGCAGCAGAAACTGCCTATCAGCTCAAGTGTGGAGTGATTGCAAGTTAAAAATTATAGTAGTAGTAAAAGAAGGATTTATCTTTATGTTCTCTGTAGTCTGTAAAAGTAGACAAGTTTCAAGCTCAAACAATAGAGCTCATAAATATAAGAACCATGTGAGTTACTCCATCTAAATACAATGGATTTAGGAAAAAAAAACTATTTTAAGACATAACTCTTCAAGGACAAAAAATGAACAAACTGAAGTGTTTAGAAAACAGGTCCCTAGCTACAGCTGGATAATTATAATAAGGAATACATATATTGGTTATCATATATAGCTGTACAGCAGATAGATAAATATTGATCACAGTTATATAAACAAGACCAGTATACAATCGTAGCAACAGAAGGTAACCACTCAAATGCAGCAGGCAATAGCACAACTCTTACTGCTGTACACCAAACGACAAATCGAATCAGATAATTATAAACCAGATGACTATATACACAAGTAAATATAAATATATATATACTGCTGTCATGACTTACGCAGGGCAATGTGCGCTGCTACATCGGCTGGAAATGTCTTCTGATTGCCACTCACGTTGCACACGGCGATTGTGCGCAGATTTAGCTCCTTGGCCTTGCAGAGAACGTTTCTGTGTTGGATGGTTTGACAATGCATTAGAGGAGTGCTGAGGAAGAGTGTATGTTATAGGCAGGCTCACCTGTAACAGCAGTGCAACGCATTCTCGGCGGCCGTCTTCAGCTTCTCCTTGTAGGCGGGTGCAACAGTGTGCAGAACATACTTGGCTGGCAGATTGTATCCACGCGTAACGCGCACATCACCAATGCGGCACTCTGAGGCAAGGGATATAATTGAATGAGTCCAAGCGAAGGATATGTTCCAACTGTGCACTTACCCTTGACAGTTGTGCTGAGCTCCTCTTTGAGCTGATTGCCCGCAACGGCAATAATGCGCTCCGATATGCAATTGCTTTCAGTCAGGGTTTCATCGCTGCTGTTCGTGATGGCGTCCACCTCCAGTGTGGTCATGTCGCCATCCCTTTGAATGACACAGGTGCACAAGTTAGCTTGTTGCCTTTTGATAGAGTAAAGTCGATTCACTCACCAAATCACCAGTCGATTGTTGACATCTTTGGACAGGGGAAAGGGGCTGCAATTGTGCCGCGGCCCGCCGAGTGTGGAATAATCCGTTAAGGGCAGACGTGTGTCCGTCTTCTGTGAGCCACCCCAAGTGGCCAAATTATCCAATTTGACAAGCTAATTGAAAACGAATTAGAAAAGTCAATTAATCACTGTCACATTGGGAGCTCAGTTTAAGACTTACACATGAGCTGGTGCTGGAACTGGAACTGGAGTCGAACGCTTTGAAGTCCACATTTGAGTTCGTGTCGAGACGCATTGCGCTACAATGGAATAGGGAATAGTTAAAGATATATTTCACGGATCTGTAAAATTTAAGATGAGTTTGTGAGTGATGAAGAATCGATGAAAACGATGGAGAAAAGAAAAACTGAGCCGTGTTGAACAGTGTGCTGAAGACCCAAACAAGTTTTTAAGCTTTGCAAAAAGGTTAACTGAAAATTAGCATAAACTGTTAGCCTACATATAACAAAGATAAATAGGAATAAAAAAAGATAGCGCTGAATTAAGTTAGGGTGTTTCCTAAGAAAAATTCTATACCCTTTATTACTATGCAGTTAAATCTACAAGGCCCCCATCTACAGGTCTTATCTCTCATCTCAGATTTTTTTCGGTTGAGGGTTTCTATGTCACCGGAGCTTAAGACATGATACCCTAGGATATTACGTCTTCTTCTGGCTAAGGCCACATCTTCATATATAGTCTACTTTTCAAAATATCGGTGAGTACTGTAAGTCTGTTCTGCATAAGGATATTTCATTGTGTACCCTTAAACACGAAATATATTTTATATAGGAGTAAATTCAGGCCACATTTGTGAGTCACTGCTTCCCATGTTGACTATATAAGCTCGAAGGTTATCACCGATCAATAATATATATAATTTATGAGCTCAAATGTGTTTGCTGCTGTCTGCTGCACAAATTTGCTCAATTTTCAGATACCCTTTATACTTTAGACATAAAGAGTTCTTGCACACAATGCAGACGTTGCAGTAAATATTGTATCGGGGCATTCTGATGACTTTGAGCAAAGTGATTTTGATTGTCAGCCGTTGACGTTTAAAACTGGCCCAATCTATGCAAACACTCGTCTTATCTCAGCGCCAACAAGCCACACCAGACCAGACCAGACCAGAGAACGGAACGGATGAGTCACGATCGGAAACGTCAACGAACTTGCTGACTAACAACTAGTTTAGTTGAGCGACTAACAAAAGACAAAACATTGTTGACGAAAGCTGCCCAATTTGCAAGCAAACAACAAAAGGCAAAAAAAGAAAAAAATAACAAGAAAAACTTAAACTTTTTGTTACGTTTGCAAGTCGAAGGAAATATTGAGTGTCCCACACGAGAGAGCCTATTCATATCTCGAGTGATGGCAGCCTCCAAAGTGCCTCTTCCTCCGTCACCTGCTGGAGCCGCCCACTTACTTGCTGCTATTTGTAGCATGTGCGTCACACGTCGAATGGCAGGTGAAACAAGTGCAGCGCCTGCAGCCTTTTTCCAGCCTGCAACATGCAACCATTGCAGCTGCAGCTGCAGCCCGCTTCCTTGCCTAATTGCCACATCCGCACACTGCGTGCACATTGAGTGCTTCATCTGTCTCCCTGCCCCCTTTGCACCCCCATCAGTCAACGTCTTTCTTTATGGCCACCCGCAGCCACCAGTTGAACTTTGGCATTTTGCAGAGCAGTTAGAAAAAACTGCAGGTGTGCTGTGTTATATAGTATATATCTATATAGTATCTGGTATCTATATACAGTTACTTGTATATAGTTATGTGGTATATAGTCCAAGCACTGGCCTAAATTGGCTGTGGTAATCTGGCTCAAGGTGTCATTTTCGAGTGCTGATAACAAAAGCGCAGCACAATGAACAACATGCTAACAAATACACACACACACACACACACACACACACACACACACGCACACACATCCCTTAGGCACATGTGCGCAAACAGTAAACTCATAAATCGATGTGCCGTTATTATATAAGAGCAGCACAGGAGTATGGGATACACTACATTCAATTGTACACAATGCGCACATTGATAAATTAATCTGCAAACATGTTTGCATTTCAATTCACAAACACCAAACATTCATGTGCACTAACAACCAGCTGTGAATACCCAGCGGGGGAATACCCGCAATACGAATATATTTACTAACTAGAAAGAAAACGATTGTGTCACGCAAGCCGAATATTGCATACCCTTGAAGACCGGAGTTAATCACATCAACTATTATTAAATATTTTTTCTATAATTTTTAAACACTTCTACTTTTTGTGTGCAACATATCTTTTTAAAAACAAACGATCCTGCAGTCTTCTGCTAAAATACGAACATATAATATAATTAGTGTTATTAAGATTAGTTGTATAAAAAAAGAACTAAAAGAACGGCTATATAAACTCGGCTTATGATGCTGATCAAGAATATATGTACTCTATGCTTTCAAAAACTTCTCCTTCAATGCGTTGCAAATTTGAACACAAAATTAAAATACCCGCTGCAATTATATAGAGAAGTGGTTTTAAAAAAACTTCTTATTTTAGTATTCGCTTCATTATCAACCTTCAGTTTAAATTTGTTTTGGGGAGGGGAAGACATTTAGTTCTTTATCTTGCTCAACTCCATTAAAAAATGTGGATTCTAGCAATTATTTTTTATTTAATTAGATTTTGTTATGCGAACAAATTTGCATTTATTTATATACATTTGAAGTGGAATTTTTCTCTGTTGCTCAAGTGCGATTTAATCACCATTTATATACATCTTATATATTTCTTAAATAACTTGCAACAGTTTCCCATGAGACGTTTATTTGTTTAGACTCTAGACTCTTGAATTTACGGTGATCTTTTAATTCCCATGACTCGGGGCACGTAATTTAGATTTCTATAATATTCGTCTACTTCCATGCCATAGATTTTCATCAGTGTCGGAGGTGAATAAACAAAAGTCTGTCAATCTCTTTTTTAAACACTATTTGGTTCACAGGTTTTTATACTATGATACCGAAGGTATAATAGTATATTGGGTTTGAGGAATGTCCGTCCTATAAATCTGAAATGCGCATATCTTCCGTAATTTGTAAACTAGAGTCACCAAATTTTAAAAGTATGTTACTGGTAACTCCCCTAAGAGATCGATAAAATATTGGATGGCCACGCCTACCTAACCGATACACCTGTGTAAATCTCACGCAGTTTGAAAGCTTAAGTCACCAAATTTATTGCTAGTAACACCCATCATAAATATGGAGTTTGCCCCTATGCCGATATTCCGACTATAATTTTGACTTATGTTCCGACCCAAAATCACGTTCTTAACTTTAAATGTACGATTGATCTAGAGGCCAAAATATGATTAAAACGACCTTCCTTTTGAAAATGCGTTGAGTTTTGACGAAGTTATGGCATTTTGAAGGTTCGACCTATGCTCGCCCCCGATAAATGCCCATATCTTCCGTAATTTAAGGCTACAGTTAGCAAACTTCGAAGAAGGGTTACTATTTTATATCTACCTCAATCTGAAGGGAAAACTTGGACAGTACTTATCATAGTATTTCGCTGTCGGTTACGTCCGGCTGCAACTTTTTCTCTTGTTTAAGATGAATTTAACTGCTTGGTGGGGGTGAAGAATCTGTAGCCTAAAGTCGTCAGAGACAGATGTACATAATTCTACCAACCATGGAAGAGTCAACAGTTGGCTCAACAAGTATTTGCGAAAGATATACAGAGAGCTAAATAAAAAAGCTGACTAAACGCTAATAAACTAAATAAATTTGCCAGTAAGAATGACGCGACAAGGCATCAGATTTTCTATATACTATATAGTAGAATAACTCAGATACATATGCATATCTGTGGTGCACACTATTTATGCACACATCGTGATTTATTTGTGTCGTTTGTTTACAGTTCTCGTTGTTGCTGCGCCACAACAGGGCACACCCTGTATACACGTCGAGCTGGTCTTACCGGTAAATCAAAATTGACAAATATTTACGCGAGCGAGAGAGGGGGAAGCACAGAGAGGATGTGTGTGTGTGTGTGCGTGTGTGAGGGGGACAGCTGTATGTGCAGGTGTTTCTGTGCATAGCTGTAGCTGTTAATGACAACCATTGTAATTGCTAATTTTTTGCTGTAAAACTAACTAAGTCGTTGACTATGCCCCACAAATTTTGCATGTGTGTGTGTGTGCGTGTGTGTGTGTGTGAGTGTGAATGTGTTTGTTGACTTTTGAATGAACTGCGTCTCAACTTGGTCAGGCAGTTAGCTTGATAAGCGCCGTCGCACGTTGTCTGCTCGCAAACTTAAGGCAAACAAATGCCGTCAACACAAAATTTAGACGTTGTGTGCCAGACTCTTAGCGGCAGTGTAGGAGTGTACTGTTGTGTGTGTGTGTCTGTGTGTGTGTGGGTGTGTGTTTGCGTCAGACGATCACATCATCACTTAGTAGTTTACAGCTTGGCAGTTGAGCTGACTGATATTTAGTTACAGCAAATTGACAATTTGGATACATTACGTATACGCAGCGCACACAACACTAAAGTTAAATGTCAAAATCGAATTGAATTATATATGAGAACACAATCGCCAATGTCACGCCCACCCACCCCCGCCCCCACCCCACCCCACCCTTTTAACAGACAACTTTAGCTGCCCAGCGAGCAATACTCCAACTCCAACAATGGAAGACTGTTAACTTAGTGCTGTTGTTGTTGTTGTTGTTGTATTAGTTAATGTTGTTGTTGTTGTAGTTACTATTTCTTGCCTCGTCGAGGCTGACGTGCCTCAGTCAATTATATTTTACTACGGAGACGAACTGCATGTCATGTTTGTTGTTATTTTTTTGTTTTTTCAGTTTTACTTGCGGCTTTGCTGCCTGCTGCTTAAATGTCAAACTGCTCAGTCTGGAAATGTGTGCGCTCCTCAACTGCTCAGTTGCTGTTTAATAATAAAGTATATTCAGAATAATAATAGTGGCAATTGTTATATAAATGCTTAAATAACAACAATTTACAAATAAAAATCGTGGAAAGTTTTGCACGAGTTGACAGGAATGTTAATACGAATTTTAATTCTGATTGAGACTGCTTAGATTTGTCGTTTGTTGATTGTTCACTTGCTAAATGAAAATAAACAAAAAAGAAAAAAACATGACAGAAATATTCTTTGATTTTCTAATCAAAAAATGAAGAAAATTTTTATTGAATGTTAAATTTGATACGCTTTTGATTTTTCTACTTTTAACTACAAATATCTCTGAAAATATATATCACAAAAAGGCACTTCAATTTTACAGAAGAACAGCTTCAAGTGACGAATTGATTATTTTACAGGGCATCTGGTGTGTCGATCATAGCAGATTACTTCTGGCAGTGCAGTGCAACTCATACGTGTTTTGTTGTGATTACTCCTGAGAAACATTCAACATTTGTTATGCCTGTGCTTCCCCTTGTAAATATTTTGTATGATTTTTGTGCTGTGCTGGTTTTTTGTTTTATTTTTTTTGGGTCGCGTTGCAGAGTTTTGTTTACGCTACACGCTCAATCCGCCAAACTGTTGCATAATCAATGCGAAATTGTCGCCCACATGCCAAGGACTGGCAAGGACTAATACTTCTGCTACCTGCCCATATGGTCTATACACAGTATATACATATAACTGTTTCTGTGTGTGGTAACTGCGCTTGGCACGAAACCAAGCATTACGTTCGCCTGTTGGCATTGTCCTTTGCCTTTTTGTGATCTCTGGCCGAAAGTAAGTCCATAAAGAGACAAAAGGCAAACGTAAGAAACGTTTCGAGGCTTAAACTAAACTTGCCACGGAGCGCAAAAAGGGGCAAGCGGAACGGGGAATCACAATAGCACTGGGAATGGAAAGTGGAAGGGGAAGGGGAATGGACAATGCCAACTTTTTTTTTGTACCAGCCAACGCGAGAGTTCGATTTGTTTATCTTTGAATTTCGACGCTTAACGCCAACGTCAACCATATTCAGTGCTTGTTATTGTTTTATATCTTCTTCTTCTTTCTCTCTCTTATTACGTTGTTGTGTCTCGTCTGTTGTTTCCCTGTTTATATTTATTTTGAATGCGTCATTCGTCGCGCCTTGTGGGCTCGGTCTCCGTTTTGGTTTTGTTTTCGGTTTCCGACTCTTTTCAATCATTCCGTCGAATAAACTAATCTGAGCATTGAGTATAGTTGTGCTCTCCAAAAACCTGTCCAAAAGCACTGGGCAACATCCATCACCATTATTTCCATTATGATCAATAGCTGCTCTCATCGGAGCCGCAAGCTTCTTGGTTGGTTACATATCAATTTCACATACGAATGCATTTACATAATGTTCGCATTAAAGCCATTCCTTCTATATACAAAAACACACTATATAATAATATGCGTGTCTGCGTGTGTATATGTGTGTCTGTGTGTGTGTGTGTGTGGTTAGCACTGCCCCCATTCACTTTATTTATATCGAATTGAGTCGATTCAGTGTCATACTCGTGAGTTTCACGCTTTCTTTGCCGAGCAGCTTATTAATAACTAATATAATCGTTATAGCATTCATTTGTATTGAACGGGCAGCGCACGGGGGGTCAAATATAATGAATATTCGTCACTTTTATTAGTAACTCTTATTCCCTTTAACAATACTCGTAAATGTGCCTCATGCTATTTTTATTGAATTTTACTAGCAACTGCTGCACAGTAATCTAAACATATTACTATTTGATAAACTTATTAACAGGTTTTTAGTCTTTCAACGAGTGCCGGACTATGCGTATGCGCTGTAAATGCAATTAATAAGTATACGACACGTTTAACATACCCCCCTTAAGAATTCAATTGGAAAATGGTTTCAATTTGGCGTTGGGATTCAATTCGATTTCGTGTGATATCAATATCAGAAATTAAATCTAATTGAACTCTTTATAGAATGATCGATACGTCCTCCAAGTGCCACAACTATGCAGACGAGTGCCTTAAAAGCATTTGATAATTGAGCTGCAAGAGCGCATTCAGCCGGGAAATGGCTCAGGGTGCACAGAGTAAACACACACACAGAGACACAAACATTTCTATTGGATAAACAAAGCATCAAGACACATGTGTGCACAGCAGATGGAAAACTGATAATGGGGGGAGAGGGGCGAGTGGGGAAAGGACAGTCAGACGCCTGTCCAATTCAGTCAATTAATCAGCTGTCCTTGTGGGAGTTGCCTGTGTCTATTTGTGTGGCATTGTCTATTGCAGTCGTGCACCTGGACTTTTTATAAAGGTCGTTGTTTTGCACACTTAAGTTTTTATGTAAGTCAGGACTCGATTATTTATTTATCAAGTTGTATCGCATTTCGTTGCAAATACTGAAAGAGAAAAACTTTTCTCCATCGAAAGAGAAATGGAGAAATCTGCTCCTCTTATTTAGTTACATACTAACTTCGGAATGAGCAGCGACTAGCGACCAGTGACCAATAATAGTTAATTCCGTTCTTTAATGGCTTCCACTTACAGTTAGTTTGTTGTGTAGTTTTCTCTTTCTGATGCTGCTGCAGCTGCAGAGTCGTATAGGAAAACCGTTGCACAAGGTTACGTTTTGATACGCTAGTGACACACATGTGTGTATGTGTGTGCCTATTCCATTATGTGTGTTGTGTGCGTGTGTGTTTATTTTAACAAGTCCAGTAAGAAAAGCTTATGGCTGTTATTTTGAAACCTACTTTTGTTGTATAACTGGAATTAGAAGTCCAACTGTTGTGTGCTATATATTAAAATGTAGATCTACATATACATATCTATGTTGTGTATATGTCAAACTACAGTGCCTGCAAAAAGTTCACAACACTCGACGACTTTGGCGACGTTTTTCAAAATGAAAACACCAAACAAAGAAGAAGAACAGCCAAACGCCATCTAAAATTTACGCTCACACGCTCAGTTACATCAACACACACAATCACACAAGCGTACTATTGGAGGGGTGATGGGGGCGTTGGGAGTAAAAAAGAAAATGCGGTAGTCAGTGTTAGGCGCGGTGTGTGTGTGTGAGTGCGAGTGTATTTCAGGTAACTCTACGAATGTGTGTATGTATATGTATGCATGTATATGAACGTTCTTGTGTTGGTGTTGCCTGAAATGAAAACTTGCTTAATTTTTTACGCACTTTTCTCAATGATATTCAAATCGTTGAACAATTTACACACTTCCCAACAATTGACGGCTAGTTGCTTCGTTTTTTGTGTCTTGATTTTGAGTCTCACTTCTTATTGGTTTATTACTTCACTTTGTGCACTTTTTGGGTGTTGATGTGTGTGTTATTGTGTGTTGTGTGTGTGTGTTGCAAATATACTGGCTCGTCAAGCTCGTCGCTTCTGCCCACCGCTCGTCACGAATCCACGTTCGACACTAAAAAGCTCGCGTTTTGCGGGCTTACATTTTTTTGGGGGCTTGAGGTAGTGCCCAACGATTAGCGCTAAAAAAAATGACAAATGGTAAGGCCGTGCGAAAAAAATACCAAGCGCGCTTTTGAGACTACAAATGCGCTGCATGACAAAAGCTGGCTGCTTTTGTCCATGTGACGACTTTGGCGCGCACGTTTGACAAATTTAAAAAGCAAGTTTGAAAAATAGCTGCATTTATACATTTTTGCAGTTTTGTTTTGTTTTGAAGACATTTTTGGGACGAGGTTTCTTTTAAATAGTTTAAATTAAAAAACTAATTGCATGACGCAAATGGGAGTTGTTTGCATGATGGTGTATCAATTCAAATTCAGCCCGCGAACGTACAGAGAAGAAGTGTGCAACCTTCACAGCCAATTTTTCTGTTCTACAGTGGCGTATTCGGGAATGGAACACAAGTAAATTGATCTCATGGGAGGGAGAACGTTTTATTTTTGTTAGTTTAATCGATTAAATATAGGTATTTAATATCTGACTTCAGGGTATCTCCTAGTCGAGTTTGTTGCATGTTCATTCTGTCAATTTAAGCGTGAAATCGTAATCCATCTTGAGTGCATTCGTCTCAAATCTAAATACGTACCGTGGATATAAATATATTGTATTCCAAAATGACACACTGCCTAAATATAATCCGATCATTAATATCTCTAGGACATATCTTCAATTCAAGGGGCAAATATAATCGTCTCACAATATAACTAGCACATGAGTAGATATTTTTATTGCTGACTTAAGACATCAATTTATTTCCATTAAAAATTAATGTAACAGAGCAAAAGAATCGGAGCTTACACAAATAAACTGGCCAAAACTGTGGGCTTTAGCTGCGGAACCGGAGGAATTAAGTAATGTCCACTTAATACCCTCTAATAACATGAGTAATCAATGAGATCTCAAAACCGAAAGTTGCAGACATAAATATTGTTGTTACGCACTTACTTGTTTCGTGAAAAATCTTCCTTGTTTTGTGCGTGTCGTCAGGACAACTTAATCAGAGTCCACAAATCATGCCCGAGGCAACAGAATATGTCACAATTTGTATTTACGGACACTGATCAACACAGCTGGGTTCGGATTACGATACGGACATTGGATGCTGCAAGTTTGTTGCTGCTGCGTTTGGCCAAAACAAATAATTATACAACAAACAAAATAAGCTGTGCGGGGGAGAGTGGAGGAGCAACAGGCGAAAGCCGCCAGGTTCACTTTCAGTTCCAGTTCGGTCTTCTGCTGGAGGAGATGAAGATGCAGCTGCAGCTGTTGGATCACAGACAGTCTCTGTCATAATCAGCAGATGTTTGACCGAAAAAAATAGTCGAATTGGAAAGGAGGAAATCGCCAGTGGCCAAAAAAAAGGAGAGAGGCTGAACTCGAGTGGTCGATAAATAATAATAAATGCAGTGGGAAATTATATAATTTTTTTGTATTTTTGTTGGTTTTATACTTTTTAGGTATTTTTTGTTTGTTTTTATTGAAATTCCTTAGATCGCAAGAAGCGCACAGAAGTAATATGTATATGGTAAATTGTTGTTGTAGATACATACATAATAATTAAGATTATTTATAATTTATACACATATATATATAAATGTATATATATGTATATATATATATTTAATATGTAAGTAATATTTATATATTGTAGGTGTGTATGGTGTATTTGTGTGTGTGTACGTGTAAATAGTGTGTTTTTGTGTGTGTGTGTGTGTATATTAATTAAATACACATATACATAAATTGTATAGTGTGATATAGTATAGTATAGTATAATTATGCATAATTATAATATTATATACAAATCTCAATAGATTGTTGATTGATTTGATTTCCTTTTGATTTCCTTTCGGATTTTCTTTTACTTTTAATTTACATGTATTTATTTATCTTGTGTTTTGTATACATTTAATATTACAAGTAATATTTTTTCAAAAAATGTCCACTTGTTTTATATTGTTTTTTGTATTTTTCTACACACTTACAGACTATTCGCTCTATTTATCATCATCATCCTTATCCACATCATCATCATCATCATCTGCTTCAAGCATTCGCTCTTATTTCGTTTTCTTACAGCTACTAATATTTATATATATGTATATGTGTATATGTATGTATGTATATATATATATATATATATATATATTTAGAGTTATATATAAAAATGATGAAGCCGGGTTGTGAGCAAAGTTGAAACATTTTCTCGTTAGTCGAAAACGTGTTGTGAATTATCCGTATTTTCTTTTTGTTTTGGTTTGGAATACATACACTATACATACAAACACACACAGACACACAGATCATACTTATATATAAACATCAATCAGTGTCACACATTTTGCTTAAACTAAAGTTAATACAATACAAAAATTCAAAAACACAATTCTCGAGCCTATGCAAAGAAAATGTTAAATGGAAAAAATAAAAAGTGACAAACGCAATCAAGTAAAAGTAATAGTAAAGTTAACAGTTGAGAGGAGACACAGCATATATATATATGTACATATATATATATATATATATAAACATTTACATTTGTATAATTTTGTGATGGATTTTAGTTTTGTTTTTTTTTTTTTTTTTTTGTTGTTGTCTATTATTGAATATTGTTTTCAATATACAATTATTTATATATTTCTCTTACATCGAGTTTATTTTTGTATTATTACAAGTATGGTATATTGTGGATAGATGGATGTATATATATATATATATAATTGTATACATATATATATAATATGCGCTATATGTATATCAGTTGAATCATTCACAAATTATCACCCAGCAGATTTTAACAAACAAACAAACAGACAAGCCAAAAACACAGTCACTCAATCACATAACATCACAATACATCAATCAATCAATCAATTAATTACGTTGCTGCTGTTGTTAAACTTCACTAGATACCGTTAGTTGTACATTTAGTTGTATTATTATTTGTATACAAACTACAATTACACGCATACATACATACATATATATGTATATAAAAAAAGAAGGAAACACTGAAAATATTTTAGCAATGATTTCCGTTACATTTTCTGTTTGTTGCTTTAAAAAACTGTTAAGTAAAAAATTTGATTTTTTTTTAGAGATTTTGATTTGCGTTTTTCGTTTGACATGCTTAAAGTGATATTTTTTTATTTTATTTATTTTATTTTTTGCTTTTTTAAATTAACAGCTGCTTGCTGAGTTATCATCATCATTGTATTTTCAGTTATCAGTTTTTCCGCTTTTCCATTGAGCTTCGTCTCACGCTGAGATACATTTAGTTTCGGTTTCAATAACTGTAATTGCATGATTGTACCGTACTTAAGAGCGACACAGTTACAGTTACAGTTACAGATTTAAGAATTAAGATTAAAGAGTTAAGAGTTACAGTTACGAGTTAGAATTAATGTTAAATCATATACAATATATAAATACAATTTTTACTTGCACATCATCTCAATTTCGACAGCTACAAATTTGACTAATATTTATTTTATTTTATTATTTTTTTTTTCTTTTCTTTTTTTTTTTTTGCTTATGTACATGTCATAATTTCTGCCTTGCAAATATTTGATTTTTTTTTTGTTTTGTTTTGTTTTGTGGTAAATAAGTATTTGTTTTTTTTATGCTTTTATTTTTTTGATTTTTAAATATATTCTTGTATTGTATTTATTTATTTGTTTAATATATGTATGTGTGTGTATACGTAGATAATTTGCTTGGAATTTCTATGATGCGGCGCGGAGGCAGCTGCGCTTATAGCATACGAACAAATTCAAAAAATTATAATATTGGATGATGCAGGGCTATACATATATATATACATATATATATATATATATATATATATTGATATATTTATATATGGGGGTACGGGGAGATTGGCCAGCTTACAATCGAGCTGCAAAACAACAAATGGGAAGCGTAAATAAAAATTGTTTTAAGTGTGTTGCGCCGCAATTTTAACTCTCTTTTTATTGGTACAAAATAAATATTGAAATATTGAAGGCTTGGGAAATTTGGGGGGAGGCCACAGCCAAGCGAGGGGCTATCGAAAAATTTAAAGTTGGTTGCAAGAGCATTCACAAAGATTGTGTTGTGGATACAAGAAAAACTAATTATTTTTTTTTTGCGACGCAAAAGATACAATTTGGAATTTTTTTTCTTTAATTGTGATGAAAATTTGGTGTTGCATGTTGATGGTTGTGTGCTGCTTGCTGTGTCCGGGCGCTGGGTTTACAACTGTGGCATCTTCTCTTTCAATTTTTGTTGCACCTCCCCCAACCTGCCGCATAGCTTGTGTCTCCTCTTTCCAGCGCACTCCCAAAACAGCGACTATTCCTCAGTTTAATTAGTTGAAACTTGGCGTCCTTCTTTTTTCTCTATTCCTTTTTTCAGTTGTGTTGAGTGTTTGCGTCTTATTCAACAACAACAACAATCTTCATGCTTCATCATATCCGGCAACAGATCACACAAAAAATAACAGGACGTATATGAATATATAGATGTATATATATAATATATATGCATAACAACTATGTACATCGAATTAATCCAATTCCTGGCTACATCATAACTGCATTGCATATGTTTTCCTATATATATTGTTGTTGTTGTTGTTGTTGTTGCGTCACATTTAAATAAGAGTCCTCGCCGAGCAGCAGCAAACTGGGCGCTGATCCATCATGGGGATAGAAATATGCAAACTGACCACTGTAGGTGCCCATCAGTTGTTGTTGTTGTTGTTGTTGCTGCTGCTGTTGCTGTTGCTGCAGCAACAGTTGTTGCTTCTTTTGCTTCTTCTTCTTGTAATAGTTACTGCTGTTCAGTTTGTAAACGGGCAAATTGTTGATCTGCTGCTGCGTCAGCACCAAGCTGCCAGTGGCTGCCACATCCTCATCCAGTGCTTTGCTTATGTTGTTGTTGTTGTTGTTGTTATGGTTGTAATAGTGTTGCTGTTGTAATTGTAGTTGTTGTTGTTGTTGTTGTTGTTGTTGTGTCTCGAGTGGCTGCTGCTGCTGGTGGTGCTGCTGCGGCTGCTCCAATCACGTGCTCAGCCAGGTGGAATTGCAGGTGCAAATGGTGCTGGGAATCACAGGTGCATAGTAGACGCCATTGGCATAGATCAGTCCAGGCGGACCAGCTTGAATCTGTATGGTCTGTTGCTGCTGCTGCTGTTGCTGCTCGGCTGTTGCTGCTGTGCCGGCGACAACTGCTGCTGTTGTTGCTGCTGCTGCTGTGCCAGCGACTGCTGCTGCTGCTCCAGCCGTTGTTGTTGTGGTGCAGCAAACCGGTGTCGCCTGTTGCACATAAATCGTTTGCGTCTGTTGCGGCGCCGTTGTTGAAACGAGTGCCAAAACTTGCGTTGTCTGCACTCCTCCCTGCTGCTGCTGCTGCGGGTCTAGTTGCTGCTGCTGTTGCTGTTGTTGGTGTAGGAATTGATGTTGCTGGTGTAGATGTTGCTGGTGATGGTGTTGCTGCTGCTGGTGATGATGCTGCTGCTGCTGTTGTTGGTGATGATGATGGTGCTGTTGCTGCTGCTGTTGGTGATGATGGTGATGGTGATACTGTTGCTGCTGCTCCTGTGCCTGCTTCACCTGATTGGCCAGCGAATGGATGAGCGAGAGAGTCTGTCGACGCTCGTGCCCCATGAGGCAGACGGTGGACATCTCGACAACATTGTATAAATGCATCAGGTACTCGTACTGCAGCGGCTCCTCATCGATGCCCCAGAAATGATTGCGCAAATAGGCCTCCAGTTTCGTTGTCTGTGTGTTGATGTCGGGGAAATCGATAAAGAATCGGGAGCACATATAGCGCTCCAATGTCTTTATCAATTGCGAATCGACGGCGGTATAATTGCGCACCAAAAGATTACAATATTTGAGCAGGCCACCGCCGCGTATCTCCTCCGGCTGGCGCGTTGAGATCAGTTTCTTTTGCAAGTGATAGAGCGCCTCCTGGAAGTCACCGTATACCGATTCGCCGACCACAGTCGGATAGAAGTTCTCCGATATGGGCAGAGCGGCACAATCGTAGAACAACAGCAGCGAGTCCAACACAATCTGGAACGAGTCCACGGAGAACTCGAACTGGCGCCGCATCGTGTCGACGAACTTTAGCTCGACATTCTTGTGCCCGGGCGAATTGCCCAGGGAGATGAGGGACCAGCGATCGCCATCGTTATTATTGTTGACCTTGACCATTTTGCCGACATAGGCCTCCTTGAGGCACGTGTAGATGCGACGCTTGCAGACGCCCTCGGGCATCAGGTCGAGTAGGGTGTTCAGCACGGCGGTCTTGACGCGATCGAAGACGCGCGGCGAGCTCAGCTCGATGGCAAAGATCAGATCCAGATCGTTGTACTGCTGATCCTCGTTGCCGAGGACATGACTAGCAGCGCCACCATTCAGGCGTATATCCTTCACCAAGACGCCAGCACCGCCACTGTTCACATCTGCTTCGAGTTTGCGTCGCACCACATTCACCAGATCCTTGAGCGTCACCTCGAGCGTCGGAAAATTACCGCGTCCATGTATGGCCACCTTCTCGTCCATGACGTCGTGCAGTTTGCGCACCTGCTCAAACGAGAGCACAGCCAGCCGCTGTGTTCCCCCAGTGTCCACGCTCTCCAGCGATCCATGGTCCGAGGTCGATGCTATCGACGATCCCGAACTGGGCGATGGCGGCGGCGTTTCGGTGCCGCCATCCGAATGGAAACCGTCGTCAATTTGGTAAACGTCCATTCTGTTGTTGCGCTGCTGATGAAATAACGGTTCGGCGGCTCCGTCTAGTGTCCCGCACTGCAAGAAAAAAAGAGACAAAAGATTTACGTTAGTGATGCAACTATCATAAAAAAAAATATAATAATAATAGAGTTACGTTACTTTATAAATAGATAGGGGATTATTAAAATCAAATGCAAAACATTCGCTCAAGTGGCAAAGTTGCATAATTCGTTCTAGTCCTGTTTAGTGATAAAGTGATAAGATAGTGAAATAAGATTCTTTTAATCTTATTATAAACGTAATCAAATATTAAATGAAACTAGGGCTCATAAACAAGTTTAGTGATGGGATAAAAATAATTGTAGATAGTTTCAGTTAAGAGTTTTCTATGAATTTCACAGTCTAGCTTTGAGATTCAGCTTAATCCTTAATTATATTATTATTATGATTTACAGATGACATTAACTCAAAACATATTTTGTGGCATTGTTAAATGTCTCAAAGCCTCAGCAGACTTTAAGCCACATTTCACGTTGCGCTGAACATATTTTTCAGCTCTAATTATTTGGGTCTGGTCTAGTTGAAAATACACAATTTGTTGATCTGTGTATTTATTTATTTAGTTTGTTGTTTTTGATCTCGTTAATATTATTATTATTGTTGCTGTTGCTGTTGTTGTTGTTTTTATGACATTTTATTGCGCCAATGCCAGCTAAATTGCCCAGCCCCGGGGGCTTCTTTTAATTAATTAATTTGCTTTAAATTTGTTCAATTCTCGCTGTGTTGGTGTTTTTGTCTGTCTACGTGTGTTTGTTGTGTGTGTCTGTGTGTGCGTGTTTGTGTGTGTGTGTGTGTGTGTGTGTGTGTGTCCCCCTCGCCCACACAATTTCCTCCAAATGTGTATTCGCTGCTTATTGAGCTATACAATTTCCCACATTTAATATAATGTTGAACTTGTTGGCTTTTTCGGCATTTTTTATGTTTTACTAATTTATTTGTTTATTATCACCGCCTGGCTGTCCGTCCGTCCGTCCGTCCGTCCGTCCGACTGGTTGACTGACTGACTGACTGACTGCCTCACCGTTTAACGTTTGCCTTTGCACTGCGCTAAAAGTGTCTTCTTTTTTGTTCATTTTCGACTTTTTTCTTCACGTACACATTATTTTCATTTTGACAAAACTAAAATAGAATTTTCAGCCATCCGAGTTGAAATTTCCGCGTTGTTATCGACGGCGCCTCTTCTCCGTCTTTCCCCCCGCTTCACCTCGTCGTCTTTCTTCTTCTTCTCGTTCGCCTTGTGCCTGGCGGCTATCGGCATTTGGGTCTGGGTCGGGGCTATGCTTATTTTATACCTATCGCTTGGCTCTATCACTCTTTCTTTCTTCTTTCTTCCATTTTTCTCTTCTATTTTCTCTTTGAATTTGTATTTGCGTGCCTATTTTACCGTTGTTGTTGTTGCTGTTGCTGTGAGGGTTTTGTGTGTGCGTAGACTTTTTTTTTATCATATTGTTTTGTATTTTATTTGGTTTTAAATTATATGGCATAACTAAGTGCTGTCGCTGTATGTGTGCATGTATATACATATTATATACATACATAGGTGTATGTGTGTGTGTCTGTGTGTTTGGTTATATTTCTGGGTGCAAATATTCGGACAGACATAAACGAAATCAAATAGATGCGAATGATTCACTCGCCTGAGCCACCCTGCTGAGATAAACACACACAGACACACACACACAAATACAGCAGCAAGTTCGAGAAAGTATGCAACGTTTACACGAGCAAACATAACGCGATTTACTTTTTATTCGAATTTAAATGCTTTTGTAAATTTTTATTTTATTTACTATTTGTTTATTTATTGTTATAAATCTTAATAATCATGATTTATGAACAGTTCGATTCGCTTAATTTATTTATTTTCCAATATTATACAGATCTTAATCGACTTTTTAAGCATTTGTCATCATTGCATTGTTTTTCTGATTTGCTGATTAGCTTTATCTTACATCCTTTGATTCTAATAATTCAGCTGTTTATCACAACAGACACAAGTAACCAGAATTATCTGTGAAATTCGAATGGATAACTAAATAATAGTGAAATACTTCAGTTTGAGCGCAGTCGAGTCGCAAACACTCATTTAGCGCTTATCGTGATTTCGCAGTTGCGTGTGAATGTGAATGTGAATGATAAATGTGGAAATGTGGAAATGCAGCTACTAAAAGCGAAAGGGCAAAGCAATAACAGAGGCGCAACCACAAATCACAAGTGACGCATCTATCGCACACAGCAGCACATGTTTAGTTCAACACATTAACTAATTAGCGGAAACTGCCTAAGCTGTCATAAACCCCATGATAGATGTTAGATAAAAACAATCAGCATTGGGATTATCTCTAGTTTCTCAAGGCTTTAAGTAGACCTGATTTAAGTAGATAAAGAAAATAATGCACAGGAAGTGCCTCTATTAACCACTTGGTAAATATCTCGATTCTCGATTCTTCTTCTTGTGATGTACACAGGAGAGATGATTCGCGTAATCATCAGCCGCATAAACTCAATTCAATTGAGTGCGGCAAACAGAGCCCAACACTGGCAACTGGCAACTGGCAACGAATGGCGAATTTTCGAGTCCATTTATTTACTCAAGGGAATTGTTGCAAAGTGTTTTATTTGCGATCAACTTGGGAATTGCGAATTGCGAATTGCTGCGTTTACAGGAGCAGAATTATTAATGTGATTCAGCTTTTAGCTGAGTGTTGAAGTCTAGTGTGTGAAGTCTCAAATTATTTCTATGTTGCCCAGTGTATTTGTTGTTTTTCTTCAGCAATTATTTATTAATTGCCGCTGGCTGGCAGCAAAGCACTTATTGCATGGAATTGTAATTTATAATTGTTACAGGCGCAATTTTCTCATTTTTTTTCTACACTTTTTTTTATTGTTTTTGTTTTGATTGTGTGCTCGATTTTCATTTGACAACAGCAACGAAAAAAAAAACAACAACACACAATAATTAAGCGCACATTTCGTAAATTTACTGCTTATATCAAAATTAATTAATTTCGTAACTCTTCTCGACATTAATGGGATTCCATATTGCAATCTATGTCACAGAGCTCTCAAATTGGAATTTTACTTTCTCCTCTCCACACACAAAACGCATGCATAATAAAAAATTTTTAACTGAAATTCACACCATAACTAAAATTAGCACACTTTTTTTTTTGTTTTTCGAATTCGCACTTCTTAATTTCTATAATGCATTTCTTACATTTCATTTCTTTTCTTTTTTTTTACTTATTTTGACACAGTTTTTAAGTTGTTTTTTGGCTGTGCTTCAAGAAATAATTTTTAATTTACATGTATTTTTGTTGCAGATTTGCCGATAAGGCTTTTTAATTGGCCCGCAAGCTGTGATAAAAGCCAAGAAAAAAAACAACTACTTTTTGTGATTTGGCATTTACCACAGTTTTTTCTGCTTTTTTTTTGTGCTGTAGCGAATTTCACAATACAATGTATTCATTGAACTCATACACACATATCTATATAAATATATAACGTGTACGTGTGTGTGTGTGTGTGTGTGTGTATGTGTACTTTTTCCACAAATAATAAATTAACGCTGCAATTTTCACCAATTTCTTCTTGGCATTTATTTTGCTGCTCATTATGATTATTGAGCAGAAATGAATGGTTCAACTTCATTATGTATTAACATGATGATTATTATGTTGTTGGCTGCAGTTGGATTGCACACACACACATAGCAAAATAAAGAGAAAGAGAGAGAGAGAGAGAGAGACACGCAAACAGGTGTATCGGTCTTTGGTGGAGCCTGGTGGCCTAGACAGACTTGGACTGGGGGACTGGTCTCAAATAAAAGTGAAAATCGTTGTTTTTTCTTCTTCTGCTATCGAGGCAAAAAAGAGAAAAACAACAGCAGCAACAGAAAGTGTTTGCAAAGCAAAGCAAAGCTCAAACAAGTGTAACATAGCAGCAGGCAGCTGTGTGCGTGTGATGTCCAAAAAAAAAAAACAAAAACAAAAAAAAAAACAGATGCAAAAACAAATATGGATTCCGCGTAGAAGAAAAGTATTCATTCGCATGTGCGATAGATATGTACTTATGTATGAATGGATGTATGTTTGTATATAGGATGCAGCAGGGGTTGGAGGGAGTGTAAACAGGTAGGCGGGCAGCAATTACCGTTTAAAAAAACAAGCGAAGACGACGCACCCGCGACTGTTGTTTTAATGTTGATTTTCTTTTTGGAAATTTTTTTTTTATTTTGCTTGGCGACTTTGCTGCAGCAGCTGTGTGTGTTTTATTTCTTTTATTTCTTTATTTATTTTTCTATCACAACTATTCACTAGATATATTTATGCGAATATTTGCACTTTTCACTTTATAACACGCACTACACGACTTGCATACACATACACATACATTTGGTGCGCTTATTAAATTGTTAACACTATTGTAGGCTTTTGAAATTTTGAAGCTACGAAGTGCGCCGCGCGTTATTCAGTTACGTTGCGTTGCGTTGCGCGTTTGAAAACCAAATGAATTGGAATGCTTATTAGAATATTCGCGAGTGAGCGGCTGGCGGGCGCACACCAAAATCGAAAGCTTTGCCCAGCTGACGTCACGACGCTTTTGCCGCTCAACGAGTGATTTTTTGAGCCATTGAGCAAGTGAGCATTGGTGAGAGGCGCTGCTCAGCTGAGCACGCTGCACAAGAGCTTTGAGTGACTTTTGTGTTGAGGTTGACGGCGCTTGTCTGTTTCGTGTGTGTGTGAGTGAGTGCGAGTGTGTATGTGTGTGTCTGTATATGTGCCAGTGTTTTTTTTTAGAAGGGCAAGCATTGCATGGCGCTGCAGGTAAATTCTGACGGTCGCTCGGTTAGTCGGTCGCTGCCCGATGCAATGCGGCTGCGGCTGCTGCTGCTACTGTTGCTCTCTCGCTCGCGTGCTCAGCTGACACGTCTGACGATCTATGCAATTTGTGGGTGTGTGTGTGTGTGTGTGTGTAAGTTGTGCGCTGCTTTTATGCCATATTTGTAATGCATTTTTGTTGCTTGCGAGTTTTCGATTTCATTATTTGTAAAATTTTTTCGTTCAATTCTCATGCAAACAACAAACAACAACAACAACAAACCAAGAGCTTTTGTGTTTGTGCAAACAAGTTTTGTTTTTATTTCTCTTGATTTTTGTTATATTTGTATTGGCGCTGTTGCTGCTACAACGCAAATTGCTTAAATACTTCTTTTGCACTGTTTGCGTTGCCGTTTGCTTTTGCTGTGTCCACTCTATTTTTAGACTGATATTTATTTTTATTTTTTTCATCACTAATTACCAGCTATGCCGCAGGCGTCTCGACACCTCCCCCACCCCCTCCTCCCCGTTCCCAGTAGTCAAACGCAGAAAACAAATCAACCGCAACGGGGCCTGACAATGCTGACAAAAGCTGATAAGCGCCGAGCGCGCTTAGAAAGGAAATACGTACAAAGTGTACGTTGCCCAAAGCTCGCTGCGACGATGACGACGACGACGACGACGACGACGTCGACGTCGACGTCGACACAATGTAGCAGAAGATGAACCAAAAGAGCAGATAAGGCATCAAATGCACAAGTAGCAACAGCAGTTGCAGCTGCAGCACCAGCAGCACCAGCAGCAACAATGCACCAAGCAATGAGCTTTGAATTCTAATTCAGATCCCAGGCGCTGATCTCGACTTGGCTCCAAAAATTATGTAATCCTAAATGTGCACAGCTGAAGCTCGACAGCTTTTACACAATAACGCGCTGCCGAAAATAGATTAACGGCACATGCAAAGCACACACAGCACTTAAATACACTCAAACACACTCGCACACACAATGTGAGTGTATGTTTTTTTTTTTTGTTTTAAATACCTAATTATACAGTTTTATAATAATTGCCATATTTAATTTATGTATTAATGATTCTGGCGCTGTTGCTGTTTTTTTATTATTATTATTGTTGTTATTTTTGGTGTCGACTCATTTAAATGGTTGGCCTTTTAAATTCAGGCTGACAAAATCATAAACACAGAGCTTTATATATTTATATATATAAATACATGTGCATTTACCGTTAATTTGGCATTTTGTGCGGAGAACCCAATGATCGGCATTATTTTTTACCTGCTGCTGGTGATGGCCTGTGGTTCAATGTTAATCAGCGGATCGAATCGCCAAAAATTAACAAAAATGAAAAAAAAAAGGTAATAACAATACACAACCAACACACGCACACAAACACACAAACACACACAGATGTGCAAGTAACGAAATTCAACTGCCAGTTTGGCCAAAAAGATTAATGTTATTTTATTTTTCAGGCCTTTATTATGATGGCAACTGATGGATGCCCCACAGCCAAGTAACCAACTACAACAACAGCAACAACAACAGCAGCTTTAATTTCAGCTACAGCTACGCTAATGTATCTTGCAGATACACGCACACACACACACACGCAGATTTGTATATGTATATGTGTACATAGCTTGAACTACATTAGAAACCGCTCGCACACCTCGCTCGCTGCTGCAGCCCTGGCTTTATTATTAATGCCATTTATTGTCTGCATCTGTAACCCATGTATCTCTATCAGCAGTATCTGTATCTGTAGCTGTATCTATAGCCACTTGTAGCTGCTGCTGCTGATGATGATGATGATGATGATGGCGTTGCCTTTGCGCTCTTTGGCAAGACTTTGGCGCGTCTGTGTTCGCATTCGCATTCGAGCCAGTCTGGCAGTCAGTTAGTGAGTTAGTCAGTTAGTCAGTTAGTCAGTCAGCGAATCAGACAGATTCAGACTCAGACTCAGATTCAGATTCATTGTGACCCTGACCTAATAAGTATGCGCAAGCGCAAATTGTCCGTTTGACGCATTTGGCATTTGGCATTGTTTTTGTTTTTTGTTTTTGTTTTTTCCTTTTCTTTCATTTTTCATTCATTCAGAGTAAATCACATGTATCTTGTATCTTGTATCTTGTATCTGCATCTGCAATTGCTGCATTGCATTGAAATTCCAGAAAAATTTAAGAGCAGCTGAATTGTTATTCCCTCTACACCATATAGGGTATAATAATTTTATCATTATATGTGTTAAATATGAACAACAATTGCTTCTCCAGCAATTGACAATTTTTTGTTTACAATTCTCCAGCTGAGAATCTAGCAAAGATTATGGAAATGTAAGTAAAAAATGCACTTATAATTGCCAAGTCCAAGTCACAATTTTAGTAAAACAACATCTAACGAGACTTTCCTCTTTAAGGAAAATATTAGTTTTGATTAATAAATTTGTTATACAAAAATACTGTTATTATTATTGAAGCACTTGAGACTTTCCTCAAAAACTGTCAACATTCTTACACATAATTTGCACTCAAGGTTGTTTTCTACAGTGTCCCCCAAAAGTTGTCGACATGGTTCGATGCTATTTGCGTTACTTGTGTGATTACAATTGCTGATGTTGTTGTTGTTGTTGCTGTTGTTGTTGTTGTTGTTGTAGTTTACAAAATGCCAAGGAAAGTGCGAGCAGACCAAGTTCCAATTCCAAATCCAATTCCAATTGACAACAAACAAAGCACAATTCCAATCCAAATACCAAAATCGAATCAAATTCGAATCGAATCGAATCGAATCGAATTGAGTTCGATTCGAATTCGAATGAAAATTCTCCAATGCAAATGAGACTTAATTATTATGCCGGGCCCGAAAACACGAGTGCCAAATTGAAACCGGTTCGACCGACATTTCAAATACGCAAAGCGCGCAACCGACTACAATTCAATTATACAACTACGCCAAGAAGGAGCCAAGAGGCAAGCAGGGGGGGAGGGGGGACGGTGCCCGAAGACAGTTAGACAGACAGACAAAAACACATACAGTTAAAACCTTGCTTAGCCAGGCCAACAACAGACACAGCCAAAGATTCACTTGCGTTTTTTTTTTGTTGTTTTGCTTCATTTATTTTTATTTTTTGGCATAGTTTCACATACCGCGCAGACGAGCTATGGGGGGAAGCAGGGTGGGAGGGGGAGGGTGGGTGGCAGGTTTACAAAAAACGCGAGCCGCAAACCGAAAATGAAAGTGCAGCGCGAAGCGAGAATTTGGAACCGTTTTTGATGATGACGGAAATGTTTGCGCTGAGCTGTCCCCGCAACTGTCTCTTTCTCTCTCTCTATCTCTATTGGTGGGGGGGGGGGAGGAATACGCTTTACAGTTTAGGAAGCATTGATGTTATTGATTGGCTTTCGTTTGACGTCGTCGTCGTCGTCGTCGTTTCGTTTTGCTTTGCTTTTTGCTACTGCTTTTTGGGTTTTGTATTTCAGTTTTGGCTTTCAGTTAATCTTGACCCGAACGCCACAAAACGTGACCGCCGTCGTGCGGAGCTGTTGCGACCAGGTGCACAGACATCCCATCCCCGCCGCACCCCCCTTGACCAACGGCCCGACCCCATCCCCTGTGAAATGTCTGCTCATTGGCTTTAAATGGAACTGTAGACACGAGTCTATATTTAACAACAAAAGCACGACACAAAAAAATAAATTTTGAATAATTAAATTACTTTATTTTTTATGTTTCTTTCGCTGCTGCTGCTTTTCTTTTTCCATTTGCTGGCTGCGCTTTTGCTTTTTGCATTTGTGTTTTATGGGGTCATTTGGCAGTGTGTCTGTCCCCGTGTCCTATGCCTATATTTAGATAACCCAACTTGAACCGTTATGCAATCTACAAAAAAAGAGACTCTCTAATTGAAAACACCGGAGAGAACAGCAAATTAAATTTATAATTTTTAGCACTGTGCGAAAATTTAATTGCAGCTTATTAAAAATAATAAATATAAATACAAATTTATAAAACCTGCATTTGATAACAAACACAAAAATATACAAATAAATAAAAAAAAGTTTCAAAGTTACTAGAAAGTTTGCCACGAATTTCAGCTTTTGAAATTCAACAAACCAAATGTTATGCAAAACTAAAAAACAAAGATAGTTGATTGTTTCTAGATGCACATAAATATTAAGTTGACATTTAACGGATAAAAACACACACTCACACCCACACACTCTCATACACACACTCACACACACACACACACACACACAGTAGGTAAGCAAACCGATGCTAGGCAAATACAGACGTGCAAATTGTCGACACAATTGTGCAAATATTTTTTACATTTTAACAAAATATTTTAGTTTTCATTTCGATTTCAGATTGTGTAAACATTGATTGAAGAAAACAACACCTGAATGTCTGTCTGGGGGTGGGGAGGGGGGTAAACAAAAAACAATTAGATAAGTTATTTACTAGAACTCTTTTGTTTATTAACCGAAAGCAAGAAAGAATAAAAAATAGCCGAAAGGCGTGGAATAAGCAGAAAAATAAATATTTAAAGATACAAATAGCCAGATAAATGCGATGGGGCAACTCTAAATTTCCAGAAAATAAAAACAAAATGCGAATTTTGCTGCTTAATTAATCAAAATATCAATCGCAACAAGTTTAAGCTAAGACAAGTATCTAAAATGCTAAAATGATTCATCAGTTTATTTTTTGTTTTTCAGTTGCAATATAATTCACAAATTTAAACAATTTAATATTTAGATTTATTTTATAAATATGTTTCTAGTTGAAGCTCTGACAGCAATTAACTAATTGTGAATTCTGGTTGTTTATGGCCCAAGCAATTGACTGATTAGATTGCCACCCGGTAAGTTTGTATGGCAAACAGCAATTAAGATGATCACGTTAATAATTACAAAAGGGGATGCAGCTTAAGGGTGTGGCAGATCTTAACTAGGCACACATATTTGTATCTTAATATGTATACTAACACATATGTGTAACGCTGTTGCATTCAGTTTTGAACATTTCCGAGCAATTGTTTTCTCAGGAAGTAACTGATAGCAGCACAGAACATTTGTGGCACGAAATCATTTATCAATTTTAATTACACACAAAGCAACTATTTCGCATGAAAGTCAACAAAAACAAAAAAAAAAAACAATATCAATTCTCAAGAAAAAAGTTGTCTCACTTTTAACTAATTTTTTGATCATTTATTTTAACAATTGTTAATATGAAAAACTCAAGTCAAGAATTTTAGCAAAATATACAATTAATTCTAGACTACAATTTACTTATATGCCCCTTTTTTTAAGGGTTACAGGGTATTTTCCATTCACAATTAAACTGTGCAAAGATTCCAGATACATTTGTATATATATATATATATATGTATATATATGTATATTTGTATTTGTATCTATTGGTTGATTGTTAGTTTTACAGTTTTCGATACTCATCTGTCATTTCGTTGCTGTAATTACAAGTTGCATGATTTTTGTGTCAAGTCACGCCACAAAACAATGCGAGGCAAATAAACAACGAATAGAACACAGAAAATAGAACATACATCAAAATAAAATCATAGCCAAAACGTGCAAAACACAATTAAAGTTTAGACAAAAACTAAAAAACTAAAAAACTAAAAAATAAAACAACAACAACTGACAAGCGACAGACAAATAGACATAAACAAATAAACAATAATAAAGAGTTTGTGCAAAATATAAATCGTATTTAATTGAATTCAGTGGATACGCAAATGAGTAAGCCTCAAGTTGCAACAACAACAACAACAACAATGGTTAAAGCAAGGCACGTGTCGCACTTTGTAATAGGATGCAAATAGATACAGTAACTCAATGGGATACGTTACGTTTAAGATACTAAAAGATTCACAGATACATTTCAATGAATCCGATGAACAAAAAAAGCGGTTCGCTTGAACCACTTGCTAATTATAAACAACTTAAATTTAATATTAATCTAAATAAATATTTTGCGTGCTGCAAATGAGAAAATGCCAGCTCAGCACTATTTTTGTTGCAATTTAGTATACAACAAAATGAAGAAAAAAACAACTGTTGCATCAACATATTTCGAGTGTGTGCTAGATTCACTTCAAAAATATTTACATATATATATATATATATAAATATAGTATTTATATTATTAAGTGTTTCATTATCAGGTGTTTTTGTTGTTGATGTTGTTTTAGCTGATCAAAGATGGGCAACAATTGAATGATATAAGATATATACCTATATATATATATATATTTATATATATATATACAAATGTGGATTGTGTTTCCTACACAAGAAATATTTGAGTTACAGCCCACACACACGCACACACACTCGCACACACACAATGTGCTTTTGTGGCCTCTATCTACAGCTAGATCTATAAATATGTCTATGAATCTATCGCTAGATATATGTATATCTATATCTATACCTATACCTATATCTATATCTATTCATATGCTTGTTGCATGACTAACGCTTGAGAATCTGGGGATTGCCGCACTGCCAACACGTGTCTTCCTCCGTAATTTATTATTTGGCTTTGAAATTGCAGCTTGAGTTGAGTGAAGACACGCAAAAATTCGCCATCTTTTGTGAATTAATTGCACGATTTTAAATAAATGATTTAAATTAAATTTTTTTTATTTTATTTTTTCGTGTATTACTTAATTTATTTTCTTATGACTTTTATTGCTACTTTGCTACTTTCATTTGCTTGTCAGCGCAAAATGTCAGGCCGAGGCTTGAGTTTAATGCACTCCAGGGAGAAATGGAGATAGATGGAAAGAGATAGATAGACAGAGAGAAAGAGAGAGAGAGAGAGAAAGAGATGCAGCTATGCGGCAACAGCTTTCAAAAATATATATTATTTCTTATAAAGTGCTGACACAAACAAAATTTCGCTGTAAATAAATTGGCATATGTAGCAATATAAACACATATAAATATATATATATTTATGTATGTTTATATATATATATTTATATATATATATAGCAGACTTTGTTGTCGGGCTTATCAACATCAATCACAGGCCCATCATCCCAGCTCGGATCAGGTCTGAGCACGTGCAATGCCTCCAGATGGAGGAGCCACCTTCAGCGTTCATTGGCCCCCAACAGGAACCCATTTATGGAACAAATGCACAGAACTATAATCAATTTAAAATCTATAAAAATATACTATATAAAATATACTATTTTCATTCAGCAAACGATTTACTAATCTACTTGATTTCTAGAGCCGGGTCAGACGATCTTTTTGAAACTGACGTGTTTCTATTTTCGATTGTACAATCGACATTAAGTGAACTGCATTACAATTGTTATTTATAAATGAAAAAAAAAGTATTTTCTGTTTTTTTTTTGTTTATTATTTATTTTATCATTATTTGGGTACTCGTAACTATGCAAAGTCTACGAGTTTTGTAATTTCACTTTCTTCGACGTGCGGACAACGGACAACGGACTTTTGGCTACGTGCCACTCAAAATTGGCTATGGCCATCAAACTTTATAACGAGCATTATGCAATCGTCTGTCCGTCTGTCTGTCTGTCTGACAGTGACGACAATAAATAAGTGCATCGAATTATGTTAAAAAAAAAATAATAAAAAAAACCAAATTAAATTTCATTTAAAAAATAAAATAAGATAGGCAGAAAATATGCGTATGTGTAAGATTTGTAACGGTAAAGATAACACACACTTCATTTTTCTTATCTAAATTTAAAGTTCCACAAAAACTAATATTAATAAAATACTCAAGTATTTAATTATAGGCAATGGAAAGAAAGTTGGATTAAAAAACAAATAATATATATATATATATATATATATATATATATATATATATATGTCTTATCTTTTAAATTGAAATTTTCCTGTTGATTTAATATAATAGACTTTAGTTGAAGTCCACATTTGTTGAAGTTCACTTTTGTTGAAGTTCACTTTTGTTGAAGTTAAATAATTAAATAAAAAAAAGAAATGCAAAAAATAAAGTCTGCAGAGAACGACTTGCTCATATTATATATATTCTTGATAAATCATGCTCGGCTTTTATATATATAGCTTATGCGATCATAGATGCTTCCTACATACTTTTGCACAACAACATTTTCCCATTTTTAATGAGTTAAGTGTATACAAAAAAAATATATATAAAAAATGCACAGCTTAAAATTCCCAACAAGTTCGCATAAAAAATCATATGATTAAAAAATGCACAAGCGATTCTTAAATTAAGCTTTGGCTCCAATGAGCGACTATCTAAACAGATCTTTTGAGTAATGTCTTTGCCGTAAAAGCTATATTCAAGCTATATATTCTCAATCACCATAAATCACATTTCAAAGTACTCTTATTTTGATAATGCTTCCGTTTCTCAACGACGACAGACGACAAACGACAACATCCAAAAAAGGCAGAATTAAATTGACACACGAAGCGAAATGAAATCGAAATTGAAATTAAAATTGAATTAATTCAAGAAGAGCGCGAAACACATAAAGAAACAACATTTCAACAGCACTCGAGAGGCACAAACAAAAAGTTGCCGATTACGTAATGCTCTAAAAAAAGAAGAAGACAAACAAATAAGTAGAAATATTTTTGTGCAAATTCTGAAGTGTAACGAAATGTCGAGAAGACAAAAAACCCACGGCATTTTTTCAGAGCACTTCAGCAAATGTATTTTTGGAACTCCACTCGGATCCCAACTATCGGTTATAAATTTAATCAGCTTATTTTACTGACAAGGCGTGAAGCGCATGTGTGGAAATCAGCCAAGCGCAGCTGCCCCAACCCCATGTTGCACCTCACCCCAGCCACAACTTGCTGCTGACATGCAAAATAGAAATTCAATTTCAATTCATAGTTCTGCCAGCCACTTAACCGATAAGTAGTCAAGTGCATCCATGAAATACACACACACACACACACACACACACACACACACATACACACACACGCGGAGAGAGAGTGAACATGTTCCGGTTCACTATAGCCAAGCATTACTTTAGCCATTTGCATCGCTTCACACGCTTCACACATTACGCATACGCCACGTGCCACAATTGTTGCTGACTTAAATTGTTGTTGGTCTCTTTTTGTTGCTGTTGTTGCTGTTGTTGCAAAGTTCAAGTTGCCCGCTCGGCTCAGAGTTGATTAAACTGCCACTGGGGCATTTCCATGCGAACTTATTTATACATATTTAGTCATATTCGCAATTAACTAAAAGAAACGGGTTCAATTCCCACTTTAGCATGATTGTTGCTGACTGACTAATGATTTAGCTGTGGCTCATAATCTTAATGGATGCCGAGATATTCAGTTGTGATAAGGAAAGTATAAAAACAAGTTGAAAGTGCTCAACTGGGAGATACCCTCTACACAAATCTTTAGCTAACCGAATCCATCATGTAATTTGGTAAATGTGATTGATTTCTTATTAATATGTTGATAATAAATAAAAAAAAAAATAAAAAAAAAATAAAAAATAATAATAAAAATATAAAGATATATATTTGAAACTGTAACTGATCTGATGTAACCTGAATCTGATGTAACCCTAACCCACGTGGGATATACGAGAACTTGTATTTCAAATTGAACATGTTTAGCTTTTATATTCGCTGAAATCGGGCAGAAAAACGGACTTTGCCTTGCACAACTTGATTATTATTATTATTATTATTATTATTAGGTTGGGAGTGTGTGAACTGCGACCTGATAGGTCTATTGTGCCCCCCTTCTGGGCTTAAAGCTCCTCCATCAACCCACAAATGCTAGAATCTTTATTGGGTTGAGGGCTACTATGTCATTGTTTATCATGACATGCATCCCTAGGATGTTACATCTTTTCCTCGCTAAGGCGACACATTCTGCATTGAGGATTCCTCCTCACCTTCACAGAACCTGCAGAGTCCGCTACTAATTATACCTAGCTTGGCTAGGTGACTTCTTAGTCTACAGTGTCCCGTTAGTAGACCGGTGAGTATTCTAAGATTATTTTTACTCATAGCTACTTAACAACTTGATGATACCCTCTTTACACATCTTTAATGGGTATATAGAGATTTACTTAAACAGTTACTGCCTTTGCTGAAAGTTCATTCAACGCGGCGCGTCTTATTTTTTTTTTTTTTTTTTTTAGACGTGGTTTTTGTGGACTTTGCTTCAATTGCTCGTTGCGCTTTAGTTGGTCTCTGTGTCAGTCGAACTTTGAAAAATGCCAGCTACAATGTAGATATATATAAATATATATATATAAGCATGTATATGTGTGTATGTGTGGCAATGTGGCAAACATTCTGCACACACAAATGCAGCAACCGCAGCCGCAGCGGCAACAATTGAAACTGAAACTGCGCTTCGTTTAATTTCAACAAAGTGAAAGGAGTTTTTTTTCCAAACATTTATCTTGCGTTTTTGTTGTTTAATGCATTTATAATATTTTTTTTCTTTTTTTTTGATTTTGATTTTATTTTATTACAATTATATTTTTTTTGCCAAATAATTGGCTATAAAATTTGTAAAGTTTTATAAGCAACTTCCTCGAGTTGCAAGCAAAACGTGCAACCCAATTTGCCAAACAATTGGGTTAGGCAATTGGTAGGCGTCCTGCTGTGTGAAAGGTAAGAAAAAAGCGCTACGAAATGGGTTAAAAAATAATAATAATAAATAATGACAGCTCTATTAAAAGATTAAGCAATTGACAGCTCAACAAATTGAAGTAACTCAACATTTGCTTGCCTCACTGTGTGTCCAAATCGATATTGATGAAACTTTTACGGATGATTAATGTAATGAAATATCTATTTTTAAAATAATGGCTTTCATTGGCTTAGCTAATCGATTTGAATCGATATTGGGTAAACAGAAGAAGTTATCGATAAATAACAATAAAACCAAACTGTTTATGGTAAGAAACTTAAAAAATATAGCTCTTATTTTGTTGTTGCTGCTGATCGAGTTTATATATACTTTTTGGAGGTCAGATATGTCATCCTTCGCCTATATATCAGATTTTAATTGGTCTAAGGGCACACGAAGCGCTCAAAGTTATATTATTTAGCTGCTGCTTCTGTTTATGATGTTGCAACACGCAAAAAGCATGTTGATCCTTGGCGATAACAAACGACGACAACAACAACAACAATTGCTGGTGAAAATGAGTGGCGAGTCTGTTGTCCGCAAACAACCAACAATAGCAACGGGCAGCGAACAACGCTTTTCACTTAGCAATCAAACCAACAAACAAACAAACAAACAAACAAACAACAACGGAATGCCCAACCCCAAAAGCAGCTACAAGCCAAAATCACAAACTCAAACCACAAAGTTGCTGCTGCATTTTTTTGCTGCTTGCTGCTTGCTGCCGCTGTGGCAATTGAAAGCCTCTGAAGTAAAAAGCAAACCAAAAAAAAATATGAGCATGCACAGCAGCAGCAGCAGTGTGTGTGTGTGTATGTGTGTGTGTGCGTGTGTGTTACAATGCCCCCAAGTCATGCACATGCACATGCACATGCAAAACCATTGCGCCACAATCCACAACAACAACAACAAAAACAGAGCCAGAGTCGCACCACCAACCACCTGACCGTAGCTAAAGCTGCAATTGCAACTGCAACAACTCGTGAGATTGAGCCGAGAGTTTTGTGGCATTTTATTATTGTTGTTGCTGTTGTTGTTGTTGTGGCTGTTGCCTTTGCTCTTATATAGAAGCCACATATTACAGTTAAAATTTCATTAAGGCCAAAAAAACAAAAACAGCTCAAAAATCAGGAAATTTTTGGTAAACGAATCATTATTCAAAAATGAAGTTCTGCAAAAGCATAAAAAGGTTTTTTGAGTATATTTTTTTAGAAATTGCATATTTTCATTAGTGTTTTAAAATTTATTTATAATTTGCTATTTTTATTTCCAAATTTGTTGATATATTTCAATAAGTTCTGATGCTTTTTTATACAACAACAAATTTTCATCTGCAAGATTTTTCACAAATTCCAAAACGTTAATCTGAAATAAGTCTACATAAATTGCATATAGAACATGATTTAGATATTCATATCCATATTCTATTATTTGATTTTATATATATATATATATATATATATATATATATATATATATATGTGATTCTACTCATGCAACGGGACGAGGGGCAGCGCTTGTAAAGATCTGTGGAGCTTATCTTTTTGTCGGAATTTGCATTTTGCGCCTCTTTTGTTGTTTACGGCGTGAAAGTGAAATCTTTGGAAACGCGCTTTTCTTTGCTTTTGCTGCTGTTGTTTTTGCTGCTGTTGTTTTTGTTGTTGTTGTTGTTGTAGTTGCAGCCACACAAAAAAAAGAAACGCAACGACTACTTGCGGTCATTAAAGTGAGGTTTGTTTCTTTTACTTCTATTTTTTGTTATTTTTTCCCCTCTTCATTTTATAGCTGGGAAAATATTTACCAACACTGAAATAGAGTCGTCAAATTGTTTGTTTGTTTGTTTGTTTACTTACGCTGCCAATTGAATATCATTCACATGATTCACTCGTGTAATTCAAACGATTCAAGTGCTTACCTGCAAATAGAAGAAAAATATGCAAAACGCTGCATCAATAAACTGTTTTCAAATTCAATTCAAAATTTATTCTAAAATAAAAGCAGGTGTTTGCCAAAATATGCAATTCTTTGAATACTCTTCAAAAAATACCCTAAAAAACTAAACCAAAGAGTATTTGTATCTATATAGATATTTATAAGAAAGATACAACTTGGAAATTTAAGTGGCGTTACAGAACTGGTAACAAATTTAAAATACCCTGCAACAGAAGTGCAACCAAAAAAGGCGCCACAAATGTAAAAGTCAACGACAAAAACACCAACAAAATGTGTGAAATTAAAATAAAATCATTTACGAGGCGTCTAAATGCGAAACGCTATTTAAAAATACACACAACAAAAACAACAAAATTGCGAAGTCTGCTAAAATAAAAATCTTTTGAGCGCTTGACAACCGTCCGATTGAAAAGTGGACGCTAATTTGAATATTTGTGGGATGCTGCGGGGATTGGGAGGGGATGGGGAGGGGATTGGGATTGCTGAACGTAAGCAACAAACAAATTTCAATAAAAATTCGCAAATTTTTGTTGTTAATGTGCTCAAGGCAAACGAGCACAAAAAAAAACAAAAACAAAAACACAAATCAATAAATTAATTTTGATTTTGTTTTCATTTTGATAAAAAATACAACAATAAAAACAAAAGCAAATAAAAAACAAAAAATTGAACGCTTTTTTTTGGCGTTTAAGAACAATACTTGTTTTGGACATCAATTGAATTCAGTTCAGCTCAATTCAAACAACTTGCGCTCTACTCCAGTTGCGTTAACAATCATTTAAATGGGTTATATTTAGACAGCTGTTGTCACAGCTGTTTCCTCTTCTTCTTCCTTTTGTTTTTTTGTTTTTTTTTTTTTGTCTGATTGCCCATTTCAACTTGATCGAAATTTTACATATTCATGTTCAATAATATCCATAAATGGGAGCACTAGAAAACATCAACAGACAAGCATCTATTTTAATAAAAAGAAAAAAAAGAAATAAAAACAGCTGCCACTTATTTTAAGAGGTGCCCCTTAAAGTAAGTGTACCCAAAAATGAGCTCTGCTAGCTGAGAGGTCGTATATATCTTAGATAATCGATATTCGTTAACGATCTTGATGAAATTTTAATAGATCTTCAATATAATTACTATATAGAAAGATTTATCTTTAAAATTGTAGTTTTAATTGCTATCGATAATCAATGTTTATCGATATTCGTATAACTGTTATTTGAACTCTCTGAGACAACTTCATTATAAGCTCCATTTAAAAATAGCCCCATTTAACTCAATGTCGACTAAATGAATATCTCGAAAATAAAACAAAGAAATAAATAAATAAATAAATTTCAACAACATTTTCCCAAGAGAAAAACGGTTTAAACGTTTATTTATATATAATTAGTGTTATCTATCTTTAGACCTGCCGTTTATAATAACTTATATGCAGTTCGCTTTGGGCTAATTTAAATTGATTTATTCAAATGGAAACTCGTTTATCTTCAGCTGCTGTTGCAAAGCGTAGCCCTCAAATGGCCAAATCGAGTGCCTAAATCAACATTAAGTCGAAGCCCTTTGCCAGCGTCAGATACAAATGTATCTACAAATGGCACTTGGTTGCATCTCGCTCTCTCTCTCTCCTCTCTCTCTCTCTCTCTCTCTCTCTCTCTCTCTCTCTCTCTCTCTCTGTCTCTCTGTTTTTGTATATTTCTCTTTTCTATCTCAGCACAGCCTTGTGCCCGGCACGTCTCCATTTTGGTTTCTTGTAACCACTTTGGTGCTTGTTGTGTTTGAGTCTTAATTAAATTAGCATTTGGCTGTTCATTCTGCTCTTGTCCTTAACTGACGTTTTGGCTTCTGCATACGAAAAGCAATAAACAACATCGAAAAACTGCGCCCATTTTTAATTAGAACGCAGCCAACAACGACACCAACAACACCAACAACACCAACAACACCAACAACAACACCAACAACAACAACAACAAAACAACAACAACACTGTAATCAAAGTCAAATCGTACTAAACACACATACATATGTTAATGCGAATGCATTGGGCACATAACGTATATAGATACACTGTGTGTATCTGCGTATCTATACGAGCAGTGTAGCTCACAGCTATTTAGCTATTTATCTATTTAGCTATTTAGCTATTTAGCTGCTTAGCTGCTCAGCTATTTAGTTTGTGCATGAAACAGCCGACGGACAACGCACTTGGCGACCTTCGCCGTGTACGCGGCGTCGTACGTATCTCAAGGTTAACAATCAATAGCAACAACAGCAACAGCAACAACAACAACAACAACAACAGCAACAACAACAACCGATAAAACAACCACCAGCAGCAACAATAAAGATAAAAGCGCATTTACTAGAGCAAAAGCTGCCCCGCCCGATATTTGGCTCTGGCCTGCATTTCAAACACAGAAAAATAGAAATTAGAATCCGGGTACTCGAAACGGACTTGGGGTCTTGGCTAATGTAGAAAAATACCGAATACTGCATACCCTAACAGAGCAGACGGAATAAACCCACTGACATCCAACATGAATAACAACCAATCGATTGTTCCTATATCTGAAAGATCCTCTAAGCCGCAAAAACTGTTGCATTTAGTTAATGTGGCAAACAAGCAACTTGCTCAAACAAGAATTCATATTTATTCAGCAATTTTTATGTAAAACACACACAGCTGAACCCCACTCCCCCCTCCCTCCCCGCACCAAAGCTTATATAACATGCTATATTTAAGTGCTCTTACCATTTTTAAAGCTATCAAAACTTGGTTGATATTAATAGGATTTCAGGTTCTAGAATGACTCCTATATTTCCAAATAGCCTTAAGACTCCTAAAATGTTGAAATTTTTTTTACGTTTTTTGGTGTTTAGAATAAATAAATTGTTTTTTTATGGCATTTCTACACCTGTTTTTCAAGCAAAGTCTACAAACTATTTCCAACTTTGCGAACTATTTTGAGTGATTGCAACACGCCAAAGAAACCAGCAACTTGCATTGTTTGGTTGGTGTTGCTTCGACTGTTGCTTGTGGCAGCAGTTGGTTGACGTTAGGCCGAAAAACCTAATTGCACATTGCAACAATAAATAATAACAACGACAAACAAACCATTTGCGTGCGATTTCGTTTGGCTTCAATTTCAGCGTCGTGACTTGTGACTAGCATCATCAAAACAACAACAAAACAACATCAAAACAACAACAAAACAGCAACAAAAATTAAAACTGTTAAACGAAGTTTTTATGACACTCAAAAAACAGACAACAGACTGCTTTTTAATAGTTCTTTTGGCCAGCAGCAGCTTCAGTTGCAGCATCGTTTTTCACTCTCCTCAAGCTGTCGTCTGTTGGTTGTGCAACATCTATCACAATATCACATTTGAATGGTAACTCAACAGTTTGTTTGTAATTATGATTACAAACTCATTAACTCGTCATCAGCAGCAGCAGCAGCAGCAAACACAAATTGCTTTCGTATGCGAGTCTCAACTAAAATTAATTTACATACGAATTTCGAGTTTTATCAATGCTCCACTTTGGCCCATTTGCATTATTTTGAGTTGCATTCATTTGCATTCATTTTAGTTAACCCCTTTTACTATCTGCTAATTTGGCACAATTACTTATCAGGGGGACTTTTCAGCTGGGGCTTTTCTATTTATTACCTACCCTAAAAACACTGGAAATAAAGAAGAGACTTTATATTTTAAATACAAGTTATTTGCATTATCGATAAAAATCGATTACCGATAGCATTAAAAACAACAAGTTTGTACAAATTTCATAGAGTCATAGCTTAAGAAAAACTGCAGAAAAAAACATCGCAAATTCATATTTATCAAATTACACAGCAACCATAGATTTATCTTTCTTTATTTAGGGTATTCTCCTAGTCGAGTTCCCTGCACTAGAGCATTCCAACTAGTTAATCTATGCCAAGGTATTGTTGTACTACGAATACACACATTTATCTCATTAATTAAACCAGTTGAGAATTCTAATTAAATATTACATTGAAAGCACAAACCCCGATGGAATATCTTAAAATATTGTGTTGTGATTTATGTTGCGGCACGCAACTTTGTTCTATGTAATTTCTGGAGATAAATCACACAAAAAAAAACAACAAATAATAAATACAAAAAAAATAAACTGGGATAATACAATGCGTAGGCCATTTACCTATGGGATTTTCGAGAGAGATGTAATAGCTTCAGGCAAGAGTTAAGAATATTTATTTGGCAACGCGAGGCGGCTTAGAGAACAACGACAGTTATTGCCATATGACTTTGAATGGGGTCAGATGCCAAGATACATCGATAGCGGAGCGTGTGCCACACACACCAACACACACACACACACACACATAATCATCAAAGTTTTTACAGGTAGTTGCTGGCCAAAAGATTGGCCATTTTTAAAGGCGGGTTAACGACCTGTTAGCAATCAGCAAAGGCAACCAAAAAACAGAACAAAAAACCGAAGATAAAGATAGGATAGGACAGGTAGATCACATTGATATCTTCATCATTGACATATATACATACTCGTATATATATATATATATATTGATATTTAAGCCATTTGCACTGCGTGTGCCCACAGCTGTCAAGCGGTGTTTCATAAGAACACCCATCTATAAATTCATTTATAACTAGCCTCTATTTATAGCCTGGTTAAGTGTAATATGCATGTTTGCATCAAATAAACAGAAATTGTTTGTTTATTAGCTTTTTGTAACTTGTGGCAACAACGGGGCAAACACCAAACGAATTCCAGAATCATGGAACGTGGCTGTGGGGACATTTAATATTATCAATTGATAGGCGCAACAGAGCTGTAAAAGTGAAAAGAAAAACAAGAGAAAAGAGAAAAGAGACACACAGCAAAGCGACGAGGCAATGAATTGTTTACATAATTGCTGCTGCCCGGGTCTAAATGACAACGCATACACTGAGCGAAATTGTGTGAGCTAGAAATTATTTACAGACTGAATTGTAGTTAGATTTCGACTATTGTGTGTAAAATTGAAAGTGTAAAAAGGATGGCAACGCTAGGCAGGAGTTCATAGCAGGCAGCTAAAATGCGTTAGCAGGGATCACTTGGCGTTGCCAGACTATGTAAAAAGAGTCGTTCTTCAATCTTAAAAATGGAATATATGAAAATACAAGACTTGAATTAAAACAGTCTCCTCCTCCACATTTGGAGACGCGACTCGAATCAATCGAGCCACGCATGCAGTGTGTCAATTTCTTAGTTTATTTTCTTTGTGTAATCTATATGTGAAGAAGAAGCAGAAGCAGAAGCAGAAGAAGAAGCAGACACGCTGCCCACAATTGATAGTCAGTCCAATTGGATGGCGTTTGGCAACGTGCGCTGCCTGCACAAAGTTGACATAGAAAAAGAGGCGAACAAATAAGCAAAATAGGTGCAACTATTGTGCCAAGTGCTATATATATATATATATACATATATATATATATACACTTACACACACACACACACACATTATGAAGAGCAATGTAATGTAATTAGTGAGGGCTGGCAACGTCAAAATGTAATTTGCGCTTGCGAAATGTGTCTGGGTGGGACTGCCTCCTGGGTGTCACACGTGACCCAACGCCCACTTGGCCTCCCCTCCTCCTCCTCCTCCTCCTCCTCCTCCTCCTCCTCCTCCTCCTCCTCCATCTCCATCTCCTCTGCGCCTTATCAATGTTTTGACCAAGTCATTTGGTTTCACTGCTCGCGACGCTAATGAACCCGGATATATACACATGTATATGGCGTATATATAGGCTGAGATATGTACATATATACATCGTGTATATATGTATGTACAGGTATTATTAAAGGTGCCTTATTTTTGTTTACGAATTAAGCATATGTACATATATTTGTGACACGCATTTTGAATCGAACTGGAATATCAATGCCGCATATTGAATTTGAATTTGAATTTGAATTGAATTGAATTGGAAATTGAAATTCAATTCGACTGCATTTCAAATATGTCTCTATTTGTAAGAGCTGTTTTTTTTATAACTACGTTGTTCAAAATGACTTTGGGGTCGCAATATTAAGCGGAATTCTTGCCACTTAATGGGCCACAACAAGAGCAACAAAATGCCATAAGCGCACATCTAAAACAAACCCAAATAGGAGTAGTGCTCGACTAACAGTCACCCTGTTGTTGCACGTAGTTCTATATAAAGTGCCCAAATTGTCCAAGTATTTTTAATACATATATATGACAGATGCCATAAGGTAAATATTTCTAGCTGAGGTAAAAAACAAATATACTTCTTAAGATTCTTTTTCTGATTCTTATCCTTATTTGGATACAACCCATTTTAAATGGCTTCCACGGGGTATGTGAAAACACATTTTTAACGAGCTACGCATCGGGAAAACTTTTCATCGCCATATGCTACAATTGCGAATGGGCTGTGTGTGTGTGGATGTGTGGGTGGGTGTATGTGTGGGTGTGGCTGCCACTTGTGGGCTGCTGGCTCTGCTTTGTAGGGGGTTACTTGGGGCGTGGGGTGTGTCTTTGTGGGCGTGACATTTACCTTTGCATTGCTGGTGTACGTTGCTTCTGATGATGCCGATTTTGATGCTGCTGCTGCTGCCGCTGTTGTTGCGGCTGCTGCTGCTGCTGCTGCTGATGTCGAGGCAGATGTTTCGAGCCAATTTTCCGGTTTCATTTAAAAATCTGTTGTGGGCGGCAAAAACCGCACAAATTGTTGCAAAAAAAGAGAGTTACAAATATTTCAAGTGCGCACACTTCAGTTGGGGCGCGGGGCGGGGCGGGGCTGGGCAGCTGTGACAACTTTTTCAATTGCACTTGCACTCACTGTTGCTGCTCTTCTTCTTCTTCTTTTACTGCGACTTCTACTTCTTGTTGTTGTTGTTGTTGTCTTGATTTGTACACTGCACACACACGTCGTCGACTTTTACATACGTTTATATATATGTATATATATATTAAGATATATATGTATATGTGTATAACGCGACGAATTGACAGAAAACTTATTTTTTACTTCTCTTTTCTTTGCTAAATTTTACAAGTTAAACGATTTTTGGGCACACACGCACACAGCTGCACTTTGGTAGGCAAAAGCGGCCTCTGGCGGCCAAACATATGTTAGATTTAACAGCAGTCGTCAATAGACAGAGAAGCTTCAGTTGCAGTTGTTGTTGGTGTTGGTGTTGGTGTTGCTCTAGCAAACATATGTTTGGGCAGCCAGGCACGTACGCAACTTCTGAAGGGTCGTCGTCGTCGTTGTCGTTGTCGTCGTGACGTGACAAAAGCAGCGGTGTCTTAGTTAGCGAGAGTGAGAGAGTGCAAAAGTACAGAAGAGTAGGAGACGACAGCAGAGTTGACGGCAGGAGCGAGAGTACTTTTTCTAACGGTAGGCAAAGCTGTTTTCTAGAATGTTCTCAGAGAGGGGGCAACTCTTCTCGTACTTTGATTGGGTCCTCTGTTTTTTACTTTACTTTTCGATATTCTTGCACAAATTTCGCTGCTGATTTATTTGAGGCTCCTTCTGTTCTACTACAACAGGTACAACATATATATGTGTATATGTGTTAAATTCTCACTCTACATGTGTATAAACAATTTGTTGTTGTTGTTATTGATGATTTGATTTTGTGCGGCTCCGCTGTTGGCTTGTTGGGGCTTTCGTGCGCGGTCACTCTCGTTGAACGACTGAATTCAACGGCAATCGTTGGTGGCATGAAACTTGACTACGCCGTTCCCAACCAAACAGCAATTGAGTGGAAAAAAAACGCAGCAACAGCCGCGGCAGCAGCAGCCGCAATAAGCAGCAACAGTAAAGCTCTCAAAAGCACAAGAGCGACTCTTAAATTGAGTGGAAAGCACAGCAAAAACAAAATAATCGAAAACGAAATAAAAACAAAAAAAAACTTGTCAAGCATTGCTGCTGCTGTTGGTGCTGCTGCTGGTGCTGATCCCATTCGAAAGTTTAATTATATTTGCGCCACCGACACTAGTTGCTATGCTGTTGTTGTTGTTGTTGTTGTTTATTATTTGGATTTTCGAAACCGGCAAGGCGCAAACAGCAGCGGCAGCAGCAGCAGCGCTGCGTCGATCAGTAGCAAAGAAGCAACAAATTGTACACGCTCATTGTTTTGGTGCTCCTATATATGTATGTGTATGTGATTGTGTGTGTGTGTAATGGTGCGTTTGGCCGTTTGGCTTCGGCGGCAGCACAATTACGTCAGAGGTGCTCACACTTACACACACACAGCGACGATAGGCCGCAAAGCTTTGCACTAAAAGTTTACTTGTACGAATTTCGTGCGCCGTTCTTTTTTTCAATTCATGCGCGACCCAAGGCATAGCGACCCAAGCAAAAATACACAGATAGGCACACACACCAATACACACCAACACACATGCAAACATTGGTATGTGTACATGTTTGGGAGCGCTCACCAAAAAGCAGCAGCAGCAGCAGCAGCACACATAAAACAACAACAATACGTCGAGCGAAAACAAAAATTAAATTAATTAGAAATAAATATTGTGCACAAGCACACACATGCCTATGTTTGACTATGTGTGCATGTGTGTGTGTGTGTGTGCGCGTAATTAATGCAATTCACTTTGAACGCGTATCGAAATAGCAGCCCACAAAACAAAAACAAAAACAAAATCTAAAACAAGAACAACTCAACGCGAAAAAAAGCTTAGCGCCCCAACCACAAAAGCAACTGTAAAAATTGCAAATGAAACCTTTGTTGAGTGTTATTTTTTTTCTTTTATTATTTTTTGCGATTTCTTTTGATTTTTTTTGCAGTTTTGTCTCCTTATTTTTGGCATCGTTTTATTTGCATAGATTGCAAGAAGATAACTATTTTCATGTTTATTTGTTTTGTTTCTTTTTTGTTCCACTCGAATCTCGAAAATCTCTCAAAATGCATAGAAATACCCTTAAAATCGCTTATACGTAGTGTGAACATCTCTTGCTCAAGTGCAACTCGTGTTGCTTAAGCAAATTTAACAGACACTTGGCTACTTGAGAGGCATTCAACAAACAAAAATAAATAATCATAATAAAATTGTATATTGCACTCAAGTTTAATTTGACATATGGTAATGGAAATATCTTGAAAATTTGTGAATAAACTTTAACAAAATATGGAGTATCCTGCTTTATCATAGCTGAAAGACTGAAAGACAATTTGTAGAAGTTTATTTTAATTATTATCCATGGCAATCATCTTTTTAATTAGTTCGTATTTGGTGACATTGACTAATTTATCATGCGCTACCTACTCATTTAATATAATTAAAGCCATATACATACATATTCATATATAAATAGATTGTAGACTTGTAGACTTGTAGCCTCTTTTATTTTGTTGTAGACTGGCTATAATCAACAGTCAAAGTCAATGGCAATGAAAAAGTTTATAGCTCTGCTAACGAAATACCAAAAGGCAACTTTTCTATAATTATTGTGTGCATTCTAGCAGCTAATTTTGTTAGCTGATTGACAAATTAGTGGATTGGGCTTAGGAGAGAGAAAAACAAAACAAAAAAACATTACGTTAACTGTTTGCTAATAATTCGGCTTAAATTTGCAAACTGAAAATTCTGTTTTATCTAAGGTTAGCTTATTACTAACGTATTTTAGATATTTGCAGAAGAAATCTTAAAATCTTTGATATATGGGATTATTTCAAGTTAGATGTGTACTTCATATGTTTTAGATTATTATCTAGTTTTTTAGCTTTACATTTCCTATAGCATATCATAAACATTTGATAAGTACATATTTATGTACATTAATTTAGGTAAAAGTTAACAAGAATTTAGCGTGAAAAGATGTTACATCAAAGATACATTCAGCTCTTATCAATATTGATTGTAAGGTGTAAAAGTATTTCTGGGACTGTGAAGTCAGTTCTTATCAATATTGATTCTAAGGTGGAAAAATATTTCATTATTTCTGATCTAAAAACTATCTGCAATTATTATTTTATTTAGGTGCACATTTGCAGACTAGACTGATACAGATATAGATATATAGAAGTATAGAAATTTAATCAGATTTCAAGCTTTAAGAACTTAAGATTTGATAAATATTTGAGTACAACTTTTAAAATGATGAACTGTTTACTTATATAACATTTTATTTGTACATCAAAGACAAAAGTACGCTGAACTCAAGTGTTTTTGACTTGAAGTATTATATAAATATATATTTATATATATATATATATAGATAGATAGCTTCTGTTGCGTTCAGCTGCTATCAGTAGCAAGCAACACACACACACACACATATAGAAAATACTTCTATACAAGCAAACAGGATGCATTTCACAGTTATATTTATGAGGTGGGGGAGCTGCTGCTTATCGAAGATTTGTGCCCCAACGCCCTTGACAACAACAGCTATCTGTGTATTTGGCTGTGTGTAGGTGTGTGTGTGTGTGTGTGTGTGTGTGTGTTAGAGTGTTTGTTGCTACCTATTAATAGTTGTTGGTAGTTAGTTTGGGCGCAACGCTAATTGCAATTAGGCCGACTGTTTTAACACGACACGTGTCCAAGCGCAAAAGAGATGCAGCTAGTGAAATGGGAAATGGAATGGAAACAAACAAAACTCAAGACAAATACTGACAGACAGATGGACAGAGATAGAGATAGAGAGAAAGAGGGAGACACATTTGTTGTCTTTTTGCTGTTAAAAATAGTTTGAGGGTGGCTTCTAAGGCTTTAAGCCAGAAATGCAGAAAGCGACAAGCGAATTCCTTTGGGCTGCGTATGTTTGCGGCATGTGACTTGGGGCGTTAACTAAAAAATTATATATAGATATATACAAAATACATATACGTATATAAATTACGTTCTAAACTAAAAGTGGAGCTTAAAGAACTGAAGACAACAACAACAACAACAACAACAGCAGCAGCAGCAGCAAGCAACAAAGGCAACTTGGCCGTCCGTCTTTTCTGTCTGAGTTGTTGTCTGCGTGTTTTGCGCAGAATAAAAAGACCTTGCTTTCGATTTTCAAAAACGCACATACACACAACACACACAGCACACACAGCACACACACACACACACACACACATACATTGACACAGTCACAGTCAGTCGCACACACAACAAGTAAACGTTTAAATTGCTATTTTATGCACTGAAATCAGACTATGGAATACCAACAACCAAAATCGCAAATAAAAATTAATAAAAATAAGAAAAAATAATAAAAAAATAAAATAAAATAAAATAAACCAAAAACATTAGCTGCAGCAGCAGCAGCAGCAGCAGGCGAGCACTTTGTGATAGATACAAAGCAAAGTCATTTATAAATTGTAGCAATGCTTTTTATTTTTGCCCCAGTGACACCCTCGCACCCCTCCGACGCCGCCCACCCCTCGTCCCACTCTGCCTGCCACGCCTACAGCTCCGCTAGCCCAGCGAGACCCAAGTCCAAGCCCAAGTCAAGCCAAAATGTACAAAAACAACAACAACAACAACAGCAGCAACGTCGACGTCGAAGTCTGTCGATAGCAGCACGCTTCAATGCGCCGCAGTCGCAGTCGACGTCGACGTTGACGTTGGCAGCGACAACGAGCTTTGTAATCGTCGTCGTCGTCGCCATCGGCGTTGTTGGCCAAAATGTTTTAGTTCGAATACTCTATTAACAACTCGAACAGTTTATCGAGTATGCAAACGGGGCAAAACTAGAACCTTACATAAATAATACTTGTTATCGATAACAGCTGACGAACTATAATTAAATATAAATACATCTAAGTTAGTTTCAATGATTTATACATATCGATATTTATCGATTTCACTAAATATTGAGAACATGTCGAGAAAGCTCAAATTATTATTATTATATACATTTATAATTCGAAATCGATTAATTTAGATGTTCGATATACATTAAAATAAAATTTACAGTTTCTCTCTCTCTCTTTGTTTACTCTATTATTGCGTCTCTCTCGCTCTTTGTCTATCGTTAGTTGATTCAAGCTTTTTGCGTGAAAAATGAAAAGCGCACATTTGGTCATTACAGGGTATGTGTTAGTTGAGCTGCCAGCTCCGTTTACTTGGTTACATTTAACTTGTTGACTTGGCTGAGTTGGTTGGTTGCTTGGTTTCTTGGTTGGTTGCTTGACTTGGTTTGGCTTGGCTTCGCTTCGCTTTGAGTTGCTCTTGGGGTGCCCTGTTCGGCCTATGCCAGGTTAAAAAAGACACCTTTCAAGACTGGTTTAGTTATTGGCTACACACACACACACACACACAAATAGTAGTAGTTATAGTGTGTGTGTGTGTGTGTTTGTCTCTTGGCTGGCTTCTTGTTACAGCTCATTTGCTGTGATACTTCTAAAAGGCACCAACTAAATGCAACAACTTATTCTTGGTATGTCAGTGTGAGTGTGTATGTGTGTGTGTGCAAGTGTGTGTGCCTTGGGTGTTGGCTGCCAGCTGTTGCTATAGTTGCAATTGCCAACAAGCTAAAAGAATGTCGTTTATTGTTGACCGAACGCAAAGTGAATTGCTCAAATGCCTCAAGTTACCAAGCAGCACGCAAACAAAAAGGGAGTGTATCTTGGGTATATTCGATTCTCTGTGAAAGAACAAGAGGCAACGCCCCCCCTCCCAGGATATGTATATATATATATATAAAGAATCAATAAACTCCAAACAACAGCATCTGGTGGCGCAGGCATTTGTTTTGTTTTGTTTTTTTCTTTTTCTTTTCTGTTTTTCCAGTCTTTTGGGGCATTATGTAAGAAACGTTAATTAAATTGGCTTTATGCAAGAATTTCAATTGCAAAAGTGAAAGTCAACAACTGCGACACCAACACACATTACACACATGATTACACATTGAACATGCACATGCACAAACACACACACACACACACAAACACACACACACACATTACGTATACGCAACGAGTTGAACTGTTGTTGTTGACTTGCCGCTTGCTGTGATGCTTTTTGGCCAACAGCGATAAGAGTTGGCGCATCCTGAATTCCAGACACGTGTGCTGCCAAACAAATTTATGACTGAAAGAACGAAAGGCCAGAGCCAAACGTGCAACCGTGAGTGGCAACAACAACGACCTTAATTCTGTGGCACCAACAGCAGCAGCAGCAGCAGCAGCAGCAGCATCAGCATCAGAATTAACATCGTCAAGAAACGACTCCAAGGGCAGCGAGACAATGCTGCATGCACTCTCGACTTGGAAACATATTTATGGGCAACATACATACATACATGTTGCATACCACATACTTGCATACATATGTACACAAATATATGCGTTTTGCAACGTTTCTACACTCAACGAATTTGAAGCCCTAAGGTTAAAGGAAAAACACAAATGAAAATGTTTCAGGAATTCCTTTTGTTGCATGTAAATTTCTCGACGACGCCTCGAGCAAAACTCAATTTAAAAGAAAAACGTAGTTTGGGACTCGCAAAGCATTAAAAAACAGATTCGATTGCTTTTTATTTGAATTTATATTTGCCTTTGGCATTTTCTGACTTTAGCACACAAGGTAAACTTGCAAAAATAAATAAATACAAATAATGAAAAATATAAACAAATTGATTAATGACTAAAAAATGAAAAGATAAAGGAAATGTGAAAAAGTCCAACATTAATTCTGGGAAAGTAAAACGTTATTGATTATTATATTAATAGATATCAGATATTGTTTGTCAAAAAAAGCTAATACAAAGTTGCATTTAAATATATCGATTAAAAACACAGAATCTCAATTAGTATGTTTTGGAAAAAATCAATATTATCGATAACATCACTAACTAAGTACGCATATATCAAATATTATATATTAAACAAAAAATGTGAAAACTTGAATTAAAAATTCATCGAATTTTTCGGCAAGTGTAGTTCTTGGCTTTTGCATCTGTGGCAAACGCTCACTTTGCAGGCGCATTAGAATGGAACTGGTTGCAACTGCGACTCCGGCATTGCCTGTTGCTGCTGCTGCTGCAGCATTCATTTGCCATCGTCTGAATTGTGTCCTAACACTTGGCGCAACGCCTCCGTGGCATGCAGCCTCCATTAGGCGGCGTTAACGAGCTCGTGCGGCTGCCACAACAACGCACAAGAATTGCCATGAACCAATTTGATAATTCGCATACACACACATCAACACACACATCAACACACACATCAACACACACACACAGAGACACGCACAACAATTATTTGCTGCTGTTTTTTTTAAGGCTCGACGCGAAAAAATAAAATAAAATTGAAAGTTGCCGTCAACATTTTGTGGCGCATTTGAAAACTTGTCGAAGCGTGAACACAACTGATGCAAAGGCAACAAAAACCACAAACAAAAACAAGAACAAATTCAACATAAAACGGTAAATTATGCCATATAAGCAACAGTCAAGACTCCACCCTCTGCTGCTGACCCGCTGCTCTCCTCCACCCGCCCCGCCCCAATCCCTGCCCCATAAGCAAATGACCGTGAAATTGATGTCCTGTCGCGTTGCTGGCGTCAAAGTGCCACAGTTAGAGACCCAAATAAGAGTAACGCAGACAGGGCAAAAAAGAGTGCTTCGGATTGAAGTACAAGACTAATAGATACCCTCTAAATAAATATGCTGTTCCTCAAACTTAAGGAAAAGCGACATTTATATATAAAAGCGGGGACGGACATGACTAGATCCACTTGACTCTTGAAACCGATCAAGTATATATATAGTTATATAGTCAAATTTGCTGCCATCTACTTGTTGCATACCACAACTTCACTATAGCCTCTTAACCCGTTTTAATGGTCTCAGGCTATAACTACATATTCCATATACCATCATCGATAGAATGCCAGAACACATATTAAATAATAGAAACAAATCAGTACTATTATTAGCATAGTTGCGTTGTTAATTTTAATATTATTATTATTAATATTAATATGAATAAATAAATAGCACATACATTATATATATATATATATATATATACTTATATACCTTTTGCATACGGTTTGTCTAGTTGTCCAATTCCTACAAATAAGCCATAAACCCATCAAGGGCTCTACGAACTATTTGCCCTGTTGCACGTTGCTTGCCCAAAATTGGTGGTATGATTACAGGGTATGCAACACACACACACACAGTAAAGACAAACCATACGTCAGCAGAGTGCTGCGAATCACGACTAACAATTTCCTGTCTGCATTTTGTGTGGGCGAGAAAAACTGCTCGCAAAATGGTTGATAAGCATTTAATGTTTATCAGCATGAAACACACACACACACACACACACACACACACGCACACAGCTCAAATACTCATTCACTCACAAGCACACAATACACACACACACATCAATAGAAACACCAACACACACTTGACTTAACTTGATTGAGAGTCCTTCGTCGAATTGGCAGTCAGTCTATTTACAAATTGGCATCTAAAAATAGACAGCCTGCATTTTCATCATTTTCGTGGCGTGGGCAAAAATACGCCACAAACAAAAATAAAAGATGTAAAATGAGACAACAAAAGGAAAGTAAGCCACATAAGCTCAAATAAAAGAAAAACCCCAGACGAATTGCAAATACGCTTGCAACTGATACAATTATTCTAGATAGTTTTGTTTACCACATCCAAGAAATACATCAATCAATTCCAATTGTTGCACAGATTTCATAAATTCACAAAATTCGATGCTACAAAAAAAGCCATAAAATTGATTATGTAATAATTGTAAATATTTAAATGAATATGCAATAATTACTCGTCGTTGGAGTCGCTCCTTACTTTTCCAGCTAATCACGCATCATATTCAAATTAATGATTACATTGTAATATTGCCAATCGGAGAGACAAAAAATAAATAATATTATGAATTTACATAATCGCATCGATGATTTGCATATATATTTTGGTTAAATTAATGCTATCAATATGGCAACAAATACCACTAAATGTCTAGACCAAAATTTATGCACATCGCTTGTAAAATAAACCTGATATTCACTAGTAGTCTAGACTGGTTCCAAAAGGTTGCACATCAAATTATTTCTTTGCTCTTTGCATCTTTCAATGAATAAACAACAACAACAACAAAAACTCAAAAAAACTGGCAGAGTTTTGACTTTGGACGAGTCACAAAAATTAGAAAAATTACTGATTATTTCATTCTGAAAGTTTACAAATTGAGTCACTCATTTAGATCCATAAAATTTAAAAAAAAAAAAAAATGTTGAAAAACTATTCAGAAATGATGATTAAACCGAGTAAACTTATTAAAATATATTTAGTGACTAAGCACATACAAAATCCAAAGTTATTCGTTGGGGGAAAGAGCATTAGTGAGTCTTAATAGGAAAAAAAAACAAAATATGAAAGGAACCACAAGAAAGAGGAAAGAGTGAGGAGCAGCTGCTCAAGACACAAAGCTCGTCCCCATCGGCAGATCCTTGACGCTGACGCTTTGATGACGCCAGCCCATCTCTCTCAGCCTCGAGAAAGCTCCATTAATGCTTAGCTTGGCTTTAATGAAAAATCGATGAAGCAGCAGCAGCAGCAACAGCTCGGGGCAAACCACTGGGGCAGCCGACAGGCGCCCAGCTCCAGCCCATGCCCCTTTAACCAAGCCAGCTGGAATCATTTCATTTTGTTTGTGGTTAGTCGTCGATTGGGCATATGGGAAGCGATGGCGAGAGCCAATTGAAGCACTCTTTTTTGGAGTGAGCTGCATGCGGCATGCGGCATGTGGCGTGTAGCATGTGGCGACTGCTGGCGCCTGTTAAAACAATGGGCGTGGCGCCCATATGGCGACACTAGGCGTCGGCATGCGCATGACTAGCAACAGCAGCAACAATAGCAACAGGATTAGGTGTAGGAGTAGTGGAGCAACAGCACCGGAAGGGAAACATGGCATTCAATTAAACGCAATTTAAGTGCAACTAGCAGCTTGCAAGTTGGGGTCACTAATTGGCCACATTAGTTGCTAAGGCAACTTTTGAGCTAAAAAGGGTACAACACACACACACACACACGCACACATACTATATCTTATCAGGAAAGTCAAACACAAAAGCAAACAGACGCCACACGCAACAAACGTGAAGGATTACAAATCAGCGGTTACCATTAAATTGGGGAGAGAGGGGGTGGTTTTTTGGATTGAGGTGTAACGCCCATGCGAAAATTACTATATATATATATATATATGTGTGTGTGTGTGTGTGTGCCTAACACAGCGCAAAAAATTACGCATGCTGACGTCATTGTGAATGAGTCGCAGCAAAGCTTCCAGAAGCGGCAAACTGCGTCATTCATTCATATCGCTCCTGCTAAATAAAATAAATACAGCAACACAGATTGTCGTAGGTTGCGTGGGTGGGCGAAGTGCGCCCAACTGTACGCTTGCCTGCATTTCATTCATAAAATTGTCCACACACACAGAGCGAGAGAGAGAGAGAGAAAGAGAGTGCGAATCGGGGTGAGAGCGAAAGCTCACAAGAGCTAGCTGAGTCCTTTGATGACCTTTGGTTAGGCGCAAGCGCTGAGTGCGACTGAAGCAGCAGCAGCAGCAGTCCAAGTTCGAGTGAAAGCTCAAAGCTTGGCATAAGAACTGCGCAATATGTGTAAAAGCGCTCTCTTTTGATGAGTGAGAGCGGAAATCATTAGCTAAATGCGTGGGCGGTGTTCTTAAAGAAGGAGCTGCACAATGTCAAAGCCAAGAGAGGCACACAGTCCACCACAGTCAGTCAGTCGGTCAAATGACCTTTAAGGCAAAAAAGTAGTTGACTGTTGACAGTTGCCAGATAGTTATGCGGTCAGGTCTAAGTGTTAGCCGGTCTGGGCTGCCACAGCAATAGCAGCAGCAACAGCAGCAGCAGCAACAGCAGCAGCACACATGAAATCCAATCACAGCATATTGTTGCATGGCAATTGGGTCATAAACCGTAGAATTTACGAGTCAAAGCCTCACTCCATCTCCACATCCCAAGTCGAGGCGCATAGCAATTGAGTTGACTCTTATCGAGTGGTTGACAAGAGTCTCGCACACAATCAGCCAGCAATGGATGGTGAGGGTGGATGGGTGCAGGGAGGCAGGGAATGTTGGTATGCAACAAGCTAGAGGCAGGCAGCAGTTCACATTTGAGATGATTTCAAGGTTGAGTCGAAATGTCAAAATTGCAGATGTGACGCTAAATGCGAATCAAGTTTGCACCGTGGTCAAAAAACCACATAAAACTCAATAAATATCATATTAAAACGATACGAAACGAATCGAATCGAAACGAGTTGCCAAAGAGCATTAGAACAATCACAAACATACGGGTTGATAATGATTATCTAATAATAATGACGATGATGATGCACAGCAAACGATTTCAGACATGGCATTCCAAACCTTTTCGAGACGACAAACTGGCAAACCCGTATTATAATTTATTGTGTAATGATTGCAATAAATACTAACAATAAGTAAGACTGCAACAGAAAATGAACATTTGTGGTATACCCTGTGGAAACTTCCAATGATTTTTGAAGTTAAAATCACATTAGAGTTGAAAATTTATAAATAAATTACGCTAATTTTGCATAATAAGCATGTCTTAGCCAGCAAAGATAAAGATGAAAGCTGGTAAACATAATTTTTTAATTTTATTGAGAACTAATCCCAAAGTAATGGTTCAATCAAATTGTATGCATCTTAGCTTGAAATAATCAAATATAAGTAATTTCTTCCTTTACAAAATGGGCTTTTGATGCACATACCCGATGTGCACACTCCAATAAATGCTGGGTATAACGAGGCAAGTGTGCAATATCCAAAACATTTGCAAGTCAACAAAAAAAACAAATGAGAGCTTTGCAGTCGGACATAGACGACTGCAGAATACTCTGTTAATAGTTAAGATGGCATACATGTTAAAATAATAGTCGCAAAATCCAAGGCTAACCAAGGCTAACCAAGGCTATTATCGATTTACACTTATCGATGTTATCGATGAAGTTTGACACAATACTCAACAGACGGACAGACAGCATAATGAACAGTGCAGAAATCCAATATACCCTTTTACCAGGCGCATGAAAAATAAAAAACAAAGCTGCACACGCAAATACGATACACAAAATACACAAACAGACAAAGTACCGTTGCTTTTTCAAAGCAGCAGCCGCTGCAGCCACAAAGAATAACTTAAGAAACAGCAACATAAATAACAACAACAACAACAAGACCAATAACAGTAACGAGTATGACTTTCAAATAAGCCGAAACGAAAAAAACAAACACAGTTTTAAAGGAGCCAAAAACAAAAACTGAAGCTGAAATATTAAAAACTTTTTAATGGAAACTGTAGCACTGCGGGTGTGAGTGTGTGCGTGTGGAGTGTGTGTGTGTGGAGTGTATGTGTGTGTGTGGAGTGTATGTGCGTGTGTATAGGCTTTTGTGTGTGTGACTGCCCAATGCAGGGCCAAATTAGTTGACTGTTTGTTTTTGGGCTCAGGGCTGGTCCAGTTAGGCTGATGCAAATTCTGTGCCGAGTGGCACAAGTCGCAACCTGTTGAAGAGAGACGGGCAAGCAAGCGAGCAGCAGCAGCAGCAGCGGCAGCAGCTGCAGAGGCGAGTGAAGAGTGATGAGGGGGTGTCAGTTGTCAGACCATGCGCTGCACTCGTGGTCCACAATCGCAATTCGAATGGCATAAAATGCAGCTCAGTGTGCCAGTCAGTCAATGAGCGACAGAGTGAGAGAGCGAGAGCGAGAGAGAGAGCTGGCCCGCTGCTGAGTGGAGTGAGAGAGCAAGCGAATGCGAGTGAATTGAGCTTGTTGTAGTCGTCAGTCAGCTTTGCCAGTGGTTCTATGCACCACTCGTCGCTGCTGCTGGTGCTGCTGCTGCTGTCTCAAAAAAAAGTGAATGTCCACCAAAAGTCCTTGAAACCTGAAACCGATCTTTCCAGTTTACAAGCTGAGTGCAGTTGCCGATGCTGGTGCTGCTGCTGGTGCTTGTGCTGCAACTTTGCCAGACAACGAACTCAAAACTTGGACTTGCTGCCAAGATGCTGTCGCTCTGCTGTTGCTGCTGTTGCTTTGGCTGGCCAAACCAAACCAAACTAAACCAATCCAAACCAATCCAATTCAACTCAGACCAATCCAATCCAATTCAATTTAAAGCTACTGTAATCCTTCAGCGGGCACCTGAACAAATTACAAGTGTCACACTGCGAGAAAATCACTCAACAACCAATTTCAAGAAAATTCAAACGACCTTGAATTAAGTTGAAAAACTTGATCTAAAGATCGAAAACTTAAAAAAAAAAACATTTTAAAATTTCAATTGCATAAACGTTAAGAAGAATTTTCAAACAACAATTTTGTTCAGTGTAGGCTCAGCTACCTGTCAAGAATTTGGGTTGCTGCTTTTGGGTGCGGTTCGAGTTGGAGAACATGTTAAAAATATTAATGTCTAAGAATTATAAGCACACAAATAAAATACAATGTACAATAAACCGATTACAAATGCTGACATGGCATACATCCTTCCCAACCGGATCTGTGGCTCTGTGGATCTGTGTGGCACAATCAACACAAAAGAAAGAGTACAAATGCCAAAATGTATCTGGAAAGTAGCAACATAGAATTTCTGAATATACATGTAAGTAGGAAAGGTCCAGCAGATAGAGCTCGACTAATGGATACCCTGGTGTACCGAAGGGCTGACCTATATTTGAGTTTACCACTCTTAGATATTGCAACTGATTAATATAATGACAAGTCATTCGCATACCCCATTAGAAAGATATATTTTCAGAATTCAGGTTTCTTATTGCTTTGGTAATCGATTTGTATCGATAATTGGGTTAACGATTTTCTGAATTAAATATGACAAATATGTCTGTTCATACTGATCATAAATATATATAGCTGTTTCCTTTTTTTTAATAGTTAAGCGAGACACACCAAATATCTCCCCTCTTTCTCTCTTACTCTGTCTCTCTCTGACTAAGTCAAAAAATCAAAGCGTAAGTTGATTACAAAATCCAAAATGCCAAGCGAAACAATTAACAGAACAAGTCTGTGGATAATACAACGTATACAATTTGTATCTGTATCTGTGTTCAGTTTAACGAGCGTTACAGATAAATCAAAGCGCCGTTGTTTTTTTGATTTTTGATTTTTGGTTTTCAGTTTTTTTGTTTCGGTTTTTTCCTTTTTTTGACCAATAACTGAAACCGAAAGCTGGGGCGTAGCCACCTGCATTGGATTGACATTGAAGCTGTTTGGTTATTGGATTGTCTTGTTTTTCTTATTATTTTTATATCTTTTAAAGTTTTTGTTTTTTTTTATTATTATTTATTTTGCAAAACCCAACCTACAAGTGACTTGTTGTTGTGGCTGCTGCCTGCCTTTCATTTCTTGCAATTGGCGTTTTAATTTGCCCACTTCACTGAACTAAAGTCCGAGCTGTATACCTGTCTAAACTAGGCTAGTAAATATGCAGGCAAATTTAATCAGCTTATAAGTTATGAATGTATTCGATAAGTAAATGCCTTTGATTGATAATTATAATTTCAATTCATTTGAAAATCAATTTAATCTATAAAGAAAACAACAACACCGAAGCACTTAGGCGAATTCAGATCAAGGGAATTTAGATTGACAATATCATAAATATCAAGATTAATTTTAATTATAAATATTATAAAAAGAAAATGCTTTGCTTAGTTAAACTATGATCTCTCACTCTCTCCGTCTATCTTTCTCTCTCAACTCTCGCTGTCTCCAGAGAATGAATAAAAGATTCCAGATAAAAGCTCAGCTGATGAAAGCACTGTTAAGCGACGAACTAAGTTTATCTTTATGTGATTCCATTAATCCAAGCTGTGCTCTCACTTTCAAGCTTAAATTAGAGTTAAAGATAGTGTTTCTGTGCCGACAAAAAATTAAATATATAAATTAAGAACTAAGAACAAATATTCAACTAAATAGCGAATTATTTATATATATATTAAATGAGTTTATTTCCATGACTTTTAGGTATTTACCTTTCGAAAAAGAAATAACACTATTAAAGCCAATTAAAAACCAACAAAAATAAAGCAACTAGCCAGGCAATAACTTGGAAATACCCGCAATAAACTAAACCTTAATTACTTGTAACAGAAACACGAACCAAAAACGAAAACAAAAACAAAACAAAAACAAAAACAAAGTAAAAACTGTGGTATGAGGTCTCTCTTTAAAGGCGCATTCCAAGGCACCGTTCGAGTGGTCTTTGGACGCTGTCGCAACCCTATCAAATAACGCTATAAGTCTAAATCAAAGCTGGCCTTTTTTTGTGCAGATAAAAATACCACAAGGCAATGCGAATATAAAAAAAAAATATCAAATAAATAAAGTATAAACCGATGTTAAGTAGTTATATATGTATGTCTGCAAATATCGCAACAGATATATTAAATAAATATGCGCCTTCAACTGGTGCGTCCTCAAGATTGAGGAGACGCTGACAAGTTCCAAGAAATCATTCAATAATTCACAACAAATAAACACACCACTGCACAAATTGCAATTATTTTAAATATATGTCATCCATTGAACACCCTAGCAAAACTTTGGATAAAACTACAACATATTTTAATATAAATAAAATACTAAACATGAGTCAGTTTTAAATTTATATAAAAATATATATTGTGAAAATTTATGGCTTCGTATTTGTTTCCATGCACATATGACTGCATAGCTAATATACCCTGTAGATGGAGAGTATATAAGGTAAATAACTCTGACAGTTATTGCAGTTTATGTGTATGTGTAGAACGACCTTGCCGCAGGCAGTCTTCCGAACTCTTCCAACTCTTTTTTTTAGCTCTTTTCTGCGCTTCATGGCAAATAACAGTCGCAATAAAAGAATTAGCGGCGCTTAATGCGCAAGCGTAACTGAAAAATCGCTAAAAAAAAAAAATAAATAAATAATAATAATAAACTAAATGAAAAAAAAACACATGTTTTGAGGTTTTTTTGTTTGATGGGTTTCTCACAAGTAGAGAGGTTTTTCAATGGAAGGCACACAATGGCGGAACAAGGCAAATGATTTGGTGTAAATGCGCCATTCATAAGTGGATGCCACACACATGCATAAACAAAGCTGTAGATGTGTGTGTGTGTGTGAGTGAGTATCTTATAGATACTGAGCTACTACAATAGATACATTTAAACTACGTTTATGCGATGCGATCGAAACGTAATCGTTTCAACATCCGCATTCTGCGCTCTAAATAGCTAAGCAAAGCACAAAACAAAATTTAAAAAAAAAATAAACTTAAAAAAAAAAAAAACAGAAAAACACAAAAAAATTGATTAATAGTTTTGTTGAAGTTTTATTTCAATGTTAATTGCGGAATAGTAGCACGCGACTTCCTCACCCCTCCAAAACAGAGACGTCGAAAGATAGAGGGATGACTCAGTTAGTCAGAATTGATCTGAAGCTTTATAACTGAACAATACTTGGACAGACTTTGAGCAATTATAATTGTGGCGTACTTATAAAACGATTCGATTAAATTGAGTTTGATTGTGTAAAGACAAACAACAAAAAACAGAAAACAGAAAACACAACTGACATCTCGACATGTGTAGCTGTCAGTTGGAAACTGCTGTTATATAGTAAATATATATATATATATTTACTGTATCTAGAGGCAGGCAGCAGGTCTTCAAGTATACCCATCAAAATGACGCTAAACAATTATCGACCTCAACTTCGTTTAGTTTTTAGTGATGTCTATCAAACAATTATAAAAAAAAAAATTACTTCTATGCCTGTGTGTGCTATGTGTGTGTGTGTGTGTGTGTGTGTGTGTGTGTGTGTGTGTGTGTGTGTGTGTGTGTGTGTGTGTGTGTGTGTGTGTGTGTGTGTGTGTGAGTGTGTGTGTTATTGTAGTTAGTGAGTGTGGATTAAAAAGCTTTATTAAATGTGCCTAAGTACGATAAAGTTCCTTAAATTTTAGCTTGTTTTTATTTATTTATTTAACAAACTATCAAATATTAAAAATAAAAGTAAATCGAATATTTAAGTTTATATTAAGAAAATATAGCAAATAATATAAAATTGTGAAATGGTCCACAATTTTTTGCATTAAGAAATCCCAATTAGACCAATAAGGAATTCTACAGGAAATTCTGAATAAATAACAAGGTTGCATTTAAATTTGTGTGGAAACCCAATTAGACCTATTAAAGATTGATAATCAGAGATTAGTAATATACCGAAAATCAAGAATAATGAGAGAGAAAAGTTGGGGAGAAAGAGAGAAAATGTGAAGTGAACTTTTGATGAAAGACATTTATTGTTCTATAAAATATTCGCTACACTCCCAAGAGTTCCTGATTTCAGAATAAATAAATAAATCAATAAAATATTGGGCACTTGGTAAATGAAAATAATATTCAAATTGCACAGCGTTGCCATATTTTTGAAAAGTGCACAACTGTACAAAAACGATTGATACGATCGACTGGCCCAGTTCGTAAAAATAACAAAAATAATTTGAACATATTTGCCATGTCATAATCGTTTCCAAATTGGCTTAAATTAATTTTAAATATAGTGTTTACGAATTTGGTGCGCTTGTACTTTTTTCTATTTTGTTTTTGTCATTATTCCGCAAGTCATGTTTATAATAATAACCTGGACAATACAGCAAAATAAGCCCACATGCTTATTATTATTGTTGAAATATTCAATTTAACCTTTAATATTTGCAGTTTGTTATTTTGTTTGTCGCTATTAGTTTTTTTTTTTTCGTTCTTTGAAAAATATAAACACTGAGACTGGAAATTCCATAATTAGCGGAAGTAAATAGACGCATACAAATTTGGCATTTTTTGGTTGTTTTTGTAGTAGTTTTTTGCTTTTTTTTTGACAATAGATAAAGAAGAACTTTATCAGTTGCCCTGTCGTCGACTGGCAACACTTTATAATGTAAAACAATTCTTGGAAATGCGGTTAACAATTATATTTGGTAGATGCCATGCGGTAATTGCGCTATCAGTCAAAAAAAGAAAAATACCAAAAAAAAATTAAAAATAGTTAGGCAACAACAAAAAAAAAAACAATAGTTTGGCCACAACAAAAACAAGAACAGTAGAACTACGGTCGAACTGTCAGCACTTAAGACCTGATAAACCCTTGCACTGATAAGCCAGCCAGCCAGCTGGAGACCAAAGACAGTCAAGGCTGCTCCACAGTTAATGAACCCATAGAATGGTAAAAAAAAAATAAATAAAAAGAAATAAAAATTAATGTGCAACTCAAAGAAAGGCCCTTGAGATTGCGTCGAACAGCTGCAGTAAAGTGAACTCAAATGCCGCGTCAGCTAACTTGGTTAAAGGTGATGTGCCAATGATATTAGCTTATGGCTTAAATGTGAGCAGTTCGCTGAAGCTCACTTAAAGCTATAAAATGCAGCTGTGGCAAGCAGCTTTCTGCTGATGGAGGAGAAAAAAGTAATAATTAAAGCTTGCCTTAATCAGTCAAAGCTTCTGTATGCCACACAGACCCAGTTAGCCGAGTTGAGTTGGACACTTTAAAGCTTCCACAGCTCTGGTCACTCTCTTCTCTTAAGCACCTTTCAGCAGTGCTCTTGTGGCTGAAGTTTAACACAAAGTATATTTATTATTTTTAATGCGATTTGAGTGAGTGGCACTTGAGCCTAGTGTCATTGGAGGCATAAGCGCTGTCGCACAGGTCGATTGCTTGTTTGGCTTAAATGTCAGCTCTCCGCCAAGCGGGCTAAGTAACGGCAGCCGTGCATCAAATGTTAAATGTCTTTAAATACCAATCGAGGCGCCTCTTTCAACGCTCGTGCACAAGAAGCGCCACATAAAGTTTAAATTTTGAAAGTTTGTGCATAATTATGAATCGTTTTACAGCCACTAAATATAATACAAAACTAAAGAAACAAAAAAAAATACAAAAAAAAAATAACAAGAAACATTTTTAACAATTTACCAATTTGCAAGGAAAAACAACAACAAAAATAGCATATGCGGCCTTCTCGCCTCTGCTTTGTGGCAGACTTGCAACAGCGGCAACTACTACTTGCAGCAACAACAAAAACAGCAACGCGACGATTGCAAGTCGAACTCAGATTAGGCGAAAAAATTTGAAAGGTGCACACACGAATGTGCATTGCAAGCATTTTGAACAAAGAACTACAACAACTCTCTGTCTGTCTGTCCGTCCGTCTGTCCATCAGGCTGTGCTGTCTGTTTGTCAGTCTATCTGTCCGTTTGTCTTTTGGCTTATACACAAACATAGACATAACATCGTCAGGCACATTGCATGTGGCATAGCTTGCATACATTTGCAGCTATGTGATTCAATTCACTTCACTGCTAAAGTGGGAATTCACATCCTAATGATGGGTTATTCGAGCTGAACAACAATCGATATCGCTGGCAATCGATAATTGTGTTTGCTATACCATAACAATCGATAATTGTGCTTGCTATGCCAAGTCGAAAGATTCTTAACTGAGCGCATTTAAACAAGTAGCGGAATTGATTTATGATATTCCCTGAAACTGGTCAACACTCGATTCGAGAATACTATAATAATAGAGGTCTTCCCTTTTCGCAGACATATCGAATTGAACCCGGCTCGATTGTGGGCGGATTCTTTCCACTCCTAGCAGGCAACAATTGTGCTTCAATTACTGATCGATTAAATCGATTGGTTTTATTAAATACCAACGCTGAAGAAGATTATCGATTTATTATACAATTTAAAATGCCGAACGCAATCAACAAATGCTTAACAAGATAATTGCAACCATTGGCATATTACATTAAAATTTATATAATTATAATAATTATTTATGAATATGTATCTTGTTACATAACGTACGCCGATGCAACTTGTCCAACGCCACATATATAATAATTATAATCTGCACAACGTGTATATTTTGTAAGCAAATACCCCGAGAATTCTATCGCGGAGAAAAACAAAACTAGAAGTCATGAGTTTTAATTAGTTTGCGAACGAACAGTTCTCGAATGAATACAATTATCATGAAAAACAATGATAAATAAACTACAAATGCAGTTCCAAGTATTCTGTGATTAAAGCCAGAAAATATTCTGTAATCTATGATTATATACACATATATATTTGTTGATATATATATATATATATATATATATATGATATGATATGCACTCATATTCAAGTGACACTCTAATAATTGATAAAGTGGCAACTTCAATTTATAATTGTGACAGACAATTGGAAAAATCACCTCTTCTAACGAAAGCACGGCTCAGTTTTTGTTGCTTATCAAAAATTGGAATTGAAATTGTGTATTTGGTATTTGGTATTTTGTATTTTGTATACAATGTACAATGGCGAGGCGGCTTCTATTCTTATCACTAGAATGTAAGAGACCACAAACATTTCGTTCGTTTCACATTCATTTGCGACTCTTATCAGAGGAAATTTGTGTCGTTGCATTTTTGTAGGTTTTGTGTTCTTGTTGTACACATAAACATAAACATGTACCGGGACTTATTTATTGAGCATTATGATTTGAATATGTGTATTTACCTAATAAACACAAATATATATACAATCATAAACATATATGTATTTATTTATATATTAGACTTGTATTTGTTTACTTGTCTTATCAACTGAGTGATTTATTTCAAGGCACACAAAATGTGTTGTCAACTTGGGTCAGCGGCGAGTCTTTGTCTTTTCGCTGTCTAATGGCACTCGATATTTGAGTGTGTGGCACATTGTTTAGCCGCACAATGTGGCATGCCTCAAATTACCAAAAGCCAGCTAATTAGCTCCCTTTGGTCAAAGGTCGATTTGGGCTATTGTTGAAGCTGTCAACTGCAACCTCAAATGTGCTGGCGATTATTTTATTATTATTATTATTATTATTATTATTATTATTATTATCATTATTATTATAGTACGAACACTTTTATTTTCTGTTAAGCGACGCTTTCAACTGAAGTTATTGTGAAAAGTGTTGCATAGTTTCAGGCTGGCTTTAAAACAGAAATGAAAACTTGGTCAGAAATGTTTTTCAGTGCATACTTTTAGTTGTTAAGCTGCACTGTAAAATAAAAAAAGTGTGATATTTTTTATTGAAGATTAAAAGATTGTAAGGATTTGTAGAATATACTGAAGAAGCTGAATTGATACATCAGATGTTAGCGCTTTATTTTTGGGGTAACATTGATGAATAATATGGATAATATGGAAATACCTGAAAGCTATTTGAGATATTCATTCGTTGGATGTGCATGTCATAAATGTAAGGAAATTAATTCATCAATAAAATCAAAGACTATTCACGGAATGTAACAACCTTGAAGATCTGAGGTAAATGAATTATATCGGGGAGTTTATTAAAAATGCCAGCTCATCCGCAAACTTCCCAAATTCACTTCTAAAAGTCAAGCATTTTGTTTTTTGCACCTTTTTAAAACAATAAGCTGTCACTTTTCTGCTTCTGAATAACAAGCGATTGTAAATAATTATATTTGAGCAGCCACAAATAAACAAAAAAAATAAATAAATAAATGAACAAACAACAAAAAATAATAAAAAAAAGCAATCATTTCAACAACTGTCGTTGAAAATGTGGCACTTTCTAGGCAAAAAGCAAATCTCACTTTTGGCTAATTTAAAGTATGGGGGTAAATATTTTTCAGTTTTGATTAAATATTTATAATATAAAATTTTGCACGGTTTCCACTGCTGATAGGCAAAATGTTGAAAACGTGATAACAAATTATAATAATCATTATCATTATCATTATTATTATCATTATTTCATTCTCATTATCATATTATTATCATAATCTTAGTTTCTTCATTCTATTTCTGGTGCTACTTTCGCCTTCTTTAAGCCTATTTCTTGGCCAAGTCAGCAACAATTTTTGCGACGCAAATAATACATAAAAAAAAAATAATAATTATAAACGCAAGCTGTTTAAATTTGCTCACAAAATTCACACACAGTTTGCACTTGCGCAATTTGATTTAAAAGTGATAAATTGCAAATATTAAGTAAACTCGGTAAAACATTTATTTTTAGAAGCTGAACTAAAAATCAGATATTTGATCTATTCAATCGCTTATCTAAGCCGGAAAAGTTCAATAAAATAGTAAACTACAAAAAACGATAACTGTCAAGTTAAAATTAGCCATTTCACAGTTATCGATAACCGATAATGTTAGTTACCCAACGTAAAAATGAATATCTGATGTCATTTACAATAATACGTTTCGCTTTAATTCACCGCAAACTGGATGAATGAAGCAGGAATATAATAAAACGAAGCATTCGCAAACAATCTAAAATTTGATCGCCAAATGTTTAATGAGCATACCAAAATAAATAACACATAAACAAAGCGCATTTTAAAGTTCGGGAATGTCTTAGAGATTATACTATTTATAAACGGTATTTGAAATACTTTGATAATTATACATTCTGCAGAAATGAAAACCAATAATGCGAAAGAAATATTAAATATTTTCAGTATATATAGTATATAGTGTATTTCAATAGCATCGTCTACAAGTCACACTCGAGTTATCTGAACAGATGCTTGACGAACCTATTACAGCTGTGTGTTAAAATATATAATTGGGTTCTCGTAAAACCTGCGCCCCAGTAAAGGTTTCCACAGTATGAGCCCTTTTATGAGCTGCTTACTCTTGCAAAATCAATTATATACATACATATATTTATATACGTATGCACATCTGTATACATATGTGTGCACTTATTATTATCGATTAAAGTCACTTGTTTGACGTAAGCGACAAGTTTCAATATTTACATTACCTACCACCTGTGCTCTGTTCCTTTGTTTCTATTTCTATTTTGTTATTATTTTTTTTAATTTTTTTTTTTATAATTTGTTATAATTTATTTTTGCTTCGATGCAGGCAACAGTTGCTGATAACCAACACTCATTATTCTAATATATAGAGAGCTAGCGATGCGTGAATCTTGCAAGCTCTTCAATGGCTTCGCGAGGCACACAAAAACAGAAAATCCCCTGAATACCCCCTATATTGTGTATTATTATTTATGTTTCTATATATATAGTGATTTATTTTTTATATATATATGTATATAGTGACAAGTTAATATTTTTGGTGTTTTGTTATGACAAGTGACAAGTGTCGCCTGCCTGCCTTATCTTATCTGCACGTCAGTCAGTTCGTTTCCGCTGCCCGGTTGCGCAGCTTTTGCCACGTGTGCAAACAAGTTTCAACACTACTCGCACCACTGTGCTTTGAAGGCTGTGCTCGAAGCGGGAAGAAGATGAAGAGGAATAGAGATAGATAGATAGAGAGACGACGGCGAGTAAAGAAGAACAGAGAGTAATTGTGCTTTAAAAGCTGCGCTCACGTGCAGATGCTCTCTCCCCCCACCCCATAAATCACGCTCTCTATTAGAAAAGAGAGTGCGATCGAGCTTAAATGATTCATAACTAACAGCAAATATTAATTGAGTATTGGGTAAGAAGCCAACGAAAAAATATGTGTTAACATTGTTTATAAAACGTTACTCAAGGTTGTTATCTTTTTTTTCGATGTACACACTTCTTGTATAGTTTTCACTCGACAGTTGTTTAAACTGTGTTTTGTGGCCCTCTTGGTCTTGAAATGTTCCGCCTTAAGTCTGTCAAACTGTTTAATTAAAAGTTCTTTCAAGAGTCGCTTTCCGCACATACGAACATGAATCTATTTGCACTTTTGATTCCATTCGAAACGAAACAAAACCGAATCGTTCTGTGCGTTTTCTACTCTCGATTTTTGAACAAATGTATCCCAGAGGTGGTTAAACAAGTTTCCCTTTTCGCATACATTTAGAACTAGTTTCGGTCTTTGAAGGTAATCAAACAACCAGCCCAACCAAAACTGATGGAAGTGACGCAGTTGCTAATCAAAGCTGATCATAGTTAGATATTTTTGTTTTTTATATTATATTTTATTTTGTTTGATTTTTTTTTAGTCTTGAATAATTAGCATACGTAAAATATGTTGTACTCAAAAAATTTGTGTTTTATTATTATTTATTTTTTTTATGTGTGCACCAGACAAAAAAACATTCGTTATATTGTTTTTGATTTCGTAAATATTCCAAGGCTGATCAGTTTCCGCATTAAAGAAAATATGTATCAAAATATGTATCTTCTGTCAAAATCAACATAACCAACTAGAAATCGAAATCGAAACCGAAGCAAAACGAGAAAGAACATTCCTATTCGGTGTGTTGCAGAACACAATAAAATAAAGAATATAAAGGTTCCCGGGAAGATCGTTAGTATTGAAGAAGAGAATTTGCATAAACAATTTTGTGCATCATCAATATGAATAGAAAGAAGCTAACAACAATATGTACATCCAGCCGTATACGTAATGCGAGACTTGCCGGGGTACAGCCGGGGTTAGCCGGGATTGGCAAGTTCAAGAGAGCCTAGTGCAAACAAATATATAAATATATAAAGTACAAATGCAGTGATAAGAATTTTAGAGCTATCAACCCAATCGAGCAAACATGCCTCGTAAGACTATTTAAAATAATTACACAATTGCAATTGAGAGCGGGGAAACTTTCTCAAAAAGACTCTGTTGCTGGAACAGCATTGTTAATATTCAAAAACACGTCTTTCAAACTCTGATGCAATATGCATATGAAAATATAAACATGACTAATAAAAAATCAAATAACAATGATAACTGAAACAGTAACAGCCACAGCAATAACACACCTAACCTCTCTCTCTCTCTCTCTCTAATTTTTTTTTGCATTTGGTCTAAACTAGTATTCTCTATCTTTCTCTTTTTTAGCCTTATCACATAACTGCTTTTGCGCCATTAATTATAACCGCTTCCTTTGGTAGCGCTGTGTGCGCTGATTAGAAAGAACTTCTCGAATCTTTCTATTTGTTGCCACAAACAACACATAAATGGAAAGTTACGAAAGATTACGCATAATATTGCTAAATAAAAATAATAAAAAAAAACAATTGCAATGCATAATGAGAACTGCCCATCATCAAATTTGCAAAGTGTCATTTTGCAATGGAATTGCAGGCGATTCATTTAGCGTCAACCAGCGACGTCGTAACAGCCGATCAGATAGTAAAATCTGATCGGATTTCCCCACAATAAAAACAGAATAACTGAACAGGACTGATAGATCACATATACATATATATCATTATCTGTCAGAAGAATAACTGACAGTTTACACACACAATAAACTGATAGATATATTCCCGTTCAATAATTCTTGGTATTTAATAAGTAAATATGCTGTTGTCGAGAGAACTCGACCAGGAGATGACCTAAACTCAAGTCTTTACCAATCACATATGTATATATAAATATAGGCTTGTGTGTGTTCATGGGTTTACAGATAAAGCTTGATCTTGCCCTTCAGTATTGCTTAATCGCTCTTGATTAAATTTGTACAGATTATCAGTTTTATGATGGTAACACGGGGTTTACCCAGCCGATCTTCATATATATTTCAAATTTTGGCTTTTATATCATCGATATCGGCAAAAGTTAGCAATAAAATTAAATTAACTTGATTTGCGTACGGTTTACGATAATTTGTATGCCAATTTAAAAGATAGATTAGATTGAGTCAGTTGTTCGTCCTGAACAAGAATATATATACATATATACTTTTTATACTCTTCCTTATTGTAAATAATGTTTACATACATATTTCAAAGGGTTCAGGATGTAACGTAGTAACTGGTAAATCGCTTTTATTATCTTAAGATAGAATGCACGTTTGGCTACCAAATGTCACTTAATCTTGAAAGCTATAAAGATATCCACCCACAAAAAACAAATGTAAACTTGTTGATCAGGCTATAAAATACAACACATGTCTCTCAAATGATATCAACTTAATCATAACAATTATAATGATTAATTATTAATGGATTTGGGTATTTGACTCACCTGCATAATGGGATAGGCGACGCGACCTTTGCCGAAACGCTCGATAATCGTTAGCTTGCTGGCGCTGGCCATAACGCCAGCAATATTGGATGAGGAGAGAACGGGACGCAGCGGTTGCACAATGGGCACAAAATCCCGATTGCGCTCAGCGAAAGTGCGATCAAAGGAGTTGCGACGATCGCTCTGTGAACGTCTGTAGGGCACAGAGTTGCTGTTGTTTGTGTTGCTGTTGTTGCTGTTGTTGCTGGTGCTGTTGCTGGCAGCTGTCGCCTTGGTTGCATATTGTGAGGCGCCCATATAGGATTTGGATTTGCGATATTGTTTGCCCGTATAAATAATGGCTGTCTCGAATGGTTGCTGCTGTTGTTGCTGCTGCTGAGCCCTGCTGTTGCTGCTACTGTAGCTGCTTGCCTCCGAGCTGGCGCTGCTGCTGGACGCGGACGAGGGCAGCAGCATGGCGGGCTTGGAGCATTTGGCACAGGGCGCGGCCAAGGCGGCCGCATATAAATCAGTGGCATTCACTTTGTCTATTGCTGCATGATCAGTGATTGTTGCTATTGCTGTTGTTTCTGTTGCTGTTGTTGCCGTTGTTATTGCTGTTGTCAAGTTGCTGTTGGTGTTGCTTTTGCTACCACTTTTGCCATCTTGTGTAGATGGTTGACGTTGCAACTGTTGATTGTTGCTGCGCGTCAGCGGCTGAATGAAGAGCTGTTGCCGCTGTGGACGCGCTTTTTTATTGCTGCGTTGCTGTTGTTGTTGTGCTTTGTTGTTGCCTTGCTTGGCACGCGCTGTGTTGTTGTTATTGTTGTTGTTGTTATTACACTTGTTGCCTGCATTTTTGGTTTTCTCACTGCTTTTCACTTGATTATTGCTGTTGATTTTGTTGGTCTGTAGCACTTGCAACTGTTGCTGTTCCTGCCCCTGTTGCTGCTGCTGCGTTGCCGTTTTGTCCTTGTCCGCCTTCGCCTGTTTGCCATTAACTTTGTTTACCATTTTCACAATGGTAAAGTTCTCGTCGTCGTTGTCTTAACACTTGTCTTAACTTTTCTTTCCGTTATTGTTTTTTCGCCGTTTGTTATTCCTTTAATTTAAATTGAATTTTAATTGGGATTTTTATTTTTTTAAACAATTTTTTGGTGTGTGCTTCTGATGCGCTTGCAAATGTGCTTCTGTGCTTGTTCTATGAGCAATTGGCTTTAACCGGGGTTCTGCTTAACAGCTCTGAAGTTATTGTTGCTTCTGCTTCTGCTTCTGCTGTGCGCTCTCGCTCTATCACTCTCTCGCCCTCGCGCTGTCTTTTTCACTTTTCGCGATCTCGCTCACTCAAACACCAAGACGCACACACTGAAACGGCACTTGCACTCTCTCACGGGCTTTTTTCTTTGCTGCTCTCGTTTATTGCTGTTGTTTGGTACAGCTTTGTGTTTTCGTTTATTGCCACGTTTGTTGTTGTGCGTTTGTTTTTAATTTAATTTTTTTTTTTCGTTTCGTTTCTATTCTGTTTCGTTATTGTTATTAGAATTTTGTGGGTTCTGCCGCTTTGGCGTTCTGATCGACGCCGCGATTTTTTATTAAATGAGCTTTCGTTGTACTTTTGAAATATTTATAATCAACAAAAATCATAAAATAACGTTTTTTTTTGTTGTTGTTGTTGATTTCGTTGCCAGCTGAAGTTTTATTCTATATAGTGCATGCAATCTTCTTTAACTGTTTTCTCTTCGATTCCTTGCTGCTTATATTGAAATAATAATACATGAAAAATGAAAGAGAATAAAATATATAAAAAATTAGAAGGCAGTGTTATTTTTATATTTCAGATAGTAATTGTAGTTTTTTTTTTAATTTTTTTGTTTGTTTATCACGCAAATTGTTTCTTAAATATACATTTCGCATTAACCTTGCTGCTGCCGCTTTTTATCACATATGTTTAGCATTTGTCTTATATTTCTTTTATTTTTAAAATTTGTTGACTGGAAGAAAGAATACCAAACTGCGCGGCATGTTTGGAGTTGTTGTTATTATTGTTATTTTGTTGTTTGCACTGTCGTTTTCAATTCTAACACGCAATTTCTATTACTTTCGCGTCCACCAATACTATCAACAACAAAAACAAAAACAACATTCCTTCCCATTTTTGGCATTCTTTCGCTCTCCCTCTCTCTGTTTTAGTCTCTGTCTCTCTCTCTCTCTCTGTTTTCATCGCAGTGTGATTTATATCTCACGAGCCCACAATAAGATGATGTAAGTTTCTTTTAATGCAAAGCTAATGTACGTATGTATGTACATATGTTTTTCAAAAAATTACGTTTGTTGTGGGTGTTTGTATGTATGCACTTATGTGCGTATTCACAATTGATTTTGTTATGCCAGTGGCAAATGTCTTAATTAGTGTGCCATCAAGAATTTGGATTATAGCGCCATAAAGTGCAATATTGTTTCACAATTTCACTTAACTTTGTATTTGTCTAGACTGTTGAATGATGAATATGTATGGTAATTACACACTTCTGTATGTATTTAAATATATGTAACTATAACAGGAATCACTTCTGAGAAGTTTCCTTATTATTTATAATGGAAACTGTGAGTATCCAACCAGTCAATCAATCAACAACCATAAATGGAAACCTTGACAAACATACTACAAATGACTCAAATAACATAAATAAAAATCAAGTGATTTCTTAGTAAAAGAAATAAGAGTTCCATATAGAAATTAAAGGAATTTTAGTGCACTATTCGCATATGCCTTGGAAAAGTGTGATAAAAGCAAAGAACATAAGTCACTAACTAATTAACTGCACGCTGTTTTAAATATGTGTAATTAATCAGATGCTCATACATATTTTAAGTACTTGTTATGTAGATTCGAATGTCAAAAAACTAGCAACGAAAACAGGAAAACGTTCGAATTTCCGTCAGCGCTCAAGATCCCAAAGAAACTGGCTGAAGGTGATTTGAAAATTAAACCGGAAATGCCAGAATCCCTATGCAAAGAGATACGTGTAAAAATACTAAATGTACACATTTGTACTACGTATGGCAGAGAGGGAGATTGTATTTGGTTTGGGTGATCGCTTTTAGTTGTTATTTTATTTTTTAATTTTGTAGCTACCCGGCTGCGCAATTTGCAGAGCTGTCACGTAAACTACAACACAAATAACGAGATCAATATTTTGATAAGCTTCTTGGCATATTTACCTGATGGAATTTGTTGTCGACAAAACTCGTGCTTAATACAAATTCACAATTTAGAAGAACGCGATATTTGGGCGATTTAACGAAGATTCTTTTACACGATTTGTTTGCTTCGCTTTGTTTTGCTTTGCTTTCTGCTTTCTTATAAAACACACGTCGACAGCGCTGCGAACGAGCACAGAGGCAGCGAGCAGACAGAGCAGAGAAAGAGAGAGCACCACGGCCACGACGAGGACACGACGACGACGACGACTCTGTCAGCCAAAGGAAGACGTAACGAACTAACCGTTAGAATATCTCTCGCAAATGCGTGAGAATTGCAGAGGTAGATAGAGTCGCGAGACACGATTGTTGTCCGTTCTTACTGTTAATCTGACGTTATTTGGTTACAATTACACGATTACAAAGTCTCTGCCGCCAAAATGTATTTGGCTGTATAAAGCATACACACACATTCAACACAGACCATCGAGTTGTTGTTGCACTGTATTAAAATAAATCAGCAGCGAGAGAAAGAGGGATGGAGAGTAAACGAAGTGCAATTCGATTCTCAGGTGCAGTCACTTTCTTGCACTGTGCTTTGGCGGCGAGTACTGGCTGACGGACGGAGGGGGAGCTGCGTCGGTGGTGGCGATCAAGCTGAAGATGTTTTAGTGGTTTGATTTTTCTATTGTTGTTTAAAATATTACGTGAACTTGAGCCGACAGCAGTCGCTTTTTCCTATACTACACTGCTGACTGACAAATAAAAGCCTAATTGCTATACTTTTTTTTGCCGATTTTCGCTTTTCTGATTTTCCTTTTCACACACACACACACAAAGAGACACTCGCGAAGAAACACACAAAGCACGTTGTTCGAAAGCTTCGAGAATGTTGTGGGCGGCAAACGGCGCGTTGTCAACTACTAAGTGGGTTTATAATCTAAGAACTTGATTTATCTATATATGTGTATATATATGTCGCACACTCACTCAACTTATTGCTTGCGGCGGCTTCGACTTTCAATTCGAAGTCTGAAATCTCTTCACTTTCAATTGCACACAACTGCGCGAGGAGAATCTATTGTTTGACGTGAATCGTTGGCCCAATTTTAAGTTTTATTTCTTTTATGTATTTGTTTTGCACGAATTCGGTATCTTGATGTGGTCTCTATACTTGAGTGTCGAACATGTGACGAGCAACTGATGACCACTGCTTAAGCAAAACTGTATGTTTGTTGAAAAATCGCGGCAGCTACGCGTCGCGATTGTCGGCAACGCACAGTGGTACAAGTGCGCTTGCCATTGATCGAAATTGAATTTGATAGAACTGTATATGTTTTGTATGGGCGCAAGCCATATATATTATCCGATTTTGTTCACATGTAATAGGTTTGTAAACATATAAATTCAAATTCTATTCAAAACAAAATTTGGTCAACAGTCAGTTTGACGCCGACTTCGCTTTTCTTTTGATAACACTAGCCTGCCTATCGTATTAGAAAATAATCAGTCCACTGTGCGACGACAACGATTCTAGAGAGCAAGAAAAAGACAACGGAATATAAAAAGTGAGCAGCGAAATGTTCACAAATAACTAAATCACCGGCGGCATATAGCAACAACATCTATGTATGTTTATACACCCAAAAATTTACATAAGCACACCATCATCATGCATATATGTATATGTGTGTGTATATATATGTATGTACATTTAAAAATTTAAATTTTAATTGTACCAAAATGAACAACAACAAATAGTCGATTTGAGCGTCGAATAAATGTTAATCTCTCTTGCTCTCGCTATTGCTCTCACTTCTTTGCTCTGCCTCATTTAACAGCACTGGGTCAGCTCGTTGTTGTGGCGGGGTTTTCACTTTTAAGCCTAGTTTTGCAAAAGTTTCTTGTTGCTGCTGGCAACTCTATGCGAAATTTTTAGCAACTTAAAGAGAGAATGAGAGAGATGAAGGGAGTGAACTCTCAATTTGAAGATCAGCGCACGCATTTCGTGTAATGTGAAATATGTTGTCATTGCAAGCGCAAGTCATAAAAAAGTACCGGCCGGCGTCGGCATTGAATTTAAGTAAGAGAGCGTGAGAGCGAGCCAGCGCGCGTTTAGAGAAAGCTTCGGCCTTGGTTGACAGTGCTGCCATTTGTAATTTCAGTGCTGCCAAAGCCTTCATTTTATTTTAATCGTCTCATTTAGCCAATGAGTAGTGTTATTCATAACAAAATGCGTTCTTTCCTGCAATATCCGCTATAAACATGCGATTGTACACGTGATACTAGCTGAATGTGTGTATGTGTATGCGTATCTGTATGTGTATATGTGTGTGTGTTTGATGTATGAATGCATTTGTACATTGGCATGACATATTTTTGGCTTTGCACATTGCCATTCCACTTTTAAACGCCGCAAATAAACAGAAATAAATAAAAAATACATATTTAGATTGCCAAATTGAATGCGTAGTATCAAACCACGCGCTAAATACAATTAATATACTTAATATATAAGTATGTATGTCGATATGTATGTATTCCTCTTGAGTGAAACGCAAGAAGAATATTCAGAAAAATACAAAACGCAAAAGAGTTGCAAACATGGTTTCTATAAAAGTTGCACAAATATACATTTGGTTAAGGTAAGAATATTGCTGCATTAGCGCAAACGCCTTGCATAGATGGCGCCACCAGCGAGCAGGCTCCCAAGGATCGTCAAGCTCATCACGCGTCCGAGCAACTTGTCCTGCCACTGGCGATTGGCAATGCACTGGCTGTAAGGCATGCTGGTAAAGGAGACGCTGTTGTACAGGGGCACCCAGCGGCGGGGGAACAGTCGGAACAGTGTCGTGTCCAGCCACTTGCGGCAGCGAAAGGACCAACGCTTGGTCAAATCACGCATCTGCAACAAATCAATGCAACGTTGTTTATTACGAAAATAAAATGAAATAAATAAAAACAAAAGATAACGCTACTAAAAAGATTAGATTTGAAAGGTTAGCTATTTATAATTGGTAAAACTGCAATTGTGTTTAGTTATTTATAAAATTTTAACCTTATCTTATTATACCAAAGACAAATTTAATATTTATCAAGATTTTAAGCATATTTATTTTAATTTAAATAAATAAATAAACATTGCTTCGATCAACAGCTCTGTTCAAATTATTCAAATTTAATGGCTAACAAAAAAAAAAAAAAAAAATGCAAATAGATTTCATTAACAATTTTTTACTGAAAATTGTTATTCGACACTATTTTTGTATTATTTTTTTTATGAAATCTATAGTCTTTAGCCTTTCGCTAGGTGATCAATGTTCACAAAATAAATTAACCGAAAAATAGTTAATGGCTTTAAAATATTCGAGCTAACACGATTCTAGCTCTTGCACAATTTGTATACAGAATCTAACCATTTAAATAAGAATGTGGCTTCAAATAAAAGGTAAATATTTATTTAAATAAGTTTATCTTTATTACGAATTAACTGAATTTTAAATGCTCTCCAAAAATTCAAGGAATTTTCTATCGTAATAAGATCTTTTTGGTATTACCAAATAATTGTAGCTGACTTTAAGCCTTACTCACCTCCACATAGTTGTACATGGCCAGATCGCAGATGGCGTAGGCGTCACGCCAGCGCGACTCTGTGAACTGAGCGAGTGCCACATCCAGTGGCAGCTGCTGGCTGAGTATCGAGCTGAGCAGCGTCAGATCCTCCATGCCGGCGTTCATGCCCTGGCCATAATAGGGCACCATGGCGTGCGCAGCATCGCCCAGGATCAGAGCCTTGTCGGCAAAATGATACGGCTTGCACTTGACGGACAGCAAATGCTGTGGCCGTGTCTTGAAGAAGTCCTTGATGAGCTGCTGCTCGCCAATTAGCGGCACTGCGTCCACATAGTGCATGCGAAAGAAATCCAAGAGCTGCTGGTGCGTCTTCAGCTCGTCAAACAGTTCAAAGGGCATGGAGAGCGTGACCGTAAAGGACTTGTCCTGATTGGGTAGGGCAATCATCATGAACGAATCCCTTGGCCAAATGTGCAGATAATTGGGTGGCATCTGAAACTCGCCATCCTTGGCGGGAATACACAACTCCAGATAGCCGGTGTTGATGTACTCCTGCGAGTAGTTGAAGCCCGGAGTGCGGACCAGCTGTTGACGCAGTGTACTGAAGGCGCCATCACAGCCGACAATCAAATCGGCGCTGGCCGAGATTAGCTGCGGTTCGTTGGGTCGCCTGAATTGCATTTGGCCCTCGGCAATGTTGGCCGTGGCCAGTTTGTGCTCAAAGTGGCAGCTGATGTTGGGGAATGCATCGCAGGCATTCAGCAGCAGCTCGTTCAGCTGCTTCCGACCCACCGAGTAGAGGCACTGCTTGGTGCACGGATCATACAACACGATGCTGGTGCGTCCGCGCACATTGTGCAACATGCGTCCGCGCATCGGTATCGCTGTCGCCAGCACCTTCTCCTCGAGCCCAACGGCGGCGAGTGCCTTGCGACCCCGCTGCGACAGCGCCAAATTGATGCTTCGTCCTTGGACCAACTCCGCCTTTCGTATATCCTCGCGATACTCGTACAGATCCACCTCATTGCCCATCTGTGCAAAGTTCAGAGCGGCCAAGGAGCCAACCTACAAATCCAAAGAAGGCATTATATTTGGTCATAAAGTATATTATAATTGATCAGGCCCAATAGACGCTACTATCTTTTTCTTAGCGAACAAATCCTTCTGTTTTTAACCTAATCAAACCTTATCAAATAATTTTAAAGTTCTGATAATTTGAGATTTTGTGAGAGCTTTTCCTCCATTATATTAACAAAATTATCTCATTTGATTTAATTATATATATTTTTTATACAGCGTTGAGCTCTTTTTGTTCCAGTTATATTCTGTTTTTTGTTCTATTGATAATTCTCGCAATAAAACGTCTTTTGTTAAATCTTTATAATCGTATATGATTTTATCACATTCTTTTTTTGGGCAACCTAATCCCACTGGGATTTAGTAGACGCTCAGCTGCGCTGATAAGAGGTAATAAATATTTACCAGGCCGGCACCCACAATGGCCACCTTGCGTCTGGGGGCTGCTGCGAGTCCATTGCTATCTGAGTAGGTATAGCTGTTGCTCTGTGACATGATTTTGGGTTCGTTTTTGACTTGGAAGACTTGGTTAGGAGTTCTTATGACCGTTCGCTTGGGGCGTCGCACTGGTAATGAGATTCAGTTGCAACCATATAGTTACCGGGTATTTGTTATTATGATAAAAATACATGAAGGCAGTAAATGCTATCTCACCGACAGTACACTCTGCTAGCTACGAGTTGCACACTGACGGCGGGGAAGCTTTACAACTGCAGCCGCAATTCCCGTCAATGGGGCAACTGCCGCAGACGGCAAACGGCATTTTCACTTTCAATTGCAATTACGGTGAACAGTTATCAATGGGCAATCCAATTTACAAAGACATGATAGTCATAATGTCGAGCTAAGACCTCTTGTTCACATTATCTTATGATATTATTACCAACTTACACAAAGGGTAGGTCAATGATTTTAAATACAACGCTTTTTTTGCCCAGCTTACCATTTTTCAAGACTTGAAGTTACAGAGAAAAATCCGCAAATGTGTAAAGAAATCTCACATCTTAAATTCAATTTATTCGCTTATTTGTGTTCAATTTTATTGGGACATGCATATTCGAATCAAAACGGAAGATATAAAGAAGATAAAGAAATACATATGTATGCATTGTTACCGATTCTGCTTTTCGTTGTCGATTATGTAATGGTGTCAGTAGTTTGTTTACTATAAGTAAACCATGAATAATTTTAATGTTGTAACAAAAAGTCACAAGGAAAATCAAAAAGCCGTTGCAAAAACGAGTAAAGCTCCCAAAAAATAAATCGATTGCAGATTCGATACCCTGTTATCGATGCCATTTGAAAGTGCGTTTGCAGCTCTGTAAGCTCGTACTTGCGTGCGTTCCGCTCTTTTAGCGTTATTTTTTCAAATAATTGCACACTTTAACAATTTGAATGTCTAATGAGTAGAATTATGGCAGAGATATAGCAGAGAAACTAATCTACAATATAAAACATTTCCATTTAAATTGGCCGCCTAGTAGCATTCGTGCGTTCATGCAAGAATTTATATACTTGGTCACACCGATAGGAGAACAGCTGACTTCTTGTGCGCGATACCTGTGAATAGTCTGACGCCATTGTGTACAAAAGTGTGTCGCTGTCGCAGTCGCCAAAAAAGAAAAGTCCAAGTCTTTTATAAATTGCCAAGAAAAAGGTCGTCGTTAGTGTTTATACATTTATAGCTTCCAAGGAAATCGACCACAAAAGGCCAAACACAAAATGGTAATAAATTGTGTGAGCGCACACAAAAACGAACTTAATTTTAGAAAAATGGTGCGCGAAAAATACGCAACTTTTATAGGTTTTTGGCTATATACAGTCGAGAAGCTTTTTCTTAACGAATGCTGCTGCTGCTGCTTGTGTTTGTATTTAAAAACGTACTAATTTGGCAACAACTTTACTTGTTAATTGCAGGGAAATGAAACGTCGCTGCCAATGGAAATGTGCTCGAATTGTAAGTAAATTTACCATTGTCAATGCCATTTTTGAAAGGAATTTGGCCCGATGCTGCTGCTCATAAATATGCATATTAAAACACGTTGCTACATTTAAATAATTGTGTGTCGACAAAATGAGCGCGTGCTCCGATATTTCTTGCCAACATTTCCAAATGCATTTGCACATTTACATACATACATACAGTTATTTGGCTAACTTAATGTTTGCCCAGAACTAGCAGCAGCTTTATGGGCAATTTATTTGCCAATGGAATGCGAGTTATGCTGAAATGACACTTGTTAGTTTACAGTTGCGTGCTGTCATTGAAATGTGTAAATGACACTTGTTAGTAATGCTGCGCGATTGGCTAGAGCGAGACAACAAATGTTGCCAAATTTTGTAAATATAAAGCTTTTATTAGTGTTTTGTTTACAGTTCGCAGAACAAGTGCTATATTTGTGTTTTTAAAATGAAAAAAAGTTGAATTTTAATCCAAAGAAACTAACGCGAGTCAAATGCAAATTAGCATTCAGCCTCTCTTGTTGAATATCAATACAATTTTCTTTGTCATCTCATTTTGGGGAATGGTCTAAAAATAAAGCGGTCACATTTTTGTACGGGCAGCCACTGCCACACAGGGCGCACACTTACACGTGCAACTCGAATAATTAGCTTATGAAATCACCTTGTGCTCGAAGCTCGAGCAAACGGTAAACAGTAGCAGCCACAACAAAATCAAAACAAAACCAAAAACTAATCAACTTTTATATCTATCGCAAACACACACAGTCGATGCGGATGAAATACGTCGGCTGGGCAAACGTTTCCGGAAACTGGATCTGGACAATTCGGGTGCACTGAGTGTGGATGAGTTTATGTCGCTGCCGGAATTGCAACAGAATCCGCTCGTGCAGCGTGTCATCGACATTTTCGATGCAGATGGCAACGGCGAGGTGGACTTTAAGGAGTTCATTCAGGGTGTCTCCCAGTTCAGTGTTAAAGGTGATAAATTGTCAAAATTGCGCTTCGCATTTCGCATCTATGATATGGACAATGACGGTTACATTTCAAATGGCGAACTGTTTCAGGTGCGTTCAAAACTACACTCCAAATGCGTTGCATACATCAAATATTAAATGTTATTTTTTATCAGGTCTTAAAAATGATGGTGGGCAACAATTTGAAAGACACACAACTGCAACAGATTGTGGACAAGACAATCGGTTTCGCGGACAAGGATGAGGATGGCAAAATCTCATTCGATGAGTTCTGTTCGGTTGTTGGCAATACGGATATACACAAGAAGATGGTTGTTGATGTTTAAGGCAAGCGGTGCATTGATCCCCGATGATGGCTACTGCTGCATATAGGTTAACGAGTAACGTGTACTTTTTTTTATATATATATGCATAATGCAAATATTTTTCACTAGTTACTATTTATTTTTCTTTATCTTACTCCTATTTTCATATGTATATTATTTGTTTTCTCTCTTTATTTTGTATTTAATTGTTTTTGTTTTTTTTTACATATTGTTATCAAGCTGTGCAGAACGAGTAACGAAATATTTACACAGCTGTCAGTGAGCCAATTTCAATCACTCGCTTTAACGCTCCTATGAAATAATATATATCACATTTTCTAAAAGAAAAACAAAGAAAAAAAAACAACACAATTTTTTAAAAGTTGTATCTCTAAGTCGTAAAGTAAAGTAATGAAAGGGAAACACGAACACAACAACAAACACAAAATTCATTGCATACACCATATACATATGTATTACTATATACATATTTGTGTATATACATTTAAATACATTTATAGGCAAGAAAGAAAATAATGAAAATTGTGCGCCTCCTACTTACATCCTTCTTAAAATATATATATAGTCATAATTTATTATACAACAAAATATACACGTAACGAATTGAATTGAATTGAATCAAAGCAAAAACTAAATTACAAATCGAAGTGAAGTGAATAAGCAAATAAAGCAACAAGTTGAGCGTTTTTAATCAACATATTTTGAATGCACTTTTCAATTCGGATTAAATGCAATCTTATAATCAAACGAGAGGCCCAACAGATTAAATACAAGCAAGTTGGTAAAGCACAAAAAGAGTGTTCATAAGCTTTAAACTGTAATATCTAATTTAAACTATTTGTGTGTGTGTGTGTGTGTGTGTGATTGAACGAATGTGTATCTGTGTGTGTGTGTGTGTATGTGTGTTTGTTGTGGTATGTTATGCTATTAAGATATCTGTTTACAATTTCTCTCTTAAAACCCTACTTTTTGTATGCCTCATTTTGTTAATTACTTCTAATTCTCCTGTGATTTGGCCAAAAACGAAATCTATACAAGTGTGCATGAAGATAAAAAAAAACAATGAACTCTGCTAGCCTCTTATATATATATATAATATATACATACTATATATTTACTATATTATATATTCATATACTCTTTATAAAACTTAATTTTATGGAGATTTTAATACACACAACAACAACAAAAACAACAACACGAAGAAAACTGTGCTATGTTCTTAACTCTTTTTTACTAATAAACAAATTGTGTAATATGAAATTATTAAGGGAAACAAAAAATATGATATGATATATAATAATAACAGATTTTCTCAATTATATTAATATAAATATCTATATTTAACATGTATATGGATATTGCATACATACTTACAACTAATTCTAATCAAGTTAACTTAGTAATTACATCAAAACAATATACGACAAAATCGAATAATTTATACATATGACGGTTGATTAACAAATTTTATACTTAACTTATATACAAAAAAAAAAACTAAACAAAAACCAAAAAAAAAAAAATACAACTCTAGTTAAAAGAATTACCGATATGCATGTTACAAATTTTACAATTAGCAAATTTTTTGCACAATCGCCATTCAATTTGTTAGCTAAACCTAATCAATTTTTTAAATAACAAATATTTATAACGAATGCAATTCGTAAGTCAGCCAAAGATACGAAATGCTCTTTAGCACAGCTGCAAAAAAAAAAAAAACAAACAAGAAGAATAACAACAAGTCTTAAAGGGAAACTCAGTTAGGCGGCTCGTTGAAGCAATAAATAAATATATTATATATATACTACTAAACGTTTCATGTTTAACAATTTATTTATGCTTTATGCTTAATGTATTTGTATTTCTTTATTCAACATTCATTTGCGTGGCGTCCTCTAGCGGCGGCAGATGCAAACTGCTTTCTTGTTGCAATAGCCGCCCTTGAAACGTTTAGCGATACAATGGAGAGCACAGGCTGAGTTTTTCACATTCCATTTGCTCAACAGATCGCAGGTGGCACGCTTTTGACGTGAATGCAATGCGGGTTCGGCAGTGTCTGCCACTTCAGCCACCTGGACCTCTGTTGGGGCCTGCTCCTGCTCCTGCTTCTGCTCCACGAGTTGCTGCTCGGCCACAGGATGTGCCTGGCTTGAATAGACAACCAGCACCAGCAGACTAAAGCACACCATAAACTTCATTGTTGTTGTGATTGGTTGGGATACTGTTTTGGAATTGATGATGCTACACCGTGTTGCACACAGTATTTATATAGCCAAGGTGTGCCTTTGTTTTTGTTCTGCCCACTAAAGGGATTCCCAATTAAATTTATTAAGAATTTTTGATATGCATGAACACGACTCTGGATCGGGACTTTTTGCGAAACGTGCTCGACTGATACGCAGTAAGTCCCAAGACTGTCAACATCTTTTCTATATCTTTGCTTTCATAAGACACTGATAAACTTACACAGTAATATTTCAAGATAAAGATTGTTGACAAAGAAAAGTAATTACTATCAAATGTAAATATATATATAGTAATATATACGATATGAGTTAGCTTAAACAAAAATATACATTGATTGACTTCTGTTATTCAATTTGAATTTGCCGCCTAATTACTCGTAAATATTCGGAGTTGTCACGAATCGTGCAAAATAATGCAATGTTGCCAACAGTGTTTTTTGTAATCAGCTGAATTTGATTTGAGCTCATTTGGCGCCAATTTCAATTAAAGTATTCGCGCACAAGTACCCATAGTTGTAACTACTCAAATGGGTATTTCACAATGTTGCAGTATCGTGTTTTGCCAGCCCTGGTAATTATCAGCATAAAAGTAAACAAGTCGGTTCAAATAAAGTTGCTGCTGGTTTTGAATGCTGTCTCCTGAGTTAGAAATCATCAAAAATGTCCAGCATAGATGGCATATATTCCCTGCGGTTGGTAATTGCCGATTTCTATATGGAGAAGCCGGTGTTTGGCCTGGATCCCTGCTACTCCGAGTTGCGCGGCAAGGAAATCAAACGTGTAAATAACATAAATAATATGAATTATTTTTAATACTAATATCACATGTTATTTTTAATGAAAGGTGCCCATTGTGCGCATTTTTGGGGCCAATGCTAATGGCCAGAAGAGCTGCATGCATGTGCACGGAGTCTTCCCCTACTTTTACATACCCTACGATAAAAGAGATTTTGAATCTGTGGAGCGGGGAATACTGCAAATAGCGATGCACCTGGACAAGGCCATCAATATATCTTTGGGCCAGGGCAGCTCCAATGCGCAGCATGTCTTCAAAATACAATTGGTGAAGGGCATGTGAGTTTGGTCCATCATATCCTCAAAGCAATAATTGTAATCCTCTCCCCCCTTAGACCATTCTATGGGTATCATCGCGCCGAGCATCAGTTTTTTAAGATTTATATGTTCAATCCTCGATTTGTGCGGCGCGCCGCCAACTTGCTGCAAAGTGGCGCCATACTCAGCAGGAATTTCAATCCGCACGAGTCGCATGTGCCGTACATTCTGCAGTTTATGATCGATTACAATCTGTATGGCATGAGCTATCTGCATGTGCCGCTCGAGATTGTCAAGTTTCGCAGGAATACAGATGAGGATGGTACGTATCTGATCTCTCAATCGCATGCGGCATAATCCATTCGACTGCGCTCTTTCAGTTGTGCCCTATGTGGATGTAAAACCCGAACAGCTGCTGGACACATCGATTGTTAAGAAGATGGCTTGCAGCGCCTTGGAACTGGATATTAATTCAAATTTCATACTGAATCGCTTTCAATTGGTCACCAAGAGCACTTCGACACACTCAAATCCGGGCATTGAGGCCATTTGGCATGATGAGCATGTGCGTCGCCAGAAACTGGCTCAAAGCCTTCCCGCCGGTAGCCAGAAATTAAATGATGTAAATGCTGAAATACAACTCGTGCTATTCATAACTCATTTCAATGTATTTGTTATTCAGCTGCCCGTGCTGCAAGTGCCGCCCACGCAGGAGCGACCCAATGTGGAAATTGCTGAGAGCGATAGTTTTTATCGAGCAGCGCTGGAGAGCAAGCTGCTCACCTTGGAGCAGACATTGAGCACGGATCAAACGATTCTGGATCAGACACAGATTAGCAATGTGAGCCATGCAAGCGTGACGATGCCAACGAACGCCAAGGAGCAGCGTCGACAATTCAATCTGCAGAAGCTGTTGGTCAACTGCGTGTACCCCGAGGAATGCACCCAGGAGGCACAGCAGCAGCTGATAAACGCCTCCGTCATCCAAAATCATCTGTCTGGCAGCGGTAGCTTGCAGAGCGTCGTACAGCAGCAAAGTGCCTCAAACGATGAAACTGCCTTCTTGGATGATACGCTCATCGATGAGCAGCTGATTCAATCTCAGGGTCCAGTGCCACATGATGCCACCTGTGAGTTGATGTTGCTTCTTTATTTTAAAAAATTAAATAAAGCTTACATTTATATTATATTTAAACAGTGCGCGAGGAGGATTTGGAACTGCTCGACGTGTTGCAACACCTGGAGGAGCAGAATGCAAATGAGCCGCTCATCGATTTGGACAGTTCGTTGGCGCAACTCTCACAGCAGCACAAGCAGTGTAAACCGTTAAAAACAAATACTTAATTGCTTAAATAATTAATTACCTGTTCTTTGCTTTTAGTTGAACTAACGCCTGAGTTGCTGGACAAGCAGACAGCCGCCGCAGCCGCACAGCAGCCGATCTCCGATGACGAAAGCGACAATTCGGATGAGGATACGGCGGCTGGCAATCTGCTTGACTTCTCTGTCGCGCTCGATGACATTGATGAGCTGCTCCTCAAGCTAAGTCAGAGTCAGCCCAAGTCAGCAGCCGAACCCAGTCAGCAACTGCAACTGCCGCAAATGGATGGCGCCGACGATCAGCAACTGCAGCGCACCCCCACCAAACTGAAACCCAAAATGCAACGCAGTCCGCCATGCACGCCCACCACGCCCAGGAGTCGCACAAGCATGCAGCAGCCACGCACGCCCAAATCGAAGAGTGCGGCCAAGAAATATGCACCACTGCCGCTAACCATCACCAGCAAATCGGCACAGAGTAAGTTGCATTAGCAGTTCTGGATTTAGTCTTAATTTTAACTAGTCTTTTATGTTGCAGAGAATGCAGAAGCAGCAGCAGCGACAGTTGCAATGTCAGCGGGCAGCAGCGTGAGGACACACCTCAGTCAGCAGCTGGAAACGGGTGTTCGAAGGTTGTTTGAAATACTCTATATCTAAGCTGTTCCTAAAAGTCATCTCCTCTCCCCAAACAGTCCAGCGCTAACGCTGCGCAAGAAGCTGGCCATAACGGAGCTGCGGCGCAAAACCATCTCCGCACCGCCAACCACTCGGGAGTCTAAAGTAGCACCGCAGTCGGATGAAGCGTAGGTCGATCAAATCATCAACTTCAACTTTACATATTTATTGTCAATTTTCCTAGAACGCCTCTAAGACGCAGCAGCCGAAATCGCACGCGAGATTTGGATAAAACACACATCGTTTGCTCCTTAACGCCGCGACAGAAGAATGCGCGCGTTTCGCATATCTTTGAGGCAACAGCCGAAAACACGGGAAGCACAGCGGAGACTACATCAGAACCCAAGAAACCACGGCGCAGTGCTCGTAATAGGACCAGACTGGTTATGGAGGAGGTGCCAACTCAAGCAGATCCTTACCTGGAAGTCCATCAACAGAATTCACCCGGCACTGCAACCAGCGATGATGAGGCAATCGTGTCCGATACGGAAAGCGATAGAAGTGTGCTCAAGCTGCGTAAAACCCCAAATTTGAGACGTTTGCGACGCAGCTTTCGCGATTCATTGCTAGCCAAAAGAGCGACGCCAACAAGCGAGAAGCCAACAAGTCCAATTGCAGAGGGTAAAATGATCGAGAGTCCAGTGATTCAAACTCCAGCGAGTAAAACAGCTGTGAGTGCTCCGAGTACAACACCAGCGAGTAATGTGAAAGAAAGTTTAACAAGTCACACTCTAGCGTGTAATATAAAAGAGAGTCCATCGCCTCAAACTCCAGCGAGTAAAAGCGAGGTGAGTCTACCAAGTCAAACTCCAGCGAGTAATGCGAAAGACCTTGTAACGAACCAAACTCCAGCAAGTGAAACGCCAACGAGTCTATTTGGTCCACTAAAGCACACACAAACAGAATATGCAAATGGAGCAAGTGACTCGCCACAATGTAGTCCACTGAGCAGTGCGAGTAATACACCGGAACTGATGAAGAGTTTCTATGAGCACTCGCTGGTTATCAACAGTCCATCCGTCTTCAGCGATGATTTGTCCAGTCCACTGCTACCCGCTCAATTCAAAATCGTTTCCAAGCAGAGTTCAAACAGCTCCGCCGATCCCAATGCGATTGTGATAGCACCGCTAGAACTACCGCCCTGCTATGAGGAGGTGCTGCATAGTTGTCACAAACTGGACATACCCGAGCATGTGTTCCAGCAGCCCTTCTACAGCAATCCGGCGGATGTTAGCAAAATGACGGAGGTTGGTTTTCTGGTGCTGCGCATACCGGGCAACAAACTCAGCGATCTGGAGGCCTTCCAAAGCAGCGTCCTGGACAGTAAACGCGGTCTGGCCGCTTGGCGGCGCAGGCAATTGGTTGGAATTGGTGGAGCGGCCATGTTGCAACGCTATCGCAGCGAGGAACAGTTGCGAACGTATTTCAGCAGCGAGCAGCGTCTGGTGATGGCGCCAGCAATGAGTCCTCCGAGCAAACAGGATGCCAAAATCTGGCTAAAGGCCAAGCAGCTGCTGAAGGAGGGAAAGGAACGGGTGCTGACCACTGATGTGGATAGTCCCATTAAAATAAAGCGTCAAAAGATTACCATGATGCTTAACGAATATGACGGCAATGCAAGTGGTGAGGAAGATATGGAGCTCAGGTGCAGTGGATTAACCCTAACGCCCATGACGCCACAGCTGAGTGAATCATTTAAGCAACAGGCCAAAGGCACGCCACTTAGCAGCAAGGGAAGGACTGGCAGACGCGGGACCAAGCTGCAGTTCCATGCAGTGCAGGATGAGGCGCCGGTTAGCAGTCAGTCGAGTGAACAGAGTGTCGCCAGCAGCGCCGCTCTGGATGCACTCGAGCGCAGTTCGTTTGTGCGCCAGCTGGAGAGCGTCAGCAGCAACGGACGCAACAGTAACGAGCTCAGCTTTGGCCTAAATCATGCCTCGCTGGACAACACCTTCGGTTTCAAGGTCAATCTGGAGAATCTGCAGCAGGCCAAGGCGGATATTGAGGTGAGTCGGAGCCAGCTGGAGAGTTGCAGGCCAATGTTTCAAGTCTTCTCGTTTGCAGTGCAACTATTTGACCACCATGACGCTGGAGGTGTTTGTGCCGACGCGCGAGGAACTGCAGCCAGATCCGCTGCACGACGAGATACGCTGCCTGTTCTATGCCATCGAGCACAGTGTGCCGACGAGTGCGGATGCAGAGAAGTCACTGCCCAGCAAATCCTGCGGCTATATTATCGTCAACGATGCACAGGATTTGTTCGCCGAGGGACGCCATCATGGCCTGGATGCGGATATTCAAGTGCAGGTCGTACAAAGCGAGGCACAGGCTTTCGAGGCGCTACTGACGCTCTGCACGCGCTGGGATGCAGACATCTATGCTGGCTACGAGATCGAAATGAGCTCCTGGGGCTACATCATCGAGCGCGCCAAGCATCTGTGCTTCAACATTGCTCCGCTGCTGTCGCGTGTGCCGACCCAAAAGGTGCGCGACTTTGTCGATGAGGATCGCGAACAGTTCACCGACCTGGATGTGGAGATAAAGCTCTGCGGCCGCATTCTGCTTGACGTGTGGCGTCTCATGCGCTCCGAAATTGCGCTCACCTCGTACACCTTTGAGAATGTCATGTATCACATTCTGCACAAGCGTTGCCCCTGGCACAGTCCACGCTCCCTGAGCGACTGGTTCGCCTCGCCCTGCACACGCTGGATTGTGCTGGAGTATTATCTGGAACGTGTGCGCGGCACATTGTCGCTGCTCGATCAACTGGATCTGCTGGGGCGCACCAGTGAGATGGCCAAACTGATTGGCATTCAGTTCTACGAAGTGCTCTCCCGTGGCTCACAGTTTCGCGTGGAGAGTATGATGCTGCGGTGGGTGCAAAGCGATCCATAAATATTCCATTTTATATTGTCCTGAACTCTCTAATTTGTTTCCACAGCATTGCGAAGCCAAAGAACCTGGTCCCACTGTCGCCCAGCGTGCAGCAACGAGCTCATATGCGTGCACCAGAATATCTGGCGCTCATCATGGAGCCGGAGTCACGTTTCTATGCAGATCCCATGATCGTGTTGGACTTTCAGAGCCTGTATCCCAGCATGATTATTGCCTACAACTATTGTTTCTCCACGTGTCTGGGTCGTGTGGAGCATCTGGGCAGCAGCGGCACCTTCGAGTTCGGTGCCTCCCAGTTGCGCGTCTCGCGCCAGCAGCTCCAACAGCTGCTGGAACGTGATCTGGTGACTATATCACCTTGCGGCGTTGTCTTTGTCAAGAAAGAGGTGCGTGAAGGCATTTTGCCGCGCATGCTGACCGAGATCCTGGACACGCGACAAATGGTGAAGCAGTCGATGAAGCTGTATCGAGACAATTCGGCGCTGCAGCGTGTGCTGCACTCGCGCCAACTGGGCCTCAAGCTGATGGCGAACGTGACGTACGGCTATACGGCGGCCAATTTCAGTGGTCGCATGCCCGCTGTCGAGGTGGGCGACTCGGTGGTGTCAAAGGGCCGGGAGACGCTGGAGCGCGCCATCAAGCTGGTGGAGCGCAACGAGAAGTGGAAGGTGCGCGTCGTCTATGGCGACACGGACTCTATGTTTGTCCTGGTGCCGGGTCGCAATCGTGCGGAAGCCTTTCGCATTGGTGAGGAAATCGCACAGGCTGTCACCGACCTGAATCCGCATCCGGTCAAACTGAAGCTGGAGAAGGTGTATCAGCCGTGCATTCTGCAGACCAAGAAGCGCTACGTCGGTTACATGTACGAGACGGCGGACCAGCAGCAGCCCGTCTACGAGGCCAAAGGTATTGAGACGGTGCGGCGCGACGGCTGCCCGGCGGTGGCCAAAATGCTGGAGAAGGTGCTGCGGCTGCTCTTCGAAACGGCCGACGTTAGCCAGATCAAGCAATATGTGTGCAGGCAATTTACCAAGCTGCTCTCCGGACGCGCCAATCTGCAGGATCTGATATTCGCCAAGGAGTTTCGTGGCCTCAACGGCTACAAGCCCACCGCCTGTGTACCGGCACTTGAGATGACGCGGTGAGTCAAGAAACCAGACAAGTCACCGGACTCTTATTCCAATTAGAAAATGTCAACATTCCACAGCAAATGGATGCAAAAGGATCCGAGACGTGTGCCGCGTCGCGGCGAGCGTGTCCCCTTTTGCATAGTAAATGGGCCGCCTGGAATGCAGCTGATCCGTCTGGTGCGCAGTCCCCACGAGTTGCTGGGCAACGAGGGCTACAAGGTGAATGCCATTTACTACATAACCAAGGCCATTATTCCGCCCCTGAATCGCTGCCTGCTACTCATTGGGGCCGATGTGAATGATTGGTAAGCAGCTGGCTTAACTAGATAAGAAGAAAGATCTTTAATCCCTTTGGGCTGTCGCCAGGTTCACCAATTTGCCGCGCAAGCTGCTGATGACGCCGGCGCTGTCCACAGCTGGCGAGCTAATGAATCGGGGCAGCGCAAAGTCTACCATCTCGCAATATTTCTCCACAACCAATTGCATCATTGACTGTGGCCGCCAGACCAAGGCGGGCATCTGCACGGATTGTGCCCCCAATGCCAGCAAATGTGTGGTGATCCTGCAGACCAAATTGGCACAGCTGGAACGAGGCTATCGGCTGACCCAGCAGATCTGCCAGGCCTGCTGTGGCCGGCTGGGTGACCTGCAATGCGGCTCCTTAGATTGCCCGGTGCTGTACGTGTTAGAGGTAAAGCGGCGGGATCTGCAACAAATGCCCCACATACGCAAACAGCTCGAAGAACGATTCTGAGATTTGTATATATATATATATATATATATATATATATGTTTATTTAACTTTTGGTTTAATAAAAAAGTTGAAAAACTGCGCGTAAATCCTCCATTGTCGGCAGTCAGTTCAATGTGTAAATAGCTTATATACTAAATATGCTTTATGCATGTTTCAACTTATTTTATGCATTGTTAACTATTCGTATTTCTTGTTAGTTGAAATGTTTTTTTTTTAATTGTATAAATCAATTTAACGATGATAGATTCCATTTCGGCTTAAAAATAATTTTTTTGTATGTGTGTTTGTGATAATAATATTCAAATGAAAATGCAAACTTAAAACAAAATTTAGTAAATTATAAACGTTGAAATTTATCAATTCTCCAATGTGTTTAACCAAATTAAATAACAATTATATGTATGTACGTATGTATATATCCATGTACGACATGAGTAGTTTATAGTTCTCCATTTTTGATTTTGATCGTGGTGTGGCCCTGATTTATCATTTATTATTATATAAACAATTTGTAATTGTATATAGATATTAAATTGAGCGCGTGTTTTGCTGTTTATAAACAACATTTTTCTGATTAAAATTAAAAACATTTCTTGTACAAAAAAAAAAAAAAAATAGATCATTTCAAAAATTGTTTGACAACCTGCAGGAGAGCAGTAGTTGTCCACTCCATTTGTTGTTACGACTCTTACATATCATCATCATCATCATCCATTTCGAAGATGAGAGCATTTTTAGAGTCAGCCTCAATGGGTTTAGTATCCTCTTCGTTGTTGTTGATCAAGTGGGCATTGGCGGTCTGTGTGTAGAGGATCATGCAAAAAGAGTTAATTAGAAAGGGTAAGGAAACGTCCATATAGTAAGTACATAGCCTATTTGAATTAAACATTTTATGCTAAGTCAAAAGCAATGCAATGCTTAAAGCTAATCACTCAATTACAAGTTGATTTGCATATATTTCGCACAAATTGCAGTAAAACCCAAGAATGAAAACAATTGTTGTCATTTGCTTGCTTGACCTTCGTGGAACGTAAATTTTCCGCTTAACGAACCTAAATCGCAATAGCACCGTGCGACATACCAGAATAAAGTGGTTAGTTATTTGCTTTAGTTTCGAGCTAATTCGCAATTTACTTGCACCGATCAACCTGAACTAGGGAAATACATACAATAGATTCTAACACGATGTCTAAACAAATATAAATTGGTGTTTAACACTCTACTTAATAATCAATATTTGCGTCTGCAAATTAAATTAGCTTCATTTAGCGAATCAACACAAACTGATGAGTTTACGAAATCATCTCAAGTCATAAATTCACCTTGTTGGCAGTCTGCTGCCCATTGGAGGCGTGCTCCACCTCCTCGTAGTCGGCAGAGTCGCCCTCGCTGACGCGGCGCTGTTGAGCGCGCAATTTGCAATCGCGACGCTTTTGATTCTTCTTCCGCTGTCCCAGTATGCTCGAGTCGAGCCTAAAAATAGAGATGCGAGAATTTGATTAGACCCACAATTGAGATTTGCGTTCTATTCTTAGACGCACCTGAACATCTTTTTCATGATGTGATCATTAAATCTAACAGTCTTTTTGCAGCTCTCCGACAGTTCTGCATCCTCGGGTATGTCGCCAAAGGATTGGGAGAAACCGATGCCAGCCGCATCCACAGAGCATGAATACGAAGAAGAGCAGTCATCGATCGATGAGCTGCTCTCGGAAATGGACGGACGCGGTCCATAGCGACTGAAACGCTTCAATATGCCACGTTGAACGCTGCTGCTGTCGTTGCACTCCGAGTAGCTACGCTGCTTACGCTGTGGCAGCTTCAGCGTTGCCATCGGCACCGAGATGGCGGCTTTGGGCGAGTTCTCAGGCAGTTTTAGTTGCTGCTGCTGCTCCTGGTGTTGTTGCTCCGCCTTAAGATCCTCAAATGCGGATTCGGAGAGCGAGCGTTGTTTCTTGTTACGCTTGCGCTGCTTCTTGTTTCCCTTTTTCAGTTGATGCTGCTGCTGTTGTTGATGTTGCTCCTCTTCTTCCTCCTCCTGCTCTTGTTGTTGTACTTGCTGTTGCTCGTGGTGCACTTGCTTACTAAGGTCCTGTGGAATAATAGTCACATCGAATGATTCGTCTACCTCATTACGATGGATGCTACTGTGCAGTGATTTGTTCAACTCTAATATACGGTTCTCATTCTCAATACTGTTCTTGCACAGAGGAAAGCAATCATACTCAGTGAGATCAGTGGCATTAGGTCCGACCAGATAGGTATCCAGTGTCTCACAGGGCGCGGTGATGTACACTCTGAGGACGACATTATAGGCCGAAGCACCTGTCTCGACGTAATCGATGCGCACCTGGGGATCAGCTGCATCGGGCAGCTGCATTAGGAACGCATAGTTAGTGGGATAATAGCCACCGCCAATGGAGGCGAACTTTAGATGCACACTGCGTGCCTGATTATTTATCACTGTCTGCATCGAGTCCGGCTGCACATTGCGCACGTGCAGCACAAACACCATTACATTCCCCAGAGTATTGAAGTCAAAATCAGCGGCCATCAGATAATGCTGATCTGCCTTCAGGAACGACTGGAACGGGGGGACTAATGGACGAGAAAGACAGAGAATGAAACAAGTGAGCACAAACTGTATCTAAAACTGGACTATCTGGGAGCATACAGTTAGTGATTACCCTAAACTATTACCACTAAGCAATCAATACATAGAGGCGTCAAATCGACTTAAAACTGCATCAGGTTTTTTTCAAGCTGGGCGACGCGACATTGTCTAGTGGAAATCTTAAAATGGGTATCATTGTCTCGACATGCAAAATACATGCTAACAGCCGTCTACCTACTGTCACATGATCCCGTTGAATCCTATCTTTGTATGTATGCGTGACCTTCGTATGTGTGACCTTAGAGAAACAAAGAATGCTGGATATCTTGTCAATGTAAAATAGAATGCCAGCTCACACGCAAAAAGACAAGGGTAGAGGCCCAGGCTGGGCCCAGGTTCTGAAAAAAACCTTATGCACTTTTTTGTCGATTTGACGCGTATATGTATTCATTGCTTAGTGCTATTACTTACATTCATCGAAGTTATCAGTTTGCTTCTGTTGCAACGTTGTCAACTCAACGATGGCATCGCTGCCGGCTTCCTCGTCTTCGGCAGGCGAATCGCTGTTGGAGTTGAGCTCCACGCCGCTATCCTCGCGACTAAGAATGCGCACATTGTCGTGCATTTCGCGCTGCTCGCGAGCCGTGGAACGCACCACGGGTAGCGTTATGCACAGACGCCTGTGCTCGGTGTCGAAACGGGCACTGCCCGACTTGTCATTCACGGTGTAGGGCAGATCCAACTTGAGACGATATTTGGCTCCCGAACGCTCGCTGAGCAAATATACAGACTTCTCCGTCACATCCAGTTGACAGTCGGCTGTCGAGCTGAGCAGCGGCAATTCGATTTCGACGACGAGTGCACGTGGCATAGTGACCTGGAGCTTGGCGTCCAGTTCATCTGTGTACTGTGCCATATCGATACCGTGACTGTGCTTGATACAGTACTTGGGCACCGCAAATGTTGGCGTCGTCGTCGCATTTTTCTTCAAGGGCAGCACTTTGGGCTTGCCGTCATTTGCCTCCGGTTTCTTGGGGAACGTGTGCTCCAAGGGATGGGGTTCGCGCTCCTCGGCCGTGTCATTCTTGGCCAGCTTGCGTATCACAGTGGCATGCGGTTCGCCCTTGTAATCGAGTTTGGGATACTTGAGATTGACACGATCTAAATTTACATTAAACTCGCGTTCCACCCCATCCAATGCGGTGTCTATCAGACATTTGCGGAACTGTGAATTACGCGTACCGAGATGCAATGCATCCGGATGAAAGACGACGTCGAAGACCTTGCAAAGCTTCTTGTTCGCATCAATATCATCGCGAGGCGGTGCCTGGGCCATCGGTATGGACCAGGTGAGGCCTTTTTCGCCCGTTTGAGAATTCATGGCAACCTCATTGTTGGGCCGCTCCACAACCGGTGAGCTGCAAATATTGACGAAACACTTTAATTCGCCATCGATGGCCGTTTTAACCACAAAACCGGGCTTGGGATGTATAAATGTGACATCGACGCCACGCTCCTTTTCCAGTTGGGTTATCTCCTGTTCGTAGATTTTACGATTATCGGGATCTTGGAGTTCCTCCACGTATTCGGAGAACAATTTGCGAAACTCTTCGTCTTGCAAGGCGAGACGCATACGATCGAACTCGTCCTTGGTTATGTCCATCTTTTCATTGCCGTGGATCTTTGAGTGTTTATTGCGTACGGAAGCGGCCGACATTGCTTCAAATGCTCAAAATGCGCACTATCACTATCACTATCACTGTATCACCCTCTTGCTCTTTTTTTTATTATATTATATTTTATGTTACACTTCTCTTTTTTATCAAATAATTTTACAATTATTAAGAAACACGTAGCCGTTTTGAAATGCGAATAAGTTCTGTTATTTATTTATTATTGTTGCTGTTGTGTATTATGTTCTAGTGGTTTCTGTAAAAATAACAAAAAAAGAGAATTTATAGCTTAAATTATTACAGCTGATGCAATAATATAAAACACACATACACAAGTATGCAAACAATCGAGTAGTCGCTTATCACTCAATTGTCGTAGGCTACCAAATAACACCAATAAATACTATCCCTCACCCCTTTATCAACCGGCACACATACACACATATATGTATACGAATTTGTATACATATGACGACACTAAATGCGCTCTTTCGTGCTCTCTCCCTCTCTGTCAGCACAATTTGCCGGTTGTATTGCGGTGATTGCTTTAATTTGCAAATCAACTGTAAAATTTAATATTATATAAAAGTGTGTACATTATGTAACATATTTGAAAAGAAGCAGACAAAATAGAAAAGAACACGCAGTGGAACCATGCGTTTTTTTATTGATCACAAGCCAAAGTAAAAAAAACGTACTGCGTAGTTTGCCGTTTTGTTGTGTCCGTTGCTTCGTGTCTGTGAGTGCTGTTGGTGTTTGCTTCGCAAGCGAATTTTTACGAATGAGCGCCAGAAACGCCGGCAAATACAGCAGAGGCCGAATGCTAAAGTGTTGGAAAAGTGTGCAGAGAGGCAATGGGAGGTGCTAGCTAAATAACCAGGGGCAACAGACGCAACTAACCAACCACTTGCCCTCAATTGTTTGCGTTTGCTGTCGTCGTTGTATGTCGTTTAGCGTTTAGTTCTGTATACATAATGTAATGTATGTATGTGTATGCTTTTATGTGTTGTGAATGGGATATCAAAATAAAATATGTATGTATGTAGAGCTCGATAAGTCGACACAACGCAACTAATGTGTGTAAGCGCAGAGAAGAAAATATGGGGAAAATGATTACAGTTACGTGACCAAGGAGGGGGAGACAGCGCACACGTGTGTGTGTTGTCTTCAATCAATCAATACCCTCAAATTGTGTAGTTTGATCAATATCGATATGAAGTACGGGGGAAATTGATGGGTTTTCTCAATGCTGTATTTAAGTGTGGCCCACATTGTGAAACCGTTCCGAATGAACTTAGAGCAGGCAGGATTTACGTTGAAAATTGCCCATGTTAAATAAAGTAGACAACCTGCCCCAACTTAAACAAGATGAGAAAACTCAGTGACCATTCAGGTTTTACAGAAAGACAATTGTAGAGACACAAGAACTAGACTCGAGGCTACATTTTCTTAGTCTTCACACACATTCAAATGCAGCACACACACAGCTTACGTACATATAATTAAAAATTTATATTTTTATATACATACTTGTATTAGACTGTCGATGAATATTGTGCGCAAATAACACTATTCAATTTTATAATTTTTTTTTATTGCTGTGCAAATGCTTTTGAAGTTTAATTCAGAATTCTTAGAAGTTTTTCAGCTGATCAATTTTTTCCAGGCGAAGCAAGCTGAAGACCGGCTAAGTGTGACCTGAGTGATGTGACGACAAGAGCCTTAAATAGTAAACTCCAATAGAATTTGGTATTTGCGATCAAATGTTAACGGGGTCACACTAATCATTTGAGTTAACATTACAGCACATGTTAAAATAATGGGGTGCCCACATCTGTCTGGCTAACTGTTGGTGTAGGGCAACGCCACACATTTTAGTGTTGGGTAAAAAACAATGGCAATGGAGTCAAATTTATTTTTGGTGTTTCTGTTGTCATTTTTTTTATATAAAAATGCAAAAGGTGTGTTAAATTCTCTTCCCAAGTGTCAAACAATGCATGTGCAATGGATGTGACCGTTTTTTCACGCTCAGTTGTACGGCCTTAATAGCGGCAAAATAAGCTGAAAAAAAATTATGCTTACGCTGCTGCTTCTGATTTGTTTGTTTGAGTGTGTGTGTGTTTTGGGCCACAATTTGTTTTCATATGCTACTCTATTGACCAATTGCGCCTTGTATAATGCCAAATGTGTGACAAAACAACCCTCCAGTGGTTTAAATAACATGCAAATAATGCGCGAACCCAAAAATATGTATTATATAAATTTGTAAAAATGCTGATTGTGGGTGAACGTAGCATAAAATGCATTTAATCCCCACACACACATGCGTATCACTTGTGTATACACAAACGTGTGTGTGTGTGTGGAGTATTTCTAGCCTGTTTGCGTGTGTGTGAGTGTGTGTTACTGTTATTTATATCATTGTTCTTGCAGCGGAAATTAGTGGACTTTTGCTAGACGAGCAACAGGATATGGACATGGAGTTGCCACCACACATCAATGGCAAAGAATTTCCAGCAATACCACACAACTCCTTACTAACGCATCCCAGGTAATTGCTCAAAAAATAGTTCAATAAACTTAATCAAATTAGAGCCATGCGATATAGTTTTTAAACTGGAAATTTAAATTGAATCCGACTTGTTATCGCTAAGAACTCCTCTAACCACCCATTTTAATATTCCCCACTCATTCAAATGCTGCACTCTAAATAATAAAAGGAGACATGTTAAGAGTAAGCGACGCATGAAAAGAAGGTAAAACTTTCAAGAATTTGCCGGCCTTTTCTCATTAATCATACACATATTTTGTGTTTTTGCATTAATTATTTATTTAATCTACAATTTTTGAATCATGTACAGATTAAAGTGTTACGCCTGTGAGCCGCCCTGTCTCAATCCCAATGAGCAAGCCCACACATGCCAGAATGCCGTACAGGTGAGCGTACATCAAATTAATTATTATTTTCGGATCAAACTTGAATTCTTTTTGTATTTATAGTGCTGGAAATCAAGAACACGCGATGCCGACGGCGAGGAGAAAGTCTCTCGTGGCTGCACCACGGCGCCAGATCAATTGCCCTTAATTTGCAATCAGAATGTGCGCAATAAGTTGAATGGACCCTCGAAGCGGAACACAGCGAAATTCGTTAATGTTGTGTGCTGTGCCAGCGATTTTTGCAATGACGGCGAATTTCCCGAACTGCCACCATTTGTTAGCAGCGATGTGGCCACGGTGATCACCGCCGACAGCAGCAACATTAGCAAAATGACCGCCGCTATCCTGGGTCCATTTCTGATAATTATGGTTATGGGTGCGGTGGCTGTTTATTTTATGCGGCGGAGCCATCGCAAACGCTTAGCGGCAACGCGCATTAAACAGGATCCGGAATCATATTTGGTTAACGATGAACTGCTACGCGGCACCAGCGCCGGCGACAGCACTTTGCGCGAGTATCTGCAGCATTCGGTGACTTCGGGTTCCGGCAGTGGTTTGCCGCTGCTCGTGCAACGTACCCTGGCCAAACAAGTGACGCTCATCGAGTGCATTGGCCGTGGCAAATACGGCGAAGTTTGGCGCGGTCATTGGCACGGTGAGAGCATTGCCGTCAAAATATTCTTCAGTCGTGACGAGGAGTCCTGGAAGCGTGAAACGGAAATCTACAGGCAAGCATTGGGTTTAACTTGATATATTCCAAATTCTCTATCAATTAAGTATAAGAAATTTATCAAAGGCAAATATTTATTTATAAATATATATATTATCGCTTTTAATTCTGTTGATCGGTAGAGATAGAGTTATACATTGCAATTGACTTCCTACAATTCCTTTTATAGGGTATAGTTTTGGTCGTGATTGTCAACCACAAGTCCTTACCTATTTTTTCGTTTTGTTTAAATTTTCAGCACCGTGCTGCTGCGTCATGAAAACATACTTGGCTTCATTGGCTCCGATATGACGTCCCGTAACTCGTGCACGCAGCTGTGGCTAATGACCCACTACTATCCCCAGGGTTCACTGTTTGATCATCTGAATCGGAATGCACTCAGCCACAACGATATGATCTGGATCTGTCTGTCAATTGCCAATGGGCTGGTGCATCTGCACACCGAGATCTTTGGCACCGAGGGCAAGCCCGCAATGGCGCATCGGGATCTAAAGTCAAAGAACATATTGGTCACATCGAATGGCACTTGTGTCATAGCCGATTTTGGTTTGGCCGTTACACACTCGCATGTCACAGGACAACTTGATATGGGCCATAATCCCAAAGTGGGCACAAAGCGTTATATGGCACCCGAGGTCCTCGATGAAAGGTATTCTTATTTATTTATAATAAGGCAATAATTTGTAACTGATTCTATTTGGTGATTCTAGCATTGACATGGAATGCTTTGAGGCATTGCGCCGAACTGATATCTACGCCTTTGGCCTGGTGCTGTGGGAGGTGTGTCGTCGCACTATTTCGTGTGGTATTGCCGAGGAGTACAAGGTGCCCTACTACGATGTGGTGCCAATGGATCCCAGCTTCGAGGATATGCGCAAAGTGGTCTGCATTGACAATTACCGACCATCCATACCCAATCGCTGGAGCTCAGATTCGGTAAGTACATTTGCACAGCATATACGTACTACTAAATCCTTAACCATTGTCGACTTTCTGTCGTTCCAACAGCTCCTTGCCGGCATGTCGAAGCTAATGAGGGAGTGCTGGCATCAGAATCCGAATGTTCGCTTGCCAGCGCTGCGCATTAAAAAGACTATACATAAGTTAGCTTCCGTTGACGAGAAGATACGTTTAGACTTTGATGAGGTGTGCGTTTAGTAGCTTTAGGTAGTTGATTTAAGTATATTATTAATTAGTCTAAGCGACATTAGTTGAGTTCATTTTGCTGGCAGCTAAGTTTCATCATACATACACATACATATATATTATTGAAGTTAGTTTTATATATTTTTCATATTTCATTAGTCTGTACATCGTCTGCATTAATCGAGATTTAATTTTGTGCCTTCGAAATTGCCTTAAATGTAAATCAATCTTGACTAGAAGTATCATCAAAATAAGTTATTATCATTAATCTGCCCATCTGGATGCTGCTCCCAGAGAGAGAGTTTTAAAAAATCCTTTTTGTTTTTCATTTCAAGTGCCATTACAATTAAGAATTGGTAAAAACCACAACACATTTTTACATTACACCTAAGCTCACTTTTTACACCTACACCCCCTCAAACAACTATTCACACACGCCACACACAACCAATGAAAATTAAGGAGCTATCGAGCAGCTATAAAGAGAGTATTGATATTAAGAACAATAGACACTGAAAAACAACACACATATACACACTCATACACACACATAGAGCAGAGCACCTAGTTAAGAGCATATGCCTGTACATGATCAGTTCCCCACTACATATAGAAGATACGATTACGAGTATACTTTTTGTATATTGTACAAATGCGCGCTAATTAAGTTGTAAATGTAGTTTACAAATGACTAAGATACTATCAACAAATAAAATACACTTCCTAATTGTTAAGTAAAGGCTAAAAATGTTTAATTATTTATAAATTCCAAAAAGAAAAACACTGGCAACAATTTATATGCTTAAAAACATATATTAATGCACTTTAATATATTAACATAAGTTAAAGATGGCTTTTCAACTTGGCTGATCCTTTCATCATCCATATAGCAATGATTATTGGCCATTGGCAGTTAGTAGGCGGAAAGTCTCGTTGTTTTGCTCATCGAGGAAGAGCAGCTTGAAGATATCATTAAAGAAGTCGGGATAGTAGTCGCAGGCACGCTTGCAGTCCGGCGTCCAGTTGATCTCCAGCAGTTGCGGCTGAATCTTGCGCTCCTCATCTCCCTTGCCCGTCCAGCCCAGCATAATGTCCGCGGCATACAGGGCACGGGACTGAGCACATGATGCTAAGCCGCAGGGCGGCGGCGCTTGACAGGCACACGCGAGCACCTCGTGCAGCATGCCGCAGATTTGTTGCTCCAGCAGGGTCCAGTCGTGCTTTGGATACTGCTGGCGCCACATGTCCATAAAGTCATCGCATTGCACATGATGCAGTTGTGCCTCTTCCTGGTAATTCATAACCGTAAAATGCTTCTCGTAGTCATCGAATGTGTCCAGCGCAAAGGGTCGATTGGCGAAGCGTAGGTAAAACTTTCGATGCACATACGCCTCCAGTGGCTTCACTCGCTTTAGCAGTATCACATAACGAACATCGAACTTGACCCGGGCACCGTTCAGCTCGTCGCGTTGGAAGAGCACCGGACGTTCGATGTACTTCTGTGCGATTTTAGGACCGGTTGCGGGCAGACGGACTATCTGTTTGATGTTGTCCGTGATGTGCGTGTCCAGGCCACGTGCCAAGTTCCACGGTTTGATAATCCAATGATTGTCCAATTGCTTGGCCGCCCGCTGCTGATAGTAGGCGACAAATTCGCGCAGTTCCGTGCTCAGATTATAAGTGGTGGGTAGCCACGCCGGATACGTGTCCAGCGTCTCAGCATTGTGATGCTCCTTTGCTGCACGGCGTCCCACAATGCTCAGCAGATCCTTGATGGTGATCACATACTCGAAGGGAAACTGATTAATAAACTTGTTCGGAGTTTCACGCGAAAGCTCACCGAAATGCTTATAGTGACAGGTGAGCCAGAGCACATCTGCATCCTCAGGGTTATCGACCAACACAAATTCGGGCGCTGTAAGATGCTCGTTCAGCACATCATACTGGGCATACACCTTAAGGGGATCACAGCGCGTTGAAGTGGCGATGACAGCTGCCGAGTCAACTTGCTCTGGATACGTTTCCGGTATGTGTCCACTGGCAAAGTAATCGGCACTGGGCTCCACTTGCAAAAAGCTTTCACCACTCAAATCACAGTCGCTCCACGGCAGCAGGAGAGCCGGGCGCTGTGCAGCTTCCTTCGACACATACTCGGCAAAGTCACGCGTCACTGAAGCCCCCTGCTCACAATCCCTAATGGGAAACAGCAAGCTGTAGGTTGTGTGTGTGTTTACGTAGAGCAGTGGCACCACACGGAAACTGGGCTCATCCGAGTGATTGACAGCTGAGCCAACCTCATCCATGACATACCAAATGGGCATGCGCTCCTCATCGCTCAATCCCTCGCTGGCAATGGAATACGCATGACAATATCGCCACAGACGTCGTAATATTTTCTCAATGCGCTGCTCATGCTCCAAATCCACGCCAGTGATGGCAGACAAGCGATCCGTCAGCTGTGGATATTGTTCCAGTTGTTGGCGCGCACTATTCAGTCGAAATGTCCAGGCATGATCTATTAAATATATGGCCTGAGGATCGCTTGCCTTGATGCCCTGCTCGCGTGCAACTGCCAGAGCAAACGCCGGCTTGGCATTGTCGTCATCATTGGCATCGAAGCACTCGTCCTCATCGTAATCGATGAGCATCAGCTGCAATGCTTCCCCGGCATCAAAGTTATCCGTGGACAGCTTGCGATATAGGGCCGGCCACAAATGCAGCGGCACACCCGATGATTCCAATTGCGGCTTGTGCTGCGCCACAAATTCGTTGTATTTATTAATTCCATCCATGTCGCGTGCTAGGTGCAAAAGTCCGCCCGGTCTGTGGTTCACATTGTGTTAATATACCAAAAAGATATACCAACAAAATACCAAAGATCAGGACTTTTTTTTTACTTATGATACTAACTATCGATAGTCATTAGTTAAATAACAAATGGAGTTTAGGGGCAACTATTCCAATATGACAGCAAAAAAAAGTTCTCTTATCATAAACATAAATGGAGTTTAGCCGCGACTATTCAAATATGATAACTGCCGACCAGTGTTGGTAGTTTGTAAGTATGACTGCATTTTGCCGCTCAAAATGAATACCAAACTAGAACATCTGTCAGGGTTGCGGGAGGTCGAACAGCTGTTGTGCTAGTTTGACTTGGTGAGCAATTATAAATAAATGACAACAATATAGAATTTCACCATTAGAAAAATTTTGAAGTGAGAGGAGGTGGGCGCATATGATACCAGCTGGCAAGCTTAGGTCGAAAAATTCACAGTCATCGCAACTCAGCACTTAACGAAAGGGGTATATATACCTAGTCTTATGCTCCACTAAGGAATATCGCGTAAACGCTTTAACGCAGGCGCTGACTGTGTGTTAGTGCAAAGACATTCTAAATTCTCGCTCTCCTGGCAAGCGGTCAAAAATTAACAACAAAAACAAAAAAGAAAAAAAGAAATTAAATGAGTGGCACGCTGTCATTGCCAAACAACGCCACAGGCGCTACAGATGCTTTTGCCGAAGATCCGACTATGGACGTAGAGGTAAGACAAATTAAGGACGCTCCAGGATCTCGTCGCAAACAATGACCAACATTGATTTTTCTTTAAAAAAAAAATGGAAATAGGTTTTATTTTGTCACTTAGCAACCACAAAATGCCAACACTAAAATGCGATATGAATTGTAGTTAATTGCGCAGTTTCAATGTGAACGCGATCGCTGCGCCCATTAGGTAATCCAAGCCCATTTGGCGCCACTTCCGGTTTTGTTGCAGCTGCGGCAGATCTGGATTCTTTACAAACCCTTCTATAACGCGATAATCTTTCTTTATTTTCAAATCAATATTTCCTTTATTTTTATGTATTTTCAAAATTGTCAGAAAGATAATTGAGATCTATGAAAAATTAATGTGTTTAGAACCATGTCTTAATAAATAATTGTGAAATTTTTGTTTATTTTCTATACATTCTCGCTTACAGGCTCCGAAAAATAACGGTTTCTTTCTATGGCAATGGTTTTGTAACTGGACGTCGACATCACCAATAATGCTGCGCGCCGTTGAGAAGAAGATTCTATCATATCTGAAGCTGCCTTACCGCGGCTACTTCGTGGACATTGGACCAGCTGTGGGCGAGGCTGACAAAATATGGACGGTCAGCATGAACACAGATTCCAAGGAAGTGCCGCTGGTGATGTTGCATGGTTTGGGCGCCGGCGTCGCACTCTGGGTGATGAATCTCGATTCGTTTGCCAAGGACCGTCCAGTCTATGCGATGGATGTGCTCGGCTTTGGACGCAGCTCGAGGCCGCAGTTTGGCAAGGATGCGCTGGTGTGCGAGAAGCAGTTTGTTAAATCTGTCGAGGAATGGCGTCGCGAAATGAACATCAACGATATGATTCTTTTGGGCCACTCCATGGGCGGCTTCATTGCTTCCAGCTATGCGTTGAGCTATCCGGAACGTGTACGTCATCTGATTCTGGCTGATCCTTGGGGATTTCCCGAGAAGCCCACCGATTCGACGAGTATCAAACAGATACCGTTGGTGGTGCGCGCCATTGCACGCGTATTGACGCCTCTGAATCCCTTGTGGGCTCTGCGTGCTGCTGGACCATTTGGCCAGTGGGTGGTGCAGAAGGCGCGACCGGATATAATGCGCAAGTTCCAGCAGACCATTGAGGAGGACATCAATTTGCTGCCACAGTACATACATCAGTGCAATGCCCAAAGTCCGAGCGGCGAATCGGCGTTCCACAGCATGATGCAGTCATTCGGTTGGGCCAGGCATCCCATGATAAATCGCATCAAGGATGTGCGTAGTGATATACCCATCACATTCATCTATGGTTCACGCAGCTGGATCGACTCGTCGTCGGGCGAGAAAATCAAATCGCAGCGTGGCACCCATATGGTGGACATTAAAATTGTAACCGGAGCCGGTCATCATGTGTATGCAGACAAGCCGGACGTATTCAATCGCTACGTCAACGAGACCTGTGATATGTACAATATTGGTCATCTACAACCAGCAGCATCGTCGCCGTTGCAGCTCATACGCGAATCCACCGAATCTGATGAGGAGCACGAGCTGCCCAATTTAAAATCAGCTGCGGAAACGGTGGAAATAAAGCAACAACCAAACGTAGGCCAAGACGTAACATCGACAACATCGACAAGAGAGACAACAGCTGCGACTCCAGCTGTCGATATTGGCGATATGGATCGGAAATTATAAAACTAACTATATTTGTCGACCTTAAATTATAAATCTAGCTCTACTTATTTTGTGTCTATTCTATTAGCGTGCACTTTAGTATTAAATGTTGTCTTATCTACGTACATTTGTTTGGCTTAGTTCATATTCCATTGTTATTGTTATTCCGATTCTAGGCAACGTGAATCAGTACTTGACTCTGATTAATTTAGCACTCGTGCCTCGCTGTGGAGCTGTACAAAGTACAAGTTGTTCACTTGACTATTGCTTAGTTCAACTGATAAATATGTAAACTGGATACGTAATTTATTTAAGCCCAGCGCCCAAAAGCGCGCTATGGCCAACAAATCCAAGACCATCCAATGCGTATCAGCTCCGGTTGCTGACGTCTATCAGACCAGAGACCACACCACACCACACGCGGAAGTCATCGACCCAACCCAGTGGCCTATACACAGATTGTTTTGATTTGACTTTCAGCCCAGCTAATCACAATTAATCATGCATCATAATCAACAATCACACAATAGTCCTCTAACTAAAAAAATGATGCAATCTAAATCTTAAGGCTTAGACTTGAATAATCATATATATATAATAATTGCCGGTTGCAAACATACGAATTTTATATACATATATGTTGTATTATTTCCAAGGAATTTTGTAGGACTAAATCTGTGATGCAAAAACACGCTGCTTTTATGCCAGTTTCATCTTGAGAAAATAATTACTTGTAGGATAGTGCTTGTATTATTATATATGTATTTACAGCATTGCTACCAGGGTTTTCACTATCAGCAAATAGTTAATTATAAATAAACGTATTCTATACATACATATATGTATATAACAAAAACCACTCAACTAAATTTACTATATGTATGTGCGTACTGCTTAGTCATGCATTCCCAGTTCAGAAAGGTTGCATACATACATACATATGTATATATGCACGCCCACTGGAAATACATAACACCCGCACACACGTACATCTTCCAGTGTTTCGTAAACAAAGCTGGGTGAAACAGACCTTATCAGAGTGGCGAAAATAAAGCAAGAATCATTGGCCACTTGATAAGCAAAATTTCCAATGGATGACAAATAATAACAATAACAGGCAACCGTCAAAACAAAGCAAATTTTTATACAATACAATTCTATAGTCTACAATAATAATGCATCTATTTTATTCGCAATTACAGAAAAAGTCTCGATTTTCACAATTCTCACATATTTTCGATTTGTTCACATTAAAGGGATATAATATTGAAATAATATAATTTTGTTTGGTTTAAGCCAACGCTCTACTTGGCATTGGCGAAGCCAACGCGATCGTTGCCCATATCGAATTCGGTATAGTACTTTCCAATGAAGACATCGCCGAGAATCCAAAGAGGTCCATTTGGTGGTGGTATGTCCATGCCCATGAAACCGGACAGACAAATGGTTTTGCCCATTTGAGCTACGCGCAAAATGTAATCCTTGCCCTCCAGCTCGAATGTTTTGCCATTGAAAACGAACTTAATCACTGGCAAATTGGGGATGAGATCACACGATACGATGTACTGAAAGTGCAGTTACATATTATATATATGTTTATATGTATATGTATACTTTGACTGCTTACCTGTCCACCCACAATTGGCGTGCCACCGATGGCCTGATTTATGGAGGTCGCTTCAGCAGCTGGGGCTGCAATCAACGAGGTGCCCGTATCGGCAATTACCTGGCACCCGCCCTTGCACAGCTCAATATCGTTTAGCTGAGCCGAGTCCATTTTTATCTGCCAATAGCCCTTACGCGTGACCGGCAAATACGTAAAGTCGCCAGTATAATGATTAGGATCAGAACCACCGAAGATAATTTCGCCACCGTCTGGCCCGTTGGGATCACGATTCAGATAGAACGAAAACACCGGCTGGGAGATCAAACCCTGTTCGTACATGGCATAAAATGAGGGCTTGACACCATCGACAGAAATCGAACTATAGCCCAATCCAAGTATGCCATCGAATTTGGCGGCGACAAAGACTAGACCCGGTTCGCTCAGTGCCTCGGCGAAGGTGTGACTCTTGATGTCCAACCCGGCGATGTTGACAGTGTCGGTGGACAAGTAACCGGACAAACTGCCCGATCCGTAGTGTATGGCGAATTCGGTGCCGTTTTTGACATAAGTCGAGGACTTGGTGGCATCGTATTTGTTGTGCATTAGGCAAGCAATGTTGGTCAGGTGACATTTCTTGGACGGCACCCACAAGTTAGAAGAGCCCGTATCGAAAACTACCTTAAAGTTCTGCGGCGGCGAACCAATCGATATGGGCCCATAGTACTGCGCATCCAGATAATTTGAAAGCGGCTCGGGGGCGACGAGTCCGGCTTTGCCAGGCCGGATGTTTAAGCGTTGGAGCTCAGTGCCGACATCAGCGAAATGCCGGCGAGCGGATTGGAATTTGCTCAACGGCACTCGCAACAACTTTGGATCGGCCCATGCCAGGGCCAGGCAAACGGCAAGTAGCAGCAGAGACTTATGCATGTCCACTGAATGCGACGTTTTATAACGTTGTAACTTGTGAAATAACTGTCAACTGATTAAATCAAATAATTTCGTTGCAGCTAATTTAATATTGCTGTGCAGCGAAAATGATTCAGCAAAGAAAATACACTAAATTTGGCCAAACGGCGTTATGACTGTGCTTAACAGAGCAGAAGCTGTTAGCAGTGTTTCCTAACATAAGTTCTTAAAAAATCGATTCATTCAAATAAATTTCCCACACTGTAGAATTTATTACCTGAAATTGATTTATATATTTATATGCGGATATGCCGAAATAAATTCTAACGTTTGTTACTTACACCAAACAACTCTATATTAATATTGTAGGATTTATTCTGGAACACAGAATCAATTCGTGAACAAAACCTGCTAAATAAAAACCACGCGCGTTGAAATAATTCAAAGAAAATATACCGAAATTGGTCAAACGCCGCTTTGGGATTGTTTAAAAAAAATAATTAAATTATAAGTATTATCCAAAAACCATTGCATTTATTATTATTATTATTTTTTTTTTTTTAAGTGTGCATAGTAAATGTCTTCAAAACATCTTTACAAGAAAGCAGATAGTTTCCAACTTGAATAATTTCGATTTATATATTAAAATGCATTTGAATTGCTTAAAGTAGTCGGTAGTTTAGATTACAATTTTACATTCTCACATCTCAATACTTGTACCGATAAATGGCTACACCAGCTACACCAATCAATATTGTACCCATTAAAAAGCCAAGTAATTTCAGCTGTGAAAGAATTAATAAAATGAAAATGGGATTTATCGAAATGTTCCAATTTTACATACCTTTGAGTTGTCCACTAATGGCGCTTTTTGTCTGACGCTTGTTTTCTGTTCCATTTTCTTAGCCTGACCCAACATTTTCTGATACATCTCCTTTTCATTGTGCTCCTCACGGCGTGCCTTAATAAAGAGACGAGCAAGGTCTGACTGCACGGTACGATTGTCTGGCTCCAATGTGGCTACTTTCTGTAACAACTTGATTGCGCCCTGAGTATCATTCTTGCCCTCAAGTACCTGGAGAACATGGCTTAATCTTTGACTTGACGTTGATTATAGCTCGCACTCACCCGTCCCTTGCGGTACAATGCCTTTGGATTATTCGGTTGGCATCGCAACACATGCTCCACGGATTGCAGTGCGGCGTCATAGGCACCAATTTTTATTTGGGCCATGGCCAAATTATTGTATACAATCAGTCGATCCTCCAAGAGACTCTGCAGGTCACTGTTTGATAGCTGTGTTTACAGAAATATATCAATGTGATTTCATTATTATTTAGCACATTTACCTCAAGATCCTCTTTGCCAAACTCCGCATCTGGATCGCCATCCCGATGATCTAAATAGTCCAAGGCGCGTCTATACAAATGTATGGCATTATTGTATTCCACCCGCTTGTAAAAATAATTTGCTCGCTCTTTTTTTCTGGCTCTGCGATTGATAAATATTACAATGATTAGGATTACGTAACTTCCATACGGAGTTTAGAGGAACACACCCATATTTTCGCAACACTTCAAATGCCTTCAAATCTGCAAAATCTTCGTACTTAACATCTAACAATTCCAATTCGTAGATTAACTAAAACAAAAAAGAAACGGAAATCACAATTTGAATATGATTAAAAATTTATATTTTGGTTGTTACCTGAGCATTTGGTGGTATGACGATTTCTGTCGGATTGTCTGTTTTAAGTCCGGCAGTGCCATAGCCGAAGCGTTGATCAACGGAGATCTCTGCCACCTCGCCCACATGCATCATTGGAAGCACCATATCTAAGCCCTGCACCACTTCAAAATCGCCAACATGACACTGGAAGTTCTCCTCTTTCTCCACAATGGTACCGTTCTCCAATTTTCCGGTGTACGTTATGGTTACCAAGTCGCCTCGATTAGGTCGCTTGGCACTAGCTGGTGCCTTTTTGATAATTCGCTTCAGTAGCTGCTTGTTGCCCAAAATGTCGCACTCGTTTTCATCATCCTCACCGTCCACCTTCGCAGCGCTTTCTATTTTTGCAGCTTCTGCTGGGACGTCCTCGGTGTCGGATGCTTCAGAATCGTCGATGGCTGCCTGAGCTGCACGCATGTCCTTGGTGTCATCGGCACTAGGTAGATCTTCAAATGAGCTGCTGCTAGATTTTTCCACGTCCATAGTAACCTGAAAGTTGACATTGCAAAACGTTGAAACATGGAACAAAGGGCAACAAATGGTCCGATTTACTCACGCTATGTCAAATGTAATGTAATTTGGTACTAAATGTGGACTTTTGGGATAATTTGGTGAATGGCGATTATACGTTTTTAAAAGTGAAAATCGCTACGTTGTGGATCCTCACTTTTTCTAACAAGTAACTTTTGAGGACAAACAATGTAAAATAAAGATTTGGAAATGATTACTTTCACAAGTACATTTGACATTTCACAGTGCATAGGGTTGTCAGCCCATTACAGAATGACAACAGCATGTTGTAATTATCAAAAACCTTGCTCTTCGATGGACAAGAATTAAACCAAAGCTATTTATTGCAACACAAACAAATATTGCATCGTCCTGACAGTGCAAGCATAAATCCAACAATTAAAACATTTTCAAAATGTTTTAATTTTAAATACTAAACAAAGACTGACCATATGTTTTGACTTGGTGGCAACGTCAAACATCTGTTGCGTATTTTTGTGCATTTTGCATATAAAATTTTGTTTATGTTAGCTCAGTAAATGTGAACAATGTTTAAGAAAAACAAAAAAAGTCAAAAGAAAAAGTCCCACATAAACAAACAACGCCAAAAGAAAAGCATCAACCAAAAACAGAGCCGAGCAGCGCTGCGTGCGCTTCCAGCCGCAAACACGTGCGAAGCCAATGCAGAAAGTGCTCTTCCTGCGGCTTCTGTACATATTGCTCCTCTTGATGCGGCGAAAAAAATTAATGTAAGTAAAATACAGCTCAATGTTATTGGTTATAGGTAGTTGCATATTCGTATGTATCGCTTCAAGCGGGATGGGGGCGTCGCGGAGATTTTGTTGGGGGTGCTACCTGCAAGTCGGGATAGCGCAAGCGCCAGCGCTCCCAAACACTAAAAAAAAAATGTGAAAAACGAGTGAGTTCCAGCAGACAATTTCCAGCAAATTGAATCATAGTGAATTTGTCAAACCAAAAAGTGGCCAAAAAAGTGTAATAAGACCCACCAAAAGAAAATATAAAAAAATTAAATCAAATAAATACAAGAAAAAGAGGTAATCAGCAAGAAGATGGAACAAATCTGGCGAAATGTTTGTGCTCACTACGATGTGCCCGACGATGTAAGCAGAACCTGGTTTGCACGGATCGAACAGCATCTGAGCGATGACAGTCCCACGCGCGCCTATCACAACTGGCAGGAGATGATGCAGCGCAAGCACTCGCATCTGTCCGACTGTGCGCCCAGCATTGCACTTGCTGCCTTCTTTCAGTATTATCATTTCGATGGCAATCGTAGCTGTGTAGAACAGAATTGCGAGGTATTCGATGAATTTTGTCGCGATGCCAACATTGAGGATGTGAGTAGTCAATCAGCATTTTGTGTTTTAACCCACGTATTCTACAAGGCTATTGAATGTAAAACAGGAGGAGGCCAAGTCGCTGGTGTGTAATCTGCTGGGTCGCAAATCGCCTGATAATGAGGTCAGCTGGTCGCATGATGAAGAGGCCAATTTGTTGCAGGATGTGGATCTAGTTGTGCTTGCGTATGTAATCAATAACAATACGAAGTTGAAATACCCTTGCAGATGAGTTGTTATTAGTAGTAAATCCACTTAAATCTCTTCTGCAAGGGTATGTGTATAGGAAAAGCAGTGTATTTAAAAATCTAATCTCACGCATAGTGCTCCACCGGAGGAGTATAAACATTACACTCAGCTGCTGCGGCATGAGTATGCGAATCTGGACGATGGAGTCTACAAATCGATGCGTATTAGGGTGTTGGAAACACTGCTGCTCATACCATGCATATATGCAACAGCCGAATACCATGACAAGTACGAGCAGCTGGCGCGGACCAACATAAGCAACGAGATTAAAGAGCTTAAGAAGTAAAGCAGTTGTCAGTTGTCACTGTAGTTAGTCCAAGGGTTCATTCTGCTTTCTCCACTAATCTGTTGCCTTTAATAACTATATATTTGGTTATAAATGTGCTATTTTCTTTTAATGGAAATTGAAACCTGTGGTTGAGACATATAAGTTGTTTAGCTAATGAAATTTGTCATTTAAGTGTATTCAGGAACTTCATTGGCTGCATTAAAAATGAAGCGCCAACTAATTTTATTTAGCCTATTGCTGTTTAATCCTCGTCAAATTGGAGCCATATGCAAAATGTAATTCTGTTACATTATGGCGTATGATATGATATATGATATACGTAAGCTTTCTGGCCTGTCAAAAATGTTGCTAAAATGAAATAAAATCGATGTATATTTAATCAAAGTAATAAACTGTAGTTTTATTTAAAGAACCACTATGAAAACAATTCTAAACGAAGCTCAAACGAAACGCAGTAAGTAGGAAAAGTTGCAATTTGTATACTTTTCAAGATTTCTCAAAGAATAGTACTGAAATTAACGCACGTATTTTTTTCATTTAACATCAGATTAAAAAAAAACTAAGTGATAATTCAACAATGCAGACAACACGTCCAAAATTTAATAAGTTCAAGGATGAGCCCATTAAGGTATGGAATAACAAAGAAATTTCTTTCTCATTGGAGTTTAACATTGTATTTCCTTTTAGAAACCGCTAAGGCGCTTGAATAATAAGAAATCAAAGCAAAACAATTGCAGCTACTCACAAAAGCTGGCCAATTCCATCAAGCGTCGTGCATTTAATTCGTTTACCGGGAACACTTCGCCATCGAAACTATTGAAACGGAAGCTGCTGTTTCAAGGCGGAACGCAATTGTTGGTGCCAAAACCAAAGTTTTATCGCAACAAACAGGTAATCAAGCTCAATTGATCTCTGGTGATCTCTGCTGAACTTCGTTTATGTCGCACAACTGCAGCAGGCAGCGGGTTCCATAAATATGATAAATACCACGATGGAGGATGGCGAAATTATCGAAGAGATTGAGAGTAGTGATGAGGATGACTGCATTGTTGTGGAGCCAGATGTAACAAATATATGCCTTGACAACACCAACGCGGTTTCGCCAGTGAAACCATCTGCAACGAGCAACGAGGACGATAACATTCCAAGCTGCAGTCATTTTAAGGTGGACACAAAGCCTGAGCGGGAATTATTTGAGATTTGGTCAAAAAGATCAGGACGTGGCTTTGTCTATCCAGTAAGTTCCGCCCCCTTATATGCATCTAATGATAGCTGCATTGTATTAGACGATAGCTACGACTGTCCAGTTGCAATTACCGACGATCGTCAGCATCCCAACATATCTAAAGAGAAGCTGACGCAGAAGCAAAATTCATCGAAATCGCTGGATGACAGTGTGATAATCGTTGAAGAGAGTTTTATACCTCTACCAACGGACGATAAGCCAAGGAATAAAAAACAAAAAAAGTGGGAACAGAAGAAGTTAGGAGATCAGGCGCAGAAGCAGCAGCAGGGGGAGAAGAATAATGTGGGAATGGCTGTAAGTTCGCCAAAGATAAACAGGCAGCGTATGAACCCGCAACTATTTACGTCAATTGAACGCAAAAAACTGGCTGATTACAATAGCAACACATATAATCCTGGCAAGGAAACGGGAGCGGATGAGCCCATATCGAATAAGCGCTCCATTATCATCGATGGTAGCAACGTGGCCTTTGGGTGAGCTTTATGATGCCAACACATATTTGTAACACTTTTTTTTTTAAACACATTCTTGTAATTGAATTGATTAACAGCCATGGCTGCTCCAACATGTTCTCGTCGGAGGGCATCAAATATTGTGTGGAGTATTTTCAGAAAATGGGACACGATGTGAAGGCCGTTATTCCGTTATTTCGTCGCAATACCAACAAATCAACGAATCCAGAGATTCTCGATCAATTGCACAGGGATGGAAAAATTGTATTTACACCCTGCAAAAATCTGCCCAATCAACAGAGTATCAGCTACGATGATCGGTACGTTAACAGTCAATTTTATATCTATCTACCGGTATATCTTAAAATATTTATTTTACCATTTTAGCTTCATCCTACAGTTAGCCTATGAGCGCAACGCAGCGGTTGTCTCAAATGACAATTATCGTGACCTGATCCACGAGAATCCAGCATTTAAGAAGATTATCGAAAATCGTGTCATTGGATATTCGTGGTGCGATAACATACTTATATTACCTAAGGATCCTTATGGCAGATTTGGGCCACAGTTGGATGAAATTTTGCGTTGCTAGGTTATGTTTATAAATTTTCCAAAGTTTCAGTTTAAAGAAGTGCATTTTTTATTATTTTCATTTCTTTAAATATACATAGTTGTAAAATATATATGAGTGCTGTTAAATTAGATTCTTGGTGTAACCGAAACAACAGTTGTTGTGGATATTGTGGTTGATTGTGGTGCTGCACTGCCTATGAATATCGGATCATACTCAGGTGGCGGCTCATTTAAAGTTGCTGGCAGATTCGGATTGCTGCACTCCAAATTGGTGGCTATTGTCAGTGTGGAGGCCCCAATGTTACCCTCTTGTTTAACATTGCTGCTGATGCTAAGCTCATCGTAACTGGGTGGTAGATCCATGCCCTTGGGTAATATACGGATGTCGTTTATATCGTTGTCGGCTTGAATACAAACGTTTCCGTTGCCATTGCCGCATTCGTTGCCCGTGTTCGCTGTGCAGTTGTTGACGCTAATCTCCATTTGTTGCCGTGCTTTTTTTGAGACAAAGAGAAATATATATGAAATGTTAACACAAAAATTATATCTTTGCCACGCTTATCGTTCCGATAAAATGTAGCAATCAATACAAACAACAATATTTTTTTTCATACTACATCTTATCTTTCAAGCTCGTAAAATTTGAATTTGAATTTATCGATTTAATACTAATGAATTGCTACAATTTTTATCGATTAATCAACGCAGTGGGTGCTGTATATGTGCCTTGAACAGCTGATTGTTAGTTCAGTAACGCACAGCTGGCGGCCCCGGCGGCTACAAATTTAAAGCTGCTTTAGTAACTTAGTGTAAGTGTTAGCAAGAGTCACTAACAAAAACACATGCACACACACACACCCACGTGAAACACACACGTGAAACGGCTTGCAAGAAAGTGTTTAAGGCTGAAACTTTAACTTTGATTGGTCATTTACATAATAGACAAACAATTGCTGACGTTGGCCCAACAAATGGTGAAAGTGTCTGCCAGGTTTTTTTTCTGTGTTTTTGGCTTGGTAAATATGTCAATGAGACTCAATGCAGATGCAGCAGGTTGCTCGTCTGGCAGCAACAGGTGATCCATTGCCAAAGTTCAAAATGATAAATGGATTATTGATTTGGTGTTGTAATTAGTGGGATAAAAACATATAATTAATTAACTATGAGTGAAAGTCAGGTTATAAGATTAAAGGGCTAACGTGTTAACATTTGAAATTTGTTAAACTCAGCGAACACAAGTTTTTAAGAAAGCTCGAATTGAAAACAAAGCTTCTTCCAAAAATTGTGCAGTTCAAAGGTTTTTTGGCGGTTTGGCCGGAAAACAGCTTGCGTGCTAAAGGTTGATAATTTGACAATAAAGCGAAGTGACAACTTGTTGACTTAACGGTTCATTGCCGGAAATGCTGGCAGTGGAAAACGCTGAATTATTAATCTAAATTAGTACAACTTTTGCAGACAATCTGTGCTGTTCTCCCAGCTCCGCATAAATGCTGCGACGCGTTTTGGGCTATGGCGCCCTGGGTACCGCCCTTGTCAGTACCGGGCTGAGTCTGCACACGAATGACTATGAGGTGAACTCGCTGGGCATTGTGCGATTGTCGCGTACGGCTTGTGCCGTCTTTGATGTGGCGCTGACCTACAAGCGGGAGTTGTACTACAAGGAGTGGGATAAGACGACGTCCGAATACAAGGCGGAGAAGAGTCGCGTGCACAAGATTGCCGCTGAGAAGCTACTCCAGCTGATCTGCACGAATAAGGGTGTGTATATTAAGGTGGGTCAGCATATTGGTGCCTTGGAATATCTGCTACCCAAGGAGTTTGTGCAGACAATGAAGGTGCTGCACTCGGATGCGCCACAGAATCCCATTGAGGATCTGTACAAGGTGATCAGGCAGGACTTAAAACGCAATCCCGAGGATATATTCGATAGTTTCGAACGCGAACCCCTGGGCACTGCCTCATTGGCCCAGGTGCACAAGGCACGCCTGAAAACGGGCGAAATTGTCGCCGTCAAAGTGCAGCATCCATATGTGAAGGGCAACTCCCGGGTGGACATGAAGACCATGGAATTGGGCGTTAAGATGCTGGCACGCATATTTCCCGACTTCAAGATCCAGTGGCTGGTCGAGGAGTCTAAGAAGGTGAATTTGGAATTGAATTTTTGAACAGCAATTTTGTACTAGCCTGATCTTTGAAAACGTGTTTTAAACTGATTGAATTTTAACCTACATTTCTCCTTTTATAGAACTTGCCCATTGAGCTGGACTTTCTCAACGAGGGCAAAAATGCGGTTAAGGTTGCTGAACAGTTTAAGAAATACAGCTGGCTGCGCGTACCAAAAATCTATTGGGAGCTAAGCACATCCCGAGTGCTAGTCATGGAATATTTGGAGGGTGGTCATATCAACGACTTGGACTATATAAACAGGCACAAAATTGATGCATTTGCGGTGGCCAATAAGATTGGTAAACTCTACTCGGAGATGATCTTCTCCACGGGTTTCGTGCACAGCGATCCACATCCGGGCAATATTCTCGTCCGTCAGACACCCAAAAACACTTTGGAAATCGTTCTTCTGGACCATGGCCTTTATGCCAATCTGAGTGATAAGTTTCGCTATGAATACTCAAAGCTCTGGCTGAGCATACTGAATGTCGATCGCAAGGCGATGCGTCAGCACAGCGAACAGCTGGGCATCAAGGGTGATCTATATGGTCTGTTCGTGTGCATGGTGACTGGTCGGCCCTGGGAAACGCTCATGCAGGGCATTAACAAAGTCAAATATTCCAAAGAAGAGGTGAGTGCATAAAATACACAAAATTTGAAATCTTTCCCCTCTCTAATCTGTGATTTTGCAGAAGAATACGCTGCAGAGCAACACATCGTTGGTGCTGCCGCACATTTCGGACGTGCTGGAGCAGGTGGATCGGCAAATGTTGCTCATATTGAAGACGAATGATTTGATCCGAGGTATTGAGTCAACGTTGCGCACACAGAATCGCATGACCGCATTCTGGGCCATGTCCAAGTGTTGTGTGCAGTCGTCATATGCGGAGCAACGGTCACAACAGTCATCTGCTTCGAAACGTTGGCGTTTGAGGGTGCACGAGCGCTGGGAGCTGTTCAAGCTGAATATCTACTACCTCTACTTGGGTCTGATTAACTTTGGATTTCTGGCCGCGCTCAAGCAGGTGTTGTAGCTCTACTGGCCTGACTCGACCTTTGACTCGATTAAAGTACAAATTTGTTTGCGAAAAAAACAAAAACAAAAAAAAAAGAGAAACCATTTACCTCGTTGCCTCTGCAAGGCTAGCCTGCGTGCATTCTCCTTACGTCTCTGGAATATTACGCTCTTTGGTTGGTTTTGGGGCGAAATAGAGAGAAGCTAGTTAGCGGAAGTGTGGGCACATGTACTTGAATTTCGTTACCGTTGGGATGAGGACAAGCATCAATAAGAATAAGACACACAGCCACACAATATAATATATATTGTCGTAATAGAAGACGCCATAATCCCCACCGTAACCCCAATTTGGCGCAAGAGTGGTGGTGCTAGTGGTGTAAGTGGTGTACGTGTTGTTCAGAATGCTAGCCCGGGTTGTTGTTGTTATTGCTGCTGCAGTTGCTGCAACTGTTGCAATTGTTGCTGGTGCTGCAGTTGTTGGTGCAGCTGCTATCGTTGAACTTAATGCTGATATTGCCATTGTGGGCGCCATTTCGCTGCAGGACGCAGCTCCAAAAATAGCTTGACTTGTCTCGATTCACTCGATGTGCCCGCTGAAAGTCAACTGAAGTCACCGAAATAAATGCGCCTGGTGATTTGCCAGACGATCAGTCATCATGGGTCAGGCACGGCTCACATATTTGCTTTGTAATCATTAGCTGATAAAGCTGGCCAAATCAGTGCCAAGTCAGGGCTTAAGTATTGTGCTTTTCTCTGTCTGATTTCATAAAATTTGTGCGTCGACAATGGGAAAGGTGGGGGGAGTCTTGCCCTCTTTATCTAATGGCCACCATGATAAATGTGTGCAAAAGTCGGACAAACTGCTAGAATGTTTCCATACTATCTACATATTTATCTCTATATGTATATCGTATTGTTTTTTATGATTTATGGCTAGTTTTTTAATGGTAAGTTTTTAGTTTTTTTGGTCGTTATTTTGGCGTAGGGATTGTCTTTTGGGTTATGAATTCTAAACACGCACACATAACGAAAATTGTTTTCAGGAAGTAATATCATACTTTGTTTACCTATCATATAAGGTTATCAAAATGTTGACAAAAATTTGTAAATATAACACGTGACTGCATTTATTTTGTTGATTATTTCTTAACAATATTATAAAAACATATTTACTTCAGACGTTATGATTTAAGTAAAATTACTTAAGTAAATTTACTGTTTTTCGAATCTATGTATTTCGCCGATTGTTAAGCCTACTAATAAAAACTTTTATTCATATTTCTCGAACATTACTGGATCTTTGGGAAAACCAAAACTAATCACTAAGTTTTCAAAGTGGCAGAAACTAGTGAAAATATTTGAGATAATGTCTGCTCACCTTGTTCGAGTTGAGTCGCCTCTTTTAGTCGTCTCAGAAGGTAAAAGCGATAGGCTATCATCATGGTCTGCAATTCAGGGCAGTTAGAACATATGTTACGAAAATAATAATAATAATAACAATAATATTTGCTGCTAACTTACGCGTAGAAAGAAGAGGCAGAAACATATTAGTGCCAATGAGATAAGCAAAGCTTCCGAATCCATTTAAATATTTATTTACTTTGTTTTTAGTGCGTATTTCAGAGTTGCTTTCTTCGAGTTATGTTGAATTTATTTTCGGTAGCGATGATTCACACTAAGCTCCGTCGCATGTCCAGCGATAAGATATGAATGGATACGGCCTTATGAATATATATTTCCAGTAGGCATTGATTACATATTAATTAGTTCCTAAAATCGATTCACATGCAACTCGTTAACCGAATTAAGACAACTCCGATTGGCTGGCAGAATGCGAATGAATATCCGCTGGTTATGCATGCTAATGGTACTATTATTATTCTTTTTTTTTTATTTTTTGGTATATCTTCTCTTGTATTTAGTGGTGTATATATTCCGTTATCACCATTACTCTGGGTCCCCACTTCAATAAGCAGATTGCCATTTTTGCCCGTCCGTTTTATGGCTTTGGTTATCACTGTACAAACCCGCCAGCAAGCGAGACGTTTTGTATGTTTGCTGCCGGCTGCCGTTTCCCCCATTGCCAAGGCCCAAAAGCATCCGTTAACCCAAACAGACAATCGCAGTCAGTTGCAGTCGTTAACCGTTAATTAAAGTGAATGGCCGCTTGGCTTTTTGGCTGTCAGCTTGCATGTTATGCGCAATCTTTGCCATGCACCTTAACCCCGACCCACAGTCCTAGCTAGTATGCATGAGCAGACACTCCTATACACACACACACACACACACACATACACATATACACTTATCGCTCTTTTGTGCATTGCTTTGAGAGGTTTTTGCCAAACGGCTGCTCATTTGCATAACGCGCCGTTTTCCACATACATACATACATACATACATACATACATACATACATACATACATACATACATACATACATACATATGTACATAAATTCGAGATGAGCGCCGCGCACCTGAGCAAAATTCCTTTGTTGTTTTTATTGCATTATGCACGCACACTTAAGCACAGTGTTTGTGTCAAGGTGTCTCTATCTCAGTGTGTGTGTGTGTGTGTGTATGTGTGTGTGTGTGCGTCTCTTTTGTTTCTTTTTTGAGGGTCCCTTTGTGTCTAGCATTAATGCTAAATCTCTTTTTGCGTCAAAGTTGCATTAAAAAATCGTTTTCAACTCAAATTGTTTACAGAGCCATGTTATTTGTCTTCGAAATTAGTCTACGAGCTGAAACTGAAATTTATTCTGAAAAAGGGGAAAAGAGTTCAAGTCTCGCAGTCGGAAATGTTTCCTTTTGCAATCATTTATCGATATATTTATGAAGTTATCATAAACTAAACATTTGTTACCATTTTGTAATTAAAACACATTTGCATTGAGTTTTCAAACGTATATTTTGATTTGAAATCAATTAAACGATTAAAAAGCACCAGACACGACAAAAGTTTCTTAATTGCAATACAACAAATCGAATTACTCACATTAACTAATAAATTTATATATATATATATATATATATATATATTTTTATTGCTAACATCAACAATTTCATGTAATTATCAGATAATATTCAGTTTTATATTACACGCTAACCTTTCTAATTGTTTTTATAATATATATAATATTTCAGAGTTTTGGTTAATGATTTTTTTCTTTTATTTTTGTAATTTGGCACAGCTTTTTTTTTATTTAAAATGTCTGTAAACTGGAAAAAACAAAATGCTATTGCAAATGTATACAGAATATTGTAGATATTACGAATTTGGTTTGCCTGGCTTCAAAGAATTGTAAATACGATTTTAATTGGCTTTTCATTTGATTTTTTTTTAACCGCTGAACTCATTATTTTAGTAGTTTTATAAAGCTGCTTTATTTTGATCTGTTGCCTTTGGCGTTTTGTATGTAATTGAAGCTAAATTAAAAAAAAAAATAAATAAATTACAAGACCACACAGCGTGGTACTATTTGCATACAATGTCAGTTGCAATTAACACTCTTTATTTAATTCAATTTGCTGCAATTTGTTTACTTTTGCATATTCGATATTCGTATCCGTCATCTGCAAAGAGATAATTTACATTAATATTGTTGTAATCAGCTCGGTGTAAAAATCACATGCATTGCATAAATAAATTATTAATATTTAACATATTTCAGCTACAGTCGCTAACACACACATACCTATTCATTTTGGCTCATAAAAAATTCATAGATTCCCATACTTTTTGGGCTTAAATCTTGTCACATCGACTGCGCCCAGAGGGCTGTGTTCAAAAATTGTTATATACTATTAAGTTTCCAGCAGTTGCATAATTTATGTGCCAGCTTAAATATGTGCACATATGCATATATTATAAATCATATGTGTCCACTGAAATCATCTTCAAATGCTTTAAAATGCTTTTGACAACTGCGCCTAAAAGTATTCTTCACAAAATTAAAAGAGACCCTAGTTAAAATATGCAGCAACTAAGCCAAACTTGAATTGGTATAATTTGGTCTGTACCAGCCCAACAGCCCACAATTTATTTAAAGCATATATTTGTAAATAAAGAGAGAGAGAGAAAGCAAAAAAGAGAGTGAGAGAGAAGGAGAGAATTGTTTTTGAATGACAAAGTAAATTCAAGTGACATTTTAATTAATTTCAATGTGAATTCCCAGTTAATAGTTGCGTGTTGATTTTAAGTTAACAATGTTAAGTGAAATGTCACACATATAAGACCTTTATCAAATATGCGACACACACACATACACACACACACACACACACACACACACCAACCAAAACAAACAAACAAACAAACAGGTTGTAAGGTAAACTGTAGAAATTTGTTGGAGAAACACAAGACACAAATCAATTTGCATGAGGATTGAAACTTTGTAACTTGCCGCAAAATGAAACTTTGTTTTTTCGCACACAAGTGTGTGTGTGTGTGTTTGTGTGTGTGTGTGTATGTGTATGTGTGTGTGAGTGCTGTTTCTTGGTCTAGCACTGTGTTAAATTTGAATTTTAAATTTATGAAACTGCAGCAGTCGCAAAAACTGGAATTTTCCCAGGCGCACGAAACTAATATATGTATGAGAATTTTTAGTGCTAACTCACACACACACACACACACACACACACCCACACACACACCCACACACACACATACACACACATTCACACAAACGCCCAAATTTGTGGCATTCGCTTGATGCCTTTACAATTAGATAGAATACTTTTTGGGCGTCCCTCACACGTCATAAAATCCTTTTATGTGGTGCAAATTTTGAGAACCATCCCCAGGCTCCCCACCCCAGGTCCCCTCTGGCTTTGTGTCCATTCACTCGTTGAAAGTCGTTCAGCTGGAATCAAGTTGTTAGCACAATTAGTGTGGGCGTGTGCTGTGTCTGTGTGGGCGTGCCATCAGGTTCAGTTGAGGCGGATGGGGCGTGGCAGCTGTGGTTTTCATTATCGGCTACGTGCCTCATTTTGTCCATGAATGTTAAGTAAAATTAATTGCGTAGCCGCTGGCGCCAAAGTGTGCGAATTGTTCCCGCTTTGTTTGCTTATTTTGATAACAAGAGCCACAACAACAACAACAACAACAACAACAACAACAACAACAACAACAACAGCAACAACAACAACAACAGGAAAAACCGCAGCAGCAGCACAAAAACTTTTTGAATAATTTCATTAATATATTTGGTAAAATTTGTTGGCGCGTGAGATATGCAAGTAATTTTCACACACAAAAATAAGTACACACACACACACACACACACACACACCGCGGCTGCTTATTATAATTTATAATGAGCTAGAAAAAAAAAAATAAAAAATTGCAGAATAAAATGGATTTGTTTATTTTGCCACTGTTTACGCGGAAGAGGCGCTACCTTAGCCCGGTTGACTAAAGGGCTTAATGAAGTTGTCTCTGTCAAGATAAATAAGTACAAAGTGAAGTCAGCTTCGGCTTGAATATATTCAGGAAATTAAGTAAACGGACACTTGAGTAATAACTGAATTATTACAGGGTAGCGCACAGTCGGGACTTGGCGCAAAACTTGTTTTGTTTATCTGCGCTAAGTCCGAAATTTTTAATTATACTTTTAGGATATTGGCAAAAAGTTTGCACTTGGCGTATATTGGACCAAAAGTAAGGGCCAAACGGTCTAGTTATAACCAAGGCCCTACCAAAAATAAAATAGGTCAACAAAAATGTTGTACAATAAACTTTAATGAATTACAATTTGCAATGGATGGCAGAAGGCAGTCCTGTAAATCCTTCAGTAAACAGCAACTGGGTACAAAAAAAAAAACCGAGAAAACGAAAAGGAAATGAAAATATGTCGGCGGAAATGAGCATTGACGCGGCTGCTAGTGCGGATTGCGGATTGCGAATTGCGGATGTTGGCCATTGGAGTATTGGCATTGGTATTAGTATTGGACTGGTGTTTCTGGTCAAGTCAAGTTGCCATGGCGCTGATTTTGCACCAGGCAGCCGGAGTGGAGCATTAAGTTGCCGTTTCATCATTGTCAACAGTCGCAGACGCAAACAATAAATATTGTAAACAATTTGTTCTGCGTCTGATGCCTGATGCTTAATGCCTCTGTGTGTGTGTGTGTGTGTGTGTGTGTGTGTGTGTGTGTGTGTGGCAGTAGACGAAGAAATGCCAGTGCAAATATTTGAACACGCTCAAAAGAGGAAATAAGGTTTCGAATGCGAAATCCGCAAAACCCTTCAGGCCCATAAATTATCATCATCAGCAAATGACTCGGTGGCTGTTCTTTGTGGCTCTTCTCTTCTCCCGTTGCGTTTACAATTTCCAATTGCCGCATTCTCAATCCCCGAGCTGCCCTCTCCCTCTCTCAATCACCCATTCCAAGTGGCGTTCACGTGGCCGATGCGGCATTAATTAAATCAAGCATCATTAAGCGACTGTGGCACTGTGGCAACAGTAGACACTCTGTGGGCGTGCCTGCATTGGGATTTGCAACCAAGCTCCTGCACAGTGTCACAAACAAAACATTTTAGGCTAAAATTCTGAACATTTCTTTATCAAAATATATTAATATTTATGTATACTTAAATATTAATATAGCTTCTCTTCAGCCGATTCGAGCTATTCATTGGATTAATATCTATGCCTATGCCAAAATGATATCATAATGTTCCTTCTATTAACAAATTATAATGCTCGACTAGGTGATACCTTAAACCTTAAAAACTGGCTCTACTTTTATTGCCAAATATATAATGTAGACTTGCCCGATATTTCTGAATTTGGGGAAGTTATCGATCAAGTTTAATAAGCTTGATTTGCATTATTTGTTTTTTTCCCATCTTCTTTCCCATTTGAAATCCGGAAATTTTTGTTAGACTTGAAAGCACAGTGCAGTTGGGTAATTGAAAATCCCCACCAACTACTAGTGTGGGTTGCCGTAAAATTTCATTTGGTGGAGTGTAATTTTATGGCATCGGATGTTGTTTTTATCAAACAGACAATTAAAGTGTGTGTTAAGTGCTCAACTGGTCTTTAAAGGCAAAGACGCAATCATTTTTCATCTAGTTTCAACACGACTGACAGTTTCACAGTTTCCATTTAATTTATTCCGACTTAGCGATTATATTATTTGTATGGATTTTTGATTAAACGCTCAGTTTTTGTTTAGGAACTGAAAGAAAAATGTGAACAATTTTGTGGGGCACATATAAATTAAATGAATAAGCAAACATTTTATTACATTCGTATATTATGTGTTATATAGCCAAGTGCATTTTTCTTTGGGCCAACTGCGCTTGTCTTAGCTGCATCTCTGGCAACTGGCCAAGTCTACAAAACAAAAGTCGAGCCCAGGAGCAGCAGTTACCCGAACGTGGAGCATGGGCCAGGCCAATGGAGCCAAGTGAAATGGCAGAGTAGCGCCAGATGCGCTCGCTTGGCTTAAACAACAGCAAATGCACTTCGAGGAGGCACATATACGGAACACACACACACACACACACACACACATACGTGCGTCCTTGTCTTGGGCTTAAATGGGCTTTACGTACACACAACGTCTATTTATTGCGCCGCTTGTTCAGGCAATTTTTCACTAGCGAGGATTTTGTGGCACAAACGCTTGAAATTTCATTTGGCAAATGTAATTCGATTTAAGTTTAAGGCATTCGCCATTTGCCTCATTTGCCGTTTGCCTTTAGCCATTTGCTTTTTACTTTTACTTTTTTTTTTTATTACCATTTACCATTTGCTATTTGCTATTTGCTATTTGCTATTTGCTATTGTGATGACAATGAATTTTTCAAGGCTGCAAACATTTTTATTTGTGTGGAGAGCACTTTGCGTGAAGAGCTCTGCACAGATTTCAGATGCATTATTTTTCCCGTTTTATTTGTCGCAAATAAACATTGCGTAAAGTGCATGTTTCGTGTGTGTTTTATTTATTTTATCATTCATTATTTTATCCTGTGCAACAGCACTTGAAAGTTTTTCAACCGTATTAATTGTGAAACTTTCAAGGTATTTTTTGTGTTCAGATATATTTTTTGTATGTATATTTTTTCTATTGCATAACTTTCAAGTTTCAAGTAGAAATCACTACTTTAAGGTTGAATAGAATATTTTCATAGTTTAAATTTTTAAATAAATTCCAGCTGCAATAATTTCATTAAGCTAATTGAAAACCATTAAAAAACTCTAGCATTCTCTAAGCTCTGATTTTATTTTTATTAGGGGATAAAAGGATTAAAGTAATCTTGACTTTTGTTGACTTTCTACTACGAGTTGAGTGGAAAATTTCTTACATAGTTTTTTTTAATGAGATTTTTAGCAACTGGATTTTCAGTAAATTTTATGTTTTTGCTGCTGGAGTTTTCGTTTGCTTTTCTGACTTGGCTGCTCTCCAAAAAATTGAAAATGTTGAAAATATCCTTTGAGGCACAAAGCGCTTTTCTATTCCTAATACTAAAACTGCACAAATGGTTTTTCATATTGCTCCACAAATATGAGAAGTGCACTTGGCCATGTTGCACCCAGTTGTGTGCGTAATCAAATTTGCTGAGCTACAGCTTTCCCCAAAAAAAAAAAAATATAAATTTATTGCGCCAGCGCATTCGGACACAACAATCGGTTAAAAGTAACAACAACAATACCAGAAAACACAACTTGGCTAAAAGCAATAAACTGGTCAAGTTGGCCAAGTGGTTGGCATTGCCAGTGTTGCGGTTCTGCCGCTGCCCCATAACCGCCCACCACTGTCACGCCCCTCGCGCTGTTGCCCGCATCGCCGCAACATGCCCCAACTCAGAAGTGGAGCTTTGCCAACTCAGCAGGCATTTAGTTTTGTGTAAAATGCAATTTGCTGCTTTTGCATAAAAACGCCTTTGTTGCTGTTGCTGCTTCATGTTGTTGTTGTTGTTGTTGCTGCTGCCTCCCGTACTGTATCAAGTATTAAGGGTTATAGTGTATGAATTTTTGTGAAAACCAGAAAAAAGTGGTCAGCATATTATCATTAGTTAGCTCGTAAATAGTTTAAATTGTTTTGTTCAGTGTTGATAACGCTGGCTTCTGAGTTTCGCATCGGACACTTTTCCAGGCAGGAAAATGAAATCCCATCAACTTTTTTATGGTTCGCTCAATTTGCATTCAGTTAACTAACCACAAAGGAGAATTGGCAAATTGTTTCAAATTAGTTGAGGATTGAGAACTTTAATTTAATATGAGAGATGCTTTTGAGATTTGGCATGCATAATAAATATATTAAGAATGAACCGAGGGATTAAATTTGAGTGCATCACTGAATTTAAATTTTAGTAAAAGCTACTTCAATTTTAAGCATTTTGAGACTTGTGACTCACAGCATATTGGCATAAAAGATTTACAGCTTTTTCAACTTTGCAATTTCACACACACATCTACACCCGCCTACACTCAAGGATTTTACACTTACCTGAGCATCTACGTAAATGGCTCCACTTGCTGTTCTGCATCCAATAAACTTAAATCGTTGAATGTTACACAATTTTCCAGCACTTGGCTGCTGGTTGCATTAACTAAATCAACATCAATGGCCAAACGATGCTCAGACTCGGACTCCCTTCTAGTTGCATTCAATTTGATGCAATTCTGCTGGCAATCAACTTCATAGCAGAGCGGCAACTCCTCCTGCTCCTGCTCCTGCTCCTGGTGTGAGTCCTCGGGCTGATTGGGCTGGTCAGCTGGATGCGCGCTTGTCAGGAGCAGCATCTGTTCATCGTAGCTGTAGCCGTAATCGTATTCATCGTACTCATCCATGAGTGATTGCTCCGAGTAGCTCTCGTCATCATCGTCAGCGCAGTCAAAGTAGCCACTCTGTGGGATTTTTAGTTAGGTTTACTGAGCTGCCTACTTTCGATTTCTTTACTCGGTAAATACGCACCTGGCAGTCCAAGCAACGGCAATTATCACAGAGGCTGCAGCTGAGACCCAGTAGATCCGCCGCCTCCTGGTACAGTTCATAGCTGGAGGACCTGTTGGCTTGTTTATACAAATCCCGCTCCCTTTGCTGTGGTTGTTGTTGTGTGTAGTTTGCCAACTTGTTGTTGTTGTCATTATGCATGCTCCAATTGTTCAATTTATTTTGCTGTTGCTCTACTCCAGCTGCCTCTTGACTGCTGTTGCTGTTGTTGTTTTGATTTTTCATGTTGCTGTTGTTATTCTTGCTGGCTGAGTGACCGGCAAATGATGATTCGACCGCCGACATGGGTGTAGAAGTGGAAATGGCTGTGGCAGTGGTGTTGGTGTTGGTGTTGGTGGTGGAGGTGGACGCTGTGTAAGGATCCGCCTCATTGCTGTTGGCCCTGAAATGAAAAGTTTACTCGTCGTGTATTTAGCTTTCGGTTGACTAAACTAAACGCTCAAGTGCACAAATGAACAGGAACTGACAGCACAGGAAGTGTGCCCACTGCGTGAGCGGAGAGTATTCAAATTGAAAGAAAACGTAGCATACTTTTCAGCGCGCTTTTATTGAAAGAAAACGTTGCATACTTTTCAGCTGTTATTTTAATTGTTGCGCCTATGCTAATGAACACTACTTTAATTTGTGGCAAGAACGAACTTATTATAGCTGGCGATTTACATTTATTAACACAAATCTGCAAATAAAAACACTCAACTCAATATTATTAGATTGCTGTGAACTTAGTTTGTGGCAAATTTCCTTTCATGTTGGGAGGAGCTTCACTTCTTATTAAACATATCTGGCATTAATAATTTGTGGCTTTTAAGGCTCCACAGAAGTCTACAAGAAAACTTTCATTAATCACAGTTAAGTTTGAAAAACTTAAAAGTAGCATTTTTGCGAAACAATAAATTGTATAATTAAAGACTATATAGATAACATATTAGTATAATTACTTTGTAGTATTTGTTGTAATTAATGAAATAAATAATTTGATTTCGATCAAATTAATGCAATTATTGCCTGTTACGTGATTGTGTTGCCATCAATTTTAATTTTGGCTTGAACATGTCAGACTTGTCACCCTGTTATATCATCCTAAAAGGACATATTTCATCTGTGCCTCGCACGCCTCGTCACTTAATGGCCCAGGTCATTTATTTTATATCAACGGTAATGCAGGCCATTAAAAAATAGAGAAAGGGGGCACGGAAGCGAGAGTCACCGCTCCTTGTATTCAGAGGGTAAAACGGCACTTTAGGGGGTGACACAAAAAATGAAAAATAAAAAAAATAGTTGCAAACTGCGGAAAAAACTTTTATTTCCCACCCAACAAAAAAAAAAAGAAAAATGTTTCGCTTGATATTTTGCGACACTATGCAACTTGATGAAGTTGTTCGAGCTGAATTTGCGACACCCCCTTGATGAATGTGCTCCACAAAATGTACTTGTTATCAACTGTGAAAAGAGTGTAAAAAGAGAAGAGGCCGAGTACATTTCCCTGCTGACGTTGCGTACTAATTAAAGTCGCTAATAAATCAAAGAAAAACTTGCCGCCATTCTCATCGTGCTTCGTGCCTCGTGCCTCGTTGCAAGTTGCAATTAATGAAATATTCAAGGCTTTGCATTTTGACATCATCATTACGACAAAGGACCAGGAGGATAAAAACTTGGCGAACGTCGAAAACTATTTGGGCCCTAAGTATGCAGTGTTAGAATATAGTGCTGCGATAAATTTAATTTTGCTAATATCTATTTTTGTACCCATTAAATTTGGAAACTATATAAGATTAATTATACATATATTAAATTAAATTTTACATAACTGAATGAGATTAATATGTTCAAAACTCTGTCAAGACTGAACTGAATTCAGAGTCATTTATTGGCCATGTTCTGTCTGCAATTATTTATTATTTATTAATTCACATTTTCCTAATATTCCGTAATTTTCCCAAGTAATATGGAATGCAAATATGTATTTCGATGGTATCTCACAGTCGGGTATCTTAAAGTCTGAAGGTCTCCTATTTCTTTTACTTATATATACAAATTTTTTGGTTGTGTTGGTTCGTGCAACTTTCCCAAGCAGATCGTTAGCTATTGATATATGATTTCAATATTGAGTGGAGGCAGCTGTTGCAACATGTGTGGCATGCATTTGAATCAACTTTATGGCGCACTGCTCCACGATGGTGCTCCGGCCCAACTTTCCGTTAGCGCGTTAATTTTTCAATTTCGCAAATGGCTAACCCCAAAACCAACTTTCAACTCCAGTCCCTCACTTTTCCCACCGGGGAAGTTTGTCCGTGCTAAGCGCTGGTCATCAAAACTTATGACTTCATATACAATGCAACAAAGTTGCACGGCTAAACAACAACGGGCGAAAATTCAGTGGCATGATTAAGGGGGGTGCGGCGGGGTTGTTGGTGCTTGCCACTGTCATGTTGTGGACAGCTAATTGAATGCGTTCAACAGCCGCCGGGCCATGTGCTCGGCCAAGTTGAACTCATCTGCAGCGTGACTGCCATAAAGATGCGCCCCAAAGCATAAAACGTGTTGATTACTTTCAGATACCAGGCATCAAGTTAATAATAAATTGAGAGACTATCACTTAATGCTTAAAGGCATCATCCAAAAAGCTATTAAAATGTTGTGCTAATTCTAATAAATATTAGATTTGAGAATAACAGCTGCATCTTTATTTAGAAGCTGTGTTGCAGCAACTTTGAGAGCACTTGGAAAAACTAAGTTAAGTAAAGTTCATCAAAAAGATATGTTAAGATTAAAAACTCAACATATCGCCACAATTTGTTAAAAAAAACTACTTTTAATAATAATATGAATATACATTTGTTAAACATTTACGATGTCGAATATCGAATTTATCAATAAGTTTTGAGATTTCTTTTGGATAATTTTATCTACACGATCCATCAGATTATATATATAATATTTAGTTTTATAAGAAGTTATAGTTTTCATTAAGAGTACTCCTTATGCTCAATAAATCGATAACTTTATCCAATAGATTATTTGGAATTGTTTTCGTTTCGTATAAAATCAGAAATCTGCGATATTATTTTTATTCATGCCACTCTTGCCAAGTCTCATAACAGCGTGGCAAGCTAAATGACAAAGTTGTTGTCATGCCACGGCATACTTGGCTGTCTGCTGCTTGCCCCTGCGGCGTGGATTCTTGGCGGAGCGTCAGGGTTGCCAGCAACTCGCAAAATTCCGCTGGCCCAATAAACTTGTGCCCCATAAAAAGTTGCCCACAATTTTAGCACCGCAATATGCCTTATAACATTTATGAGAATTTATAAGTTTTGCCACAGAGTAGTGTGTGCGACACGTTGAAGGGATGGGTGATGGGGCAAGGGATATAGGGGTATAGGGGCTGGTAGGCAAGTACCCACCTGCTGGGCTGTGGATGTGGCTGTGGCTGTGGCTGGATGGCGCCACAGGCATCCGCATCATCCGGCGTCAGCTGCTGGCTGCTGCGCCATTTCTCTTCTTCGAGAAATTTCAAAAACTTTGTCTTCTTGGCAATGAGCGTTGATTTGACATTGGTGTATTTCTTCCTGTTCGCCACGGCCCCAAGAAGTGGCAGTGGCAGAGGCAGTGCACCTGCTCCTGCTGCTGTTGCTGCTGCCCCCGTTGCTGTTGCGCTCTCGAGCGGATCGCAGCATCTACTATAAGACGCTGTCGCTGACAGGCTGCTATTGTTATGGCTCCTAACTGAGCAATTGTTGCTGCTGCTGCTGTTGTTGCTGTTGTTGTGGCTCTGCTGTTGATTTCTGTGGCTGACATTTTGGCAGACGTCGCCGACGTTGCAATTGAACAATTTCTGCAGCGCTGCCGTTGCCGGTGAACACATTGCGGTTGACATTGATGTAGCGACCGGATTCGCATAGTTTGCTGTTGTTTGTGTTGCTGTTGCCGTTGATATAACTGGGTTTGCAACTGTTCCTGCTCCTGCTGCTGCTGCTCCTGCTGCTGCTGGTGGTGTTGCTACGGCTGTTGCTGACGAGCTGCCGTTGACTGTGCCAAAAGTTTTGAATTTATGCTGCAAACTGCAGGCGCCACTCGAATAACTTGCCCCAATTGAATTGCTTGTGCTGCCTCTTGTTGTCCTGCTGCCATTCATTTCACGCCCTGTTGCGCCAAAGTCCTGCAAAAGTCGACCCTTCAATATCCAGCACTTGGCCAAACAATTTGACCCTCAAGCAAAAAAAAAAAAGAAAGGGAAAATCAGTAAAACTTACCCCATACGTTGGGTTGTAGCCGGCATTAAGCACGTAAATGGAATTCTGATTGCTGCACTGAAAAATCATATCGTCCATTGTTTGAGCTGTTTAACAGTAAAATAAATAACAACAGATCGAAATTGTATATATATTATAGATATGTAAAAATTAAACAACAAGGGGAAATAATGTAGATATTATAGATATTCAAAGTAACTTTAGCAAAAAATAAAATACTTTCACACAAATTTAAAACACTGTTTTTGAAAAATGTCTACAAATTTGACTTCGTAAATTCTTAAAAGTATCTCAAAAATTCGATAATGAATCTAGATTATAATTTGAATAAAAATAAATAATTGATGGGCACTAAATTTATTCATGTGCCTAACAATAACTTAATGCAATTTTTTTCGGCGTACCTTTTCTTTAAAATTTTCATTACACAGAAATTTGTAATTCATATTAAAAAAAATTTCTCATTTCAAATATTTGTTGAAAAATTTGTGGCAAGAAAACGGATATTCGTTTAACAAATGAAACTATGCAAATTTCTTAGCATTGTTTGTGGTGCGGATTCTAATTCTGATTTGGAATATTAACGCCTGCTGTTTTCTAATTTCAAGAATAAAGAAAATGAAATAAAAGGAAAATCATTTAAATTCTGATTGATGAAAATGCGTTGAAGCATCTTCGATTGTGTTTTTGTTATTGTTACCCGCTGAACTTTCAATAAATTTCGTCTCGAAAATATCCGACGAATTTGTTAAAAATTTCCACTTTTCCCGCTGCTGCTTATTTGTGCTGCGCTTCAGATTTCGTATGGAAAGTGTTGATTGCTCCTCAGCTGCTGATGCTGCGATCTGTAGTTGTTGTTGTTGTTGTTGCTGTTGCTGTTGCTGGTTTTGGTAACGGCCGGATGGCAGCTCGTGTTGCTGGTAATCAAAGCTGCAATTACCGCTGTACACGTCCAATTGAAGCGGAAATTTATGCGGCTGTTGTAGCGTGTAAACGCCAGCATCGACGCCAGCGCCGGCGTCTTGTTGCTGCCACTGCTGCTGCTGCTGCCGTCTCTGCTTCTTCTTCTTCTTGTTGCTGCTGCTGCTACTGCTACTGCTGCTGCTGCTGCGACTGTTGTTGTTGTTGCTGCTGTTATTGGAGCTAAGCCAGCTCGTTAGCCACAAGGATTGTAAGTCTACAAAAGAAAGCAACGACAGACATAGATGATGAGGCACAATGGCTGGAGTCTGTGGCATATTGTGCAAAATAAGCAAGTTTTTGGTCGATGCCCCTGAAATGTAGCCCGAGATTTGTTTAATGTACACGATGAGCATTTCGTTTCATGGTTTATATATTCTGCCGCCTGAGTCGACACGCAAAAGGAATTTTATTCTTGTTATTCATGTTAATCGGCTGGCTTTCAACTTGCGAGTGTGCCTGTGTGTGTGTGTGTGTGTGTGCGTGTGAGTGTGGCAACAACATCAGAGAAACATGTAACAAAGAATAATTTGGGATTGTATCTACATGAATTAGGCATACCCTGTGCGAAGTGCGTAAAGGGATTAGCTCTTAGGATTTAAAGGACACTGCACTTCAGTTCTTATTATGAGCCTTTAGTTCAAATGAACTAAATTAAGTTCTCTCATAAAATTTAAGTAAACTGATTCTTCAACAAAATAACAGAATACAGTTCATTTAAATATATGTATATAGTTTTTTTATTTCTGCTATTACTCAACATTAATTTAAATTGATTTAAATTATTAACCAACTCAACATAATTCAGTTATGTAACTTAAATTTCAAACAGTTATTTATTTTTTGCTGTTAATCAACACTATTCTAGGTTAATTGAAACTTGTTTTCGTTAACTTGTAATTACGCAAAATTGCACGCATTTTTTCGACCTAAATTTAAATATAAACGCATATTTTAATTCTGGTCTACAGCAGTATTATAGTATATATATAGTATAGTATTATAGATTAAGTCCACTTGATATTTTATCAAAAGTTATTCAACACTCTCTTATCACACGCTTATTTATTTATTTATTTTTTTTATACAATTAATTAAGATGTTGTTAAGAAACAATCTGAACACCAGTTTGGCACATTCGAGTAACCCTTTTTGTAAAATGTTACTTACTGTGCATGAGATAAAAAAGCGAATTACGTCCGTCCGTCTGTTCTGTCTGTGTCCGTCTGTTCCGTCTGTGTCCGTCTGTTCCGTCTGTGTCCGTCTGTCAGACCATGATAAAATTACGTTTGAAAGGCATTTCATTGAAATAAAGAGCAGCAGGTTGCAGCTCATTCATTTCGCTCGTTCCCAGCTCCATTAAAATACCAACTTGCCCGTATATTTCCACTCGGCTCTTTTTTATTTGGTAGAGAAAGTCGTTCCCAATGTTATCTCTACTCGGTCTAACCAGGCCACGCTGTAACAATGGAAAAAAGCAACGAATTTGTTTTGTGGCACGCAAAATAATCAAAAATAATCCTTTTTTTTCTTCCTTTTTTTCCCCATCTGGCTTTCTGTATGTGTTTTTTTTTTGTATGTTTGTTTGTTTGTTTGTTTGTCTGTTTGTGTTGGGGTTAGAGCTGGGCTTAGTTATGGATGCCATTGTTGGTTGTCGTAGCAATCATTTGGCTAAGCTTGCTGATTGTTTTCATGCCCAGATATGAGACGGCGTCCAAATGGCTTTTAACAATTGTGCGGCGTATTCATAATATTCGTCCTTAACAGCTGAATCCACTTCAATCTACTCCACGCCCGGCAACAGTCAACAAATTAGTCTCTTTAGCGGTTAACTGGACACACTTCAATTGTCCTGCCGGACAATTTGTATGCAAAATTGCTGTTTGGTTATTCTTTATGGCACACAAACGAGGTCACTCCACACATATACGGAATGGCGCCGGATCCACTCACGACTGGCTCCATTCATCAAAATGTCACAGCAGTTGTAACACTCCCAATCTTCGCTCCTCTCCTTCAATTCTGCCAAGCAGAAAAAATCCGTAGAAGGCAGCCAACCAGCGAAATCATTGTGATGTGCTGTCATTAATCGCAGCTAACCCTCTGTAAACCCGGGTCTGGGTTCAAATTGTTGCAACACTAATACAAATACTAATACGTGCCAAAGCCCAAAAGGCAAATATCGGCATACATTGCGCAAAATGTGGCAAACAATTTCAAACGGAAAATTGGATTGGAATCGATAATCGTTGTGTGGCCAGAGTTAGTCAAGGGTTAAACCATAAATATGTGGCTTAGGACCTGTCGAAACCTCAACCTGCCGAGTGTTTTGCAACGATAAAAGCAAACAACGCCTTTTTAACATAATCTTACTTATAGCTGCTAAATGATTTAAGCTCCCAGTTAGTGGCAAAAACTTTCCAGACAGTCGAAGACAGCTCAATGATGAGTTTGATAACTTGGCCTTAACGAACCTTAAATAATTGTAGCTTTCGGGGGGAGATTATAAATCTGATGGATTCTGTTTGAGATATTTGTCAAAAGAATTTTATAATTTGCTCATGTTTAATTTAGCTTTTGCTCGAAAGCAACACAGTATTAAAATTTATGAGGCACTCTTCAATTTACCAAAACGGAAATGGGAAAGAAAATTGCAATTTTCATATGAAAAAGCACAAAAGACATCCGCTTGCAGTTATTTTTAATCTGTTCCGTAAAGTAGCTTAAAAATAGACATGTTTATTTACCGGAAGGTTGAAAAATCAATATCAAAATAGATGAAATATTTGAGATAATAAAAAAGAAAATGTTGCTATTTTTGACTAATATGAAAATCATTTGTCAGCTTTCTTTCTTTGTCTTTCTCACAGTGTATGCCAGGACAGTGATACACATCAACGAGAAGCAGCCATTAATGGAAGGTGTCATTGTTGTCATCCGATGTTGATATGTTTATGTGTGTGACTGTATGTGTGTGTGTGTGTGTGTGTGTAAGTGGGTGTGTATGGGTGCACCATTTGGGTTCGTTTTCTTTCTTATTTGCTTAGCTATCCCTGGCAAAGCTGCTCGCTGAGCATTTGTAATGAGCCGCAATAAAGGAAATGTGGCAGGTGACATATATCAAACAATTTGCACATTATAATTGTTGACACGCATCGGCTCCATGTAGGGATTGCCAGACAAGCTCTCAAAGTGATGTGTCATTAGGATTGGGGTTCGGAAAGAGGCAGTGGGTTTTCCACTTCCCTCCCCTTCACTTTGCTATTTTTTTGTTTTATTTTGCTGTGGGCTTATTTTATTTATTTGGGGCACGACTGGTCGTGTGTTTTGTGCCTGATGCTAATAATAAGACTTGTATTTATTTTTGGGTTTTGCGTATAACTGGCCAACCAAAAGGCAAAAAACAGGCCAACCGAAACACAATAAGCGCTTTACAAGGTCAACGCTCCCCGTCCTGTGGAGGGTCGCTGGGGGAGCGGAAGGGGAAGGGAACGGGGGGATGGAGGCAACGAACCGCAGCCAGTGAAGCGTAGCATATTTGTCATAATCAGCGCTTAGGCATGGGCATAAATTTGAATATGTGTGCACACACACCTACACACACTTACACACACCAACACACACCAACACACACAGACATACACAACTTTATCACAAATCAGACAGTCGTGTGCGTGTGTGTATGTGTGTGCGTGTGCCTGTGATTTGTGATTCTCAATGTGATCCTAACTAGTGACTAGTTTTGGGTTTAGTTCAACTGTAAATCATTTGGCTGTGAACCAGGCCAACAACTGTCAATCTGAAGTAAGCTACTTAATCGAGCCTAAAACCAAACCATTTGAGAATTATAAAATACCATCGCTATATTTTCGTTTAATATAAGGTAAGCCCATTAATCAAGCCCGATTGAAACGCCTTTTGGAAATTTAAAGCACACAAACTTTAAATTTGGAATTTAGGGCTTTTCGGATCTCATGTTTTCGTTGAATGCGCTTATATATCAATCCCCCAAAGCCATTAACAACGCTCTAAGCCCCGGGCCACTGACCCTGACAGCATTTTTGGGGGCATCGCGGAAAACGCTTTATCGCCAAAGCCCGGAGCCAAATATTTGTCTGACAAATTTCAAAGAGCTGCAGCAGAAATGGAAAATCATAGAGAGGGAAAGAGACAGAGAGAAAGAGAGAGAGAGACCGTATAAAGTGGTGCAGGGTGGCAGGCGTTTGTTGGAAGGGGGGTAGCATGTGGCAGGGCTACCCTACGGTCATATACATTTATGCAGGAGCAGTCCAGTCATTGGTCATAAATTTTATGCGAGCATAAAAAATGTTTTCGATTTGCTTCGATGCTTCCCTAAATTGAAAGGTCACGTATTCACAGGTGTATCTCCTGTCTTCTGTCTTCGCTCTGGGAGAATCTTCACCCCTTCCTCAATTCATAAGATAAGCAACAAATCAATAAGCAATTCGCAAAATATATGTCCTACTCCAGACTCCGATTATAATATTTTAATGCAGATTTTATTTGTCAGTCTTGAAGAATAGGATAGAATACTCGACTGGGAGTTACTATTTTATTATAAAAAGATAATAAAAGTAGAAGTTGAATAATATTAAATATATTAAAAAATATCTTTATTTTTTAATAATCATCATATTAAAGTTATCTAGTTAATTTACTTGTTGCTAGCGATATGCTAATTTTATTATACCCATTCTGTGGATGGCCAATAGCCAATATACAGGGTATTAAAACAATATGTGGTCAATCATTTTCGGGTGCGTGTGTTTTTGGCTTTTGTTTTCCGTCATAAATTTCCAATTCAAAATCCATATAAACATTTTAAGCGGCATTTTGGCAACCGTTGTTCCTTTGGATTCATACAATATGATGATTATATATAATCCGGGAAATTGGCACAAGGGCCATAAATTAATATTCTATACAAAAACACATCCATAGTTCGATCTCTCTTTCTACAGCTTTGTGAAAGGATTTTACCATTATGCAGTTTGTAAGATTTTTATGGCGCGATTATCATTATATACACATATACATATATATATATATTTTTGTGGCATTCCAATAAGCAGTTATTCAAAGCGGATTTGGCTTGGACGTTGGCATTGCCATCGGCAAACGGCATCCTTTTGGTCAACAGCATTTTTATTTTGGCTCAGCGCAGCACTTGGCGTATACGTAATGTGCTTATAAATGGCATAAGAACTGCGGTTGATTCACAGATTCACAGATTCAGAGCGTTAACGGCTAAAAGGGAGTGCCGAACGAGCTGCATAAGAGATTTGGGAAATTCGAATAAAATAACTCGCATTTTGATAAGTCATTTGCAATGAAAATTCAGTCAACTCATTTCCAGTCGTTCTCCCTTGCAGCTTATGCAATTTTCCGCAAGACGCAACAGCAAACTGCAAATGAGACTCTTTCTTAAGCTTAGAAAATGCCTCAAGCAGCAAGTCTGGTAAATAAGTTTCAATTGGGATTCACATAAAATAAAAATAAAAATAAAAAAAATACCGAGCATATTTTACTTACTTTGAGAAAGTCACAGATTTTAACCTCAAGTTCAATTTTGCTTTTATAAGCGGCGACTCTGTGGCATAAGTTGGCTTAGGTTAGGTTTTAGTTCGAAAAGAAATACATAAATATTTTTCTTTTTCTTTCACAAAATTTAACGCGCTTATAATGAAAATCTAACAAATAAATTCAAGAAGGGTCTCTTTAAATGCTTTAGCAATCAGCCGAAGTGGAAGTGGATGCAACACTTGAAATGTGAGGCATTTATGTTTAAGACCAGCTGGCACTCAAAATGAGATAAACATTATTTAAGAAATATGCCAAGTGTGTGTTTGTACAATCAAACACAAACACACATAAACTCACACACACACACACACACACACACACACACACACAAGAGCACACACCCAATGAGGACCTTAGGGCAAAATTTACATGAAGCTAAGCAAATGTTTGCGCTGTCGCATGCCTCGTTGTGGTTGTTCTTGTAGTTATGTGGCTCGTATTGGAGAGCAGTTATTAGTCGTAATTAATTGAAGCAAAACATTTGTACTAATTGGTGGTAATACCACAACATTTGCTTTGATGTGATATTTGATTTGGCCAAAGCGAAACTGAGCAGCCAGAAGCACACGAGAGGACGAAGAATAGGTTGGAGCAGCTGCTGAAAAGCGCATATCAGCAATGCGGATAAAACAGCGAGAGTGAGAGAGAGAGAGAGAGAGAGAGAGGGAGAGAGGAAGAGACGGGGCAGGTTGGGGCGCCTTTGGAGACGCCCTCAACGATGGGTCCTTGAGGGCCAGTTCACTTTCAAGTCTTGCGGCACTTGAATTCTAATGGAAATGGCACATAAAACAGAGAGCACAGAAAAAGACAAAAAAAAAACAAAAAAGAAAAGGAAGAAATCAAAAAGAGAACAGAGAGAGAAAAACGAGAAGCGAAAACATCACGACAACGAAAACAGCCAATTCAAAATGCCTGACCCGAGGACAACGGGCGACAGCCGGCAGGACATGGATATGGAGGCATGGACTGCGGGACAGCACGACACGGCGATGAAGTGTACAAAAAACTTGAAGACATGGTGAAAATTTCATCCACTTCATGTGCTTTTTTTTTGTTTTTTTCTTATATATTTTGTTTGTTTTCGTCTGTTTTTCAAGTTTTCCTCATCTTTGTTGGCTGCCAATGTAAAAACATTAGATATCTCTCCGCTCTATCTTTCAGTTCTATGCTTTGAAGACCTGTTTGTGGCTGTTGTGGCAAACTTTATTCCCATAGTTGCCTGCCCTCCCCCACCTGCTCCCGCTGCCTCAGCCCAACACATATTTGCTTAAGAATAAGGGCACCTGCTGCTGGCTGCGTTCAGCACGCAATACAATCACTTATTTCCGTTGTGCTGAACGCACTTTGCATTTTTACGTATTTGCAATTTGAGATTGAGATAAGCACGCTCCGCCGATGCAAATATACAGATATATATATATATATATATAAGAGCGAGAGAGAAAGTGAACAATCAGATGACATTTGCATTTTAGTAGATTTGCTGTCGCTTCGCTGCCGATTCTCCATCCATCTGACCAATAATTTCTCATTTGCACAACTTTCAAAAGCTTGGCGCGTGTCCAACTGTCTCACACATACACACACACACACACACACACACACATACACACACACACACACACACACACACATATATGTGCGCACTAAATATTCACTAAATGCAACCAAATTTTGTCATTTGTTTCAGACGTGATTTGATTACACAAGAACTGCCAAACTTCTCCTTCTGTTCCTAACCAACAAAATAAAAGGTTCTTCGAATTCTGGCTAAAATAGCTGCGGACAGCAATAAAATTGGAATGTTAAAGAAATTTTCAATATACGAGTGTTTTTGAAGAAATCCATAGTAAAAAGAAAACTGGATAATATAAAAATATAAAATCTATAAAGATTAAAAGGATTGCTTTTGATGAAGATGATATTTGCTTAGAAAAATATGTTTTTAAATGAGAGACACATTTGTGTAGGTAGCAGAGAAATTTATTATATACATATGTAAGCCATATGTGCATATGTACATATGTACTATATACATATGTATATATAGTTTTGCAGTTTACTTATGGAGCTGCCCTCCCATAATCCAGTATTGCTTCAGTTTCAAAGCCTGTCAGCAGGTGACAGAACTTTCATTTAATTTCAGGTCGCCTTGGCAACGGATTTGGTTCCGGATTTGGGCACGTAGCCATCACCACCCCGTTGCTGCACCTGCTGTCATCTCTTTTACCACTATACTTTCAGCGTATGTGTGTGTTTTTGTTTTCTTTGCTTGCTAAGTCCTTTATTTATATAAATAGTTGAGTCACTTAAGGGGATTAATGTTGAAATTAGTTGGTCCCAGTGTATGTATATTTATATATATATATGTATATATATATATATGTGTGTTCTTACTGCTTGCCGACAGTTTGCGATGACAAATCAGTTGGGACTCCGGCTGAATATTCGATTTGACAGTCACCGCATAACATATTAATTCATATTGCTTAATCTATAAAGTCTGCCTGCTGCAAGAGATTTCCATAACTTTTCACATATCCTTTGTTGAGAGATAAATGGATTGCATGTGGTATTTGGTAAACTAATTAAATTACATATTACATAAGAAATAATACAATATTACTGCACTGAGAAATCTACTCAACCACAGAAACTTTTGGAAAGTATTCAAATAAATGAGTTAATCTATCTTACTTGCTTAGTTGTACTTATGATACTATGATACCGACAATGCCGTTAGTTGGGTAAATGTAAATCGATAAATCCGTAATGTACGATTGATCTAGAGGCCAAACTATGATTAAAACGACCTTCCTTTTAAAAATCCGTTGAGTTTTGACGAAGTTATGGCATTTTGAAGGTCAGACCTATGCCCATATGCCCATAGGCCGATTTTCGGACTATAATTTTGACTTATGTTCCGATCCAAAATCACGTTTTTAACTGTAAATGTACGATTGATCTAGGGGCCAAACTATGATTAAAACGACCTTCTTTTTGAAAATCCGTTGAGTTTTGACGAAGTTATGGCATTTTGAAGGTCAGATCTATGCCCATATGCCGATATGCCAATTTTCGGACTATAATTTTGACTTATGTTCCGATCCAAAATCACGTTTTCAACTGTAAATGTACGATTGATCTAGGGGCCAAACTATGATTAAAACGACCTTCCTTTTGAAAATCCGTTGAGTTTTGACGAAGTTATGGCATTTTGAAGGTCAGACCTATGCCCATATGCCCATATGCCGATTTTCGGACTATAATTTTGACTTATGTTCTGATCCAAAATCCCGTTTTTAACTGTAAATGTACGATTGATCTAGGGGCCAAACTATGATTAAAACGACCTTCCTTTTGAAAATCCGTTGAGTTTTGACGAAGTTATGGCATTTTGAAGGTTCGACCTATGCCCATATGCCCATATGCCGATTTTCGGACTATAATTTTGACTTATGTTCCGATCCAAAATCACGTTTTTAACTGTAAATGTACGATTGATCTAGGGGCCAAACTATGATTAAAACGACCTTCCTTTTGAAAATCCGTTGAGTTTTGACGAAGTTATGGCATTTTGAAGGTCAGACCTATGCCCATATGCCGATATGTTGATTTTCGGACTATAATTTTGACTTATTTTCCGACCCAAAATCACGTTTTCAACTGTAAATGTACGATTGATCTAGAGGCCAAACTATGATTAAAACGACCTTCCTTTTGAAAATCCGTTGAGTTTTGACGAAGTTATGGCATTTTGAAGGTCAGACCTATGCCCATATGCCGATATGTTGATTTTCGGACTATAATTTTGACTTATTTTCCGACCCAAAATCACGTTTTCAACTGTAAATGTACGATTGATCTAGATGCCAAACTATGATTAAAACGACCTTCCTTTTGAAAATCCGTTGAGTTTTGACGAAGTTATGGCATTTTGAAGGTCAGACCTATGCCCATATGCCGATATGCTGATTTTCGGACTATAATTTTGACTTATTTTCCGACCCAAAATCACGTTTTCAACTGTAAATGTACGATTGATCTAGAGGCCAAACTATGATTAAAACGACCTTCCTTTTGAAAATCCGTTGAGTTTTGACGAAGTTATGGCATTTTGAAGGTCAGACCTATGCCCATATGCCGATATGCTGATTTTCGGACTATAATTTTGACTTATTTTCCGACCCAAAATCACGTTTTCAACTGTAAATGTACGATTGATCTAGAGGCCAAACTATGATTAAAACGACCTTCCTTTTGAAAATCCGTTGAGTTTTGACGAAGTTATGGCATTTTGAAGGTCAGACCTATGCCCATATGCCGATATGCTGATTTTCGGACTATAATTTTGACTTATTTTCCGACCCAAAATCACGTTTTCAACTGTAAATGTACGATTGATCTAGAGGCCAAACTATGATTAAAACGACCTTCCTTTTAAAAATTTGTTGAGTTTTGACGAAGTTATGGCATTTTGAAGGTTCGACTTATGCCCATATGACGACTTCGGCCTTACAGAAGTATTTTACTGGTAAGTCCCCTAAGAAATCGATAACAAATTGGATGACCAATCCCACTCCGCCTACCTCAACCGATACACCTGTTGGTGTAAATCGATAAGATCATATATCTCTCGCAATTTTAAAGCTTAAGTCACCAATTTTGAAAGGTATATTGCTCGTAACAACCTTCAAAAATCTGGGAACAAATTTTGACCACGTCAACTCCAGACTGCAACGTTATTTTTGTTTTTTTCTTGATAATTTAATTTCTTACTTTTTCTTCCAACTTATTGTGTAATTTGTTTAGTACCTGACGTCCACCATGAGTTCTCAAAAGGAAAAGAGCAGAACATTGTCAAAGAGCGAGCGAGTGTCTCTTCGCACTCTTTGAAGAAGTAAATTTCCATGAGCATTTGGAATTTTGTATCTCGCTCATGCTGATAATAACAAACTCAATTCTTTTGTATTTTGTCATTAGCAAATATGTATGAATTTATTTGTAGATATAAAATAACGTAATATATAAAATACTTATAATCCCCATTTTCTAATTCAGTCAACAGTTCACAACTTTTTCGGTTAAATAAATAAAAATGAGTTGAGCAACAACGAAATGTTTGTGTTTGTTGCTCGCTTTACTTGTTAATTTCACCACAACGGGACAACCGTATACCCAACCCTACCCTACTTGTTAATTTGTGAACTGCTCACTCTCACTCTCTCCCTCTCTATCTTTCTCGCTCGCTCGCTCAATCGTTTAGCACGTGCTCGTGCTCGAATGCTCTTCACTTTTTTCGTTCTTCGCATATTTTGGCTCTCACCAACACAAGCACAGTCTTTGCCGGTGCTCTCTGAGAGCAAGCAGCTCATTCGTTCAGTGGTGTTTCAGTAGTCAGCTGAGTAAGTCGCCAACGGAATTGTGATAGTTGAATCTGCGGCGCTGCATCCGCGCAACACTCCCTCCTTTACCAAACCCAATTCAACGCAATGGCGCTCGTGGAGCTGTTCTTTGTGCTCACATTTCTCGGCGCCCTGCTCTTCAAATGGTCCAAATCGAGTTTTGGTTACTTTCGGAGCCGGGGCGTGGCCTATGAGCCGCCCCTGCCGCTGCTGGGCAATGTGCCGGCATCGGTGATGTTCGGACATGGCTCCTACGTACGGCACAGCATCGATCTGCATCAGCGGCTGAAGGCGCACAAGGTCTATGGCGTCTTTAATCTTAGAGATCCGCTCTACTATCTGGCTGATGCGGAGCTGATACGCCAGGTGGGCATCAAGCACTTTGACATCTTCACCAATCATCGCCAGGGCATTGGCGATGAGCACGACACGGGCGACAGCTCGGTCTTGTCCAAATCTCTGCTGACACTGCGAGATCGTCGTTGGCAACAGATGCGGAGCACATTGACGCCCACATTTACCGGCGCCAAAATACGTCTCATGTTCGAGCTGATCCAGGCGTGCAATTTGGAGGCAGTGCGCTATGTGAAGAAGCAGCTGCAGCCAGCAACGGATTGCGACGGAGTCGAACTGGAGCTCAAGGAGTTCTTTACGCGCTACACCAATGATGTGATTGCGACGACCGCCTTTGGCATCCAGGTGAATAGCTTTGTGGATGAGCAGAATGAATTCTTTATGCTCGGGCAGCGCATCTCGCACTTCAGTTTCTGGGGCGGCATCAAGGTGCTGCTTTTCATAATACTGCCACGGCTGATGAAGGTAAGCATATATTCTTAAAGTCTACCTATATATATATATATATGTATATATATCTCTGATATCATCCATTAGGCGCTGCGTGTCTCCGCATTCGATCTCAATAACGTGGCCTATTTCAAGCGCTTGGTCTTTGACGCAATGCAGCAGCGGCGAGATTTGGAAATTGTGCGTCCGGACATGATACAGCAGCTAATGGAGGCGCAACGCTTGTTCAGGGAGCAACAGCAGCAGGGACAGACGACGTTGAATGGCGCTGAGTTCAATGACGAGGATTTGCTGGCACAGTGTCTGCTCTTCTTTACAGCCGGCTTTGAAACGGTCTCCACCTGCCTAAGCTTCACCAGCTACGAACTGCTAATTAATCCAGCGGTGCAGCAGAAGCTCTACGAGGAGATTATCGACGTGGAGCATCAGCTGGAAGGTAAGTCACTCGACTACGACAGCCTGATGGGCATGAAATACTTGGATTGCGTCATCTCCGAGTCACTCCGTAAATGGCCGCCAGCAATTGTCATTGATCGGATGTGCGCCGCCGACTTTGAGCTGCGCGACGAGGCTGGAGAGCTGCTGTTGAAGCTGCGCAAGGATGATCTAGTGCACGTACCAGTTGTGGCCCTGCACTACGATCCGGATAACTTTGAACAACCCGAAGTGTTTCGACCCGAGCGCTTCGATGATGAGCACAAGCACGAAATTAAACCCTTCACATATCTGCCCTTTGGCCTGGGTCGGCGCAGCTGCATCGGCAATCGCATGGCCCTCATGGAGGTCAAGGCGATGATCTACCAACTGGTGCTACACTTCAGACTGGTGCCCACCGAGCGCACCCCCCACGATATGATGGCCAGCATTGAGGGCTTTCGCATGGAGCCGCGAGGCGGCTCCTGGTGCCGCTTCGAACCCAGGCAGTAAATTTTAAACATTATATTAAGAAATGTATCGACTAATGTCCAATAAAAGCAGAAAATTAAAAAAATTAAAATTGAAAGATCTTTAATTGAGCTTTTACAACTAAGTTAACTGAAGGCTTCATCGGGTTAGCTCTTTTGGACATCCATTGATCTTTCATTGCTTGAAAAGAGCTTATTTCCCCACCTAGTTTCAGCTTGCGCTTTAAGCGCACTTTCAGATCAATTTACAGTTAATTTCAGAGCTTTGAGTGCGCTTAATGTGAGCACTTAATAAAGATAAGACCGCTCAAAGCTTTAATATGTTTTCAAAGCTAGTGTCATTCATTCAGAAAATTATGCAAAAATATAAAACAAAATCGAGAAGCGAAAGCCCGGAAAATCAGGCAATTTATTATGTTTGTTGTTGTTGTTGTTGTTGCTTTTCGCGATGAAAAGCTGACAAATTTGCCGCGGCAATGTTTCACGTGCTAGGTGGCAAGAGCGACAGGCCACGTCATAACACTGTCAGTACTTGATAGCCGCAATATATATAAATATATATATATATATATATATATATGTATGTATATATATGTATATATATGTATGAATGACTGGGCGACTGTGGTTACAACAACATAAAAGCCACAACAGAAACAAGAGACGTGTAAAATGAAATCAACGTGGGGCAACATACGAGTAACAATATAATGTGTGGGGAGCACAATGTACAAGGAGTGTAGGGAGTTGGTACACACACACACACACACACACACACACACATACAACACAGCAGCATGTTGTGGTGCAGGACAAGGGACACAAAGGCACATTAAGGATTATTTATTGGACGTTATTTTTCAGGCGGCATTAAAATTTTTTGTACAATATGAATTATATTTCACTTGTGTCATAAACCGCGTAAAAAATATGATGCCACAAGCCACCCACGCATTGAGTGGGGATCCTAAAAAATATATATACAAACTGCTTCACGTCTGTTAAATATTAAATATTTTGACGCATGCCACTTTCCTATTCAAATCTCTTTTTTTGACGCACACTCAACATTTAAATCAAAGCACATCCCTGTTAGGCAGCTTCATGAAACTTAAGCAAATGTGACTTATTTTAAGTTTTTAATACTTTACAGTTAAGATAGAAAGTTATTCGTATTAACTCCATGTTGTAGTTTGTTGCATTAGCTGTCTTTGCGTGGGGTCATTAAGGAGTCGTGTAACACGATAAAAGTTGCAATTAGCTTATTTACATTCATAAAAACATACACACTATTGTTTACACAAAGTAACACACGCAATTAGCCGCATATATGAGCTTGGTCCGGTGGCTCATAAAACTTTCAACGTGCTTCAAATTAGTGGCACAGTTTTTTATTGGCAACCCTTGCTAGCTGTTATGCTTGTTGTTTGTTCTTTTATTGCCAAACAACAACAACAATAACAAGAGGGGTACTATGTTAATATCCTAAAGGGCCAAGTAAACGAGCCTTGGACAGCAGCACATGTAGGTAGGACTTGCAGCAAGGGCCAGCTGCTGCAAGGATAACTCAAAACTCGCTTGGTTCCTCTGCGGTATTTTGATGTGCAAAGTTTTTCCGCTTAAAGTCAACGCGTCGTATGCGTAATCTCTCCCAATGTAAGCGTAAACATCATAAAACTGTGAGACACGACAACACCAACACCAACAACAACAACAACAACAATAACAATAACAACATTCTATTTGGGCAGTGTTTACAAAATGCTTATCAATCAATTCTGGCAAGCAGCCTAGACGAAGGGGATGGCCAATGGCTGGCGGGGGATGTGTAAGGATGTGTTCTATCTGACAGAGGTCATAAAGAAAACTTTGGCGCCGCAACCGCCAGACGCCAAGCGCATCCCCCCAAACACCCCCTGCCGCCATCCAATCCACAATACAACTTCAACCCTTGACGCCTGCATGGCCCAAAAAAATAAGAACTTGGCTCGCTTTCTCCTTTGGTACAACTACAATGAAAATTGCCAAAGTCAGCTGCGTCGGCGGCGTCGGCGGCGTCGGCGGCGTCGGCGGCGTCGGCGGCGTCGGCAGCGACAGCGGTTGCTGTAGCTGCGGGTGCCGACAAGGACGATACAATGATAATGCCAAGCATAATAACAGCAAAACGGCGTCAACAACAACAACAACGAATGCGTGGGAGGAGCAGAGTTAGAGACAGAGAGAGAGAGAGAGAGAGAGAGAGAGAGAGAAAAAGGGAAAAGCAAAAAGCGAAAAACGCTCAACGCTCGAGACACTAACAATTTGGGCACAATGGGAATTGTTGCAGATTCCAGCGAGTCGCCTTCGCCTTCGCCTTCGTCCGTCGTATGCGATGTGTTCGCGATAAACACGAAGTGATAACATTTGCTATATGCGTATATGTTTCTGCATGTGTGTGAGTGTGTCAATTTGTGTGTCTGTGCCTGAGTGTGCGTGTGTGTGTGTGTGTGTGTGTGCTTTTGGGGCGTGCTGCAGCAAAGATGAGCGCGTGATCAACTTTTGCAATTGTGAAATAAATAATCAAAATAAACAACATACTTTATTCGCATAAAGATGAATTTAACAGATGCATTTAACAAAATAATCATTATTACAGAAAGTGTGTACAATTTGTAAGCAAGTGAAATAAGATTTTCGCAATAAATCTCTTGTGCGAAAATTAAAGAAAACAACTATCTCTTCCCTTGTATTTAAGCAGGCAATACAAATGTAAATATATACTAAGCAGTCAATACATATGTACATGTATACATACATGTATGTACATGTATACATATATGTATTGACTGCTTAGTGGTTTTACTATTTAGCTTTCCTAATCTATCAGCAATTTTGCACTATCTAAATAGTTTCTTCCAAGTAACAGTAGTAAGTTTAGTATTGTATTTAAGCACAACTAATCAATCTCAGTTTTAAATAATACTGCATCTTAATTATTCAGATAGAATTTTAAGTAACATTAAACAGAATATCTAATTAAATAAATTCTTAATAAGAATAAGATACAATTAATATTAATGCTTTAAGCATTTTAAGCGTTAAGCATAATTTGTGAATAGTGCGAGCTCCAATTTACGCAAATCTTATGAAATTTCCATTTTCATATTCGATACATTATTTTGTCTCATCTCTAGCGACTGCCTCAGTTTTCAGTTGCTCACAAACATGTTTTTTTTTTGTATGCGTTGCTTTAAGCATGTTATTTGGCTTAAAGAACTTTGTAGTTTCCTTGGCTGGGTTGCTTGTTATATAAAATGTATGAAAGCGTCACTTTAAGTTTCACGTTGTACATATTTATATATGTATATATAAATACATATTTATTTATATAAATATATACTCAGACTTAAGAGCAATAAACTGAGGTAGGAGCATAATTTGAAGTATCCACGAAGCGCAAGTTGCTTCACAAGTTTGCTTCTTATGTTTTCTTTCTCAAGTTGGGGCTCTGAACAGAATCAACATAATTTATTTTATTTATTTTATGGTTCTATTTAATGCAAACACACTTAAAAAGGTGCCAGCTGCTGTTTGACAAATACTTTCGAGTGCAGTTCCACAGCCAGATTGTGGTTTTGACTGATTTATTGCGGCTTACTGCGTGCAGCAGCTGCAGCTGTAGCTGTAAATGAAATAAAAAAACCAACGCTTTCAATGGAATTGCTCAACTATCAGACACCCTGTACCTAGACTAAAACGTATAAGTTTTCTTTAAATTACACAAATTGAGAACATTCCAAAATGTATGCATATTTACTGTCATTATTAAATGATGTAAATTGTACATAAATTTGGCATCATTGAAATGCGATATATTTTCAGATATAATCATTATTCATTTCAGCTGCACTTAATCTAGTTTGTTATTGAGATCCTCCTGCCTGAGTGTTGATATACCCTATTGATGCATAGCTCTGAGAACAGGGCATAATTGTTATTCCCTAATGCATATTCAGCCAGGCCGAGCATAAATTTGTTGATGTGTCCGACTGTCTGACAGTCTGACTGTCATTGTCATGGCATAAAGAGTGCCACTGCTCCTCTTGTTGCAAACATAAATCCTTTTCGGCCAACCATGATGATGGCGTTGTCTTGCTGGTTGTGCACAGGTAGAGGGTGGCCAGAAAAGGGGGTGGGTGTGGGGGTGCTTTGTATGTGCCACATATTTGTGTGACATTTTTTGGTTGCCTCAGTTGCTCGCAGTTACATGGCGCGTATGTGGCATGTGGCACTCAGGTAGCAACATTTAATATTTCTATTTTCGCAGTCCTAAGCTGCCTTAATGCCACCTGCAGCAGCTGTTGTGGCACACACATTTATGCATCAACTTGTTCTGCTGCCTCCTGTTCCCCCCCATTGTTCTGTTGTGCGCAGGATGCGGGCTGCGGGTTGCGTTGTATTTTGTGTGATTTGTTTTGGCCCGCGGCAATTTGCCAGGCTAACTGACAAACTGACAAACTGGCAAACTGGCAAACTGTCAAACAGGCAAAAAATGCATTTTGTGCAACTTCGCTTACAGCGCAGCCGCAAAATATGCTACAAATATGGCAGCAAATGGTTTTAACTGCGGGCAGCGCATGAGTAACGGTGCATGGCATCAAAATCTATCTATATATTTGCAAACTATATTTAACAGATGCTTTCAATTTGTATTTTTCATTTATACATAGATATAAATGCATCTGCCACCAAAGAGATTCATAATCTTTTCAGCTGAGATGACATTAGTTTTAAAAACGGTAGTTTACAGTGCTGAGGGTATAAGCCATATACTTAACTGAATACAACATTTTAGCATCACAATTTTAGCCAAGTTTATTCTACAGAAAATTAAATAGTTGATAGAGTTTAATTCAAAGAGAACTTTTAATATTGTTACTAACTATGCAGCCAGCTTTTAATTTTAGTGTCTTTATTTAATTATTTCTTATACAAAAACTATTGCTAATTAGTCTAATGAAAGTTTCTCATTCTTTAAAAAAAAGAAATGATTTTTCTTAGCTGGCAGAACGATTTCGAAATTAACCTAAATAATCAGCTTTATCCATTTTTTTTAGTTTATTGCAGACCAAACTGATTTTCTAAATGATTTCGATTTAAGATTTTATCGATTGACTTCTTTTTTGAGATAATTGAGTTTTTACCAGTGCTTCTTTTTTTTATTTTTTTTATTTTTTTTTTTCCATGCCATGAAAAGTTGGGAGCTGCATACTTTGCCTAACGCACAGCTAAATTGCAATAATGTCAAGCATTTACGGCCATTCGGTGGGGGCCAACAACAAAGCGAATTTCTGGAATTTGCTCAACTTCAACTTGTGCTCAGACCTGCAAATACACCCACACACACACACACATACACACGCACACCCACCCAAACACTGGCGCACTCGGCACATCCGGCACAACGGTCACCATCAGCGGCGCCGTCAAAGTCGCCGCGTTCCGGAAGTCACTCAGTTGACTTCGTTTCTTGTTGTTGCTGCCAGCTGGCGGTGCTTTTTAACAGCATTCTTCCACCAAACCCAATCCCAATCCCAAGCCCAGCCCAACCCACTCCCAAGTTGACAGTGCAAGGGGCGGCGTTAATGAACAGCAGACTGTGGCAGGTGAAAGAAGCTGAAAAAAATAAGTAGGCGGCAAAGAAATCGCACGGCCACCGGACAGCGGATAGCGGGGAGCGGGTAGTGAGTAGCGGGGAGTGGGTAGCGGGGGTCGGGGTAGGTATTTCTTAACTTACTTTTTAGCAAATCCGCCAGTGTCGTAAAGTCGTTTATTTCAACTGTGGCGAGACGTAAATGAAGTTAATGTCGTCGTCGTTTTACGGTTGTCCTTGCTCCCGCTCCAGCTCCTACATCTGCTCCAGCTCCTACATCTGCTCCTGCTCCTGCTCCAGTTACCCAGCACTTTGGCATCAGCATCAGCCTTAGCCTTGGCATCAGCTCCTTCAGTTGACTGTCTTGTGCTTATCGTTTTTCACTTTGCATTGCGCTGGACCAGTTGTTGTTGTTGTTGTTGCTGTTGTTGTTGTTGTTGCTGTTGTTGCTGTTGTTGTTGTTGCTGTTGTGAATGTGCTTTTTTGGTTGTGCGCGCTTTTGACAATTGCTTTGTTGTGTTTATGGGTGTGTGTGTGTGTGCGTGTGCCTGCCCCCAATACAGGTGTGATAATAAGTATAATGACTCTGTGGGCGACAGCTGAGCTGAGCCCAATTCCCATTTCGCTTAACTACGCAAATTCTACGGCATTTTTTTACTCGCTTTTCATTAGCCGCATTTGCGCCAGCTGCTAATGAAGACCTAATTTTTGTTAGCCTCAAGTTATTCGATTAATCCAGCAGCAGATTGACTTTCTAAGAACTCGGGCTAACGAGTGTGAGCCGCATGGCTTTAACTAGTTGACAGTTGGCCGAGATTTGACTTGTCAACTGAGTTGCATATGGTGAGTAAAATTAAGCTTAAATGAGCTTGAAAAATCGATTTTATTAACTGATTTTAATTTAGAAAATCTATTTGAAGTGCTTGAAATACTCTTAATTAGGTTTCAGCTAGCAGCAAATCTGATGTTGTAGACAATTGTGTTGCATCAAGCTTTAATAGACTCCCTAAGCCAAATACTTATGCTGATTCATTCGGTGTCCATTATTAATGTTGTTTACCCTCTCCCGTGCCTTGGCCAAGATTCATCTTATCGTTAAGTGACATTTTCAGCCAGTGTCATGGGGCCATTAAGGCCAACAGTTCGCGTCCGACACACAGCCAGATAATTATGCCCGTAACAGGCCGACTAACTGATATCGTCTGACTCTTTCCCAGGCGCAGCCTTATTAAATCTAATGGCCGCTGTGGTTGCTCGAGAGGATGACGTAGGGGAATGGGTGGTTTGTGTTCTGGTTGCGCTACTCTGGCAATACAATAAATAACAAACATAGAGCTGGAGCAACCCCTTCCCCCAGTTTGCTCAGTTAATAGTTGCTCTGCGCACCATTATATAAACATGACTTTCCCAGTTGGAGATGGAATCGGATCTCTGGCTATGGATTTGACTTTGGCTCTTCTTTGGCTGCACAGCGCCAATTTTTGTGAATATATTCTTGACTTTTTTCTTCCCTTCTTTTTGGCACAGATAATCAGACAGTCAGCCAGCTAAATGTTTATGTGTGTGTGTACACCGTATCAGCCGGGCTACACACACTCACACACACACACACACATACACACACACACACGCTGCTTTTGGCTAAGCTTGAGAGGAGCAACATTAGCCGCGGCGGCAACAACATCAAAGCCGCCCGCCAGTCGCCAAGGACTCAATGTGAGGACGAGAGCTTGCCGAGCACAGGACGCACGGATAAACGCATAAACGTTGAATATTTAATAAGTGCAGAAAGGGATAATAAAGAAACGTAAAATGCGCCCAACAAAGCAAAACTCAATGAACAAGGAATATAAAGATGTCCCATATCTTAATCAGTCTAAGTATATTATCTTATATATCCCATAAAAAGCCGAATTAACTGATTTGTGTTTTGCTAAAGGAAAGCGAAACAATTTAAAGGATTCTACATGAATTTATATTATATATGAATTAATTTTTAAACTTTCTCCAAAAAGTTCATATTTCCGTTTTAGCATTTTAATTTTTTAATATATGCATAGATTTCCAATCATAAATTTCAGTTTCAATTTAATTTACGATTAATTATAGTAATTATAGAAACCGCAATTATCAGATAACCAGCAGAAACTAAAAACAAAAACTAATTTTGAAATTAATGCATTCAAATTGGAAAATTGTTTGCGCCATCAAAAATTATAATTTATTATATAAAAGTTTATGATTTATATATTTATTTTTATTTTAAAAAATCTATCAATTATTAGAAATACATTTGTCAAAGAAATTCTTGTTGCTGTTTCCGAAATAAGAGAAATAAGTGAGCAAAACTGATTTTTAAATATATGCATTAAAATAAATAAATGAAATAATTATAAAATCTTTATGAATTGTAATTTTATTTCAGTACTAAAAATTTAATATTTACATAAGTAACTCGTAAAAGTAATAATATTTAAATTTCCATCTCTGTTCTTTTATAATCTTTGGCCTAAATCTGAGCAGTCTCTACAATTTCTTAAAATTGCTGATAAATTGAAATGGACTGCGGAGAGTCCCCAAATGGGGCACCATTGAGTGCTGCACACAAAACTATGAAAGGCACCAGAGAATTGTTTATTTTTTTTGTTTTTTTTTTCTATCTTTTTGATATTCTTTGCACTGTTTTCCTGATGATAAAAACCCAGGAGAAGTTTGAGTTGAGAACGTTGAGTGCTGAACGCGTTTTGTTGCAGCCTTTTCTCGCTGGCTAAAATGATTTTGATATTTTATTCATGAAGCGCTGCGGCGCCTGCTGCTGCTGCTGCTGCTGCGGCTGCTGCTGCTGCTGCTGCGGCTGCTGCTGCTGCTGCGGCTGCTGCCTCTGCCTCTGCTTGAGCCTTTTGAGCTGCTTGAGCTGTCAATTGGCATTAGGCTATTGTAATTTATTGATAAATAAGCGGCTTTAAATATTGCATATCAAAGCATAGCAATTATTGTTGCCGTTTTAATTTATTATTTTCTGTTTTGTGGTTGGGGGGGAGCGGGGGCAATTTAAACTGGTTAACAACGCTCACTTTTTGGCTAATGCGATTACACACACACACACACACACACACACACACACATACACACTTACGCACAACTAAGCACATGCACAACAATAGCACGTAAGCACTTGGGAACGTAAAGTAAATACCGTTAGTAACGTGTTGCGTGACGTAAGCGTAAAGCGTGCGCTGCCTTTGGCGTGCTGCCTTCAACTGATTGTGTGGCAAATTATGAATCTAAATGATGCTGCCTTTAGCTGCCTGCTGCCTGCTGCCTGCTGCCTGCTTCCTGCTGCCAGCTGCCAGCTGCCAACATACTACATACTACATTCGTGGCAAGTGCTTTTCGGAGTCTCGCGTCTCGTTTCGATGCATGCAACTCGTGGCACTGGGGCACTGGCACACTGCCTCACTGCGCACGCGTCGTGAGCGCAACAAAAACAGACTCTAGATAGGTCCTCAACGAAAGGGGGAGGGGGGGGGGTAATATATTAAGGTAAATTCATTGATATATATTGTAATAACATGCAAATTACTTGTAAATATTGAGCAGAGTTTGTTTATATGGAAGCTGAGACCAAATTGGCTTATCTATTTATTTATTGATTTGATTAAAAATTTGTTTTTATTTAATTTAAATAATTAAAAAACATTTGCTGTTGATAAAGCCCGACTTAACTTAAATATTTAAAGATGGTTCATCAACAATATCAATTTATATTTTGGTCATTTTCATTGTTTTTCTCCACTGTGCGCTTTGATTGCAAGTTGTGCCCTTTTCGGAGTAAATAACCAGGGCTGCTAGAGTTACACCCCCCACCCCCCCCCCCCACACACACACACACACAATACACACACTCTCCGAATCAACGACGCGTCGTAAAATAGTCGTTGAAGTTTTGCGCTCAGTTTGAATTGTGTCTGGTTTAAAAACGCATCAAATTTGTCATTTAAAATTCCAATTGTTTTCCCTCACAATATGTACTATTAACTACTCGTATAGCTACTCATCAATTTAATTGCCAAAGAGTTGCCAAATGCTCTCAAACATACTCCCAAGTACTTAAGTATGCTACACTCAGTTTGAGTTTTAATTACATTTTCAAATATGTGGAGCGTGAAACTATCTATTGAGTAAATGGGGTTCAAGAGTACTCTTATAGAATTATATGTTCTATGATTTTATTATATTGCATGATTTAACATATTTTTACAGTTATCCGCGAAATTGCCTGTTTGTGCAAAAAAGTAATTTGGATCGGTTAACTATATTATAATAGGAGCAGTAAGGGAAATCAGTAGGAAATTTGTATCAAACACTTTTTCTTATCCAGAATCTACTAAATAAGCTCCTCACAATACGACAAAAAATCATCAAATTATCATCATATCATACAAATCCCATAAGTATATTATTATTATATTAATTAATGGTAAAAGTTAAATACTGGAGTTGTTTTTTTATAACAAGTTTTTCACAACAGTTTATCAAAAGGTTCTCCAGGTTAACTACAGACAATACTTTTTCTAAAAATATATATAAGTCAATAGTTTAGCTTAAAATGTATTTTGATTCACTTATAATTAATTATACTAAATTATAGATTTATTTTTACTTAGGTACAATCTCAATGCAGTAATGGAATGATATTAAATTTATAAACAGTTGATAACTCTCCGATTTCTGTTTGTTTCATCGCAATTCATTAAATAAGATTTTCTCTGTATTATTTATGACTTAGCCAAAAGATACACATAAGTCGAGTGTGTACATTGTGTGTATCTTGTTGTAGTTGCTAAAGTGTCATATCGATTATAATAATTGCGAAACTGACATTCAGCATTAATAATTGAAGCACTCATTATTGTCATCGACATTTATTTATGCGCATTCCCCAGTGCTCGACAAGCTCGTAAATCTTTGCAAGCTGGCCGTGGATTCCTCACTGACTGGATTATTCCGGGTCCTTTGCTGGCTGCTCTCAGCTCGTTGTTGTTATGGCCATCAGTATTAAAAACTTTATTATTATTAATATTGCGTTTTATTTGCGCACAATTGACTGAACTCTGAACTGAACAATAAATTGTATTTGTTTACAGTTGTGAGTGCCATTTGTTGAATGGGATTCTTGATTTCAATTCAATTGAAATATTTATCGCTCAGACAAAGAATGTGCAACAACTGGAATTGCATCCACAATATGAAATCAAAATGCGCGAAACCTGTTTGCAGAATTGCATTCTGAAGAGAATGAATTTTATAAATTCCATTAAATATGGATTATTTCTGCAGTTTTGACTTTAAATCAAGCAGCTGATTTAAGCTGTTGCAAGAGACTTTTTATTACCTTTTACTGGAATATTTTCGCTGTTATTTCACATAGGCTGCCAGTTTGCAAATTGTACAAAATTAAATGAAAATTAAAATTACACTTAAATTTTGACTTGGCTCACGGCAGTTGAACGGAGTCGATAGATTGTGAAAACTTTGTTTCTCTGGCAGTGCGGATACCTGGACCAGGCCAAGGATTACAGCTGAGCTTCACAAGAAGCGATGGTGATTTATTGGTAAACTTTATCATAAGAAACTTGAGCTCGAGATTGCAGATAAATGCACTTGACTTGGAAACGGTTTTCTAAACTCTTTTATTTGCTACATATTAAAAGTATTAACTGGTTTAGTAAATATTTCTAAAAAGCAACTACACTCCTATGGACTCTTGGCTTATGAGCTCCCATTGAGAACTCTTAGCGGATGCAAGACAAAATAAAGTTCAACATTTGCCATATTGTTTACATTATAAACTGAATATCAAATAATTTAAGGCGTTATCAAATAGTGTTAGCTGATAAGCGAATAGAACTGATAAACAAGCTTTCAGTATTTTTCTAGTGGGTGGCTCAAAAAGTTATGGGTAAAAAAACAATCAGAGAGCATATAGGCAGATAGTATATAGATTAAAGTCTGACAACTTAGATAATTAAAGAGTCAGTAATTTTTTTTATACATTTCCATTTAATTTCTAAAAGGCTTATCAAGTGTATAAAAATGTAGAAACTTGCAAAACTCTTGGAGCAACCCGCTTGTCGATGAGTGGACAGCGCCATGACTAACGAATCGATAAAAGTACATTTGATTACAAAAAAATATTCATTAAGTTAAATATGTATATATAAAAATTAGCACAGACTTAAGAATTAGCCTAGTCTAGAAGGGAATGCTCAGTGAAGGTTCTCCTGGCGATTTGGTTCGATGGTGACTCGTGCATATGGACTTCCAGCGCCCACTTTGCGTCGCATGGTGACGCCTCGATGCGGTCGCAGGCCCATCACAATTATATAGACTCCCGCGGCACAGAGTCCAATAAGACCCAGTATGATCAGTCCATAGGCCCATCTTGGCCAGCGCTCGCAACTGAACTCGTCGCGTCGCAGCGAGGAGACGAGCAGGCCACGAACTCTGGCTGGTCGCAGGCAGCGTCCGTTTGTCTGGATGGTCAGATCCTTCAACCACTCTAGCTGGCAGTCACAGTGAAGCGGGACACCATTGAGATCCAGTTCGGTAAGTTGCCTAAATACCGGTGACAAACTGACATTGAAATTACGCAGCAAAGTGCCGCGAAAACTCAACGTGCGCAGCGGGGGCAGAGTAAGATTTCCACGCTCCAAGACAAAGGCATCCCCATCCAGGTGGGTAAGCCGACGGCTGTTCTGGAAGCTCATCAATTCAACTTGTCGCAGGGATGCCAGGGTATGGGCTGCGATACCCTGCAACAATGGCATATCCTCCACAAAGAGTTGTTGTATCTCGCTCCTATTGGCCAAATCCTCGGGCAGCAGCTCCTCCAGCAGGTTCTCGCTAATGTCGAGGCGCTGCAGGCCAGCAGGCAGTTGGCCAGGAACACGCTGGAACAGATTGCGACGCAGCGAAAGTTCACGCAGTGGAGCATCGATACGCAACTTTAATTCACTCAAATTGCACGCATCCAGAAGCAGTGCATCCAGTTTGGCATTAATACCATAGCTGCTGTAGATGTCCGCTTCAGTGGAGATGCTCTGATTGAGCTGCCTGTTCCACGATAGATCCAGTGTGGTCAGCACTAAGAGTGGCCCAAAAATTTGGCCGGGCAGCGCATGCAGATTATTGTGAGCCAAATTGAGTACCTGCAGATGCGGCAAACTGGCAAAGGACTGTGCCTCCAGCAGCTGGATGCTGTTCCAGCCCAAATACAACTCACGCAGGCTAACCAATCGTCCAAAATTGCTGGCCGAGATGGAGCTTATGTTGTTGTGCATTAGATTGAGCATATGCAGACTGTCGCTGTTGAAGTTTGGGGCACGATTCAGCTGATTCCAGGACAGATCCAACTTATCGATGTAGAGTGGCAGCAGCTCCGTCAGATCCTCCGCCTTGTAGTCCTTGTAGCTGCAGTCGATGTGCAGGGCACGCATGCCCCAGGGTGCGGCACTCACATTGCTGCACTCACACGATTGACGCGTATTGCGATGTGCGTCCGGATAACAGAAGCGATCAACTTCCTCATCATTTGCATCTATGATCTCTGCCCTAGCAGCAGAAACTAGCAGTGCTATCACCACCAGGAAGTTCAGTTCGAGGGCAAAGCTCCGTCGTGGAGCAGCTCTTCGATGCCTACTCATCGTCAGCGTATTCGTCATGGATTTGGCTTTGGTGTTGGCAACCACACTGCACAAAATTGAAAATATTTGTGAATTGAGCTTCTTGACTGCGACACTGGCATTCTCGATATGGCAGATATGGTTTATCTTATCGCGGGAACTCGAAAAGCTCAAAGGCTATTCACAGAGGTGGGCAAACTTATAAAAAATAAATATATAAAATAAAGCACGATGTGAAAACAAGCACGAAATAAGCTTGAGAATGTTTAAATATTTATTGAAAGACTTAAAATTAGCTTGTTTTAAGATAAACAATTATTTCTTGCAAAATATATTTGAAATTAAAATGAATTAAAATAAGCTAAATATGATAATGTGAACGTCAATTAATATTTTAGAAACTAAATATTTAAGTGTTTAAGATCAGCTATCGGTCCTAATTCGAATAGTATTGTTAATATATTTGTTTACATTAGATAGATAAAACAGATCACAAAGGGAAAGTAAGTCGAAAAATATTCAAAGATTCTCTCAAAATTAGGTTTTTCTGACATGATATAACTGTTATATTTAAGTCTTATTCTTTCAGCTCTATTTCAACTCTATATATTTCTATTAAATTGCAGCACTTCCTAACTTACATGAAATAATTATTTAAAAACGTTCTAAAATCGCTTGAAAATTAGTTTCGACTAGTTTCAAAATATCACAGAAGTCATTATTTAATGTTTTCCTTTGCTCCCTTCCAGAATTCGATCATTTTCATGAGGTTGCCACTTGATTGCACTTTGTTTTCCCTTTAATACGATTCCAATACTTTTTACCCTTATTCAACAGGAAAGTTGACTGACATTTGCTCACATTCGTTTCGCACTCATCGCACTCATCGCACTCATGGCACTCATTCATGCTGTTAGTCATGAGTTTTGTGCTTCGTTCAGGTGTGCATTCAAATGTCTGATAAGATAAGGTGGAAAGCTTTTTGCTTTGTGTCTCGCTCTGTCTCCCTCTATCTGTATCTCTGTCTCTCTCTCTCTCTCTCTCTCTCTTTTGTGGCACCATCAATAGTTTGGCATTTGCTGTGGTCTCATATCGTTTATCTAGTTCATTAATCATGCCGTAAGCTGGGGACATAAGCAAACACAAAAGACAACCGCCGACACACATCGAACCGCATTGAATATTGATAGAAATTGGTTTTCTTTGTATCAAGAAGTTGATAATTTCTTCTTCTTTTTTTTTAATACTTGTCCATGAAAGTTGGCACTAATCCCTGACATCGACTTGGCTATGACCTGGCCTTATCCGACGGGATTTGTGCGTTTTTCAGAAATGTTAAAAGAGCGATTTCTAATTGATAGAAAACTTCAAATAATTATATTACAGACAAAAAATAAAAATAAAAATGAACTTGTTTCAACAAAGAATTTGTTATGCCAAATATAAATATAATCAAGCATAATTTACAAAATAAATTATTCCAATAATATAAATAGAAAACATGTTTATTTTATTACATCTATTTTGTAGTTAAATAAAGGAAAAATGGTTTTGGGGTTTCCTTGAAAATCAGTTATTTTCTGAACAAATTACTTCACTCTTGCACGAAAGTTCTTAACTAAATTAAATTTAGTCTGAGATTATATTCCCCAGAGCTGCATAAATTAAACATTTCATGAGACTCTCTTTCCAGCTGGACAATCTCCTTGGAGGCTTTTCCATTGGGCCACTATGCAAAATTGTATCTGAAGTATTTAAATTATTGTTAGGTTTTGCGAGTGCGCCAGGTTTTTTTTTTTTCTTCTATCAATGGTGAATTGATGAGGAACGAAAACACAAAAACATACATATGTATACATATTCTGTGTGTACACACATATATACATATACATATATATAGATACATATAAGCAAAAACACAGATTCACACGCAAAATTTACATAAATTAAAGACTTGTATGGAAAACTGTTTCCCGCTCTTGACTTTTGTGCACAGACACAGCATCAAATTATATGTAAAGCGAGAGGAGGGGAGTGGCAATGGAAGTGGTGGAGTGGGTGAGTAAAGGAGTGTGGAGAGGGGAGAGGGGCGAACAGTTGAAACGAGCACATGTAAAGCATTTAATGAGCTCTGTTGCCGGCTGTCAAGTGAGTGTGTGTGTGTGAAAACATGCAAATTGTGAAAATGCCAGGCACATGTTACAGCTATTCCTTGCCAAGTAACCCCAACCAACTCCCACTCTACTCCCACTCTACTCCCCTTCCAGCGATACCCACTCCTCCGACAAGTCATTATTACAGGCAAATTTATTTTCAACTAAAAACTCATTAATTACATTGAAAAGCTGATTACGCGTGTGCGTGGATGCGTGTGTGTGTGTGTGTGTGTGTATGTGTGTGTGTGAGTGTGTGCTTGTGCATGTACTTAACAATAATTATGCACAATTTAATTAAAACCCAATCCATGGAATCTAATGGAATTGTTAATTAATAGGACACAGTTTCAGCCTCAATTGCACGAGATATGAAATTACGGTTCAGGCTTTGGCCATCCATCAATTTCCGGCCTTGTGTTTTTTTTTTTTGGTGTGGTCAGCATTACGAACAAAATTGCAAAATAAATTCAGTGCTAAACGTGCAACAATCAGAATTCCCACACACCCACACACACCCACACACACCAACACACACCAACTGAAACACAAGCTGTGCTCTGGAATGTTCTGAATATTTATGGAAATTTTAATATTAAATTGTTGGACTGCAGTAGCCAGTCAGTTGGTGGCAGGTGGCAGCTGGCTTGTGGCAGCTGTCGAAGGTGTGGCGAGGTTCCATCATTGAGGCTTAAGTGCGTGAGTGCGAAATGAACGCAATGGGCATGTGGCATGCAAATCAGTGCCACAAATGCCGGCTGGCATTGCCAGGAAATGCAAATGGCCATCGAAATGGGAAAATTATTAAAAAAAAACATGATATTCTGCAATTGATTTTAATGCCCAGCTGCATGTCAACTGTCAACCAGCTTTGTACCACACACACCAACACACACCAACACACACACACACACACACACACACACGTATAGCAGAGCACCGCAAATCAATTGCTGTTGGAGTTGTCCTAATTGAATCACTTGTCATTCATTTCGTCTAATAACAGCACATTAAAATGTAAATTACGGTAATGCGTTGCACGAGGCGGGGGAGGAGAGCGGGTTGGACTGCAACCGCATACACTGACAGGAAGTGGTAGTAGGCCACAGCCAGTCAGACACTTGCAACATCAGCAGAGCAAGTGCCACAAATGCTTGCATTATGCACACTGCTCTGTCTCTTTTACTCCGAGCTGCATTGCGTATACGTAGTTTTCAACGCTCAAAAGTGTGCAACAAAGCATGCCACACACACACACACACACACAGACTGAGAGGAAGGTGCAGCACATTATCTAATTGGCTTTGAAAATGTTTCTGTCATGCCCGATGACATTTTGGAGCCGTCTCTCTTTTCCTCTATGGGCTCTGCTTAGTTAGACACTGAAATTGTGGCTTTGAGGGAATGCCAAATGAGTCCAAAGAGCAGGCAAAAAAAGGCAAAAAAAAGAAACACACACACACACACACATACACACACCCAACCAACACACGCACACAAGAGGATACTATAATTTTGTAAAGCATTGTGCGACTCACCAAAAAAACTCTGCTCTGAAATGCTTCTTTAGGTTTCCACAATTAAAATTTAATTACAAAAATTAATACAAAATTGTATCTTTCAGGCATAAAAGTTTTTATAGATATAAACTTAATTAAGGAACCGATTGATGCACCGAATCTAATAGTTTATCAATGTTCTGCAACGCATTAAAATATTCCATTTCTTAGTTATAAATTTTCACAAAATCATTTGGAAAGAGCATTCAATTCTCAGTTTTCCAAATTTAGCTTCTTCTTCTTCTTTATTTACTGCGCTCAATTAAATGTTAAATTTAAAGAAAATGATTTCGTCTAATGGCAGAACGTGCCACAAAAGGACCTCGTTGCCTTCTGCTGTGTTCCATTAGGCTTGGCCTATGTAATGCCTTAACTAAACAATAGGTCTGTCTCAAATACATATATATATATATATATATATATCTATATATAAATATATATACACATGTGTGAGTGCGTCTTCCTGTGCATATTAAGCACACACAAAACGAGCAGGCGAACCATTTAATACTTTCATTTGATCAAAATGATAAAAGCCATGACAGCAGACATGAAAACCCATATAAATACACACACACATACACACACACACACACACACACACACACACACACACACACACACTCATACATATGCAAGTTGGTTTAATGAATAATTTGGATAACGAATCTAACCGCGAAAATAAAGGAGCATTTTCTGGCAACCAATTGATTTAGTGAAGTGGGAAAGTTATTAAAAGAATAATCCTTTTTAAAATTTATAACGGTTTTTACTAGAGGGATCTTGCTATATAAGAAATATATTTTAGGAAATTCTATTTAATATATATTTTTAAAATTTGTGCTTCTCAATAACATATTCTGTTTTGGCAATCGCTTTAAATTAGTAGCTGCCTGGGAAATGCTCGTTTGTCTCCCTAATGAATTTTCACAGTGGCACTTTTTGTTGTTGCCACGTTTTTGCTACTCAGCCAAAGCTGTTTGTTTTTGCTGCTTTTTGGCAACAGCTATTTACAGTTACACCAACGAAATGTATTTAAATATACGCAAACGTATTCAAATATATATTTAAGCTTGGGGCATAATGAAATTTGCAAAACCTTTGACTGCTTTGCGGTGAAAGTTGTATGCAACTTAGTGCAACATAAGCACACCAAATACACACACCGATATATGTGTGTATGTGTGTGTGTGTGTGAGTGTGTGTGTGTGAGTGTGGCTGTCTGTGTGTTTCAGGGTGTGGGTGTGTTTACCTGCATAAGATGCCAAATATGTTCAGCTGAGCTGCCACTTAAATTTACTGTTGCGCCCTCTGCAGCTCAACTAACTGCCGTTGTTGCATGCAACAATTTAACATCACTCATACGCACTGTGACATATAATTAGACAAGTATTCCGAAAAACAAATGCTTGAATTTTACCAATCATTTATTTATGGCTTGAAAGTGAGACAAACAAACCTTATAAATTTAATTGCTTTCAATAATATATATAATAATATATATAATAATTTCAAAAGTAAAGTGCTTAAAATATGCAACTTTTAAATATGCTATGCAAATAAGATTTGAGGAAAGAGGGTATTTTGAAAAAGTTCACATAATGAAGTATATATATATATATATATATATATATATATATTCTCAGTTTGATATGCTCCTGCTGTATTTCGATCAAGTTTATTTGACATATTTAAGAAAAAAAATATCTGTTACCAATTTAAATATAAATAAAATTTAGATTCTAATGAACAGTGAAATTGTAAGATAAGGCTAAAAAGGTTTCACTGGAAATTATGCATATATTTTTATATATACATATATATACAAATATATATATATTTTTTTTGTCAATATTCAAATAAATGATTGTATTTAAGGTTTTCAATAATAGCTCAACTAATGATCCAGTATTATTTACATGTGCGCATTAGAAGCTTATCATATTTCTCGCTAACAACATTTCCAGGATGTGCTAAATAATTGTATTTTAAGAATTAAGGATACTTTAGTCCTGTTTACCGAGCAGCTCCAAATCGAGCACTCGTGTCTCGAAATAACACAATTTCTTACATCAAAGGCCATTTGCTTAGCAACAGCAACATTTGTGTTGCTGCCCCACTGCCCCTCTCTCCATGCATTCTTGTTGGTCGTGGAAGGCTTTCATGTTGCGAGGCCAAAATGAGAATTCAGTTTCATTTGCAAATGCTCCTCCTCTCCTCCTCTCCTCCTCTTGCCCCATGCTCGCTCTCTGCCAGCTGTCAGTTTGTTGGTTTTTCTTGTGGACTCTAAAACTCTCACTTATTTCCTGGCCAAAAGTTGAGACTGCATTTTATTTGCCTGCCTGCAGTTGTTGTAGGTGTTGTTGTTGTTGTTGTCTGTTGTTGTTGTTGTTGTTGTGGTGTCTGCTCCATTCTCTTCGAGCTCTAATTTGATTTGTATTCAGCTGCTTGGCTCTGTTGGAAATTGCTGGCATATCTCGCTTTTGTATCGGTTTTTGTTGGCTTGCTGTCTGAATTGTAATGGAATGTGGCAAGTTGAAGTCGGTTTGTTCTTTGTGTTGCTGTTTCTGTCGTACTAATTAATATTGCTGCTGTTGCTACTGCATGTTGCATGTTCCATGTCGTATGGTTCTGTGGCTCTGTGGCGTTGCACGTTTTTATCCTGTTGCATTGATTGAGATTCAATTAGTCCCGTTCAGCTGGTCATCAATGGCTCTCTCTTGCAGCCATATGAACTTGCCACCAACCCCACACAGCCAGGCAGCCAGCTGTCAATCTCGCTTTGTGGTGCATTGCGCATGTGTCCTTTGTGGCATTCGCTTGCGTCGAAGATTTATTGCCTTTGGCCTTTCCTAAGCTCGAAATTAATGTACTTCGCAGTTGAGTTTAGCAGCTGCCAAAACGCCACCAACAGATTAGCGTAGGCCATTGGTGTAGGTGTGTGTGTATAGTGCGTGTGTGTGTGTGTGTGTGTGTGTGTGTGTGTGTGTGTGTGTGTGTGTGTGTGTGTGTGTCGGGGTGTGTGTTTGGCAGCCTAATGAAGTTGTTAATGCGTAGGCAGCCGTGTGTGTGTGTGTGTGTGTGTGTGTGTGTGTGTGTGAGTGTGTGTCCTTTAGTTAGAGTGTGACACGATTACTCGATTGCACTTAGACTCAACAAGCAAATCACAAATGCACTGCAAACAATTGCAAATTCAAATGAAGAAAATGTCAAGAAAATAAGGAAATTAAACTCAACCCAATCCTAAATTATTATTTTGTTAATTGATTTTAAGAATCGAAAATGTCTACTAAACATTTTTACTTCTTAAATTTGTATATATATGATATGTGTTATTTATTCTAGCTTGGTACAGATTACAGAATAGTTTGACTTTGTTATACAAATTTATAAAAACAGAAAATTTACTTTAATTTATTTAAATTCCATATTTCATTTTTTATATACAATATTTTCAAATTTGTAAACAATTGTTTTTAAACTATACAATCAGAAAAATATGTTAAATTCTAACCAACATTTTGTTACTGTGCAAAAAAATCTAATAAGTCGCTTATGTGTGGGTGTCTAGATGTGTGTGTGTGTGTGTGTGTGTGTGTATTAGCCATGGGCTTAACACCCTTTTGAGTGGGCTGTCAACCTAGCGCCCGAGCAGCTTCCTCAGCCGAAGGGACAGGCACTGATGACCATTAGCCAGCGGCAGGACTCTGGAGCTTCCCAAGACCTAGGAATGGGATTCACTGGAAGTGACATTCATCTGGTTTATGTTGTTCCTTTCGTTTCGTTTCGTTTTGTTTTTTCGTACTTTCCAAATTTTATTGCTTTTGCTTTTTTTTATGTGGTACCCCCGAAATGTATGTTTGTAGTTACGATTTAAGAGTTGCCCATTTTGCTCAACTTTCTTGGCTATTTAGTTCCCCTAGGCTTGCTTCAGTTTGGTTACATTTTTTCGCTGCTCCAGCGTTTATTTTTATGAGCACACTTGATTGGATCGTAAAACTTGTGTTGGTGGTGCTTAACTCTCTGCACCAACATCAAGTAGCAACACACATAAATAACTCAACTCAACTCAACTCAACTCGACTCGACTCACACAAATGACATTTTAATATGGACTGAAAGCCCTTTGAGACGAAGAGATCTTGTAGCTAATAATATGTTGCAACTACAACGAAATAAGATGTTCTCAAAAGCATTGCAACAAATTTATTTAGGCGAAAATCAAGATAAATGTAGATTTTAATGTTATTAACTACTATTATAAATATTCTGCACATTAGATTTTAATATCTAGAATATTTTTAAATATGCAATTAAAAGTAATTATTAGCTTCCAAGTCGACCCATCTTAAATAGGTTATTAACTGAGACCAGCAAAGTGAAAGCCAAATTGCCCACATAGTTTGCTGATCGGATTTCAGAGTTCAGAGCTCGCTTAGCCTTAGTGGAAGGCAATTAAATTAAATGCCAGAGGCATGCATCAGTTGCACTTACAGCAAAGAATTAAATTACCACTAACGAGTGTGCAGCAGAGGAAGAAGAAGAAGAAGAGGAAGAAGAAGAAGGTGGGCAGGCGATGTTATGTTTAAGCCAGGCTAACTTGCAGTCATGGCTTAAATGACAACATTGCAGTTTGTAGCTTGTAAATTTTGCATGCCGTTGGCCCTGTTCTTGTTTTCCTTTCGGGTAGAAGCAGGAAATAGGGGAAGAGTGGGTGGCGGAAGGGGGCGAATGTGGAAGCGTTGCTCCAAATGAATTAATTTCTCATTTATTTGCTGTAGAACGGAAGGAGTCTCTGGGAGGAAACTGCGCCGAGTGCAGGCGCTTAATTAGGTAAGTGAAAGTGGCGCCAGCGCCAAACAATTGAAGCTGTCAGACGCCAGCACGAAGTGGGTCAATTGCCACGGGCAGCGGCAACGCTACTCTCCCCCTCCTGCACCCACTTCATCCTGACCCGGCCACTTTTGCCCTGGCAACGTGCTCGAGCATATTTTAAAAGCGAAACAATGCGCCAAGTGCTGCATTGAGAGCGTTTCAGATGACAACCATATAGAGATGAGGGGAGTGGTAAAAGAGAGAGAGAGAGGGAGAGAGAGAGAGAGAGAGAGAGTGAGAGATGTCAACTTTTGCTGATAAGTGCAGGCTAATTGAATTGTGTGCTCAAATTCTGACGGTTGCCTATCAAAGTGTAATAACAAAAGATGCAGTTGCCTCTGGGAATCACTTCAGACGCAGGTCCTTTGCCTCTGACGTTGCCAGGGCTTGGGGCTTGAGGTGGATCTGTGTAATTGACAGCGCAAAATTCACTTGACAGCATGCCACACACCCACACACACGCACACACACCCACGCACACCCACGCACACCCACGCAAATACACATGCAAAGAAGTAGAGAACACTTGTTGTTTGTGCCATTAAATTAAATTTGTGTAGCACAAATGACATTAGCTGATAAGAATTGGAATATATATAGATAATCCTTAAAGCGTTCTTAATCATTCGACCAAAGTTGTGTATTTATTTTTTAAACCAAATCATTTTTGTAAGCTGTGCTTTGACTGAATGCTAATTTTGATTTATTTTTTTATTTATTGTCAACTAAAGTCAGTCGACACCAAAAATACAAATATAAAAAATTTGAATTAAATTAAATTTAAAATAAAATTAAAATTACAAATAAACTAAACAATACTAAAATATTTATAAGATTTATAAGATTTTGAAGATTTCTAAGATAAATTAATAAAATCAATAAACATAACCAGTTAATTTAAAGCTAGAAGTTGGCTCGTAGTTTCAAGTGGCATTATGAATACTAATTGAAACCTATATACAGTTAAAGAATCTTTCATCCTTACGGGTCAGAATATTGTATGTTTAAGCACATTAATCCTTTATTAAAGCTGAACCAAAGCCAAAAAGCCCAGCAGGCAACAATGAAGCATTTAATTATAACTTTCACGTTTCGAAATCATTTTCAGCTGCTGTCATTGGGACATGTTATGCACATATATATATATATGTATTTATTTGTATATATGTATATATGTATTTATTTCTGCCAAATGAATATTGAGCATGTTGTACAGCCGTGATGTGATTCTCGAAATTCAATGAAGGGTCGGCGCCAAAGGATGCACTGGAGAATTAATTTTATTTATGGCCCGAAGTGAATTCACCCCCCCGTCGAACAATTTGACATAATTGAAATTATATGTGCGTCGAGAGGAGCTGCACTTAATTTGCAGCAACAAATCTTATCAATAGGCCACATTAAACCGGCAAAACAGAACTGAACTTTGACATGGAATGGAAAGGTGGGAGGACAGGCAGGCGGGAAGGGAGGGAGGGAGGCAGTTGATCTATGCGCCACTCGTAAAGCCCGAGAACTGTCAATAAAAATAACATGAAGCAGTCGACTTACTGATAATTTATGTATCAGAAATTTTCGTTTCTTTATTTGCCGTGGCAGAGTCGAGTACAGATTTGGTTCACTGTCTGCCATCTCCCATCTCCCATCTCGAATCTCGCATCTGGAATCTGGAATCTGGCATAATGTATTATGTATTACGTATAATGCACACGCGACTATCTCTAGCACTTGGGCACTGCCAGAGCGTACAAGTTCAAGGACCAAGGACAGGGCAACGGCTGGCAATGGCGACAACAGCAACAGCAACAGCAACAACAACAATGAAAAAATCCCATTAGCCAAGTTTTGTGGGCTCTAAATGCGTTGGGATGCGACGACGACGACGACGACTGGAGAGACAGGTGAAGCTCACCTCAGCCTTGGATGCTGGCAGATTTATGCATGCAGTTGGTTTATTGAAAGTCAGGCGACTCTTTAGGCAGCTATAAATATTTTTACGTCTTTTGCACCCAAACCCAGTCGCTGGGGCATAACTGGCTAAAATAAGATGAATCATCGCATTCCATCATTTGTTTTAATGTTCATGAAATGCTTTCATATTGAATTTGTGAAGCATGGGCTTATTAGAGAAACTTGAATTAATTTAAATTAATTCAAAGTTATTTACGAGTTTAGCTTTAGTCTACATGGCTTAAATCTATACAGGTGCAGGTGTACCAAAGTCGACTACTTTAGTTCTTGGCATTCTTTCAGGTACACACTTGGCTTTATTTACGGTTCGTCTTTTTATTGTAGTCGACAGATATGCGGGAATCACCCGCTGTTTGTTAGCTTCAAATGTATCTTGCAATATTTGTTAGTTTGTTTTGCTTTGCCTTGGCACCTGACAGCTAACAATGTCCTGTCTTCATGTCCTCACGCCCAGCTGCTGTCACTTACACTCATAAATAGCACAGGCTGAAGGGAGGGTGAGCGTAGGTTGGGCAGAAGCTGGGAGTGCTCCGGGGGAACTGAGCTCAAATCGTGGCATATCCATCATAAATGTAGACGAAGCCTAAAAACAAGCTCTCAAATTGCACATGGTAAAAGTTTTTTATGATGCATTTAAAACTTCTTGATTATGCTTAGCCAAGCTATCTATAGCTACGCCAATGCGTGTGTGTGTGTGTGTGTGTGTGTGTGTGTGTGTGTGTGTGTGTGTGTGTGTGTGTGTGTGTGTGTGTGTGTGTGTGTGTGTGTGTGTGTGTGTGTGTGTGTGTGTTTGGCTGACAAACCACTTCAAAAATACGAGTCTCGAACTTATTTTATTTCCCTGCAAGCGAAGTTAATTTAAAGTTGTGTGCATAGCAAAAAAAAAAGATGAATTTGTTACTAGAAACATATATAAAAGCCTACGGCGCAATTAGGCATGAAAAGTATCTCATAGATAGAGGCAGGAGGCAGGCTAATCTCTCTTCTCCTAAATATCTTTACTGAGTGACAGACTAGTAGTTTACATGCTGGAAAGATAGAACCACAATCTGCATCCATTTTCTTCTTCGTTAACTGATTCACATGAAACATAAAGGATACGTTAAGATGTGAGTAAGCTTGAATAATTAAAATATTGTTTATAAAAATATGATATACATATAAAAATACGACAAATTAATAAACATTACATAATACACTATATATTAATATTTAATACACTTTAGCTCCTTTTGTCTGTTTATCATAAGAATGATCAATCTTTAGATACCCCATTAGCTGTTTATTTGGTTACTGAGTATTCAAAGTTGAGGTTTGGCTCTTGTAAATCTCTCTGAGATATCAGTGCAGTTGTGTCTGCATCTGTATCTCTATCTGTATCTGCAGTTGGCTGTGCCTCATCTGCTGTATCTGCATCTGATTCTGTCATCTAATTGGGCTTTTTATGCACACGAGGACACACTCGACATCGTTTCTATTTCCAGGGCCATTTCCGTGCCAAAGCAGTTTATCACTAACTATGCACATTCAGGCTTGTCCTCATCCTTATATATTTGTCCTCGGTTTCGTCCTGTTGCCTCATCCAGTTGCCTGCAGCGTGATGCTGCTTCTGTTGCAACTGCACCAATTCAATATTACGTATACGTTGCATGTGCCGCTTTAGCCAACAGTCGCTGCGGGCTAAGGACGCTGCTTGACAAAACGTGTGCCACTCTACATGAGTGGGGCTCGTCCACATCCACATCCACATCCATGCCCACGTCCAGCCTACAGTCAGCAGGCCCCCCATCCATCCAGCTTTTGCTGTTATCCTCGCTCCAGCAGTAGCTCCGTGCCGCTAATGGGGGCACCACACGGGTTTCAGCTTCGCGACACGCTTAACTTGTCGGCTTTAAGTGTCAGCGTTGAGTATCGTTCAGCTTTTGAGTCCACCTCAACCCCATAGCTCCACATCCCGCACACTCCTTCCTCCCTCTCCTTCGCGCACTCTCTTCTCGTGTCTCTTTCTCTGCAGGATGCTGTGACGCGTAACTCGTATGACGTTTCATTAGCTTCATCAGTCGCAAACTTTAGTTCGGTTAACGGTTCCTTATGACATGTTGCACAACTTTTTGACATGCGCTGCTCGTTCACTTAATTGGCACCTCGAATTGGCCAAAAATCGCGGTGCATCAAAGTGATTCAGTGGCACTGAATTTGAGCGTTAACTAAAAACATGAAATTCCTTCACAAAAGTTAATTGCCATCCAAAGTCTGGCTGAGAACAGTCGACTTGTTCGATACCCTGGCTGAGGGTGTTATTTTATAATATTTTACATTTATCTACTTTTATATTATAAATAATGAAAACAAGCTCCACTTCATATAATATTCAATTTCGATTGATAATATGTTTAATATATATTAAATAAATTTAAGAATATTGAACGAAAATTTCGTTAGTAGATTTAAAATAAGAAATGTTTATATAGTCTAGTCAACAGTTTCTACAATACTGGAAAATATAGTCTATCATCTCAATCAGCTGACTAGTAATTTCTGCAAAATAATTATGTGACAACTGTAAATTTAAGTAATTCTCCAAAAAGTACGCATTTGTGACACGTCCACCCATTAAATATGCATTCGTTTGCAAATTTATAGATGCGACTCCAATTGGGGCAAATGGCGGGCACATTTTACTTTACTACAACACCTTTCGACACACGCCTGCTGCTAAGTTTTGGCTCTTAATATTAGAAATTCTTAAGGCTGCCCAAGCACAATTGAACACAATAAGGCGACAGCCTCATTAAATGCTGTTGTCGATGACAACAAAAACAAGAGCAACAAAGGAAGCCAAAGGAAGGCCAAAACTTGAGCGCTGCTTGTTCATTGTTCGACAATAAAAAGGCTGTTGTTCATTTTTATGGAGTAACGCCTTCTGCCTTCTCCCTTCTGCCCCCAGTCTTGACTCTATGCAATGCGAGTGGCAAAGCCGACAGACGCCACAGAAGTGTCTGAAAAGGCGACGTCCTGAAGACGCCATTGTTGGCATTACACCAAAAACAAAAGCAGCGACAACAACATCAACAACAACAACAACAACAACAACATTGCGAACAAGTGAGCATTGTAAAGCGAACAATGTACAATGCACTATGACAAGTAAATACCCTGTAAATTGTTATATAATTGTAATTCACAACATTCTCGAGTATTCGACTTGAAGCATAGATTTTGTACACAAGTTTGACAGGGTTAAGTTGAGGAACTCAGGAAAACTCAGATGCTGTGTTCCCAGCTAAACCATTGTCAAATCTTGAAAACCACTCTTTGCACTCTCTGTTGCAAATGGGATCACGATGGATATTTGATTTTGTGGCTTATGATTTGGATTTATGTTGGACTCCAAGGATTGCAGTGCAGTCTCCCTCTGGCGCTTTCATGCACATTATTATAACTTATTTAATGGCCTTGTTTGGCTTAGAGGGTATAAACACCAAGAAGAGGGACTTGTTGTTTAGTTTAGCCACAGCCACGCCCACAGCTCGAGTGTGTGTGACGCACATAATGAGTGCCTGTTCACCAGCCATGTACCATCCACGCCCCATCCCGCCACCTTGCACCTTCCACCTTCGCACTCCGCGCCCCATGCTGAGCTGGAAAACTTTATGAATATGATGGAATAATTAAAAGTTGGCGCCAAATTGAGGGCGGCTCGTTGCGTTTGAGTTGCGTAGGTGGCGCAATGTCAACTTCAAATAACACAAGCAATGCCTACACTTATTATCCATCCACCTTCCTCTGCCTCTGCCTCTGCCTCTTCTTGTGCCCCATGTGCTTTTATTGTTTGCCTTTTTACTTGGCACTTTTGTGGCCTTTGGACTTTTGAGGCCTTTTGGGTGCCTCATTTTTAGCCTTTGGCAGCCACAACACGCACCTACAAAACTTCTTGCTACCAAAGGAGAAAATAAATGTTGAAAATTTTTGGTTGCCGTTTTTCTACATTTCGGTTTTTTATGTTTTTCCCCTGACGTTTTTTTTTTGGGTTTGCTTTGCTTGTGCTTTGCTTTTTATGCCCCCGCTTTAAATTATTTTTTGTTTGTTAGGGGGTGTTTTTTTTTTTTTAATTATGCAACATTAATTAAGACATGGATCGAGCTTTAAAGAGACTCAGTGTTGCTGTAGTTGTTGTTGTAGTTGTTGCAGACACAACTCAAACGTCGCTTGTGCTGCTGTTGCGAGTGTGTTTGCTGAAGCGCATTTGCTACTTAACTATCACGTCCCCGATTCCAGCTCGCCTCAGTCTAGGTGACAGATTCTAACGCAACCAGGCACACACAACACATACACAACACACACACAACACACACACAACACACACACAGCACACACACAACACACACTTGGCTGTGTAGCTGGGCGCATTCAAAGGATAATTATGTGCACATTTATCCGGGGCCAAGTCTCTCTGGGTGGCCACTCAAAGTGCACTGGCGCAACGCCATGTCAACAGCAGAAGCAACAGAAGTTGCAACAACAACAACAACAACAACAATTACAACAACAGCTCAAAAGTTTATTTGCTGCTAAGCAGCCTCAGAGTCAAATACAAACACGGAAATGCGCTCAGCATTTTGGTTCAATGAACTTCAATGAGATGGGGAAGTAAGTGGTAAAGATGTGGTAAAGCTACTACAGTGAGAAAAAAATATGGTAATTTATGGAATTTAACAAAATGTTTTAAATAGATAGTTAACTTTTGTCTGCAAAGAATTCATCTGTTGCTTGTTAGTTTTCACATAAGCTCCATTAAAGTTGCCCTTCGGCGATGATGAATCTTTTTCTTTTTATGTGAAAAATAATTTACTTCTTAGTTAAGTCTCTAAAGAATTTGAACAACATCAACTTTCGATGCACAGTGAGAAATTCTAACCAAGGATACTCATTTAATTTGCTACACTTCAATATTGTAAAGTTGCCTTGAATATTCTTATTGTTTTAATTAGAATAACTAAAAATCATTAAAAAAAAATGCTGAGAAACTATCTGAAATTTATGGATAGTCACATTTCAAAATTTGTAGTCAGCTTAACTTATTTATTGAATTTTGGCTTAATTAATAATAACTCTTAGAATAAGATAGACCCAAGACTTAAGAAAATCGGTTAATGTTTTAGAAGTCTTAAGTACTTCCACTCTTGATATATCTTTAGCTATAGCAAAGTATTTTTTCTTAGTGTCTTCATTTGCTCAGCCCAGTTGGATTGCAATCTGATGCTGGCCAGTTGGCCAGTTGGCCAGTTAGCAGTCTGAAGCGTTTTAAGCTTTCGACCATGTTTTAACGTGTCTGCTGCTCTTTGTGGCCATAAAAAACGACAAACAGCTGCTGTCAAGAATTACGACGACGACGACGACGACGACCTGTGCCTGAGTCCTTGTGTGTGTGTGTGTGTGTGTGTGTGTGTGTGTGTGTGTGTGTGTGTGTGTGTGTGTGTGTGTGTGTGTGTGTGTGTGTGTGTGTGTGTGTGTGTTAAAGTATAATATATTTGCCAGGTCTTTTGTAGCATATGGCAAGTAGTTGTTTAAGGTAGATCCCACACTACAAACTCTTGCCCCAACAAACTAAGCATTTCGGCTTAAACAATTTTGGCCTGAAACTTGAAACTCGAATTTGTTTTATTTCTTATGCGAGCAACGCAACTGAAAAGTTTACAACATAATCCAAAAGTCCACAAAGGAGTAAAAAGCCGGACCCGGCAAAACTTGTGTGGACGGCAGTCGTAACTGCTGCTCCAACTAACCCATTGACTCCCCCCCTGCAGTCGTCTGCTGTGCGTCTCGGGCGTCTCGTGCGTAGGTGTTGCCATAAGTTTTATGTTGTCAGTTGGCTTTTCAATGTGGATGGGTGGGCATGACGAATGGACTTGGGGTAACTTTTTATTTATGTTCTTTGGGGCTGCAAACTGTGACAAACTGAGATCACAAATTGCAGCCTGGCCCGGCACTCTGAGGCCAAGTCAGCCAGGGGATGCCAGCATCAAAACATGTAAATTTACAGGCGAATGCATCCACGAAATGTTTCGCTGTAGCCTTTGACGGCGGCGCTGAAAAGCCAAAGATTTTCATCCAATTTGCAAAAGTGGCGCGTCGCGTTACGCACACGCCACGTGCGTCAACGTCAACGTCGACATCGACTTTCCACTGCCCCTGTGCCCCGGCTGCCGTTTTGCTTCACTTCACACGCAGCGACATGTGAGCTGTATCTGAAAGTGCTTCTAAAAGTACGGGCAGTGAGGGGGAAGCGGGGGCCCGGGTTCGTCTGATAGGGGAGAAGCATGTGCCCGCTGGCAAGTCAAACATTACAACATTACGCGCTTTCCAATTCACCTGTGAAAATCATTTGTTCTCTTCTTTTTTTTTCTTTTTCGAAGCCACGTGTAGATTTGTTGTTGTATTATTCGCGATGCCCTGGAATAAAGCAATCAAAAATGGGTTATATAAGGTAGAAGGAAGCGTGATCACAGAAGTTGTATGTTAAAGTAACTTGGCTTAAATTGATTCAAAAGATGTATCTTATTTCTTTAGGAATTCACTGTTTAAAATTCATAGTCTACTTTTGGGCTTCCCATTTAATCAGACATAGGTCATTTCAAATTAGAGGTGAGGTGTTTTAAAAAGGGGAAACCCTTGTATAATTTAGATGTTATTTAGTACAGGGTATCTAGGTGTAAGTCAACCTACTGATGCCACTTTACTACACACACTTATCGATTATGCATATCTGAGCGTACTGAAAGAAATGTAATTTTCATTAAGCCTACATAAAATACAGGGTATCTCTGGGATATGTCAGTACACACACACACACACACACACTCCCACACACACACAGCAACCTTTTGTGTGATCTCGTTTGTTTTCGTTATCCATTTGTTGTTGTTGTTGTTGCACTTTTTTGGTATGTCGAATTTGCCTTGTCAAATGTTGGAGTCAAACGTGACAAGCATTAGCTATCGAAGCTGCCTACACAAAATGCCCGCATGTCTTCATATGTATAAGGAACAGACTAGAAGGGGCATTAGGGGCAACACTAAAGTATGTTGCGGGGAGCGCAACGTGCGTAGTTTGGCATATCAGTTAGAGTTGGATTCCAATTTGAAAATCGTTGATAAACAAAAAAGAAAAGTGTGCCATGGGATCAGCGAATAAATGTGGAATTGAAGGGGTTGACATTTAGTGCCATATATACATATGTACAAGGTATATATATATATACTTATATATTTATCACCATCAACAGAGTGTCGAAACAAAAGTTTTGCACATCTATCAAAAGCGTTGAGGAGCCACAAAGCACAAAGTGTCTTTCCATGTTCAACTCAATTCAAGACTGACTTTTGTTGCTTAGAAGTCAGACATATGCCAAAGTCCCATATTGTTGTTGTTGTCTGTAGTTGCTGGACGCCTCGAGCAATATGCAAATTGAATATGGCAAATGGGAAATGGGAAATGGGAAATGGGGTAAATAAGAGAGCGCAATCGAAATTAAATGACTTTTGCTTATTTTGCAATCAAGAATTACTACAAAATAAACTACAATTGAGTCACATTTACATTTTATTGAATAAATTGCATCATATATATATGTCACATATATATATATATATATATACATACTCCAATGCTTGAATCCTTGTGTACTGTAAATAAATACCATAACATTTTGCTTCCCATTTTTGCGCTTGAGAGAGCTTTTCCCATTTCCATTGCCATTTCCATTTCTAAAAGTTCTTTGAGTGGAGAAATCACATAAAAATACACACACACACACACACCCAGAGCACACATATGTGTGTGTGTGCGTGTGTGTGTGAGTGTGCAAGTTGCAGACAATGCGAAACATTTGCGACTTGACTTGAATTGTTTTTGCAAAATTTGGAAATTTGTGCAGCAAATGAATTGTTGCTGGTTGCTCTTTCCACTCCCGCTGTTGCTTTTGCCAATATTGTTGTGGCAATTGAGTCAACTTATTATTAGCATTATCACCTCTCGATTCCAACCTGGCAGAGCAGGCAGCGATGAGCTGTAAAAATTGCCAACATCTCGTCGCTTTTTTGGGGACAATAAAACCAAATAAAAATGCAAATTACTCTCGACGCATTGAAGCGAAAATGGCGTTGAAATTGAAAACCCAAAATGGCTTTGACTAGCGTGTGGCGCTATGAATACAGATATACACTCATCTAAGCACACACTCACACACACACACACACACACACACATCTATAGATATACCTATTGACTGTGCGTAAATACTGAGAGCATGGCTATAACGAAAGGCTTAGATAAATAGATTTTATTGCCTCTATTAAAGTGTGATCTTGAGAAGTAAATTTAAATAAATGTTGTAAATATTCATAGAAGCATTCTAAAGAATTTCAGTAATAAGCTGAATATACGTTTATTCTCATTTTGTGACCAAAAGTAAACGATGAATTAATATGAAGTTAACATCTTAAGAGCCATATTAACTGGAAATTAAGAAAAGCGACCCAAATAGATAATTTTAAGGATGCTAGACTGTATCTAATTGAATGAGTATTTTTCGAAGCAAGAAAAGTCAAGTGTCCACGTTAAATTCCAGGTGAAACTTTCCAATGATGTTGAGTGGCATATTCGGTCTTTTAAATTGCATCGCCCACAAGCTTGGAGGCTTATAAATAATGTACGCAGCCAGAATTGCTGCGAACTGTACTTGTAGATGGTTAACAGCTAAGCCACGCCCATCTAACCGAAGGTAAGGTCCAAAAAGAAAAGGGGATAAGGTAGCGTAAATTGCTGAAATATGCATGTGACTTACACAGACAGGATGTGGAGGGGTGAGTACGGGCAATGGCCATTGCCATTCCATTATCAAGGCGTTGGCGAGTCCAGAGAGCGGTATGCCATCGAAAACTACGTGTCAGGCATGCCAAAGTTATCCAAAGTTATCAAAAAAAAAAAAAAACACTCCAACTTGGAGCCTGCAGAGTGCGTATGTCGCTGGGCAATGGTCAATGGAAATTTGGTAAGCATTTGGTTTTGGGTTTTGTGGTTTTTGAAATTGCACGCTTTTGATTGCGTTATTGAAATTGACTGTGGCTTCATTACTATAATGCTTTGTGGAAGGCAAGGTAGAGTAGGTTGTTTTGTACTAAGGAATTCAATTATAAATGCCTCCCATCCTACAATGTCTGGCTTATATAGTATCCGGAATTCAGAAGTGCCCCACAGCTGTTCTGCAGGCTTATGAATATAAATCAGCTACCTGTGTGCGCAGTTTTGTCCGGGTCCACACAATTTAGTTTAATTGCCACGTGGGGTTTTGGGAGCTCGAGACCCAAGTTGAGTGTGCCACAAAATGGCTGTGAGGGTTGTCTGGGATTTAAGATTAGTTGAGGGTGTTGATAAATGTTTACTCTGTGCCTATTGGCTGTTTACTTTGTGGGCATGAGTCTGCCTTGGCTTAAGTCCATTGGGCTGTATTTAATAAACGACTGTTACTTAAGTGCTATCTAATCCATTATACAAAATAAAAACTGCATGAAATACGCTTTTTTGATTTGAGTGAACTGAAACGGTTACCATTTCGCCCCTTCTGTCAACCACAATAAATGGAATTCCGCTAACCGCTTGCGATCTCCGTTTGCAACTTTAATAACCAGTGTGGCAACTCCTTAAGCGATAGTCTTTAATATAAATATCGATATTGCTTAACCGTTTCGCATCGCAATAGAAACAGCTGTCGGTGCTTATTGGAAAATCACTAATCGAGGAACTTTGTGCCTAGCATCAGATGTGAGATATTTAATATGCTTGTCGAGTATTCAAAAAGCTGCTAATTGTGTTAGATAATACTGATCTTACTTGTCTTTGGCCCAACATTCAAAGTGCTCATAGTTGAGTAATCGATCCAATTGGATTTCGTATTGACTTCGTTTCATGTAATCCAATCAGTTGCAGTAAATTAACAAAACAAAAAATGGCCTTGAGACGCTGTCACCTAAGTCCGAAGAAGACGCTTTTCCTGCTGTGCGATATTCAGGAAAAGTTTCGTCCCGCCATGCCGCTCTTCGATAATATGGTTAAAAATGTGGACAAGCTGGCAAGTGAACTTTGTAGCTACACAGCGGCAAATATCTTATCTTATACTAATTCGATTTGCAGACGAAAGCGGGAAAAGCTCTCGATGTGCCATTGATTGTAACGGAACATTATCCAGAAAAACTGGGAAAAACTGTGGCCGAGCTGGACATAAATCATGCAAAACTCGTTGTTGGTAAAACCTACTTTAGCATGATGACGCCCCAGGTGAAAAGCACCATTAACGAAATCTTTGGCGAAAAACCACAGGATGTAGTGCTGTATGGTATTGAGGTTGTCTATATTATTTATACTGATTATCCGCCTAGTTTCTCATAAATTCCAATCCTTGTCTTTGCGCAGTCACACATCTGCATTGAACAAACTGCCATCGATCTGCGGGAACAGGATATAAATGTGTACATTGTTGCCGATTGCTGCTGCTCTCGCCTCAAACAGGATCGTGACTTGGCTCTGGAACGATTGCGCCAGGCGGGCTGCGTGATAACAACCAGCGAGAGCGTCATCTTCGACCTGGTGCGTGATAAAAATAATCCTAAGTTTGATGTGGTACGCAAACTGGTGAATCCAACCTCGGTCGACATGGAGCTTTCCCGCAGTCCTGCTAAATTGTAAAGCCTTCATTTGTTGTTTATTGCATTTAAAGTAAAGCCTAATTTCCTTTCAACTTATGTTTTTTTTTAGATTTTTAGATTAGCTAATCACTTTAAGCATTTAAGCCTTAACAAGGGTTAAGGTTAAGAACCAGATACTTTTGGAAGTAATGTTTTATATGAATTGCTTGTGAGAAGATTGCAAATAACTAGACTAACTTTCATACGAGCAATCGATTTAAGAAACAAAATTTAAAAAATCAATTAGGACTTAATCTAAAGAAGAAACGATTATCAAAAAGAGATGCCTTGCAAGAATTGGTCACAATTTGATACAGTTTCAAGCTGTTAATCCTGATTACAGGTAAATATTAAAATTTATACAAATATTATAATCATTTTGATGTCGGACATCTATTAATCATTAAATTTTTGCAATTCAATTTGTCCATCTGTTTTTTTAATAAAAGTACCTGAAGAAAGTACAAGCTTGTCGAAATTAATAAAATTTGTAAGCCAAATCAATTTTAAGGTCAAACGATGACCAACAATAAATTCTCGATGAAAATCGGTTCAGTTTTGACAAAGCTAGGGAAGTGGAAGGACCCGGATAAGCCCCATACATCCCTTGAGAGCTTTTGGTATTCCATTAAGTTGTCACTTCCTGAACGTGTTCCACATGGTTGTCCATTCAGGACGAACAATGAAATCTCCTTGCATTTGAATATAACATTTACAATGGCTTCCATGGCCATCCTTTCCGGCTCCCCCACTCTCCATCTAATATGACAATGCGTATTTTATGTACTTGCCTGTATGGAATGGGGACTTTTGTTATAGAGTTGGGCGCGTGACACGCACTTAACCGCTTCCTTTCCCCTTTCCGCTTAGCATAGAACATTTGAGAGAAAATCTTGCGTCGTAAAGTTTTATTTTTATGTCCAACTGATGGAGACGCATCCAATTGCAATTGAATGTGCGGCAAACAGAGAAGGGGAAATGCAAATCGGACTGCTTAATGTTTACCGTGTCCATGTGAGCTGGCCGATTGAGCCTTTGGCTCTTCCTTGTGCGGTGGATGCGACTTAATGTACTCCAGCGCCTTGAGTATGGCCGGTGGGGTGGGCGGCGGCGTTGGCACCGCGTCGCCATGCGCCTGATAACCGTTCTCATCAGCCGTATAGGTTATGGCAATGGGAACTCCCTCCTTCGACATAAAATGATACTCGCCGTGCACATGATTGTGCTCATCGCCCTCCTCCTTTGCTCCAATCCCGTTGGTCGCGTCAAAGCTGTAAGCAAAGTTGCCATGGCCATCCTGCTTCTTGGACTCCTGCGCCTTCGCATGGGCGTCATCATCAATCGCCAAACTGGAGGCGATCAGCACGACCACAATAAGGATTGCCTGCAAAATAGGACGTGGAAATTATTCCATTCAATGCCGTGACAACAGTATCAACTTACGTATTTGTACATGCTGCGTTTTCTGGTATCAACTGCACTTGGCCAAAGACTTTTATACCCAAATCCGCTGAGCCAGTTGAAATTATACATGCATATATATTAGTACATATAGGATAAATATATATTTTTTACCTGGCTTGATTATTCATTAAAAATGTAATGTGTCCCATAAATTTAAACGGTGACCTTCATTAAATTGTATCACATTTCAATTGTACACTCTGTACTCCGAAAAGAATAGGGTATACACAAAACACATATCACGTTTTCAAATAAGCAATGTTTAAGATTGATACCATATCAAAATATAATTATTTCGGTGGTAAAAAATTAAGTAATTATAATTATAATTATAATTAAGGCCATAAATATAAAAGGTTATATAACTTAATATTTATACATCTTCGAAATTTAACATCTTTTATAGTCGGAAGTAGATGCATTATACTCATAAAAAAATTATAATTTTCCCACAAATAAATATATAAAACGCCACGAACAGAGTAATTTACAGTCGTTTATGAACGACTACAGTGTTCTTACTTTTTTCTGAGGAATTTTGAATATTGTTTTCATTATTTTTGATTTTTAATTTTTTTTTTTTTTATTAATTTGTTTTTTGATTTTTACGTAAACAAGTCAAACGTATTTTGTTAACAGGGCTTAATTGATGTGTGGATGAAATCCGGTAGAATCGGCCGTATAGGTGACTCGTATGGGAGGCTGACCATCCTCGGCGGGCAAAAAGTATTCACCCTGAATACCATTCACATTGCCCTGGGCGGATGTCTTGATGCCATTGTCCACCTCAATCTCATGCTTGTACTGACCCGCACCATCCAGATTCTGTTGATTGACATGTTTCAGCAGGACGGGGTCTATGGCACTGACCAGACCGATGAACAATAGGAAGCAGGCACAGTAGAGCAGTTTCTAGGGATTTAAGGATTTGCACAGTCAGCTCCGGAATTATATGTAAAAACAAACAATCGTTACTCACATGATTCAACATTTTGTGCGAGTTCTATGAATTTCAACAAATATCAAAGTGGCAGCAGCTTTTTATAGACTGGCCCCGTTTGTTGTTTGGGCTCAAATAAAAACGAGTTTTAATTAATCGCTGCTAATGATAGCCATGAATTTGCATTAGTTGGCTTTGCTGCTCTGCTTTGTTCCTCATCTCTGCTCCCACAAGTGTCTGGTTTTGAAGGGCTCGTCAATTTATTGTTTTGCTAGTTAATCGAAGGTGTTTAAATTTCAAAGTATCATGGAAATAAAGAATTGAATCAACTTAGTGAAATCAAAGCAAACTGCAAATAAGTAAGTCGTTCTGTTTTATGTAGCTGGATTCTCCTTTTGGGCTGTCTTCTTCTGCTGCTTCAATTGCAGCTGAAGAGGCTTGGCCCGACTCGTTAGGAGCTTGGCAATTCCATTTAGGAATTTCGGTTCCTTGTGCGCAGCTTGTTCGCTTGGCTCAATATATTTTTCCTGCTCTTTGTTGGGTGTGATTACAAGCGATGGATAAAGCTGTGCCACTTGCCTATCTATGTCGGTATTTTCTTCTCCTGGCTTACTATTTAATTCTTCCTGATGACGTTTTTCATAGAACTTGTCGTAAAATTTGTGCGCCTCAGAGCGAACTGAATTTTTAAGTGCATTCATATCCCACGGCACGCCCAGTTTGGATTTGATTTCATCCGAAACGCTATTGTCGCTGGATGAGAAGAGGGTGCGAAAAAGGTTCCCCAGATCGTTGGTGCCTTCTACTTCACTGGATCGAACCACGCGTTGCACCTTCTTGTCATATTTCGACGCCTTGACCTCGTCTGTATGCTTCTCGCCCAGCATCATTTCAAGCCCCATTTCGGGCGTCCTGAGGTATCCACGATTCTTTAAATATACAAGCGGTGAATTCCAGTTGGCAATAAGATCCCTGACAATCTCTCTAGCTGAGTTTGGGTAACTGAGCGTCTTCACATTTTCATTTTCTTCTTCAAACTTTGCCGCACACCGCAGTATTACAGAAGTGGTCAGCAAAGTAACGAATAGAAATAACAAAAATGAGTTCATTAGTGGACATCAAATTTAAAGGTGTATAAGATTAACAAATAAATTTTATGTTATAATGGACGAGCGTAAGAATAAAATCAAAATACGAGAAAATTCGATTTATTTTATGTTTTTGGTTGTAGTGACCGGGTTGAGAGTAAATTTGATTTTAAATTTCACTCCAACGTGCAAAGCAATCGATTATCAAGTGCCGACGTTATCGCAGTTGCCTGTGTATCTTGCCTGAAACGGTTATGCTTATCGATAAACGATAGCAAACAGCTGTTGTTTGGCTGGAAACGAGATTTGTGACTCGAAAACTGACAAAATAAACGCATTTGTTTGCGATTGAAACGGCTTTGCTGCATATTTAAAGCAAAAGGCAGCACAACTCCAACGTAATGGTCATTACAAGCAATACAACACTGCCGGAAGAGGCAGAGCTGTCCGCACAGGAGCTGAATCTATCGTCGGCTGCACTGCGCGCTGGTGCTTTTCACTTGGGCAAGCAATGCGAAGCAGCCAACAATGTTAGTATTCGCCACAAATTAAAGGCATGTCGGATGCCTTAAGCCATGATTAAGAGCAGGCATTGCATGTCTTCTTATAGGTTTTGTATACGTATTCCGGTTGAACGGCATCAAGAGTCAGTTATATAACCTAACCTCAAAACCGATTGGCAATTGTTTTGTTTACGTTTGATTTGCGTGCCTCTTTTGCAGGAGTTTATGCTCTGTCGGCAGGAGCTGGATGACCCGCGAGCCTGCCTGGGCGAGGGACGTGCTGTCACCGGCTGTGCAATGGACTTCTTCCGCAAGGTGAAGAAGAGCTGCCATGAGGAGTTCATGCAATACGCAACTTGCCTGGACAAAAGCAGCGGAACAATGGCTTTCGGACAGTGAGTCAATCAATAAATTGCTTTTTATTATTCCTCGCATCCTAATCTTCCTGCTATTCGCAGTTGCCGTAAGACTCAGGGTGTCTTTGACAAGTGCGTAAAGGACAACTTTGACTGGGAGCGTCCTTCATATGGTTATTTTGCGCGTGCCAAGGTGAGCCAATCTGCGTGATTTTCTCTAGTAAATTTAATTGGTAAAACAAATGTGTTATTTAGGTCATTGAGACTGCACGCAAGGCGCCCGAGAAGGAGCCAATCACATCATATCCGGATGCTACACCCGGTCTGCCAGCGGATTATCCAACACCACCAGCCAAATATGGATCACGCTTCTTCTGGCTGGAATAGTTATTGAGGCTTAGTGAAATTGGGCAGCCTGATGATAGCCTTAATCTGTAATTTACAACATGCATAAAATCTTGTTTCCATTAGTAGACTATGATGCATTTTATTCACTTCCAACACACAATTCCACAATGAATTGCATTCGAATCTGAGGCATGATGATACGGGTTTAGGGACGAACCACAACCTGGATTCCCAGTCGTTTATAAAACATTTTTGACTAAATCTCTAATTGATAATATACATAACAGTCGCGTGTGGAGAAGCTCAATCAGTGAACCACTTGGTGCGCTTGGGTTTCTTCACTTTGCCGCCGCCAGTGACGCCTCCGCCACCCTCGTTGCCGCTTATCATGTTCTTGTATTTGTTAATCAATGGCCGCAGATCGTCCTTTTCGTTTTTGCGTCCTTGTTTGGGTCGATTGTTTGCCTTGCGTTCCGCCAAATGCGTTTCACGTATCTTTTTGTTCTTCTGCTTGCGCTTTTCGGTCTTCACACGCTTCATGTGCTCCGACGCCTGCTCCATGATCTTCTTCTTGGAACGCATGCGCAACGAGGTGCCCGGCTTGGCCGCCGTGCCCACATAGTCACCCTGGACATCGCTAGCCTTCTGCTGCTCCTGTTTCTTGCCTTCCGCTTTGGCCGCACGCGATGCCTCCAGTTTTTTGATGTGCTTTTGAAGCTTAACCTTGTTATCGTTTTGTGGTGCTATGGTTGTAGGCTTAGTTGGCTTCTGACCCTTTCGCTTCTGCTCACGCCTCTCCTTGCGCTGCTCCAGCTTGGACTTGTAGGTGGGATTGTTTTGCTTAGAGCGCTCGTTGCGTTTCTCTTTTATTCGGTGTACGGCGCGATCCTCAATGCTGAAGGCTACAATCGGTCGCTATGGAATATACAATAAGTCAGCTTAGCTCAGGTCTCTGCTAAATGTTCTCTGCATCCAGGGTCTACTTACGTGCTGCGTGCCAAAAATGCTTGGATTATTGTTCAGTTTGCGCAGCGCAACCAATGCCCGCTGGTGCGTATCGAAGGAGAGGAAACCGAATCCCTTGGACTTGCCCTGCGGATGCTCGGGGGTAACTTTCTGTTCCCGCATCACGCGACACTCGTGCGGACGAAAGCCCGTGTAGCTGGTTGCCATCTGCTTTAGCTTCTCATTATCATAGTTTAGTGGCAGATTGTGTATGGACAGACGATTGCGTGAAACGAAGCTGGACGAAGGAAAGGAGTTAGTGGGAATTGCAAGTATTGCAAGGCGAGAACTGCTTACCGATTCAGGTTCTTTAGCACCTGCGTCTTTACCTGCTCCAGTTCGTGTCTTCTGGTCATGTCGGAGGCGGACACGCCGTCGGCAGCCTTTGAATTAGCCATAATGAGACCCTCTCGGGCCAAATAGAGATTGCGTGAATCCTTGCCCGCATCATCTTTAGAGTCTTTGGTTTGCTTCGTTTTAATTTCATCTCGACTGAGTGCCGGATGTGGATCCAGCACATCGTTCAGCAGTGTAAACTCGGTGCCAGCTTGCAGACACAAATCCGCAGACTCCTTGGCCTTAAACTTCACAAAGGCAGTGCCTTTGGAGTGGCCGGAAACTGTTTCCCGATTGATGATCGCATAATTGACCACGCCAAACTTGCGACACACCTTGCGCAGATCCGCATCGTCTGCATCGAAGGGCACATTCTTTATGAAGACCGTGCATCCCTGCTGCACATCGTTTGAAACGTGCTTTTCCTGCTTTAAATTTTCCAACTTTGCCTTTAACTCTTTCTTGTCCTTCTTTTCATCGTCATCATCATCTGCCTCTGCATCATCATCTTCCTCTTCCTCTTCCTCCTCATCATCATCATCATCATTATCTGCATCTTGTTCTGCAGCTGAATCATTTCCTGCTTCGTCGTCACTTTCCATTTCGGGCTTCTCGTCTTCATCCTCGTCAGCGCTTCCAACTCCATTTTCCTCCTCGCCACTCTCCACCTTTAGCACCACCTTGGGCTTCTTGTCTGCAGGCTCGTCATCCTTCTGATGTTTGGCTGCATACTCATCTTTGCCAATGGCCCAATCGACAAACACCTTGCGGCCAAGCATTTCTTTTCCGTTCGCCTGGGCTATGGCCTTGGTCGCCTGGTTAATGGTCTCGTATTGCACAAAGGCACAGCCCACCAGCTTGCCATCTCCGCGCTTCAGGATCTGCACATCCTCCAGAGTGCCCCATTGGCCAAAATGCTCGCGCAACGTTTCATCTGTCGATTTGTAGCTGATGTTTCGTACGATGAGACGAGCTCGTTTTTTCTGCCGGCGCTCCTTCTCCTCCTTCAAGCGTTGTGTGTTGAATGGATTGCGTCTCTTTCCCGACTGAATCCCGGGCAAATTATCATTGATGGCCGGCTCTTCATCCATCAGTGGCTTCATTTTTTTAAGCTCCATTCTACGCGCATAAACACTTGGTACGCACGTGGAGTTCAATTGTTGACATCTTATCGATAGTCTGAATGAATCGATAGTTGCAGCGCTGCCAATATCCCTTATTCAATAACGTGGCAGCACCGAGCTTTTGTTTACATTTCTGAACGGATGCAGAAAAATAACAAATTGTGCTATAATCAACAGGTTTTTATTTTATTGTATAAATAAATTACAGTTAGTCTTGCTTTTCGTCAAATAGCTGGTGAAATTCCGCTGGCGTCTTAAAGTAATCAATCATAAGCATAGACGAACGATTGCCCAGTTTAAACATGATGTGGCTCCAAGGATTCAGAACATTTTTGTACTCTGCAATTTGGCCCCGTTCGAAATAATGCTTAACTGTACCAAGCGGCAATTGTGATCCGTAGACGGCAACATATCTGAAGAACAAGAAATTTAACAACTTAATTGCTGCAAACATCGATCTCCATTCAAGTTATGCCTTACTTATCGGCGCTTTTGTATATCCTCAGCGGATATTTGGCCACAAATGTGCGAATGGCCAGGTTAATTAGCACAAATCCGGCTGCAAAGAAGTAAATGTCTGATTCATTTGAAACAAGCACGGCAATATCAATTTTCTTGGCAATATTCATGAAGCTCATCGTTGTGGCCAATTGATAGGCGGCAACCAAGCTAATTAACGTTACTGTGGCAGTTGACACATTCTTCGTCCATGCCACATACTCCTCCATCGGCGCACGATAAATCAATTGGTAATTATCCGGCAAGTTGTCGCCCCGCAAGAGGTTCCGCTCAACATCAGCAGAACCAATGCTGCGCCACTTGCAGCGTGCGGCGCTTGTGCTGTAATAAAGTGTTGCGCATTAATTGTGTAAGCCTTGGAGTGATTTCACAAATTACTTACCATATATTTATTTTGGGTGCAGCTCTTGTGTTTATTCTAAAATTTAAGCATTTAATGCTGTTTCGTAAAAGTGCCGCACACATTTTGCTTTATTTTTGCATATATGGGGCCTAGTACGCTGATAACAGCCAGAGCTCGATCTATGCAAAAAATTTTGCTAGCAAGCTGAAGCATATATTCGGGGCATAATGTGAGCACGTATTGCAAGAAAATAGATTTTTTACGAGTCTGTCCGTGTATCAGTTGCTATCAGTTAATATTAATAGTCATCACTTAACATAACTTATTCACACAGGGTGATTACAGCTCATGGTTTTGAGCAACATACTAATTTTAACAGATGTGAGATTTTGTTGTCGCACATAGTACACATTGTGTTTACGAAAAACAGCTGTGCGTTTGGCGTTGCCACTATGCCAGCAAATTAACACAGTAAACTTGTATTTTGATAAGAAGCTGATATTTTAATATTTATAAGTGGATTTTAACGTATTTGTTTTATACAGTACAGTTCTGAAATATTAATAGTTTTTTTCGGTTAAGATATGGACCTAAAACGTTCGTCATCAATACCGGGTCTGGGCGATGGCCCAGATGCCAAGCGCGCTACAAATGTAAAAGAAATTGAGTTGCAAATAAATCAGGATTTGGGTTCAGGCACAGACAAAGATTCGAGCGACGCACAGCCCGAATGCAACATGCCGCAGAATGTATCCCAGCAACCGGACTGTAATGGCAACAAAGATCATTGCGACGGAAGTCTATCGCCCATCAATCATGTTGCACCATACACTGGCAACGGCTATGCACCTTCACTGGAGTCTTTCATGTTTCAGCAGACACCTGCGGGCAGTAAGCTCTGCTGCTGGATGTCAAATACTGATTCAAAGACATCCGCTAATGAGGATAATAATGGGACAGCACTATTTGAATCCGACATCGATTCTAAAACAAATTCGCAGAGTAAGTGACAGACGCCAAGATGTTTGATTTATGACAAGCTGAGCTCGGCTTTAAATCCCTTTCAGAAGATGCCAAACTTAATCGCAAGGCAATCGCCAATTTACGCCGTCAGTCTGCATTGCGTGCTCTAGAGTTGGAACGTGAACTGGCCACGAAATCGCAATACGCACCGACACTGCTTATACGCTTTCCCGATCCCCAAATAAGTGTTGCATCCGTCAGTGGATTCTCTGGCAGCATCAGAGATGTGGTATTTCCCATTAATGTCGCACAGCGATATTGTCTTGTCCATCTCAAGGTTGGTGCGAATGTGGAACGCACCATAGAGGAGATAAAAAAAGTGCGTTTTGGCCAGGGCCATCTGCACGCCGAGGTGAAAACGTTTACGGAGGAGGAGCAGGCCGACTGCATTGATCCCTGTTCGCTGTACGTGAGCAATATTCCGTTCAACATGAACGCTGCTGAGATTAAGGCATTTGTCAACTCCATGCGTGTCGACATTGGCGTGATGAAGAGACAGAAACGTGCACGCTACGCATTTGTACGCTACTCCAATGCCGAGACTGCCAAGGAAGCATTCAGAGATCTGGTGAGTCGTACCATAAATAATCGCGTGCTCACTGTACGCTATCGACGCCTACGCAAGCGCCAGGGCAACCCGGCACCAGCACCGATAGACGCCATATCCAGTCTGACCATCGACACAATTGCAACGGATGATGATAACATTGAATGCTGCGTAATTTCACCGCCGCCGTTGGAGTCCATTACCATAATCGACAGCGATGATGAACAGTTCTGCGAGACAATACCCAACAGCAGTTTGGTGCTAAAGAAACGCGAGAGCACAATGACTGCACAGGAGAAGGAAATCCAGCGACTAAAACTGCAAGTGGCCGAACATGGAGCCATCATCCGGAGCTTACAGAAGCGGGAGAACAGTATTGGTAATGTCGACTTGGTGCTGATGATTTGAACTAAGTAAACTAAACTAAGTTAGCGCTGCTTCATTTACAGCTAATGCCATTACCAAAGTAGAGCCACATTCGGATCTCCCAACACACAAGTCTTCGTATATGCACCGCTCGCTATCACCGTGCTCCAGCTATGATATCAAAATGGAAAATGACTATTTAGGCATAACTCAAAGTACGCCTGAGCCTGAACCTGAACCTGAACCTGGTTCGTTACCAGATGCCAATTCAAATTCGCCTTATCGATCCACAACTTGCCCCATTGACGGCATGGAGGATCCCATCAAATGTAAACACCAGCAACCACTCAACTAACCTATAATTTTTCTATATAAGTTATTGTATTGTATTGTCCCGTATATCCTGCTTAGCACTAGATTGTTTTGGCTGGTTGATTTCAGGTCTAAATCGCTGCAAAAGCCCAAAATCCAATGCACGGCAGCAAATTAATGAGACCTTCCTCAAGAAAAATTCAAGATCAGCCAATTTGGAGCTCGTACATGTGGCGGTCGGAGCTGATTAGGATACAGAAGATTGAATTCTCGAACTGTTGCACCTCAAAATTGTTACCGTATGAGACCTAATTTGCTGTACTTCAAAGAGTATTATGTATGTATGCACGTCATGTATGTACATACATTTATGTATGCATAGTGTAGACATAGAGCTGCAGGGTTTTAACACTCATTTTAATTTTTATTTAATGTTTTTCGATCACGTTTGCAACGTACAATTATTATAAATTGTAACACGATAATAATAATACGTAAATTAAATAATAATAATATTTCGGTTTTAAATATTAAACCCGAACAAATATCGCTTACAGAATTCTTACAATCTTAGACTTATACTTAATTGAATAATGATCTTTTATTATGGTTTGCTTACGATCATAAGTCCTTTCGATAAACAGCATTAGTTTCTATAGTTAATTGTTACTCAGCTCTAAACAACATTAAATTTCTTGCTCTTTTAGTGAGTGTAACAATTCGAATTAAACTAAAATACGTTTATCATTTGTTTCTTTGTCGATTTTTAGTATCTTTTTTATATATTTTTTGTTTTTCATATGGCTTGCTATAGTTAATATCGCAAATTGTCATCTTTAAGTTACATAACATACTCGTAGTTTCGGCAATGATATGAATCCTGATCTCTTGTTTATTTCGTTTTATATTGCATTCTTGTATTTCCTTGGAATGTTAATAACTATTTAAGATTTAAGTTTAATTACATTTAATGCTCCTTTTTGCAAAATTGTATTTACATAACAACGAATTTAAGGCACCTGTTTCACATGATATATATATGTATATATAATTTTTTTCCTTGTTAATATGTAGGTTCGTATTATTCGAATACACAATTAAAATTTGCAGGTAGCCTATCAAGTTTTTGCAAAGTGCAGTAAAATTTTCAAAACTTTACTAAAATTGAATATTTTTCCCAGTAAAATGTTCCTAAGAATTGCGCAATGTTCAGATATTTTAGCTAATTATATACTTGGATAGGCAGCAGAGCAGGAACGTCGTCAGGAGCACACTGGCACCGGTGCTGGTGGACAGCTGATTGGACAACGCACCAGATCCAGTTCGTTCCGACTTTTCGGGATCGATGGGCTCATCATTGGTTTGGTGATCACCGACTGCTATTTTTTGTTTATATTGTGGAAAAATAAGAAAGTTCAAATTAGAAAATATTTAATTAATATCAACGTTCTCAATATATAGACTTAAGTACTGTGCAGTATATCTAAACTAGGTTTCTTTGACGAAGGTGGAGGTTTAATTTTTGAAGTGCAACTCTTTTGAGCATAGCTGTGTTCAAAAATTTTGTGAGTTGCCAAAAAAAAAAGAATACAACAAAAATAACTGTCGAAATATGTAAAAAGAGTAGAACTAAAATTAAGCTATCTTAAGAAACAAATAAAAATATATATGTATATATAAATAATTAATGCAACATACTGTTCCACTCTGTGCGCAAATGTTTTTAAGTTGAATTCGTTATTGAATTTTGGCGTTTTCTTGACTGTATTCTGGGCGGTTTTTTCAATGGCGGCAGCAACGCAGGCTTTTGTTTCTGGGCGTCGCATTTGTGTGTGTTTTTGGGGTGTGTGTGTGTGATTCTTTTTAATTATTTATATATTATATATTTTGTGACTTTACTTTGAGACAGAGATCACTCAAGCAGGCATAGAGTTATGTATATGGACGTAATACAACTTAAGGCACGCGTTTTGTATCGGTACTAATACAAATACAGTATATATTGGATATTAACACAGCTATGTATGTATATAGTTGTTGCTGTTGTTGTAGTAGCTGTTGTTGGTGGACAGAAAACACGAAACTCTGAAGGAACATTGGAGCTGAAGCTTGCGTACGCTTTTTAAAAATAACGGTTCGTCAGACTCCACATCCAGCCGGGCAGCAGACCCATACCCGTACCCGGACCCGTATTCGTATTCGTATTCGTATTTGGATTCGTATTTGGGAACCGCGGTACTGCATTACGGCAATACATGGATGAATTTTATCAATTTGGTTAGAGCACGCCCAGTTCGAATGAAATGAGAGATACACATATGTAATAAAGAAAAATGGAGAAACAAAATAAGAGATAATCGCATAAATAACAATTCCAGCAATTTGAAGCGCTTGTCTGCATTGGTGTGCGTCTACGGCGGGGGAGGTTGGGGCGTGCGCTGTGTGTGCTGTGACGTAACTACGAACATACAAACAGTTGTTCTACGAATGATGCGATACGATACAAGCGATAGCAATAGTGATAACTAATAATCAGTTCGATCAACTAGCATTAATACAAATACAAAATGAAGCACAAAGAGCTACAATTAATAAAGCTTAATTACACGTATACACACACACACACATACAGCTTTTAATTGCAAAGACAATATTAACAGCAATTTGCCGGTCGGGCGTGGTAAAGCTCTCGATGTGCGCGCGTTACTTTTGTCTTGTTGCTTTTCTTATTGTCTCGTTTGCTTGTGTGTGTGCGTGCGTGTGTGTGTGTGTGTGTGTGTGTGTGTTTTGGAGTTCGTTGTTATTGCGGTTCTTTTCGTTTTTATTAGGTTTGCTGTTGTTGTTGTTTCTGTTGTTTGATGTTAATTGTTCTGTTTCGTTTTTATCCGCGTCTCTTAAAGCCTGCAAGAAATACATACATACATACATGACATATACAACATTTGAAGTTCAGTTCGGTTTATGTAAATTGATCGGGTTATGGGCAACAAGCACGTGCATGCAGTGTTAATTATTCCAATTGGCCAACAGAACGCCGGCAATCGTGCAAACTGGGTCAAACATAACGGTTTGTGGACCACATACACAACATATTACAGTGTATGCTTCTGTGGATGGATGTAAGTGTAGGTGTAGGTGTAGGTGTAGGTGTAGGTCATGCGGGTCGTGTATTTAGTGTTATTGATAAAACATGCGATTAAAAGGATTTTTGTTTTTGAAACAGTTCTTTAAGTAGGAAGCCTTTAGCCAGTTGAATTTGGTGCCACAGGTGTCAAAGGGGTAACGAAATTGTTTGGTTTCGATTTCAAGTAAAACATATTACGCATAGAGTGCTGAAAAATGCCATAATAACTACAGGATATACATACATACATATTTTTAGTTGGGTGGAATCACACAATATTAATATTACCATAGAACTACATAAGATACCTTAAACTTAGTGGGTGGGTGGGTGTCTGTACGCACTGAGGATTGCAAGAACTACACTTTGTGTGGTTTTACTACTAAAGAGATAGTTGTTTTCATTGTGGTGTTTAACGAATAGTGTTGTAAAAGTGTTGTTAAGTATACGCTTAGTGTGGTGCTGTAAAGTGTTTGATTAGGTAAATTAGGAACTTTTAAACGCAAGCCTAAAGCTAGATTAATTAGTTAGTTGGCGCATGCAAAGTCTCGGGTGCACGTTAAGACTTAAATCTAAGTAGATAGTTATGGTTTATTGCCTGTTGCCGCCCCAAGTGGAAGCGGGGGTGAAGTTAGTGGGTCCGACTGACCAGTAGTTTGTTTCATTTTTTTTATACACTGTAAGCAATATTTGATTATTATATTATCTTTTATTATTGGCCATTGGACCTATTGCAATTATTTGAACATTTTTAAACCTTATTGGAATTCTTTTTTTACATGGTATGCTAAATTGAGTTTGTTAGCAAGCTAAGAAGAAAAGTTAGATAATGTTAGGAATACCAAGCCGGAAAAACAATTGTTATATAAACTAGAAAAGTTAATAACCGAAATTATAATAAATAAGTTATGAATAAAATAAAAACGCTTTGTTAAATAAAAAAGTGAAAAAAAAAATATTAAAATAAAAAATGGGTAACTCTCTTAAACATTTTGGTATTAGTATAGTTAATAAGGAACTTGGTGATAAAATAAAGTTGTTAACATTTACAGGGTGGCTCAGAAACCATTCGGCAGGTGTTAGTAATAGTAGGGTAATGGGGGTGGTTAGGAGTGTACAAGTGTACAAGTGTTGAGAGGAAAGTGTAACCTTCAGCTGGTTCAGTTTGAGTACACTGAAACAAACTAGAGTAAAACACCACAGAAGAGAGAAAAAAATAGATATATATATTTATATCTAATTGTTTAGAATAACTACGAGTACTATGAGAAGAAATTGGACATACACAATTTGAGAATTAGTTTTCAGTAAAAAATAATAATGTATTTTCTGCTTTCATTTTTTTACGTTCATTCGTTATTTGTTGGGCAATAAAAACAAACACAATGAGTTCAGTAATAGAATTGACTACAGTACGATACATACATACATATATAAACTTAATTAAACATACCATATTTGTATAAATTCATTTAATTATTGAGTCTATTTGTATATATAGACTTTGCAAGATTTTTAAGGATTTTTAAACATTTCTTGGCTGGTTAAGTAACAACTCATACAACTCATGTTTATGAGATCTTTTTGACTTTTGTTTCGATCTTTCAATGGATTCGAATACAGTTTTCTCTTTCTTCTTGTTTACAGTTCAGTTACTATTGAGTGCGATTGGATTCAAACAAAACTACCGCCGAGTCGATCCCACTCACCTGCATCCAGGTCAATATCACCATTACCATCATCAGCATAAAGCTGTGAGCGCTGCTCGGACTCCATTCGATCATCCTCAATAATATTACCTGTGGACGAGGGCGTGTTCTTGCAGCCGAACCACCAGTGCGCCGTTGGCCTTGGGAATGCCGGCGTTGCCGTATCCACCTGTTATCGGATAGAGAGTATTTAGCATGAGTCCAATTTTGAGCTAGGAATACTTTAATTCGAATGAATTCTATTTAGAATTATTTATAAATTTATGAATTAATTTCTTATGCTTTTTAAACTTCAGTTAGTCCCAAAACTTCAGATTTTCTTTCTCAATTTCTCAGATTCTTTTGGTTATTTTTCTATGAACTTCAGATTCTTCAATAGGATTATAATACTGCAGATCATTTAGCTTATAAGACTCCCTTAATTTATCGGTTCAACCTACCGCAAAGCGTGCATCGTGGAAGCGATAGTACTTGTCGCCCCTGAAGAAGTACGTGTAGCCATTGGTATATCGGAGCGCCGCATCCAGATTGTTTGGCACGCCCTCCCAGTTGGAGATGGGCTTGGGGTAGGTGGCCTTGACGGGTGGCCGCTTGGAGGGATCGAAACGCCAGAACTTGCTGCCCTTGAAGAAGTAAATCTTGCCGTTGCCGCCCCAAACCATTGCCGCGTCCAAATGATCTGGAATGCCGGTGAAGCCCTCACTAATCTCCTTAGGATACGCGCCATCCATTTGAGTGCCCTGGTAGCGCCAGTACTGAGTGCCCTTGAAGAAGTACGTTTTTCCATTTTTGTACGTAAATGCAGCATCGATATTGCCGGGCAATCCTGGCCAGCCCTTGGATATGAGCTTCGGATAGCCCTCCTCCACGGAGTCCGTTGTCAGCTTGTAGTATTTGTCGCCCTTAAATGCGTACGTTTCGCCAGTCGGCGAGTTGAACAGCGTGTCTATCTTCGAGTCCTTGCAAATGGAGTCATCCAGCGGCACCTTGGGCGGCGTGTACGACGGTCTGTGAGTGGTGGGCGGGTAGACATTGGTGGGCGTCAGCTGGCTCGTCTTGCGTCCATACAGCGATTGTATCGCCGCCTTGTCATCCTCATCCAGCTTGAAGACGGGCTCAAAGCCACGATAGAATGGCGCCATAAGCGCTGAGCTCTGATCCGAATGCGACAGACCCAAGGAGTGACCAAATTCGTGAGCAGCAACCTGGAACAGATTTGTGCCACGCGCCGATCCAATGGTCCACAATTCGGCATCATCGAAATGCGCATCGCCACCAAAAACGGGGAAGAAAGCATGGGCCAAAGTGCCGCCCTGGCCATCGAAGGCATCTCCATCTCCATGCTCGCTTTCAACAAATCTAGAGAGACACGGAGGGTTAAACGGCAAAGGATGTTAGAAATGTAAATAGTAATTCTCGAAGAACCTTAAATCTTAAATATTAAATTTTCAGTTTGCAGCACTTACTTGATCTCAATGTGCACGGGACCCGATGTCTTTCTGGTGAAGGTTAGATCGGTATCCTCGCTCCAGACGGCGAAGGCGCGTGCAATCTCCGCATCGACATCGTTGCGCTTCAAACGCTTGGGGTACTTGGAGATCTTGTAGGTGAGGTTCTTTACACGCCAGCGACTGCCCTGGAGGGCATAGCGCTTGGATCGACCGTCGCCAGTGCCGACACGATCTCTGACACCACAACGTGGCAGTGACATCAATTTCTTCGTCTCCTCATCCAGTTCGCCAGTGATGTTTAGTCCGGCGAAACTCTGGAGCTCCTTTATGGCGTTCACCCATGTGTCCTTGTCCTGCAGCCCGCTGTTCTCCGGATTGCGAGCCGAGGCGGGCAGGTAGCCAAACTGCGACAGGTAGATCTGCAAGAGGCAAGTGGTAAGCAGGTGAGTTGCACGTTTAAGTTGAGTCATTGGGGCATGGGGCATGATCAATAGATTGCCAACGGGTGGTTGACTGTTGTTGATTTATTGTGATCAGATAAAACACGTTCTGCCTGCCTTCTAATTGTCCGGCACACAAACACCACCCAAAGTCCATACCCTCTGCACCACCACCCTCCCCCCCATCTCTCTTTGCAGGCCTCATTCGTCACATTTTTTGCGAGTGCACAAGTAAATTTGCCGCAAGAAACAGCAGCAAAAACTATCTGACTTGCATAATTTATGACCAAGTGGCTGGCATGGCAATGTTTTATAATACCACCTCCCCCACCCCCCCTTCAACGGCTTCCCTTCAGGCCAGAACTGGGCGTATGCTTAATACTAAGAGCGAATCACAGTTACGTGACTTTAATTATGCGATTTGAGGTGCGAAAACAAAAGCTAAACACAACTCAACCCAGCTCTATTGAGACGAGACAAGTTGAGTCAAGTTAAGGAAGTGTTTTCTTATTTGTATTTGTTTTATTTATTTATTTTTATTTTTTGCATTTGTTTTTGTTGTGCTTAGCATTTTATGGCGATTTTGCAGTTAATTAATCGCATCTAAATAGAATTAAATTCTAGCGCAAATCTTTCTAAAACAGCTAATTGTGTTTAGCATTGAGGCTCAGAGAGCAGGGAACATTCTCCATAGGAAGTGCCACCTGTACAATGTGCACAATGCGAGGTTAGAGATGCGCCTAACGGTTCTTGCCAAGCAAAGCCCAAAAAGCAATTAGATACAAGCACTAATTGCAGCAATTAGTATATATACTAAAAAGAAACAACTTTTCTATATTCATTTATTATTAAACTTTAAGCTTGATTGGAAAGCCGCTTTAAGTATTTTTCCCCCCGATTGTTGTTGTTGTTGGACACGTAATAACAATTTGGCATGTGAAACATGTGCCGTCTGCCGCATGTGCCGCACATTTCAATGTGGCAACTGGAGAGAACAGCATACATACATGTACATATATACAAAATACATGTGTGGTATACTGTGCCATATACTACCCAAAAAAATCGTATAAAATAAAGAATCACTCAGAAATGGCGCTTGCATAATACCAAACAATCCACTCAGCTGACTGCACAGTTTCTGTTTTTTATTTTTAGTTTTTTTTTGTTTTTTTTTTTAAATTTTATTATTTTTATACATGCTTATAGAACGTTTTTATGATATTGTATTTTATTTTGCCGAGGAAGTAAACATTTTCGGTTGAATCGCATAAGTATGCGTGGCGTTGTCCCATTCCACATACTTAATAAACTGGGTGGTGCTGCCGTTTTGGCGTGTGGTAACCACAACTGGTCACTTTGCCTGAAGAGGGTGTGGGGGTGGGGAAAGGGCCTTAGACTCCTCGCCTCAAGAGGTAAATGAACTCGAGCGCGGCAGACGCTTTTGTGGCTTTGTTTTGCTTTTCCTGTAAACACGACTCTGACAAGCGGTAATCAATCTGGGCAAAAGCACAAAATATACAAAATTCCGAACCGAACCGAACCGAACAACTGCAGAATCAGTAGCAGAATTGCGTACACAAAGAGCGATATGCAAATCACTTGCAATTCTCGTTCCGCCTTGTCAAAATTATTACACAATAAAATTAATCTATCTCTCTCTCTCTTTCTCTCTCTCTCTTTCTCTTTCAGTCTCTTTTTTGATAGCCTTGTACAGGAGTATAACGAATGGGAAATCCAGATTATACAGCTTTTGCATTTCCTATAAAGATCATACGTTTAACGTAGCACATCCATAAGTATACTATATCATCTATATAATATATTTTTTGATTACTATTAATAAAATAAACCTACGTATCTTGCATATAGTAAATCAATCCATTATCTATTTTGCATTCTGTTTGCGTCACACTCAAAATTATACAATTTTTTTGTGAGTTCAAAAAACTATTAGAGAATTAGCTAAAGCCTTGAATCATGACTTTGTCATTTTCTAATCTTTTCTTACTTAAACATATTTTCTTTATCGCTTTTGGGGAATTTACGCTTAGATGTGATGCACTTTCAATCTCAAGCCTAATCTCAAGTGGTTCTGCAATTTAAATCTTGGAGCTCATCTGAGTTCAAGTTGAATTTATACTTATGTATTTTTTTTTGTTTTTTTTTTTTGGCAATTTTGAGGTTTTCAGATGACTCCATATTGTGAGTCATTATTCATTGTTTGATTGCTGGATGAGTTCTTGAACTAAGCTGTTTGCACATTCCAGTGCTGAATGCTCGGCTTATGCATTATGCAATTAACATAATTGCCGCATTTTGAATGCAGTAAATGAAACGATGAGCTGCAACCGCTGCAACTGTTGCAACTGCAGCTCGTGGGAAAGACATGAAAGCAGCCGCTGGGGCAAACACGCGCTTTGAAATTCCAATTAAAATTTGCATTAAATATTTTTTAACCGGCTTCTGGCCATGATGTGCTCATTGAACATGTTTTTATGACGCGGGCCAATACAGTGACTGTGATCACAAATTGAAGGCAACCGCTGATGAGTTGGCCCAGTCACAATTGGAGATTGTTTGTGTTTGCACCACTCACTGATAAGATACGTTAGAACCCAAGACACAAGCAGTCGAGAAGTAGAAGTAACTGTTGGTTACCAAGCAAGTATTCAATGAGTGGCTTATGAACTTATCAGCCGAATGATTCGTGATTCACGGTGTTGACGAACCTTTCGAATGTTCCGAAAACGAATGAAATGCGTCACAACAAATTGAACATTCGTGAGGATTTCGAAACGGAAGTGAGCGACGGAAATGGCTTCATAAATTGTAGATATGACTTTCGATAAAGGCAGACACTCAAAACAGGTGCAAATATAACTTGTAGATACAATTATGTGATAGGTAGATACTTTTGATTAATAAGCTGCGAATACGATCCATATTTGAAATGCAATCGTATTGCAATCATTAACGACTGTTTGATTTATGAATCGATATGAATGTGGAACTGCTCCAATAGCTATCGAATAATCAGTTAACTGGCTTTTCTGCCACATTATAAATCAGACAAGCACTCAAATTATACAAATTATGATGCAAATCGTTGCATGGATTCACGTATCAGCGAACGTTGAAATTGCACTTCAATTTGTGTGTGTCACAAAACAAACACAAGAGACATTGACACGATTTGCAAAAACACAAAATAAGTGCATAGACACACACACACACACACACACACACACAAACACACACGAGCATACATATATAATAATAACAAATGTGCCAACAATTTTCAATGTTGCCCCTTGCTGCTGCACAAAATGTAAATGGAAATGTCAACAGCTGAAAAGGAGCTCAAAACTGAACTAAAAGCAGACACTTGATATGAATTTAGCTTGCAACACTCGCCATTTGTCTATGACTGACCTCTTTGCCTACTTTACTACACGGGCTCACTGGCCACGCCCCCTCGGGCCACAGCCCAGTTGTACAGTTGAACAGTTGAACAGTTGAACTTAACTTGTGCCAGGTAGCAGCAGCTGGCATGTGGCACTTGCCACGATATGCCGAAAGGGATTTACATTTTCAAAGCCAAACAAAATAAAAATAAGCTTCAACAAATTACAAAAGTGTGCGCAAACTTTTGTTAGTCACTGTTGTGTGTGTGTGTGTGTTTTTTTGAGTTTGCTTTTAAAGTTCTGCAAGAATTCTGTGATTGCTGCTGTTTTGTGTCGAACAAGATCCTTACCAAAGATAATCGGCTTAAACTGCTTGCGAATTACAAGCCCTAATTCCAGCTGCGTGTGTTGGCAATGCAACTGTACATTTCGAATGCCTGCCCCACTCAGAGTCATTGACCCCGGACCGAAAACTCGTGGAAATTCCTTTGGTTCACGCCTCTGTGGCATGTTTTGACCCTGCCCGGGTGCCACTCAAATACGGTAACTAGCTCTCGTACCATTTATTTCCGGCCAAACAAGACCAGGACATGCATAAATTATAAACAACTAGCGTACGTAGTATTTTTCACCTTTTTTCCTTTCATTTTCCTACTATTTACTTGACCGGAAATTGATGAGAAAATTGTATTTGCCCGGCAAAAAGGAAGGGCCAGCGGGTGACTCAGTTGGCCGAGTGTGTGCTTGTGTGTGTGTGTGTGTGTATGTGTGTGTGTGTGTGTATGTTTGTGTGTGTTTTACGAGTATGCGTGTCTAGGTCTAGGTACGTTTGGGGTGCGTTTGCTGACGCTTTAAATTTTCCACCTTGATTTGGGTCAAGCAGCTTTGGGATCAATGACCAGCGCTTGCAACTGTGCAACTATTTAAGCCTAGACCTTATTTCATAGACGCATTGAGAAAGTGTTTGACTGCAGGCCGTTAACAGGTAATAGCCAATAGATCTGCAAGTAGCCAACACTTGACCAACTCGTTTAGTTGGCCAAGTTGTGCGTTGACTATTTCTTTTAATGGTTACGTCACTTAAAAAGTGATTCCCCCCCCCCCCCGCTCTTCTTGACTAAGTGGGTTTGTGTAACGCGGGGAACGTGGCACTAAACTGGGCCAAATGAGCCGCTAAAAATGTGACGCCGAGTTGCGCAACTTTCTAAGCGGGCTAATACGTGGCACAACTGAGACTGGCCCAAAAGGCTAGCTAATAACTTTGTCAGCTGCTAATTCCCATAACTCCCATTTGACATTTAGCCGCCAAACTTTGCCAAGGTGTCTTTCGTCACGCTTTTTGCCCACTGTTAATTCCATGGGGCGATAAATAAAGCGCTAGATTTCAAGATAACCCAAGTGTTTTATGCAAAACTCCAGCTACGCCTCGCCAACAAGTTGGCTGTCTGACAAATAGGAAAAAAGGAATCGCATTTCTTTTGGATTTTTTTGTGCTGTTCCCAGCTTTTTTTGCAGCTTGTTTTTTATGCCCTGTAGCTATTTTAGATATGCTGTGAACAACTTGCATTTTTTATGCGAAAGTTACTAAAATACGTACATCTTTTTGTGTGCTTGTGAGGGTATTTTCGTACAGAGTATTGCCAGTTCCAGCATTTTGGACTGAAAGGCTTTTAACTAGTTTTTTTGTTTTTGTTTTTTTTTTCTATGGCGTTGTGACCTTGGGTGCGACTTTATAAGGATGTTTCGCACACAAATATCATTTGTTAACATTTGCTTTTTGCATACGCCTTTTGAAAATGGCAAGGTTACCCTGTTTAGCTTTTTAACTGTTTGCCTGCTCAGCTGGCCAGGTATCCTTTTGTTAACACCTCGTGAAGGTCGCGCACACGCAACGTGACTTTTCATTTCAATTTTGTTTTTTTGGTTTTTCCGGTGCTGTTTGCACAAATCAATCAAACTTTTATATTTTCATTGCGCAAACACTTTCCCAGTCATGATGTGCTGTTTTATTAGCTTGCTGCTCCTGGGTTTTCAGTTAAAGTTATTGATTGAGTGGACGGCGACTCTCGAGTCTCGATTCGTTGCTGTTTCTAAGCGCCGCGTGACGCACGCGAATTTTTTGCGGCTACAGAATATTCTTGGATAACTTTTACTCATTTTGCTGTTCAATTTCGGTTTAGTAACTATTATAATTAGCCGAATACGTCATTACTGAAGTAACGAACAAGTTGTTTTTTTTTTGCCAGTTTTTTCTTTTTAGCAAGTTTTCTTTTTCTGTTATTTTCAGCTGTTGTTAAACTTTTGTGGCGCCCATGTTGCTCTTGGGCTAGTTTAATTAGGCCAGCCAGACAGAGACGCTGCTGGTGATGATGATTATGATGATGATGATGATGATGACTGCTGCTGCTGCTGCTGCTCCAGCTGAGCTCATTTCAATGAACCACAATTAACCTTTGACATTATTTATTATGCATACGCCTTCGATTATTTACACGGCTTTTGTGCCTGTGACGAGCAACAACAGCTTAATCATAATGTTGCACTCACTAATGAGTCACGTAAATGCAGTTGAAACAGTTATCTTTGTTTACCCTAACGATGTCAATTTGTGTGTAACACGAACTGATTTTTATCGATGAAAACGTAATGCAACCTGTCAAGCGACAGGTGACAGTTTAACTAAAGACACAAGACCATTTCGTACCCTACATGAATCAGCTAAAACGTATCAATCAACAAAACAAAACAAAACGTGTTTGGGCCAAAAAGCACTACTTCATTTAAATGCAGTACGGCATTAAAATGGTTAAATAGAAGACAAAAAATGATGAATTGTAAAGTCATTGAGCCATTGCACCTATAAATTAATAATAATCAGGCAGAAAATACAATGCAACTTGGCAGAACCAACAGAAGAGAGAAGCGAAGAAGATGAGTTGTTTAGAACAAAAGAGGCATTCATTTGTTTGTGACATTGAATTGAGACAAACATGGGACGCACAATGTTGACGTATGCGTTCTATGATCATCATCTTTATCATCATCATCATCATCGGCATTTATCGACGTCGTTTTGGGCGACTGGTCAGCCAGCCGACCAGCCAGTTAGCCAGTTAGCCAGTTAAATGGCCATGCTGGTTCCGAGCCAAGTTGTTGGCAACGCGCTCAACATATCAATTAGTCAAATCCGTTGCGAACAAAGACGCTAAGCTGGCAAATGTAGTTTGTATTTTGTATTTTGTTCTAAGCACGCATTTACAATTGAGCAGCGCGTGCGATAGCAAATGCCAGCAAGTGATCGATAACTGCCATCTATCGATAACTCACTTACACTCTGACTTTCACGCGCCGTAAGTGGTTAGACAGGAACTGAATACAAGTTCACCGCGTGATGCGGTGCACAATTGACACCAGTTTAGCAGCTCATCTAGCATTTGATTAAAAGGTGCGGCTCCGTCGACACCTGGACGGACAGTGATTGCACCTGCTGCTGCTGCTGCGCTGCTGCTGCTGCGCTGCTGCTGCTGCTGCTGTAGTTTATTAATTTATGCAGATTGCAATCGTGCAACAAGAGAAATCGCTTTGTGCCGCAAAACGTGACAGCCTTGTCAAACGCCAGCAGCAGCAACAACAACAACAATAACAGACTCATGAGAATGATAAACGACCCAACCCCCAACCCCCCCTTTGGCAACCACAACCCAGTTGCAAGTCACGTGCCAATTGCAGTTTATGAGAATTTGCTGAGGATTTGTTAAGGATTTGTGCGAATTTGTTGCTGCTGTTGTTGCCTATGTTGCTGCTGCTGATGTTGCTGCTGATGTTGCTGCTGTTGTAGGTGCACTGAACGATAATCATGACAGCCATTTGGCATTAGGCCGATATCAAGTTCAGTTCAACCTAATGACATGCAAAACAGCATCTTGATGGCAACATGCACATTACAAGTGCAAATTGGCTTACGGAAACGAATACAGAGTCGGAGGCAGCCACGTTTAATCAATAGTTTCGAATGTGCATCTTAACATGGCCAAGACCCGTGAGAATTAAAGTTACTGCAATTAAATGTAAATACTGATTCAGTGAACGACAGGAGCTGTAGTCAGTCCGAATGGTTTTATAGATTTATTTAATCATAAACGTTAATAAATTGCATTTGAAATTAAATTCGATTATAGACAAATTTTCCATGGAATGTTAATCAAATTGTTGCAACTGTATAATTTACTAAATTAGACAATAACAAAAAACTGGATATAGCAATATGTATAAAGTCATTAAATACAATTCAGCAGCAAACTAAGCGCATTTCAACGCTGCCCAGTGCAAAGCAATTAAGAATGATTCCGAGCACTCTGCTCCGACTATGAATCATTCCAAACAACGTTATCTTTTGTGTGCTCCACTGATTGTAGCTGTAGATTGTAAATATTAGAAAATATACCCCGATTACTTCCGATATTCGCTTGACAAAAGTTGCGCAGAAAAATGCGGAGAGCCCCACTCCGATTGCCCATTGTCAATGGTGTTGTTTCATATATATACATATATATATATATGTATATTTATATTATATAATATATTTACTTATGTATGTATGTGTATTTAGTCGTATGCCAGTTGGCTGCACATGCAACGGACTGTGCATGTGCAACAATTATTCGAGTCACATCTGCACGCAATGCATTCATCGTATATATACATATACACACACACACATATATATATATATATATATGTATTCATATCGTAGTCTAAAATTTTCACGACCTTAGCCTTTTGGGGGCCTTTTAGCCAACGACAGCCTGTTGATATCGTTGATAGCCAATTCATGTGACTGCATTAATTACAACCTTGCCTCTGTGCCTGGAGATGCATTGATTTTTTGTTTTTTGATTCGTTTTTTAATTCGTTTTTTGTTTCGTTTTTTGTGTTGTTTTGAAAAGGGTGCTGGGCACTCTGGTCTTGACATTGCAATAGAGTCACATGACTGTGGCTAGCGTTGCATGTCTATTTCTAATCACTTTCAAACCAAATTGTCTGCATGTTGCGAGATAACCATAAATGCAAAATATAATTAATAAAATAGCGTTTGACAAATGGCAGTGCATAGATCGAAAATAGATATTTACTCAGCGTATTGAAGCATTTAATGAATGGAAAACAATTTATATTTATCCAGTTTTCCATTGTTTAATAAACTTTTTTTGATTTGCTTATTTTTCTAAATAAATAGATGCTTGTAGCTATTACTTCAGTTACTCTAGGACCCCTTTTAAAAGATTTATTTTACTCTTAATCTTCTATGTCTCCATGATCTAAAGTTGGTCCAAGTTTCAATTTACCTTCATTCTAGAATCTTTAAAAACTACCTTTTTGATTTTTCCACTTTTGATCAATAAATCATTCATTCTCAATCTTGGTTAGTTGGGATTAACACTTACCTCGGCTTTTGTCGTTGAGGAAACTGGCACACTCTGGGCGGCTACCAGAATGGACAGGAATGTTCCTAGGAGTATGAACACGGATGCGTTGCTTTGGCAGGTGTTTGACATTTTGTAGCTGTTGTTTTTGTTGTTGTTGTTGTTGTTGTTAATGTTGTGTTGCTATTGTTGCTGTTGTGTGGGGCGCACTTTGAACTTCAAGTCGTGACTGAAGTTTGTAATAAACAACTGCGCACTGCAAATAGAAATAGAAATAGAATCGCAAAAAGGTCAATTAATATTTCATACGGGTAGAGACAGTCAGGTGAAAATCATAAGAGGAGCCGCCATCAAACGGGCCAAGTGCAAAAGGGCAAACGGAAACGGGCCCCATTCGCCAACAGGTTGACTGCGATGGGCTGCAGCGCTAACTGGGCCTAAATGGCACACAACAATTCGCCTGGAACGGCTAACGGAAGTGATGGCGTACTACGCCAACTATAGCCAAGTTGTAGCCAAGTTGTAGCCAAAGTTGTGGCCAAGTTGTAACTCAGCTGTGAGACGTAGTAAAAAATTGGTTGTAACTACACGTATACGAAAATTTGTATGTTTGTGTGTGTTGGACGTTGGCTTACGGGGTGTCAGCTGTTTTGAAGTTGTTGTTGTTGTTGTTGTTGCTTGCAGCTAGAGCAGTCATGTGGCTGTGCCACACTACACTTTAACTTAAATTTAGACTACACTCAATTAGAATCTAAATATAGATATCAAAATTTGCACAAGGATTGCCAGATTCATATTAGACGACACTTATTTACCCCATGTGCCTAAAAATAGCTTATGTTATTTCTTTCTTGACTTGCACTATTTTGTAAGACAACTGTCAAGTTAAGTATACGACATGTGTTTATTTGAAGCAGGATTTAGATTTTAAACTAGCTGTTTATTGCTTTATACAATTGGATTACAACAATCTCAATTATTGCAATTATCTAAGCGATAACCTAGCAACAATCTGATGCAACTAAAACTGCAATAAAAATTAGAATTATTACCTCATTTTTAACTTCACAGCAAAAGGCATTTGGCTAAGATACAATTGACAAATCCAAAATAAATTGAGGGCATGTTTGCTTCTATAAAATAAAATTCTATAAATTATAAAATGCATAAATTTAGTTTGGGGTTTTTTAGAGATTTTTTTCATTTTTAGCTCGTAAAAATGCTGAAATTGCGCTCAGTGCGTTGTGGGCTGTGACATCAGCAGAGGGCGATAAGTGGTATCAAGTATACGACAAGTGGCGCGCAGTTTTCAGCGCGAAGAGCCTAAAGTAAACGGAATATACAGATACAGTTACTCACATATACGTATGCATTTATTTACTTTCTTGCTCTTTTTGGGTGTGACACTCACAACAATAGAGACAACGAGAGGGGGAAGGAGGCAATATTTGCTGAATGATACGCATAAGTCTGCATTTTGTTGTAGTTGTTTCCATTGTTGTTTTCACCATTGACTAATCACCTGGGGGATTTCTGTGTGGACATGGGAATTATCATTTTACTGGTTGGGCCTAGTTAGGTAGGTGCCTGCGGCCAACACATGTACTGAGTGGAAAGTCATGTGTGTTTTCAGATACATATGAATACGTGTATATAGATAGATAAACAGTTAAATTTGGAGCAATTAGTCGAGTTGAAGGTCGTCGCTTGGTGGGTTTAAGGTTAAAGCCGTCGATGCGGTTCGCTTTGGTTGGCTAAACAATCCACTTCATATATGTAGATAGTTATTTCTGTAGAGAGTCATAGTCGCTATAACGATGAGTGCTATTGCATTGTTGTTTAATCAATACGCGAAATTTTGCTGCGGCAAGTTCTGAACTCTCTACAAAAATTGCAATGTAGTTTGAAGTGAGTTTTGGTTTAATATCACAGCGTTAAGTATTCGCAATGTGGGTCACGTATGTAAATAAATGTATAAATGTGTTGCGAACTGTTCTGGAATGAAGCTTAGAATTCTAAATATGAATCATTATTTTATTTTATATGCTAATTATTTTCGGATTCTATGCGGAATTTTGTTCCCTCTTTTTCAGCTTCTAAAAAGCAGCTGAAATGTTTTGTTAGCCAACAGGTTTAGCAAATATTTTTCATTTGCTCAAAATAAACACTGAGCGAAAACAAAAGTGAGCTTTAATTCACGTTTTTTGAACAGCTGTGGCACACAAAATATTATAGATTTATACTTTTTGTTTGGTTTTGTACTGTTTTCGCTCAGTGCATTTTATGACGTTTGTTAGCATTTCCAGTTTTGGCCAGCTTCGTTGGTTTTTGGAGAGAGATGCGGCACATTGCACAATGAGTAATTTATTGCTTTTATTTTTGTGGCGTTGGTTGTGGCGCCTTATCAGTGCTGTAGTTATTTCTTTTTTTTCACTTCTTTAACTCATGTTGAAGTGCTTTTGAATATAAGCTTTGATAAGATATGAGACGATTCGATTTGTGCCCCAGGGTTGGGTGTTACCAAATATTTGGAATGGCCAGCACATAATCAATAGATAAATTATGATTGGTTTAGAACTTGACCTTAGAAACATGTATGTGTGTATGTTTAAGCATGTGTCATGATTAAGCCACTAAACGACTAAGAGAAAAATATGAATTCATTCGGGTAAAAAGAGTTGTCAAGTTCATTTCTTCCTTCCTTTTTTATTGTTTTTAGCTTAACAGAGTTTTAGGTTAAATATAACGAAGATTTATCACTCGCTGTGGATGCTGCTGCGGATGCTTACATGAGAATTGTGAGTCTCGTAGCGATGCACGTAGATCAATGAACTGCAGCAGCGACTGCAATTGTTGTTGCTGTTGCTCTCTTTGTTCCTCTGCTGTTGCTGTTGCTGCTGCTGCTGCTGACTGTTGTCGCATGCAACACTTTAACAAATTAATTAATTAGCTCGTTGCATATATTAAGTGCGGGTGTGGGCGTTTTTTGTTGGCGTTGACTTATGTGTTTCTGTATTTCTTTATCTACTTATTTGTTGGCAGACAGTTTACAGACAATCCTTTTGTTTTAGTTGATATATTTCTATATATTTCTATATATATATTTAATTACTGGCACTGTGCACACGCGTTTACTATTTCCGCAAAACTGCAACAAAAATCGGCACTTGTTGTTCACTTTGCAAACTCTGTTTCGCTTTCAATTCAATTGGCTTGCAACTGTTACTTTGAATTTGAATTTTTGTCTTAATTAACTTAAAATTTGATCGAATTGTCGTCACTTGCCGCTAGACACAACCGCACAGAGCAGCGCGCAAATTTTAACTGATCCAACGGCGCATCACAAAGTGCGAGGCGCTCTCAGCTAAGCGAAAGCTTTTTGCGTTTGCGCACAAAATATAAAAAAAGCTTTCGCATACGCACAGGCAGCACAGTTAACAGTTAACAGAGACGCCGACGTTAACAGTGCGCTGCTCTACGCTTTGAAGCGGGGAATCCGTGGCTGGTCAAACCTGTTGGTGCTGCTGCTGCTGTGGCTGCTGCTGGTGCGGAAACCTCTTTAGACTGCTGTACATTGGGGCATTGCGTATGAGTAATCCGAATTTCTTGGAAACTGATACATGTGTCATGCTCTCTGTCGATTTCAGTAGCAGCAGCAGAGGTAGCGGCAGCTTTTGTTAACTGTTTAGCATGCGCTTTGTTATTGTATATTTACGCTTTTACAGTTTACATTTGCCGCTGCCATTTGACGACTGCTGCTGCTGCCGCTGCTGCTGTTGCTGCTTCTTGCAAAACCCGTGCAATTTCCGTTGAATTTGTGACTCTTTGCGCCCTCATTATGAGAGTGTTTAAGTATGTGGGCGTGGTAATTCCACCATAAACAAATTTATGAATGAATCTCAACTTGAATTTCAATTTCGAACTTGGCTTTCAATTTGTGGTTTTGTATTTCTCAATGAATATTAGTCATGCTAATATGTCTCTGTGTGTGTGTGTGTGTGTGTGTGTGTGTGTGTGAGCGAGTGAGACAATTAACACCTGTCTGGCACACGCCTTGTTGTCTGATGCTGAGCTCAGCTAAGAGGCCAAAGCAGGAAGCTGGGCTCCACCGAGTTAATAGATATTAGATAAAATGTGCAAACATGGTGTATAAATAAATAAATAATAATAAATATCTCAAGCTTATATTTATTTAATGATAGGCGTGCTCTTAAATCTTCGGACTTTGGCTAATTAACTTAATAAATGGCTTAACTATAACTTTGTAAATGATTATCACCTCTCTGTTTTTCTTTATTCCAAGTCTTCAAATGCACTTTTGTCTTATCTACATCTATATATTAACTGCAATATTTACCTAGATATAATTTAATATTTACTTTCGTTTGGTATTGCCACAATAAACCTGTTACAGGGTGCTTAACAGGTCGACTATTTAGAATTTGAAAATAATTAAATAGTCTGTTAGACACCACACATGGTGCACATACATATATCATTTTAGTCATTGGGAATGCTTTCTTAGTAAATCTCTGCTGTCGGCGCCTGTCTGGCTTTTACCCCACTGTCTATTAGCACCAATTGCCATATAATATTTAGTTCTGGTTTCTGAATCAAATTCTGACTCATCTTGTGTCTTTTCACCCCAACCCTACTCATCTCCAATATTCAGAGAATTTGCCTCTAAGCAAAGGCTAACACTAAATTGCCCAATGTGCCCCCACTTACGAGCGGATAAACAATCGCAGTAGTTGCAAATTAACTGCACACGTGTGTATAATTTATTGGGACACTAGTGGAAAATTACAGTGTGAGTGTCGCCCTTTGGCCACAGATGGGATGACTAAATGAAAAGTCCCATGTGTGAAACGAATGTATAAATCTTAAGATTGCATTCCATAATCTGAGAACAAAAGTGCCACAAAATGTGGCATTGCATATGCGATTCTTTGACAGGCCAGCGCAGATCGGGCAACTGGAGAGTGAGGAACTCCAGATCTGAACAACTCAAGAACTGGTACTCGTCGCGACCCGAGTCGAACCCGCCTCTGTATGGCAATGACAACTTGCAGTTGTCATCGCTGTTCCCATTCCCATTCCCAGTTCCATTTCCATGCCCATTCGCTGTCGCTCCCTGTTCCCTGTCACGTCTCCCCCACCCCCTCCCCCCATAAGCATCAGCTTCATCTCGTGCGGTTTCATCTCTGACAAGAACAATGAAATATTTATGAGCCTGTTTCTGTCTTTTGTTTGTCTTTTTGTTGTTCTTTTTAATGGCAACTATTTATCGTACTCGTATTTATAGATGTGTGTTTCTCTCGTTTTATAGATCTGTCGTTGCTGCCGGTTCATTGCCACTCGGGAAGGGAGAGTGAAATGAACTTTTCAATATGTGCTCTGCCAGAAGAGAATAATAATAATGACCATATTTCGATTAAACATAATAACAATTATCTATTGTCATAAAGCTAATTGTTGCTGTTATTTTGGCATTTGGAAATGCTGATTCTAAACTTAATCACGTCACGGTCAACTCGGCCATTCGCATACTCGTAATTCAAATTGTGCTATTGGCATTTGAATTCCAATTCCAATTCCAATTTGAATTTGAATTTTACACAATATGTCGACGTGCCTGCATTTGATAATGTTTGAAGAACAAACAACAACAGAATCCAGAGAAACAAATGACTTTGCCGAATGCAATTTTGGATTGTAATTTACTCAAATGAATGCACTTGTGTTTTGTTTTTATTATTACAATGAACAGCATGAATAAGTTTGCAATTGCTTTCCAAAATGAAGTTCATAATTAAAGGATAAAGTTTGTTTGTACCCAAACTAAGTAATTTTTCAGGGTTTATACATAAGGGTTGCTATAAAAAATTGAATGCAACAAATTAATTTACAGTATGCTTTAAGAGCCTTAAGCAATTCGAAAAATAGGATCGTTTTTAAAAGAATAAAGGATTTAAATAATTTGGTCATTATATTGAAATGTGCCAAATTTTTAAAGAATTGAGTTCTTCAAAAGATGCAAATGACTAATTCCAATTAATATATCTCTTATGTGTTAAGCAGATATATATATGTATATATATATATACATATATATATTTTATATGCTGAAAAGCTCTTCATTGACTCAAACTTTCACAACATTTGACTGAGATCTGAATCAACTGGTATATTCCAAACACACGCTTCGGGATGACTTTAATATGAAGTGAGTCATCGGCTTTGTGGGCGATCCGAGTTGCTTACTTACCACGTGAGTGTTGAATGTTGACTTTTGGCAATGGTTGCAGCAACACTGATTGGTATTAGAGCGACACGTGAGTTTATCTTTACAGACTGTGATAAGAATCAGCGCAAATATTGCAAGCAAACACACAAGCCGAGTTCAGGTGCAGATGGATAGATTCTTATCACAAGCAAGCCCTTAAGATTGGCCAATTGCTGATTAGATGCAAACGCACACGACTGATAAGTGAATCAAGCTGGCAACTGCCAACTGGCAACTGGCAACTGACAACTGGCAACTGGCAACTGCAACTGGCACAAGGTTAAAAAACTCTCACTTGGGAGCAGCTTAGGTTTAGTTTGTAAACACTACTTTGAGGCAATTTGCGGTTAGCTTAGCTGGTTATTGGTTATTATTTTGTTAACTGGCAGTTCTTGTGCATAATATCAGTAACTCCCAAGTGCGCCAGGTGGGTGAGCAACAAATCAAAATTCGATTTCGACTTTCAATTCGAATTCAACTTCGTTTGCGAATCGTTTGAAGCGACGTCTTTGGATTCCGCGAACCGTTTCATAGCACGTTCCGTGTGCGACTCCCGTTTGTTGTTTGGCCACTGCAAACGCGTTGACTCTGTGCCTCTAGCCCTCATTCTCTCTCTCTGTCTCTTGCCCTCTCTCTCTCCCACTCTCTGTGACTCTCGCTAGCTTACTCACTTTTCTACCCCGCTTCCTCGCCCTCTCTGGGCCACACTTGCTGATTCGTGGTGGCCCGCCTGGCCAGGCTAAATTACTCGCTGTTAACTTGCCTTTTTGCCGTTTCTTTGGCGCGACAAATGCCGGCGACACTCCTCTCTCTCTCTCTCTCTCTCTCTCTTATTCTCTCGCTCTCTTGCTCGCTTTTTTCATTTCATTTGTGTGTGTGTCTTGAATTCTAATGGTACTAGTATTACCTATTACCTGTGCTACCTTTGCATATATGTCGCGACTTCGTACTTTGATACCCTATATATTCGTAGGGTATATGAACTATGTGCTGCTGTTTGGAAAACTTAAGTTTGAAATCGAATGTAATACAGAATTTTAATATCTTAAAATCATATTTTCATTCATTTGATATTTTTACAATAAATAGAAAATAATTTTGGTAGAAGTGCAAAAATATTTCCATTAAAAACACTTCAAGGGCTTTTGAGGTCATAATAAGAATATAGATCAATATTGATTAAAAGCAAAGTTATGAAATCCAAGCTGATATCATATAACTTAAGATTATTCTCACGAAAATTTGTAAAATTTTGATATCGATTATTATTTCCGTTTTAAAATAGATTTATTTTCAAGAACATTGTAAGCTAAAGAAACATTACTTTAAAGTTACCAGTTTCATAAATATAAAATAAAAATATGTAATTTAAAGTGTATAAATTATTCGTAATGTGGAATTTTAGTTTTTTCATGTTCTATTTATTATAATAGTTCAGGCCACATTTGGAACGGGCGTCGTCGTCGCTGCTGTCGTCGAGTCACGCGACTAACAATAACTACAAATCACACACACACACACACACACACACACACACACACACACACACACACACACACACACACATTCACACAGACACACTAGTAGTGTTTGGCTTTTACATAGGAATAGAACTAGAAAATAATTTCCTGCCACTTTGTGTGGTCGAATTGGCCGCAGGCGCACAGAAAAGCTGTTGCCATTGGGAGTCGAGCAACAGGCCATAACAAAGCAAAATAAATACAAATAAAAGTGGAAAAGCTCTAGAGCTGTTTTGTAGTTGAACAGCGTACTTACCTCAAGTTGCAATTGTAGGCAAATATGTTCGGAAAGTCCTCTTGGCTTTAACTATGCTCAGCAGCAGTTTAAATTTATTTGTTAATGATTCACACAAGAAAACAGCTTTCTAATAAACAATGAAAAAAAGCTTTGTTTATTCAAATATTATTTTTTTTTCTTTTTGGGTTTTTCTTTTTCACTTTCTTGAGCACTCTGTTGCAGGGAGTATTTTCCTTGACAATATATTTTTGGATAATGATTAAGTTTTGTTGATTTTTTCTGGAGCCTTGTTTCACTAGAAACGCGCGCACTGCAGCTAAAAAAGTATCGGATTCCAATTTCAATTACAGTTTCACGAGCTTGCAACTAGACTGAAGCCGACGCCGGCGCGCTTAGATACTTTTATATGGCTCGGATCAAGGGGTGCGTTACAACAACAACAACAACAACAACAACAATGACAATGTGACGATCCAATCGGATCAGTCAGTCTGACAACGCAGCCGTCGCTGTCGCAGTTGAAGTCGACGTCGCAGTCGCTGTCGCGGTCGATGTCGCAGTCGATGTCGACGTCCTTCCCTGTCAGACGGATGCCTCAATGTGGTGTTTGACTCTTCCTCATTTGTTTTGGGAAGTATGCAAAGCAAACAACAACAACAACAACAAAAGCAACAACAGCAATCAAAACTAAGATAAAAACAATTGCATTTAGCCTTAGTTCTGCATCAGAGTCAGTCCGATCTCCTCTCCTCCCAGTATTGACTATGTTGCAGCTGCCTCACAGCAGATTTTGGGGAGTCTGAGTCTGAGTCATCCATCATTTCACTTGTGACGCACTGTCGATAAAAACTGGAGCTGGTTTCAGCCTCACCAGAATGATATCGAAGCCGCAACGCATTTGAATTTATGTTTGCGGACAATTCCTGTCCTTATCGCTCCGGCTATCGCTTTCTCTGTCTGAAGTTCAAGAGCTGAATCATTTGATATGCAAGCCGTTTCCAAATGCCGCAAATGGTTGAATCGGTTTGTTGTTGTTGTTGTTATTATTGTTGTTATTGTCACAGCTAAATTTAATTTTATATTGTTCTTATGTTTTGATTTATACACACTCAGACGTGCAGGAATTCCTCTGTTCTTCTGCTGCTCCTGCTGTGTTTTTTTCTCCATCTTTAATGGCTCCATTGTACAGCACTTATATATAAGTAAATACAATATTGAAATCAAACAAATGCGCATAAACCAAGCATTTAAGTTAGCAATGAATAATTCAGCCAGGAAGTCAACAAACAGACAGACAACAAATCAAATGAACTGACCACTCCCTACTCCCAATAAAAGAGTCTTAAGTTGAGCTCTAATTGAAAATTGAAAACGATTTTGAAATAGGCAGGAAATGCATTTAATAACACTTCAGAGTGATGAAAAAATAAGGAGCTTTTCATGGAGAATTTCCTAGCAACAATTCATAGCAATCTTATTGGGAAATCTTCCACTTAGCATACTTTTGGGCGTGATTTTGGTATCAAAATATAGGATAGGAATCGGCTAATGTTCGTACACAATATAAACAAATGTTTATTGTTATTATAAAAGGTCACTTACAGAATAAAAGTTACTTCAGTAAATTCGTATGAAAAAGAAGATATTGTTAACAATTTGAAGTCATCTTGGTTCTTTCTTTCGATGAGTCCAATAATCGGCTAAATTATTTAATGTTCTGGTTTTATTGCGACACATTAAAAACTGTTTTGCAATAAGATTTGTCAATATTTTGATTCTGAGATCATGAGATCATTGAGTGGATCCACATTTGGAGCACTTATATTATTTAACTCTACTGCGTGAATGGAATAATAATAGCCTGATTTCGGGTTTATTAATAATCAATTTGGAGTATGCAGCCTCCAATTTGTGATTTTCAATTTTGCATAAAAATATCAGCAAGATAAGATTAGCCTTTTTTTCTTATTTCTCAAGGATTAAACAAAGATCAATTACAGTTGTTTTTATACCGATTTTATGAATTTATCTTATGCCTCACAGCAGGATTTTAATAAACTGAATCTGTTGCCTATGATTTATGGTTAGTAAATTGCGAATTGAGGTTACAGTCACCTGGTAAGGATTGACTATCAATTCGTTATTTAAATTGAGTCATTAAATATTTACCGTTGCACACGCAACATGGCCTTGAACAGAGCCAATTAACGGCATACAAATAAAGTTGCCTGCCTCACAAATATGGCAATCAATATGCGGGCAACCTAACCTTGACTCTGTCTGCCTTCTGCGTGTCGCATGCTGCGTGTCTGAGCCACCTTTGTCTCGTGCCTCAAGTCTCCTGCCACCTGCCACCTGCCTTGGGTCTTGGGCAAGTTATCTGCCGGACTGCAATGGTACGTGATGTTGTGGTCGTGGTACACGCCCTGATGCATCATTGGATGACAAAAGCTGGAAACGAGGCTTTTGTTGGAACACTTTAGATTATTATGCGACATTAATTAATATTTCCAGTGACTAGCACGGAATTCACAGAAATGTCTTGAGTAATGCTTGGGTCCCAAAATTGAAAAACCGCACGACAAATGAATAAACAAATTTGTTGAAAATGGATAGCAATTTAATTTAAGTGTGGCAGCTGCAGATAACATGAGGCAAGCAATGGACTAGTTCTTGGAGCGGGATGACTCGATGCCCGATTGACAGTCAGTTGGGGGCAAGCTGCCAGACGGACGGAGGGACAGCCTTTGTGCTTGAGTCTGATTCCAATTAGTGCAACATTGAAGCGTAGCCAAAACCACTTGACAGCAACTTATAAAAACAGACGCGAAATTCATGTCGATGTCGTTTGCCAATGTTTCTATTTGTTGTTGCTGTTATTTTTGCTGCTGACCCTCCGCGGCGACCAGAGCTGTCACTTAACACCAAATATAAATAAAAACTCGATACGAATATGCATGCAACACAGATAATAACAATTGCAAATGCCAATGGCTCAACACATTTTGACTCTCTGGTCACGTGGCCAATCGGAGCATTCATCGATAGTCGCAACCCTGCTTGGTCCAATCAATTCCAACATCGCCATCTGAGACTTCAATTAGTCGTTGGCTAATTTTATTTTATTTTATTTGCATATCCGTATATCCGTTTAATTATTCACACGCTCCCTCATCGATTGCTGATAGCGACACACGACTCGAGGCAAGCTAATTAACAAAGATTCTTATGCACCTCAACAGTTATTCCGATTTACATATATACATATATATATATATATATATATATATATATATATATTATTTACATACTCGTAGTCCGTCTATTTAAATTTTACTGACATCAACCCATTTTTAGGCTTGACTATCCATTTATCAAATTAAGTGCTTTTTGCACAGAGATTAAAGTAAAGATTCACTGAAGCTTTGTTTAAATAATTTTTTATAATTTATATCCCGATTCCTAGGAAGGATCCACAACTTCAACCCAGTTGATGTCTGGTGCAGTCGATGGTTTTTCAGAATTTACTAAGATTGGTAAGTGTTCTAAACTGAAATGCTAATCTGAATGCGATTTTGCAGCTTTGAGTCAGACTTAATGGCCTTATAAATATACAAATAATAATTTTGGATATATTTTTGAAATTACAGTCACGTCCGGCGGGCAATGAACGCAATTTTGTAAAAGGTAATCAAAACATATCAAAATTCTTAGCAAAATTGTGCCGCGGGTTGCGGGGGCAAATGAAATGAACGAAAACACAAATCCGAATGCGAATTCAAACTGCAGATGTGGCAACAACGGAGCAGAGCAGTAAGTGCTCACATGCCACATGCGGGCCGCATGTATTTGCATTTGCCAAACAAAAGCCGCAAATGGATGTTGCTGGTAGAAATTTTGTAGAATGTTGAAAAATGCAAATGTGAAATGCGAGTTGCAGTTTTTATTTTATTATTTTTATTTATATTTCGGCGGATGAACTTTCTGGTAGCTTCGGACACCTGTTCAAAAATTCAATTGACAACCGCAATTCGATTTGATTTTGTGTATTTTGCGTCAGTTTTTTTTTTTTTTTTTTGGTGTCATTCGCCGCAATATTTGGATTGCATTTGGGGGATGGGGGGAACGTGTAGAAACCGGAGAGAAGATTCAACAAATCCAACTGCGTCCTTTCGCTATAACTTTCGTTTGTTTTTCCTGGTTCAATGGTTTCGCTTTAGTGTCAATTTTAAATGTTTATTCTGGCCATATGAGAGAATGCACTCGTACATCTCATTTAATTGACTCCCCCTCATCCTCCGCCCCCTGCAACAACAACAATTACGCATACGCCGCGTACTCCTCCGAAGTACAACTGCCATCATAACTTTATTTTGTTTTTTTTTTTTGCTCACCTTTTGGGTTTTTGCTCTTGTCTGGTTTTTTGGTGTTTTCGGGGCTGGTGCGTCTTTGCGTCTTCGCGCCTGCCGCTCTTTTGGCATGCCGGGCACGTTGCGGTTGCCGCAGCACGTATTAATGAGCAATGCCCCCAGACCCCGCCCTTAATCCATAAACTCGACTGTTCCTTGCCCCCGCTACACAATAATATTTGTATACATATTTCGCTCGGTTGCACTGTGTAGACAACAGTTATCGCATTTAATGGTTAAAACATGCAGCAATCAACAGCATACCCTGTTATGTAAGTGTTTTACATGGAGTTGTCTGTGCTCATAAACATTATAAATTTAAAGTTGGTTTTTTTATGGATTATTTTAACAGGGGCACGGTAGATTTTGCCACTTTTCACAATAGCTGTAAGGCTTAGCTCTATAAGGTATCCCAAAGTCTGGCAAGAGGTACTTTTGTTTTTTGTACTTTTGTAAATGAAGTATCATTTAATCTGGCCAGGGAGAGGAGTGTCCCATTCCTGCTTTTTTTACTTCCTTGCAATATTAACATCTTATTAACATAAAAATATGTTACTTTATATAGAGTATATCATAGTCTGGACGCATTTGTCCTTTGCAGGCTGATGCCTGATGCCATATACCAATTTTCCATGTTTTAAACCTACCGTCTTATTGATTTTCCGCGTAGCCCTATATAGGGTATTTCTTAGTCGAGCAGCAATTGCTATTAGATAATATTCTGATTCCCTGTAGTGATATTTTTAATAACTCTATGTTTGACTATGTTTTACTCTGATAATGGGTAACTCTCAGTCTGTCGGTGCCATTTAATACCAGCCGCATACTGTTGCTTTTGTGGCTCCCCTGGCCCTTAAGAGCCGTAAGCAAACAAACAATCAAAATCAAGTGCGACAGCCACTTTACTGGCTCCGACTTCATTGTCCGTTGTAAAGAGCCTCTTTGCGTGGGTGGTTCAGTCTCATCTCAGTCTCAGTGCCAGGCTCAGCTTCAGGTTCAGGTTGAGGCTCAAGGCTGTGCCCGCTTCCGCCTTGGCACACCACACACACCCACATAAACAAATAGACATACAGATATATATTTAGATATATATTTATTTATTGCAAATATTAATAGTTGCAGCCTCTGTTTTTTCCATTTTGTTAAGAGCTACTTGAAAAGTGAGTGTGTGAAAACCGCTTGATTAAATGCACATTGATCGTCGCTGTTGCCCGCTCGGTGGGATCAGGGATCAGTAGCCGAAGAAGTTGAAACCGCAGAGCAGCTTGTCGGGTCGTCGGATGCGCAATATGCCAAACTGGAAGACGGACATATCGTCGGCGACATTCATGTCCAGCGCCATTAGCTTCTCGGCGGCCAGCGGATGCCAAGAGCCAAATGTGCACGCGGAATTCATCTGAGGATTGCCACAAATTAAATGAGTGGCAAAGCGTGCAGTGGCAAGTTAAATCTCTCACCTCTTTGCTGTAGTAGTGGCAGCGTCCATTGAGCCGTGTCGAGGGCACATACTCCACAAAATCAACCTGGGGGCAATGCGGCAGCAGCAGCGCCAAACCTGCAAAAACAATTAAATATTTGTTTAATTTTGAGTAATGCGTGCGGAAATTGGTTGTTTTTTTTTTATATATAAATAAAAACACTTCACCTATGAAACCGGAACTGGGTGGATTACGGCGTATGGATCGATTGCCGGCAAACATTTGCAAGCTTTGCCAGAGGCGCCACACCGAATGGGGATCGATGAGAAAGGCTCGTGATTTTGGATAGCGTCGCCGGTAAATCTCATAATTGGTGAACAGATCATAGTCGGCGGTGGTCAGCCAGTCCTCGAGGGTGCCATTATAACGGCCTGGATCCCAGGCGGCGATCGTGACATTCCTGAAGATCGGCGCATGGGCAAAATCAAACTCGGGCTTGGTCACCACCTGGAACAATGATTGATGAGTGCTGATGAGTTCTTGATTGATGATTGACTGAGCATTGTAAATTGAGCGGAACTGCACTGCTGGCCACCTACTTGGGAATTCACGACACGTATTGTAGTTTTGCTGCCAACATCCACTTCGTGTCCTCGGGTCGGTGCGTGATTAAATCTCATGACGATATCGTGTGTATCTAGCAAAATTGGAGTAGACGACAACGAATGGAATCAAATCAATCACGCGTTGATTTCTGGTCACAATATGACAACAACGAGATTCTTCCGAGTGTGCGCCCAGAATTCTGATATGGCAACTCACCTATAAAGCGTCCCAGCTTCGAGCCAGCCAGCGACCCTGCGCTGGAGACAATCGCACAGGTCTTGATGTTCTTCACGTTGCGAAAGAGTTTCTGGCGCGGAAAGAGTCGACCGAAGGGTAGCTTGTTGAACGGTTCATCCGAGCGACGCAAGACACGCACACCCGCCTCCATGACCAGGCAGGTGGAGGGATAATACTGCTCCTCGAAGCTGTCACCAAACACCGGCTTATAGTCCACATTGTAATGATTGGATTCATTGAGTGCCTCGCTCATCGAACGCTCGAAGGTCTGCACAATGCGACGCCGAAAGGAGGCAGTCTTATTGTGGCACTGCTCCGCATATTTGTCGTGGCAGAGATACAGTTTCGGGCTGAGCGTCAGCTTGGTGTTCTTCGACACCTTCAAGCGCGGATGGGGCGCCAGCTTGGATGAGTTAATCGCCGGACTCTCGCGACTCTCTACAATGAATTTCTCATTGGGATTCCAGCGCACATGGAAAACGCTACGCGGCAAGCGACGCACAGCTGTCAATTCCAATATGCTTAATAGATGTGGCAGAAAGTCAGCACCCCCCCACCACGTTCCCCCCTCTACATGATGAAACAACACATGCTACTTACCATTGCGCGTCTCGACTGACGCTTTATTCACCACAGCACTTGGTTCGCGTATTCGCTGAGCTTTTGCTGCATTCGCTGTCGGCGTCGCTGCCGACATTGCTGCTGCTGCTGCTGCTGCTGCTGCTGCTTCGTCATTTTGCTGCTCTTGCTGTTGTTGCGTTTGAATTATTAATGTGCAGAGCAGCAGGGCGCTGATTAACGTTGCCGGCAGCGTTGCGCGATATTTAACTTGCAACATTTTTAAATCATGTTCTCCACGCACAGCTATTTGTTGTGGTTTTCTCTGGTTTATTTGTATTTTTAAAGTAATTTCACGTTAGTCACGTTTCACTTCGAGCTCAGCTCCATTTGTATCTACTAGGGCAATAAGGATATTAACCAACGGACGCATGCTTTTAATGGCCATAAACTTGACCAGAATTGCGGTATATCAATTATTCAGTTTTGGATAAACGCTTTAGCCAACCTAACGAGTAAAAGGTCAAATAGTTGGCTAACTTGATTGCTTTCTTTTCGATTATAAGTCAAGGAGAGAGTTGAATTTAGTTCAAACTTTTTTTGTGGAGCAGTTAAAGTAAACTTTAAATTTCTGATGACAAACTGCAATTTAATTAAACAATATAAAGGTAACTGCCAGTTATATAACTTTTAGTCAAGTATTGGCAAAGTGGAATCTGCTCGAATACATTATAAAGAATCATCAAAGTTTTCAAACTTAAGTTCTTAACTTATTTCACATAAATATGTATGTTTCGCATAAAAAGTTTTCCTCATGTATGCAACATCCTCTTCACAATAATTTAAAATGCTATAAAATGGTACATACACATACATATACATATAAACCGTATATTTAGTGGTGGAAGAACATAAAAAATAAAGTTTAAGACTAATTCAATAATGCTGCCTGAATATTTATAGAATATCATTGTTCAACTTTTAGTTTCACTCTTTTGGAAATATGACAATATCCTGTGCTTTAACCAACCTCATTTGTCTTAAACAGAAAATTAAAAGCAGAATTAGTTAGAATTACACCCCTGAATATAATTAAATCTGAATTATGTCAATTAGAAAAGTTTCACAAAATTAGTTTTTAATGCATTCCAGGCATATCCGTAAACAGAAAAAACGTTAACATCCTGTTCAACTTTAGTCACATTTCAGTGTCAATATCAATTAGGCTCTGACCTTTTGTCGTAGGGCTTAAATGTACATTCGCGACTTGTCCACAACACATTGTAAGCCAAATTGAAGTAGAAAGCCGTGTTGCCAGTTAATTAGAGGGGTGGCTTTTTGGGAATTTGGATTTGATGCTGTTGGTCATAATTAACATGAACACAAATAAAGACAAATACACACACAGCAACCCACTAACAGCTGACATGGCTAAAAACGAGTCGTGTTATTTGTAATTAGTTTTTGCACATGTTTTCGTTACATTTTTCCTACCCCGCTCTTGTTTTTCCTTCTGAGCGCCCCCCAAAAAATATGCAAAACAAACCGCAATTTAACCGCAGCGAATGCTGTAAAAACTTTGGGGCCCACTTGACCGTCGGCTCGTTAACGTTTATCCGTGTGGCCTATGCAAATATTTGGACAGTTTTACACACAATCCAACACACAAACACAAACACACACACACACACACTGACACAACTGTAGCTGTAGTGCGTATCTAAACACTCGCACTTGGACTTGGCTGCGAGTCACGCAACTGTGGCAAGTGGCAATTGGCAATTGGATGTCTTACACGCCGGCTGAGCGTCCGTAGAACGAACTTTCCCTTTCGCGAGTTGAAACGAATCTGAATCAGCCGCACAGTTGCTGCCACAGCGAACACCTGAAGGCGGCCACTTCGGCAGCTGCTTCGGTCACAAACCGACCGAATTGGATCCTTTGACTCGATTCAACTGCTGCCGCTGCTGCTGCTGCTGCTGCTGTTGCTGCTGTTGCTGTTGTTGCCTTTTGACCGCCCACTCCCCCGCCCACCGCATTTATAATTACGGTCCGCTTGTTGTTTGTCGTTGGCGGCGCTGCTCTGCCTTCCCATTAAGAATATAAAAAAAAATTTCAAGAAAAAGTGAGTAAATTTTTAGTACACGAACGAATCGTGTATTTTTCACGCAATACTGTTAATCGGGTCATTGGGGCAGGTGGCTAAATGCCACTAACTGAAAATGGCGCCGGTTCATAGATTAATCCCGGCAAATGAGCTTTTAAAACTGCAAATAAATTAATGATTTCAAAGCTCGTTTTTTCTCTAAAAGCTCGCTTAAAGTTTCCAGCCAACATTTAATGATCCTCTTGACCAAATTGCTGCTTTCTTTTTGTTTGAATAAAATTAAGCCAGAGACATTATTCTCATATATATATGTATATATATTATTTTGTTTTGTTTGGTTTTGTTTGTTTTTTTGTTTTTTTTTTTTTGGTTTTTGAACAATAATTATTATTTGTAATCATTTATTATTCATCGTCATAATCATAATAATTTTCTATACAAATACATTCAATAACAACAATTTATTTTTATTATTTTCACTTTTTTACGTTTACGTCATTGTTTAATTATTTTACAATTACCATAATTATGCCAGTTGTTTTCTTTTTTTTTTGCATTTTTCATTTCATTTATATGCCATATTATTATATAGTATTACTATTACATTATCTCTCAATTTTATATACGATTTCCATATGGGGTTTTGTTATTTGTTTTTAGACTTAAGTAAATCATTTCGACTGGGGCCAAGTTTTTTTATTTTAGGGGGTTCTTTACGAAAGTTTTCTCTTAGGCTCATCAGTTTTAATTCGGTTTATAGTTAAGGTTTTTGCTTATCATTTTCATTTTCATTTTTAATTTAAATTTCTTATTTTTTTTTTTTCTCTATGTGGCTTTGATTTTGTTGTTGTTGTTGTTGTTGTTAATTAACAAGTACAGAAGATTTCAGTTTGAGTTTTTAAAGTTTTTAGCTGTTTTCTTAATAATTTCTCATTTACTAATTAAATAACAAACTTGGCTGTTTGTTGGCATCTCGAGAGTGTGTCGTGGGTGATGGGGACATTGGGGTGAGGTGGGTTGGGGTGGAGTTGGGTGGGGGTGTGTGGGTTGCTAGGGTATAGGCTTATACAGAGTACTGTGCACACACATTTGAAATACTTTTTGGTAAGAGTATTTGAAATCGTCTGCACGCGTTCGTTTTTTAAATCTTTTAATGTTTGCATTTAATTAAATTTGACATGCGTTTTTTTGTTTGCTTTTCAGTTTTTTTTATTATTATTATTTATATTTTCTTATTTATATTGTGCTCGCTTTGGTGATGATATCAAATACGATACATTGAATAATTTCTCGCTTGGCACATAAATTATGTAATTTTTTTTTTTCGTTTTGTGGCCTAAAAAGAATTTTGGTTTTTGCATTTCCCTCATTTTAAAATTTTTTCTCATACTCATTTTTATTTTTTACATACATTAAATAGTTTTGTTTTTTTTTGGATTTTTTTTATTGTTTTTGTAAAAAATAATTGCTACCTTGCCATAACATTTTTTTTGTTTTTCATTTGTTTATTTTTTATTTTTGCTCGCTCAGCTGCTGTTGTTGTTGTTGTTTTTAGCAGCTGTGCCGCGTTTACAAAATTATTGTATATACTTGTTGTTGTTTTTGTTTGATTTTTTATTTTTTTTTTTCATATTAATTATTTATAATATATTTTGGTTTTCGTGCTAATTATTTGTATTGATTTCGATTTTTTCGGTTTTTTTGGTATTCGGTTTCGGTTTCGTCTTCGGCTTCAAGTTTTTGATTCATTCAAATGACCTCTAACATTACGAGTATGAAATGTCCAAAATGATGCAATGGCATTTGCTCAATTGTTACTTTTGTACACAAAACTTGAATGTAAATGTTGCTGTAAAGTAATTTTATGCTCGATCCGTATTCCGTGTTCCGTATTCCAGATTCCAGATTCCAGATTACGTATTCGTATTATCGTATTTATAACAATATCATTCCGCCAATCAACTAGTTAGATATACGTTAATTGGGATCTCAAGTTATCCTACCATGAGACGCATTCAAAATCGACGTAATTTCAATTTCAATTTCAATTTCGCCAGCATTTCTATTCTCGTTCGTTTTGTTTTGTTTATTGTTTACATTTAAATAAATTAACATTTAATTTATTATTTAGGCATCTATTCATGTTAACTATATTATATATATCAAAAAGTTTTACAAAAGTACACAATAATTCATAACAATTTGCATATTCGCGCAATTTGTGCCAGCGGCTCTCGCTTTTGAAATGGTTTTCATTTTTTTTTTGTTTTGTTGTTGTTTGTTTATTTGTTGTGTTTTCGTCTCAAAACGTGTGTGTTTTTTTACCATTTCCATTAATTTGTAGTTGTTAAATTCCGCCTCCTCCTCCTGTTAACCCGCATTTAATTAGAAACTCACACAAAAATCGAGTGCGATTACAAATTACTCCTATGTAAATTTTCATATCTCAATTTTTGGAAAAACAACAGAAATACCAAAGAACTCTCATAAATTAATTCTAGAACCGAAACAGAACATTAAAATTCATTGCATACTTTCTTCAACGGTGTGTGAAATGTGTTCGTGAGTGTGAATGTGTGTGTGAGTTGGAGTGTGAGTGTGAGTGTGTGTATGTGTGTGTGTGTATTTACAAAGGCAAATAGCAGGTTTTCAGTTGTATTGGATAATTGATATGAAAATTAGGAGTGAAAGCTATTTTTAGCTCAGGTGGGAACGTGGAGCACAAGTTTCATTGTGAAACTTAAAATGAAATTAATTCAACTCCCTTGTTGGAAAATTACACTAGCTGAAAGTAGTTAAAAGAAGAAGCTTTAAAAAAGCTTTAATGTGCTTTCAAAGTTTATTTTAAGTGGGAAAAACAATGGAAAATAGTAAGAGCGACTTTCAGCTAGTGCGACTAGAGACTGAGTTTGTAACTACGTTTTAGAGTCTGTTATCTACAAACAACATCTAACATACCACACTAAAAGTGCTGTTCCACATTTGAATATGTGATTTTTCCTAAAAGTGACATTTTTCCATTAAAGTAACGCGTCAGTGAAAAGGTCAAAGTTACCAAATCGTAAATCGTAAATCGTAAATCGTTGAAAATTAGGGTTCTTAGTACTGCCCGCAGTGCCTCAACCTTTACGAAAACAACAGAAAGCTACCTTTGTGGATTGTAGCAAGAGGAAACTAGATCAAAAAGCGTAGAGCCGAAAATCTCTCGAGTTGGTGGTTGGTGGTTGGTGGTGGTGCGAGTGGTTCGAGAACTTGGAAAATTAAAAAATAGTGATAAAGTGAGACAGACATAGTGAGAGAGAGATAGAGTTAAGATTGGTGGTGAGGAGTGTTTACAGAGTTGAGAGTTGAGTCATGTTTTTGGTGGTACATGCTTAATTCGATAGGCAATTAGTTAATACCAAATACATCTATCATTATTTCATTTAATTACTAATTATTCTCATATAATACTTATGTGTATATCATAATGTGTGTTTCTGCTTCAATTTTTTTATTGTTTGCCTATAGGTTCAATTTTCTTTCATTTTTTTTTGTTTTTCATTTGTTTTGCAAGTATGTACGATTAATTGTTAATTATAAATATATATAATATATATATTTATGTTCTTTATGTTTATGTTTATGTACGCTACATAGAGTTAACTTTATTACAAAAATTATTATTATTATTATTATTATTTGTATGCACTATTTATATAGTAGGTATGTTGTTGTTGTTGTTCTTCTATATCTGCTTCTTCTTCGTAATCATAATCATTATCATCATCATCATCTTCTTCTTCCTCTTCTTATTATGTTGCGTTGCACGTTTTGTTATCTAAATGTATACCTAGGCATTACTTAAGATGCTCCATGCCTAACCTCAATTATAATCGTATGCTTCGTCTTCTTCTTCTTCTTCTTAATATTCTGCTTCTTCTTCATTTTTCATATTTCATCTCTATGTAGTTTATGAACCTTAAAATTTAAGTTTTCTGTGCGCTTTATATTGTTTTTTTTTTGTTTTTGTTTTTTTTTTTCGTTTTTGTTATGTTTTTTGTTGGTTATACAAAGTTCATTTTTAAAAACTAAATAAAGACAATCTTAGACACATTTTTGGTTGTTACTTGTTCTTCTTCCTCATTTACTTCATCTTGTTTATGTTATTATTTGACTTCTTCTATCAAATCGCCTCCTCTTTTGTGACTATGTTATAATATTTGATTTGTTTTTAAACTAATTTATGCATTAAGTAAAGTTTTTCATGTTACATTTTTTGGTTTTCTTTCTTTTTCTTTTTTTTGGATTTCCAGTTATTTTGGTTTTCAATGTCTTGAAATTGATTTGATAAGCCGTCTATATGTCAATTTGTATAGTGAAATGTGTGTGTGTGTGTATGAGAGGGAGTGTGTGTGTGTGTGAGGGGTTTTCATATTATTATCAGGGAATTTTCGACTAATTATTTATTTTATTTCAGTTTGCAGCGAGTTGTGTGGATTTTTTATAATTTTTCTCTTATTGAAATTTCATTAGTCTGTTTGTAAATTTCATGACGTGTTTGTGTTGTTGTTGTTGTTGTTTTTGTTGTTGGTTTTTCGTTATACTTAGCTAGCCTAAAATGTTCTCGTTTTTTATCCGCCTTTATTTAAGTTAATAACTATATGTATGTGCCTATGTACCTTTTGTCACACATACATTTTCGTTAAATGTTCTTGTTTGTGGTTTTTGGTATTTGTTTATTTGTTTATTTGTTTATTTTCGTTTTTTGTTTTTGTTTTTGTTTAATGTTTACCTAAAAAACCTATTTTTGTGGCAGTTGTTTTTTGTTTAATTAAATATTAATATTTGTTTCTAGTTGTAATAAAATATGCTATTTGTTGTCGTTTTGTTTTTTGTTTTTTTTTTTTGTTTTAGGTTTTAATAGAGATTTATAATTTATTTACTCTTATATTTGGTTTCTTTTGTTATTTATATTTCACTTGAAAGAGGACCATAAATATTTAAAGTGTTTTTTTGTTTTCCATTTCTTCTCCCTACTTTTCCATTCCATTTCTCGTTTCCCATTTAATTTTCGTTCCAGTTTTTACGGCTTGGCTCCAAAAAAAATTGCAGAAGAACGAACTGCAATTTCTTTATTATTTTTACACTCAACTGTTTTTTATTCCTTTTTTTTTTTTGTTTTCGTTTTTTTAATTAGCTAGCATTACGAGTAATTTTCTAGAGTACGAAATACAATTAATGACATTTTGTTGTTCTTGTGTTTGTTTTTCAACTGCAAATCTCTGTAAAGGAATCTGCAATCAGTGTGAGTGTGTCTGTGTGGGTGTGTATCTGTGTGCGTGTGTGTGTGTGTGTGTGTGTGTGTGTGTGGCCGCATACGAATTGCATGCACTATAAGGCGCCATTTGAGATGATGGTTGCCGCACTGCCAACGAGCCACTTCCATCTTCGCCACCAATCGTTTATATTGTAGTTGTAGTAGTAGAAGTAACGGTAGTTTCTAGCATTCCTATTCCTATCGCTGCACTTGATTCGTATTTGTAGTTGCTGTAAGTCTCTATAGTTAATTATACGACAACGACAACGATCCTTAGACCACCTTCGCATCATGATCATCGCACCTCGGTTGCATTTTAATTTGCTGCGACTGTTTTTGCTGCTGTTGCCAAAGTATCGCACTTTCCTACACGTATTCAATGTCCACGCCCATAGCCATGCCCATGCCCATGACCACGCCCATGCCCATGCCCATGCCCATGCCCATGCCCATGCCGATGCCCACGCTCTGTTCTGTTCCTGTTCCTGTTCCTGTCGCTGGCTGGCAGTGTAGCTTGCAATTCCGTTTCCGCTTCCGGTGCCGCTGCCGCTGACGCTGACGCTGCTGTCTCGCCAGCTGTCGGCACCTTTTTGCGCCCGATGACTCTGACATGACCTCGGATTCGGACTCGAACTCGGACTCGGACTCGAACTCGAGCTCGAGCTGGCCAAGAGTTCGTGACAGCTGGCCGGACAGTCGACACGGGCAGTTGTGTTGCGGGTGCGCCCGCAGCGCTGTCGCGCCGCCCCACAGCTGCTCAGCAGACCGAGCAGGGCGCTCAGAAAGACGAGCAGCTGCGTTGGCGGCGACGGCGCCACACCGGACGCAAAATAGGGCATCTCACAGCGTGTGCTCACCGGTGGCACTGTCGCACAGCCGCCAGACAGCGCCAGCTCCGGCATATCGCTGCCCTCATCATCGTCATAGTAGTAGACGCTGTCGTGGCTCGCATAATACGGCAGACGCTCCAACAACTCAGCCCCGGCCGTCAACGCTTGACTGACGTTCCTCAGCGCCACCGAGACGCTGGCGGCACGCGCATGTTCCCCCGGCGGAGAGCTCATCGTCAACGTTATGTTGTGCACCCGACGACCGCTCGAGCTGCTGTTGCTGCTGCTGCTGCTGTCCGCTGCTGTGGTTGCAAACTCCTGACAGATGGTGCAGATGCCCTCAATGGGGCCATTGCAATAACTGTAGCAGCAGTCATTGGGACCATAACTGGATTTCTTCAGCTGCTCGCCGGTCTCGGGTATGTTTTGATCTGCAACATAAAATTCGGGTCAAATATTATTTTATGTGTGTGTTTTGCCAATTGGTTTTTGTCTACTAATATAAATCTAATCCCGGATTGTATCTGTTTCGAGTGCCACTCACCTAGGCATACAAATGTCGGCTCTCCGGCATATTGGGTGGGCAGCGCTGGGGCGCGATCGGCGGGCAACAAATAGGGGCACTTTTGTTCCACTGTTTGGCACACACTGAGGCAGGGTCGAATGCGGCGGCGCTTACGGAACTCTGCCTTGCGTGTTGATCTATGGACACAAAAGAATACACAACATGAACAAAATCTAGAGTACATCAAATGCTAATACGGGTTACCTCTTTTGTAGTTTTGATATCACTGGATCCGCTGCGCTGGGATCCGCATTATTGGCAGTCGATATGAAATTATTGAATTGTTGCTGGGCACTTGCTCCTCTGCTGTTGTTGTTTCTGTTGCTGTTGCTGTTGTGGGGTTGGGCATTCGCATGGAACTGAGAGTGGATTTGGCTAATGCCAACGGCATCGTAGAACGCCTGTGCCACATTCGCAACATTCCGAGTCGCGCTGGCATTTGGATTTTTGTTTTTCTGCTCATTGTGGTGGGGCTCATTGTTCTCGTCATGCTGTTGATTAATCTGGCGCTCGTTCATGTTATTGCCGTTATTTGATTTATTGTTATTGCTGATTAATTTCTGAGATTTATGCTTCATCCCGGCCGCACCATCAGCCGTGCCACCAACAGCTCCACTCCCACCCACACCCCCAACCCCGCCTTCGTTGCCTGCATTATTTCGCGCCGCCCGTTTACTTTTACCAGCGGCAGCTGCAGAGGCTGCCCCTCTCGTGGCGAGGTCATCGGCTGGCGTTGCATCAACATCCTGGGGCTCGGCATAATACGGCACCAGCGTGCTGCAGACCCAGCGTCGATAAGCTTCCTGCAAACACAATGGATACATTTCAAATGGATTATAGAAACAGCCACAAAATTAATCGGCAAATGTTGGAGATCCCAGGGGTAAATGCAAAATAGAGCCTGGAGCCAGTTTACTAGTTGCCCCAAGCTGTTGAAGCACAAAAACAAAAAACAAAAATAAAATGGATCAAGCTTTGAACAAAATTTTATATAAAATAAAGCAAACATTTTGTTTGAGATTTGGTTTCAGTGTTTAAAAAGTTAACTAAAGTCACAAAGGAACATTCGAAAGCCTTTAGACTGAGAAATTGTTAAAACTGAATTCAATCAGTTAAATTTTTAGGCTTAAATTGCAACTAAACGATAATTTTCACTGTTCATAACTGCTCTGCAAGCAAATCTTAATTTATACTTGTGTTCGGCTTATGTGATTAGAGCCCTAATCGGATGCAATCGGCTCTGAATGCTAATAGCACTGAATTTCTAATCGCATGAGTTATGCCACAAGTGATGTTATCCCGTTCGAATCATCATTGAGCTACTGCTGCCCCTCCGTGGCGGGGCAGGACGAGGGTACCTATTTTGGCATCGACTGCGAACAGCAACAACAACGATTAGTTTGGTTGAGTGTGTCGCACAAATGCATATAAGTAATTAATATGTATCAGTGTAAGAGCGAGAGAGGGGAGAGAGAGAGAGAGAGAGAGAGGGAGAGGGAGAGGGAGAGTATGTGCTTCCCACACTGCTTACTTTTGATGAGGCAATTTCGAAAAGGGTCAATGGATGAAGGCTTTCGACTCCTAGTTAAATTCAATTATTGCTGTGTTTGTTTTCAGGCCAAAATAATTGCCATAATCGATTTAGGCAATCAGCGTGGCATTTGCCTGCATTTTGCAACATTTTGTTGCACTTTGGCCAATCAAGTGGCAGCTCAAATATTTGCCTTCGAGCAGCTACTAAATATTTTTACCTGCCACCGGCACAACCATAGACATGCCACAGTGCGAGGCAAGATATGCAAATAGGAACTACAGGACACACGGCATTTGACACACAGAAATGGAATTTAGGGGCAGTGTCTAACTCCATTTCCACTACAAGGGGAAGAAGAGCAAGGAAACTGCACAAGTTTATTGCAATGAAAACACTATCCAAAAGTAGAAAATGTTGGGTAACGTATAAAATTTGTTTACCCAAACAAAAAATGGAATAAAATATTCAAATGCTCAAATACAAATACGAAAATGAATAGATAAAATATTCAAATGCTTGCAACAACGAATCTGCTGACAAATCAAAGTGCAACCGTGCAGCATCCAATAAAATGGATTGCTTGAAATAAAGATAAAACACAACAAAAACTCGTAGCCAAAAATATTTCCTTTTGAGTTCCCAAATTAAATAGAAAAAGCTGGAAATTCATATTTCTATAGAAAATTTCATTTATTTTATTTTTGTATGCAAATGTTTAAATTTGTAATGTTTGAACAATTATTTATTTAAAGTGTTTAAAATATGCTCAAGTACTATTTGATTGCAATCAAAAACAATTAATTTAATTGAAACAGATTTTTCTTAAACAGTAACTCACAATGCAACAATTTCAACTTCTGAATTGAAATTCTGCTCCTGGAAAATCAGTTGACATTCGAAATAAAATGCTGAAACAGCAGCAACAATGCACCGTCGGGAGGCACGTGAGGCATGTGAATATACAAGAATATATATGACTTGGTGGGCACATTCTTTGGGGAAAAGCAGCTGCCACAAAAGTGGAAAGCAAGCATGGTGGGGGGAGAAGGAGGAGGAGAAGTGCTTCCTTATCTAGACATGACCATAAAAAGACAAGCCACCAGATTATTATTTAATTACAAAAAGTATTTTTCATAAACGGGGCAAGGGAGTGGAAAAGCAAGAGCAGCGCTGCCAACGGAGGAGTCACTTGAGGCGTGTTGAGGGAGTGGCGTGTTGCAAGTCACAACTCAATTAGCGGCATGCAGGGCGAGTCAAACGCTAGACTTAATTAGAGGCAGGTAAAAACCACACAACTCGCTGCGAGCAACTGAAAAGCAAATGGAACGAATCTTAACCTTTTTATTGAAAGCCAAAAGTTGAAATGGGCTGTGTCAGAAAGCCAACTGAGAAAGCCAACAACACAGGGCCTAAGGCATTAAGTAGATAAGCATAGTTTGCACACATGCTGTAGCTTATATATACATATATATATATGTATATGGGAGGTGAAGCGAGATGCTGCAAAATAGTGTTGAAAAATTCAATATTTTGCTAATGGTGCGTGTGGCGACTTTTGTGCCATGCAACATGCCATCACGCTTGGCACAAACTGAACGATTGTTCAATTAATCAATTAAATTGTTGCCATTTTTGTCTGTTTAACGGAAAAATGTAGGAATAAAGTTCACATAAGTTAAGGTTGTAATCCGAACTTATTAATTGATGGTTATTTTTAGCAGAAGATAATTAAATGTGTAGATGGCAACTCGAATCTTAAAAGCGAATCCTACTCTGTGTCTAGACCATTCAGAATATGGCATAGCTTTTGGCCAACTGTTGCAATGGGTTCATGGACAGAGACAGCTGAGAACAAAGAAGTGGAAAATCTTTATGACTTGCCACAGCCAATGACCGGGGCACAAATAAGTGAAATTCTATTTTCAAAAATACAACACACACACACACACACAGAAACTCACACACACACACACATAAAAGTTAATGGACGGCCAGAAGAATTGCCTTTATATTTGACAAATCTGGCAGACATTGTGGCAGCGAGATTTATGGCTTCAAATACCAAAACACCGAACACCAAACACCGAGCAACTATCATAATTTCGTGTGCCATTGAACTGCTCCGAGGATAAAGAAAGCAACAAAGTGTGGCAAGTATGTGCCGCATGCGAAGTATGTAATAAAAATATATAAATAATTTGTTTCAACGAATCGACGGGCACGTTTTAGTGGCCCCAAATGACCCAGGGGTCCATTCACTGTTGATTTTCTGTGTTTTTGGCACTGTGCCACAAGAAGAGGCACACAATTTGCAAAGCTAAGCATTGAATAAATGCCAAAAGGCCAACATTAACTTTATCATGCACAGCCATCCATTGGATTTGTCAGCCTCAACTGCATCGAAAGTATTATTTCTTATGGCTCAGACATTGCTATTAGCCAAGCCGATTAGTTGGCCAAACATGGCTTAAACTGTTTGACCATCAAAGTCCATTCTATGCACAAATTTGATTTTTCAAAATTGCACATCGGTTTTCATTGCAAAAATCTTTTCAATTTTCGTGCGCTTTGCGTACATCAAACTAATTTCCATTTGATCAGCTTTTGTTTCGCTGTAATTGAAGGGTGCATTGTTGATGCCACAATTTGCCTGGTGGCCAGTGTAAGCACAACGACCACATATACAACATAATCAACTTTGTGTGCTTTGCATAAATCTAGTTCATTCCCAGCAACTCCATAAAACTCTCTGGGCTCCGTAAGCAAAGATCTCGCTTGCTCGGTACGTTCCTAGTTGGGATTCCAGTTGGGGGTTCCAGTTGGGGTTCAAGTAATGCCTTCGGCATTGGCCCTCAATTGGACTGGAAGCATAAATATTTTATGGATTCCTAAGCGCACTCACTACGGCAACAATTTCGCTTCGCAATCGCAGCAGCAGCACATGCCGTCAAAATGACCCAACGTAAAGTGGTCAATGCCTGGTGGACTCAGCCGAGGAGGAGGATGGGGCGGGGGAGGGGGCAGCTGTTAAGGGTTTGACCAGCAATTTTAATACACTTTCACTACAGACTTGGGGTCAGCAGCTGTACGGAGCCGCTACGTGACGAAATTGGTCAAAGATTTGGCGCACTACGAAACACCATATGCAGTATTTGTAATATCGTTACATCTACTGCGATGTATGTAATGTAATTGATATAGTGCACACACACACACACACACACAACACGCACACAAGTCGGTCGTATGTATGCAAATCAGTTATGATTTGATTTGTACGATTGCAGTAACTTTTTGGTTACAACACAACTTTGCAGCTGCGTTCGCTGCTTGATGTATGCATATATTTATATATATATATATATATATATATATATATATATATATATATAAATATATTTGTAAGCAATTTGCATAACTGTATACGTGTGTGTGCGGTTCGTATGTATAATAAAAGCGAGTTTCGCACGCAAAAAGGCAAAATGTGGTTGCAGCCCATAAAAGTATGCTACATTTTTTGTGTTGCTTTCTTTTTCTTGTTGTTGCTGCGTGCAACTCATAAATAATATTCAGAAGTAATAAACGTTGATTTTATAACTGTTAAAAATTAATTAGAAAAGCCGAACGAACTTTATTTAAATTCTGTGCATTCAATTGATGTAATAACTTTAATAAGAAAATAGATGAGCTGCAATTTAAATTTAATATATTGCACCACAAGCGATTACAAATTCTAAAAATAAATTTAAGTAAACGGGAAAATAAATAAATTATATACCACTTTATTACTTAATTTAACACAATATTTAAAATTCAAATGTGTTTGCCTTGTTCTAATTGTTGGACAGAGTTGAATACATCTGTTGACAAATTAACACAAAATCCCAATTAAAAACCCAAAAATGCAAATGCCTTCTGCAAATTTTGCTTACATCACATTTGAACTTAGGTATACATCGTTATTTATGAATGTGCTAGTTGCGGGTGGGAGGGAGGTATGCATACAATATTACTGATGGGTATATACTGCTTGGTATACATAAATTCCAACGCTTGCCCCGACAACATATCCGTCATAAACACTAAACTGGAAACGAGGGACAAACAAAAAAAAACACACACACAAAAAAAAAAACATTAAATTTTCACTTAAAAATGCAAATTTGACCAAGCGCCAAAACACAATAAAAACTGCCAGTGTGTGAGTGCGGGTGTGTGTGTGTGTGTGTGTGTGTGTGTGTGCTGGTGTTGAGTACATTAAAAAAGCGCTTAAAAACACAAGTAGAGGAAAGCAGCAGAGGCAGACAGGAACCACTCGCTTTTCCGGTTTGACATTTTAAATGATGCTTTCAGCTTTCAAATAAGACTGGAGTTGTTTCCATGCCTAAAATTAAAGCAATTTGCAAGTAAATTTGTCCGCTGATTAGACAAATCCGCCGGACAATTACTGATCTTAACCGTTTGCCATGCGATTGTTGGTGTAAACAAATTAATGACAATTAGGTCCTCAACTGGAGCTGAGCACCACATTTTGCTGGTCACCTCTTAAAGCTGGTTGGCGTTTTGTGTGTTGTTTAAATTATTGTGCAACAAACGCTCTGCGGCGCGTCCGAGTTGTACTCGAGTGCACGTAGCTGGCAACAGGATGAGCGGATGGATGGATGGATGGGGGGCAAATAGTACTCGACAAAGAAAACGAAGGTAACACGTGACCGTGTGGCAAACAAAACAAACGAGGCAATGAACCAGTATCCGCAATGTGCTTGCAACGCTTGCCTCGTTGCATGCTGCAAAACGAAAATAAAAAATTCTTCAACGAAAGAAGAAAAAACACGCCGAGAACGACTGAGTATGGTTTGTAAAATAGAAGTTTATCCTTGGACCAAAAGCATTACTTAAGTATGGGTATGTGCATGTGTGTGTCTGTGTGTGTGTGTGTGTGTGTGTGTGTGTGTGTGTGGTGTGAGTGTGCTTATGTATGTATTGGCTGTGCCAGCACTTATTGCCATAGCCAATGCGACAACACGTGCCACAGTTGGTCAAGTGCGCTACAGCCAGCCACTACTGTGTGTGTGTGTGTGTGTGTGCTGGTTAACAAACCAAACACACTTACACATACATATATAGATAGAGGGAGGGAGGGAGGGAGGGGGGTCAGCTGGAAAGCATCAAAGTTGCGTTCGTGCTGTAATTGTATAGCTCGAAAGAGCTTCAAATTGTCTGCTTGGCTGTTACCAAGTTGACTTGACTTGACTTGACGTGGCCAATGTTATTAAGGCGTAAATCGAAACCAGTAGATTCCATTTATTAGAGACTCTAGCGAAAAAGTGGCTAATGCCGGTTGCGTGTCCTTGATGAAAGGCAACTGACAGAATAACAGACACAGCCACCTGAGCCATCCGAGATTCAAAGTGTTTCCCACTGATAGTTGGCCAACATTGCAATCACTTGGCAAAAGCCAGCCAGGAGAGGATAAAGAGCAATGAGTAGTTAAGAACAGATGCAATCGACTTTGATTTCTTAAACGAGTGGATGGATACTCAATTGGTTTCCACAGGCATTCAAAACTCAACAAAGTCCTCAATCAATCAGTTCAGGATGCGCAAAGTCGTTTAGAAATTACTTCAGCTATTTTTAGAAAATTAAACTTAACCATGATTCACTGATTCGAAGTTAAAGATGCATCTTAAAGTTGCCAGAATTATTGTAAAATTTGCTTAAAGCGTTTAAGCCTTTACTTCTTGGCCATGTAGGTGCAGAATTAAACATTTGACTTCATTTGACAGCAACAACTTTGTGCACATTTGCGTTAAATACGTGCCATAAAAATACGAAATTGTTGCAACAACTTTGTCTCTGTGTACCGCCAAGGGGCAGCTACAACAGCAGCAACAGCAGCAGCAGCAGAGATATGCGCCACAAAGGGCTATTAACTGGGCCAAGCGCATTGTGGCTAAAACCACAGACCAGTTTTAATAGGGACTGCCAGGATGAGAGTGCCACAAGAGAGATGACCCGATCCGACTACAGGGTATCTGAGATCCTTTCAGCTCAGTAAATCGGCCAGAAAACTTGCGATAAGCCACATTCACAACTATTCACTACATCATTCCGAGTCAGCAATCGAATTATTGTGGCAGTCAAGCGCAATTGATTTGCATTTAATGTTGAGTTGCAAAGCGGCAACAAGAACAACGCTCAAATTGAAATTAAGCTGACATGCAACAGAAGGAGAGAGGGAGGGAGAGAGAGGGTCTGAAATATCATCAGCTGCATAATTGAAATGCCACATGAATTTTGTAGGCAACAGCATTGAAATGAGACGCAGATTCACAGCTACTGTTGCAGCTGCACATATGTATGTATGCATGTGTTCCAAATGCACACACCAAACACCCCCTGGCCACTGATGCGTGCCCCGCAGCTCTGTTTAAAGCTGGGCGCCAAAGCCTGAGGCACAGCTCGCACATTGTCAAGTCGCAGACGCCTTCGCCGTCAGCCAGCGTCCTCGTTGTCCTTGTCGTCCTCATCGTTACACACAATGGCGTCCCAAGCAAGGGAAACGCGCAGACAAACAAGGAGTTGTCGTTGCCTGGGCTGGATGAGGGTCAGGGAGGAGGGAGGAGGGAGGAGGGAGGAGGGAGGAGGGAGGAGGGAGGAGGGAGGAGGAGGAGTGCGGTTGCTGGTGCGGCTATCAGTAGCGCTTGACTGATTCAGACACCCGGACGGAAACTGCAAAATAAACTAAACACTGCATTTATGCAAATAAATAGAAATGTGTACGATGTATGTATGTATGTGTGTATGTATGTATGTAAATAGATGATACGTTTGTGGCATGACAAAGGAAAAAATACCATTGTGAACAAGATGAAGACACATTTATGACTGAGGCAGGGAATAAACAGTTGAGTTGAGTTGAGCCGGGGAAAAACTATTGAACTATTAAACTTATGATAAATGCTGTTTGATATGTGATATATGATGTATATGTATATATATATATATATATATATATATATATATATATATATATATATATATAGAAGATTTATAAGGATTGGAATGCAATGTAGATTGTTGTATATCTTTTCATATCTAATATATATACATGCATCAACTTAAAGCGAGTTGTGGCATATGCACTAAAGTGTGATTCAGTTCAGTCTCCAGATTTAGAAATGGACTTTTATCAATGGCGTTTGCGTCATTCACAACTCATTTCATGCAACTCACACACACAAACGTAGGCAGACACAACCAAATGTATGAATGACACTAATACGCAGTTACAGTTACGCACAAACACACACACACACACACACACACGACGCAGACAGACACATATGACGTCAGCCTATGCATAAGACAGGCAACAACAACAACCACAACAATAACGGCATTTAAACTTCAAGTGAGAGGGCCAACAACAAAAGCGTCAACGAATGAGACAATCGCCGGCACTTGAGTGTTTCGCCCGTAATTCGTTTGCCTTTGTTGCTGTAATCGCTACAGCACTTCACCAATCTCCAACCCCCACCCCCACCCCTTAACCTAGTCAACAGTTAACTGTGTTTGCTACCATCTCCACATTTAACCATTTTTGGGTTCATTCCGGGTTGTTCTGCAAAAGTTCGGTTCGGTTCGGTTCAGTTTGGTTTTCACTTTTCCAACTGTTCGCTAGCTTTGTCTTTTCGTCTCGCCTGTCATTATATAAGCCAAAAGACACCAAACGAGAGAGATGCACACAAAATGAGCCAAAGAGAGAGACAGAGAGAGAGAGAGAGCGGGAGAGAGAGAGAGAGAAAGCGAGTTTGAGCGAGAGCGTAAATTTAAATAAATGCTTTGAAGCACACTAAAAGTGATTTATCTTTGTCGATTGTGGATTACGAACATGTTTTCCAAAACATTTTTCATATTGTCCCAGCTTGAGTGTGGCTGTCTGTGTGTGTGTGTGTGTGTGTGTGTGTGTGTGTGTGTGAAAGTGTGTTTGTGTGTGTGATTGCGTTACTGCTGCTGCGTTGACTGACAAGTCTTTGTACAAACAGCGGCAGCAGCGGCGGCAGCATCTGCCTGAAACACTTTGGTTTACCCGCTACCCTTTGCCCCAGCTTCCCAGCAACAAAGATATGCATGAAAAATGCCCTGAAATTTACATTATTTTGCAGCTAATTAATTGTAACCTCTCGTCGAATTGTATACTTTCGTATTTAGTTAGGCCGAAAGCTAAAGATTGACTTTTTCACAGCTGTAATGTCAAATCACTAAAAATCCATAAAATATAAACTATTTTTATATTTTTCTTTAATTTTAGCTTCAAATTTTTAATTATTTTATTCAATATTCTCCAGTTTTCTTCCAAACTTGTGTGTTCCTGTTAACCCTACAATTTAGCCTTCTTATCTATTAACTCAATTCACATTTGGTTCCAGCTGGGCTATATGTCTGTATGTCCGCCTGTCCGCCCGTTCCTGTGTCTCCTTTGTCTGTGTGTCCTGTTCATCAGGTTTCGTTTTATTGATTAATCGTCTGGTGCTGCTGCGGCTGTGGCTGCTGCTGCTGTTGTTGTTGCTGTTGTTGTTGTTGTTGTTGCTGTTGTTGTTGGTGTTGCTGCTGTTTCACATTAGCAGCATTTGCTGCACTGCGCCATAACTAACAAAGTCTTTTGTCTATTTTCATTCTCATTCACGCTCCCCTGGCCCTCGTCCATGGCCAATGCTCATTTCCATTGTTGTTGCCATTGCTAATGCTTATTCGCATTCGCATTCGCATTTTCATTCGCATTTTCATTCGCATTTTCATTCGCATTTTTATTTTCATTTTCATTTGCATGCGGCCAGTGGCATTGGCGGCAACGGAAGCGACCCACTCAATGTATACGCAATTTAGCTGCTTGTCGCCTTGTCGAACAGATATCTAATGTTCCATTCCCATTCCCATTCCCATTCCCATCCCCAGTTCTCATGCTCGTTCCCGTTCCCAATCCCACTGCCATTTCCATTCAGTAAACGTGCCGAGCGTCGCCCACGCAAAAGTCGATAAATTATTAGATTGTAAATAAAGCGAACGGAGACACACAGAAAGTATACGAGGGGTGGGGGGGTGTAGAGTCGGGGGGAGTCGGGGCAAAAGGTAGCAGCAACTGCTGATGCTGATGTTGATGGCAAAAAACTGGCGTAAAAGAAAAAGATTATTGGGAACCGCAGCAAAGTTTTCTTTCGCCTTTAGGCAGCCGGCGCACATGTGTCCAAAAACCACAGAGAAAAAAAAAGGAATAAAAAAGAAGCTGGAGTCGAAGCAGCAGCAGTGGAAAAAAACACTAGATAGGCTGGCAGGCACCGAGGGGGCGGGGGCGGGGCGCAGAGTGCAGAGGTAAAGCTTTACAAAACGGCAATAGTTGTGTGTGTGTGTGTGTGTGTGTGTGTAAGTGTGTGTGTGCGTCAGCTGCCGCCTGTTCTGGACAACAACATCAACGACAAGAGCCTAAGCAATATTCATGTTTGCGAGTGTGTGTGCGAGTGTGTGTGTGTGCGAGTGTGTGCATGTGTGTGGACATAAGTGAGAATGCGTGTAAAGTGTGTGTAATCAATCATTTATGAAATTACGCTACTTCCGCTTTTGACAATTTTCCTTTCAACGCCCCCGAAAACCCTGCAACGCCCACACACCCCCCGCCCTCCACCCTCAACATGCCAGCCCCAACCACTAACGCCTCACAACGTATCAGCGATGACGTAAGTGTCTTTGTAATACGTAAAATGCAAATTCACACACATGCCCAGTATATGCGTGTGTGTGTGTGTGTTTGTGCGTGTCGAAATCTTCGATGGTGAATAGATTACGATGATGCCCAGCAACAAAATGCGATAAAAAGAAAAAAGTTTTGGGCTCGAAATAAATAATAAAAAAAAAAAACAAACCACACGCAAAAGGCAGTTGAGAAAGTGTTAAAAGATGCTTTGAAGTGGGGCAGGTATGCAAACATACACATACACATATGTACATATATATATAACCTTGAACCCACTCGTATGAACCCAAGTTAAGAATGAATCTAAGACAGCTTAAAAAGAAACTGCTTTAGTGGGAAACTTTTTGAAAATGAACCAAACCATCCACAAGAAAAGATAAACGGAAAAACATGTGAAAATGTCGCAACGCAATGGAAGAAAATAGAAAAGCACCTGCTTTAATTCAATTTATATTGAAAGAAACTAACGACACACTTTGCAAAAATATATAAGAATAAAAAAGTCCAAATAATTTGACTAATATTTGAAATTTATATTGTTCTGCTGCACAAAACAAGTCTTCTTCTTTCACTTTAAAAAATAGATACAAGGCAAAAATTTTTTATTTTAACTGTGCTTTTTAGCGTAGTTTTTGACATTCCTTTCAAATATCATTTGTTTAAAAAAATATGAGATAAAACCTTGAGAGGAATTCGACAGTGGAATACAAAACAGGCACATAACTTTTAATTCAATTGGGCTGCCAAAATAGTTTTGCTAATGTAGCAACCCTTAAAAGTTTCAACGCCCCTTTGTAGCCAGCTGCGGCCCCAAAGGTATGCAATATGAAATTAATGTGTGGCTTGGGTGTTTTTCTGGCCTGGCCAAGCAACGCTTTAGCCAGCTTTAGCCAGCTTCTATGCCCATCAACTAATTTGCGTTTGTTTGACCATCAAAAGACTCGTAGCACAAATATGAAAACGGGTTAGAGGTGTGCTATTCTATGTGTGTGTGTGTGTGTGTGTGTGTGTGTGTGTGTGGGTGGGTGTGGGTGTTAGCTGCCACTCTGTTGACTGTTTCGGTCCCTGCGGTTCGGCCACAATGTCATCCAAGAGTCCTTTTGACTAATTAGACGACTTGCGGTGAACGTAATCATAAATACACACAGCTGTAATTATGATATGAGGCCGACAAGCAACAACAGCAACAACAACAACAACAACATCGATAAGACACATATATGTGTATGTAATTGTATATGTAGGCAACTGACTAAGCTGTCGAGTTAATTAATTTAAAACTGGCCGAAACTGCAGAGCCTCAAGGAGGCCTACAAGTTCGCGTCTCGGCCATGTGCAAAGCTGACTGGAAGCCAAAATGCGAGGGCTGTAGTCGAAACACATTTTTTTTATTTTTTTTTTTATATATATTATTTGTTTTGTTGGACTTTCTATTTTTTTCTAGATGCTCTTCGGTTTTTCGTTTTTGGAAGCTGTGACAGCCGCTGAATGTGGAGCAGTGGCGCAGAGCGCGCGCAGTTAATAATTTCAAAAACTAGCGACTGGAAATGTCGAAGGCACTGCTTTTTTTGAATCACTGTACAAAACAGCATCAAAGTATATATATTAAACAAACAGCAGCTAGTGAAATTAATTCAATTGAAACATTGCAATAAATTAGAATTATTTTTACTTGCTTCAATAAAATTAGCAGTCGCTAAAAATGGCCACAAAAAATGTGCCTTGACAAACTTATGTAAACTGCGGAAAAATTACAGAACAGAAAACTGTTTCGTGTCATGTGAGAGCGGCGCTGAATAGCGAAGAGAGAGAGAGAGAGAGAGACAGAGAGCCAGAGCGAGAGTGAGAGTGAGCGTGAGAGTGAATGTGGGAGAGAGTTGTTCGTAAAGTTAAGCAGCTGACTACGCGCTCTCTTTGTGTCGCTCTCTCTTGGTTTGAGTCGCTCTCTCGTTTGCTTGCTCTCTTGTCATCACCTGATTTCCACAGCAGACGCGTTTCGAACTAGAAACATGTTAAGGCTGCTATTGCTGCGCGGGGAGGGGTGGTGTGTGGGAGGGGGGGCTAGGATGGCAGGGTGTTAGTTGCGTGTCTGCAGCAGGCTCCACCCGCAGGCTGATATCTTGTTGTTGTTGTTGTTGTTGTTGTTGTTCTTATTGTGCAGGCATTTAAATGTGTGCCAGCCGCACACACCGGGCGTATGCGTAATTTAAATTTAAATTCGTGTGTGTGTGTGTGTGTGTGTTATTACTGCCTCTGCCACTGCTGCTGCTGCTGCTTAGCCAGCTGCCTCAAGTTTTACTTAATCAGCAACGCAATTCACATTCGCATGCAACTTGTTTTTGAGACTCGGCCCCATTCACGAGTCTGTTTTCCATATTCTTTTTTCTTTTTTTCTTTTTTTTTTTGTGCCCGTGCAAAGCTTTTCCTTTTATGTCCCTGTTGCCAGTATGCTGTTCAGTTGCGGCGCTCATTAGCGGTCGCATTGTCGCACAGTCCCTAAACAAGCGCCACCCCCTTTCCCCACCCCTCGGCAAGAGCAGTGCACATTGACATCGTTAGAACAACTGCAGCAGTTGGTCAGCTGCTTGTTGAAAGTTGTTTAAAGGCGTGCAGCAAATAATTGGCAATTACACGCACACACACACACCCACACACACACACACACACACACAGGGCAATGGCCATCAAATATGCACTCAAATGTTTGCACACACATTGAAATATGTGACAGCAGCAGCTTTACAGTTGCCACAGTTGTCAGTTGGCGACCTCTAAGTGCCACAAATTAACCGCAACGCGTTGCTTTTTCACTTACCCAAACACCCTCCAACCCCACCCCACCCTCGCGCTCTCACCCGTCGCTGCACCCCTCTTTCAGCTCTCAGCGCTGATAATTACGGGCAGAAATATAAAACCCAGGGGCCAAGGGCTGGCCAGGAGGAAGAGAGGGTTTTTCACTTTTTGGACGACTGCTGTGCGCGGATTTCTGAAGTGGGCGCAGCTGCTGCTGTCTCTGGACTTGGGATGCAAAGGCGCGTCCCATTCCGCCAGTTTAAAGTAGTCGCGAGAGGCGACATCAATAATTAATGAGCAGCTAAAAATGTCACGCAGCGTTGTTGCCGCACGGAAGTGTTGCGGACCTAGCTAGGATTTGGCTTTAGCTGAGAGTTTACACTGGGCAAAACTGCGCACTAACAGCAACAACAACAACAACAACAACAACAGTGACCAGAGCCATTAGCCTGTCATACCCAATGAATAGCAGAGAGCAGTGGTACCATTGCTTATAGTCCGGCTTATTAAATTTGCTAAAGGGTTTCTCAAAAAACTAAGCCAATTTCATTTGGAATACTATTTTGCAAAAATATCCTAAACCATGATTTCAAGGCAATTGCAGATATGAGATAATAAAGTAGGAATCCAAAAAGTGCGCTAATTACTATATTAAATATTATACTGCATATCTTAAGCCAAAAATAGCTGCTTACTTTTACAGGGTAGTAAAAAGTTGAATATTCGATACTCGAAACACTTTCGCTTGTTTTCATTTGTCTTGCAGGGTTGCGGCTTGGGCGTTTGGGATTTTCGGCTTGGGGCATGGCATATTTTGGGGTTAACGGGCTGAATTTAAATAAGAGTTGAGTTGAGTTGCGTTGCGCTGCGCTCTGCTGTGGCAAGGGCTGCCCACCCATTGCCCAGTATTTAATTAAAGCATGATGTAATGCGAGCGCGTGTCAAGTGAATACAGAGAGAGAGACAGAGACAGCGACAGAGACAGAGACAGCGACAGAGAGAGAGAGTGAGACGCACAGAAGAAATCGCAAGTGCTCTAGAGATTTGAGTACAGAAGAACTTGCAATTACTCTGCTGAGACCTTGCACCAACCAAGTCGAAAGTTGCACAAGTGAGAGTCAGAGACGCAGAATTAAATGCTCAAGTTGAGCAAGCGAGACAGAGAATTTGAAGCCCAGCGCTAAATTAAAATAATCTTTTGTATAATAAATGACCAATGAATACTGGCACCACTCACCTTGCAGTCATCGCACTGATTGACCAGCGAATACACCTGCCGGCAATCGAAGCGGAAGAGTATCTCGGCCAGTTCGCAGGTGATGCGATTCGCCAGCGCATCCACATCGAGCAGATCGCTGAGCAGGCGAATGCATTGATTGCGATCGGAGAGTGTTGCATTCAACGCCAGTGTGTGCAACGCACTGAACACGCTTCGCTCACAGCAATGGCGCAGGCGCAGTGTGCGCAAACGCCCCAGCAGCTGTCCAGGCGACCGCAGGCCGCACAAATGCTGTGGACTCGTCTCGGCCGCATCGCCCAGGTAATCAAGGCACTGTTGTTGTTGCTGCTGTTTTGGTTGTTGCTGTTGCTGTTGTTGTTGCTGTTGTTGTTGTTGTTGTTCGTTGGCGCTATGTTGCACGTGTGTCTGCAGATGGCTGTAGAGCAACGTTGGCATTGACTGATCCTCCAGCTCATCCACATCATTGCTGCTGGCCGTCGCCGACAGCGTGGTTGCCTCGGGCAGCCCATCTTGCTCGGTTGTTGCTGCTGTTGCAGACACCGTTGGTGCATTGGCAACAGCATCTTGCATCTCCCATTGCCTTTCGCGTCGCACTCTAGACATGGCCTTATAGTTATTGTTGCTGTTGCTGTTGCTGTGGCTTAAACGCGTATGCGGCGACTTATAGTTAATCGTATTTGCATTTATGAAATACTTGAGTTTATTATCGGTGCGCGCCTCGGCGCTGCTATCCGTCGGCTGCTGTTCGGCACAGGAACGCGGACAGATTGGCGGACCTGGTCCTTCATCGACCCAGGCCATGGGCAGTGTGCCAGCCGAGCACTGACCCTGTAAAAAATTAATAAAAGTAAAAACAGACGCGTTAATAAAAAGTTATGAATGCAATATTATCTATTCATTTTATATTAATATCCGTAGACCTGACGGGATTCCCATGCGGAAGCTGCTTGGCTCACACCCCGTCGAGCTAATAAAAACTAATGATGTTCCTTAATTAAACCCACATAACAAACGAGAAGTTGCCACCCCGCTTTTCCGCAGAATAATGTTTTTCATTATATTTTAACTATAGTTTTCTGCCAGTGGAAATAAAATAAATAGGAAATATCATTATTAATTTAATTCGTTTCATTCTATTGCGTTTTTTGTATGGAATAGGAATACATTTATGCAATTTTTGGCTAAAAGTGTACAAACAAATAAGCCGGCTATTAAAACTATAAGCTTTTAAAACAAAAAAGAGACAAATTTTAGGCCAAAACTGGCAAACAATTTTAACTATTTAATCTGTTTAATATCGTATAATTTGAAAATTATGCCGGCAAATACAATGTACACACACCGTTAGACAGAGACAGAGAGAGAGATAGAGAGAGATAGAGAGAGAGAGAGAGAGAGAAGAGTGCAGAGTGAGTTGGAATATGTGATGCAAGGCAACGGGGTAGAAAACAAAAAGTACTCTGGTATATTGAAAAAGTTTTGTGCAGCTAGTAACAACAACAACAACAACAAGAACAACAAGAGGGAAAGTCATAAAATAAAACAACATCAAGCTAAAGAAATAGAAGAGGAACAAGTAAAATAGAAGCCAAACAACGAAACAAGCAGCCAACAACAACAAGAACTAAAACAAAAGAACATCAACAACAACAAAAATAACAAAAAAAAAACAATGGCCATGAGTGCATAAAAAGCTGATGTTTTTCGTTATTAAAATGACCGCACTTCGTTGGAATTTTCCATATTTTCACATGCCCCGCCATTAAATTCGTGCAGCAGCGGAACGCAGCAAACAACAGAAAAAAGAATAAATAAAATGAAAATAATCGTTGCACACTTTATGGCGGCAACGTATCAATACAAACAGCCAGGCGAAGCTGTTGGGCAACCGTTTGTGGCACTCACATGCGGGTTAATAAAACTTTAATATATTTTAAAAAATATATATACACATATATCCATAGCGACACAATGCCACAAAACTGAATAATCTCCAATTCCCATAGTCTCTGAGATCAGCGTGTTTATACAGACATATAAACAGACATAGCTACATCATCTCGTCTGGTCAAGAATATATATTTCCGGAGATGGTTATATCTGTCTGTAACACAACCATTATACCCTCTTACACACATTTAATAGGTATACGGAGAGAACAAGATATTTAATGTAGCAAAATACACCCAATAACTGAATCAAAAACAAGAACATTTCCACAAAAGCTAATCAAATGTGGCAAACAAATACCAATTAAATAGCTATGAATAACAGAAAAATAAACTGGAAACAGTAGCAACAGAATGCAACAAAACTGAATAACAAAACAGAAATCGAAATCGAAATCAGAAACATATCTCAAAGCGAGGCAAGCTGCACAGACATGTGGCACAAAGTTAAATGTGCAAATTGCATTACAAGGCACATCAATATTGCATGTGGCACCACTTCTGCGTGCTTGCGAACTGTTGAACTTTGTCTGGCTCTGCATATTAGTATATGTGTGTGTGTGTGTGGATGTATGCTTGTGTGTGTGTGTTTGTGTGTGTGTGTTTGTGTGTGTGAGAGACATAGAGAAATGTGCAGCAATCAGCGACGCATAAAAACTCAATTGCCTGGGCTCATGGAACTGTTTTTTACAGGGAAATAACAATAAGTTGGATTCCTCAGTTCAGCCGAACGCACGCAACCTATATATGAACATATATATATATATACATATATATACATAAGTGTATAAGTTAGGTTAGAGACGAGTTCACATCCGGATTTACATATATGTGTATGACAAAATGAAAAATGATACAATGAACAAAAACATGTACTGGAAAATGGTGAAAGTTACACAAAAGATTCCCTTTGAATGATGGGGTAAAGTTTATAGATATAACAATTATTCCATAACTGCTCAAATAAATAAATACATATTTAAATATTCCATCAATTCTAAAATCAAAAGTAATCATTCAACCAACTGACAACACATTTGACACAAAAAAAAATAAGACAAAACAAGTGAAAACATTCTTAAAATCCGACAAAAGTTGAGATTCCTTAGAAAATCACAACACAGAAAAATGGTATTAATTAATTAGTATAAATTGTTTACTAAATTTATCCCTATTCTTCCTTAAAGTACTCCTGTTCTTAAATCTAAGCTGATATCAGTTTGATTATTTCAACTTTTGAGTGTTTGTTCTTGATTCAAGAAGCATTTCAATAAAGCAGGATTCTTTTTTAAAGAACAAAATGACCCTACCTAGCAGCAACTAACAGCAACTCTTTGCTTAATTTAGTAAGGGGTATAAACACACAAAGACACACCCACACACACCCACACACACTGACACACACACACACACTGACACACACATACAGACAAAGAGGGAAGCACGTGTACACGGTGCCATTGTTGATTTAATGGCAGACCAGCTGCGGCCCAGTGCACAACAATGCGACCCATCCAGCTGCCGTCCAAGGCTTGAGTTGGGGTTACAGAATGGGCACTGGGTTAGGGGTTAGGGGTTAGGGGTCGAGGGTCGTGGGTCGAGGCAGCTAACGGACAATACAAGACAGCAACAAGATAAATTCTTGAATGCGCAACAGCGAAATAAGAAATTACAGAATGAACTGGCATTACAATTTGTAAAACGGGCTCCGACATCGCACCACCCCACCACCCCGGCTACACACCACCCCACCACCCCACCACACCCCACACCTTCCCCATCGACCCATCCGCTGCGCGCTCCCCTCGAGCGGCGCGCTGATTAGTTGCGCTCATTTCAGTCCGATGGCTGTTCAAACAGTTTGAAAATGCAAAATAAATGCAAAGTTTTGCAAAAAGTTTTCCCAGCTTTTGGTTAATGCAAAATTCACGAGAAAAATATGAAAAGTTTTCGCTGCTTCGCTGTTGCGGGTTAGTGAAGGGGTTGATTGGGGCTGGATGGAGGATTGGCTAACTAGCTCGCTAATATAAACTGAACTTCGAACTGTAACTCAAGCTGGCCAACACTTAATTATGCCAAATTGTTTTTCAGAGTTTGGCCCAGAAAGCGTCTCACCTGCCGGCCAAATCCTAAACTGAGCCGCAGACTACATGAAAAATTCCCAACAAAATAATAACTTTTAATTATAAAGTCGATTAAAGGAGTTGAAGAATGGGGTTTTCCAAGCGAGTTGGTTGCAGGTTTCTGCGGAAATGATGTCTGCTTAAGATTAATCAGGAAATGTGTCCAAGGAGCAGACATACAAATAAATTACTCTTTATCTTACAGAGTACAGAGAGCACCAAGTATATAGTTAAAGTCGGTCTATAGATTATAAATTATAACTTAAGAAATGGAGGAAGGGTTTATGTACATGCCTCAGACAGGAGAGGAGAGGAGGTTGTGTAGGAAAATACGTGAAAATTAAAATTAAATGCAGAAAACAAATAACAATTAAATAATCATCATTTTTTGTCAACTATATACAATATAGAAATATCTATAACTGTAAGATCAAGTAGAAAATCAATGATTTTTAGAGAGTATCTTAGACCCTATAACAACCTATCTACAACCAAGAAGAATTTAAGAATTTAAATTAGTTTATGTTTGTATATATCAAATACATATGTACGTCTTTCTATGAATTTTATATATACAGATATTCAGCTCCATCAACGCTTGCTCCGAGCTGTCCTGGGTCAAATGCGAACTGCGGCCAGCTGCGACGGACAGGATGCAATCCAGCTGACAACTCATTGTCAGAGGCAGCAACAAGACGGACACTGGGAGGGGGAGAGGAAGATCTGGATTGTGTTGGGCTTATTGGACTAGAGGCTTTCAACATGCAACATGCAAAGGACGGCTACGCAGACAAAAGCCTCATTGCCACAAAGGACATTTAACTAGCTATCTGTGTGTGTCTGTGTGTGTCTGCTTTTAGCCATAATGCATACACTCCATTATGCAACAGCTTTGTCTAAGGTTTGCTGTGTGCGAGTGTTTTATTTTTGTGTGATTAGAGGCAAGACGCAAGGCGCAAAACAAGTTGTTGTTGCAACAAAAAAAGAGCTTAAGCTCGCCAGCTTAATGACAACTTGCATAACACATTAACAAATTTCCAGAGAAAGAGAGAAAATTGTTGCATATACACTGTCCACAGACACATAAATGTTTTAGTTTTTGGGCAACTCATTGTTGCAGCATCAGCAGCAGTAGCCGCAGCAGCACAGCTGTTGCAATTTCAATTACCCAGATCTACGATGATGAATATTTCATGCCAAACATTTTCGAATTTCATTTCACTTTCTCGCTCTCGCTGCAGCTCTGTGTGTCGGCTGAGTGGGTCGCATGAGTAATGCAGCATGTGGCATGTGGATTTTCAATTGTTGCGCCGGCAACACTTGGCAACAGCCAACTGCAAATTGGCATCTGGCAAGTGACAAGCGGCAAACAGACATTAGCATAATTGTTTTTAAAACGCTTTGAGCCGTTTGTTTTTTCAACGTTTTTTGTTTTTAGCTCAAGTCGTATTTTAATTCGGTTTTTTACTAAAAAACCGAAAAAAAAAACAGAATTCAAAGCTTTGCCACAAATGCATTATGCATTATGCTGTCAGCAAATCAACAGCTCGTAGCTATGTTAATTTATTGTTCTCGAGTTGCATATAAATTTGCTGTCTAATGCAGCAAGTTGCAAGGCCTGTCTGGACACATTAAAGGATTTTTGCCTTTGATTCGCAAACGTTGCCAGTTGCACAGAGTTGGCAACACGACCACCACCCACTTTATGTGCAGTCAACATGCATAGGATTTCATTTCGGACCATTTCAAAAACTTGTGCTCTATAAATTTCACAAAAATTTACAGTTGTTTTTGAAGAGCACACAAATATTTGGCAAAACAATTAAAATGCGCTAAAAGAGAAACGAAGCAGAAAACAAAATAGTAACACACAAAAAACCCGGTCAAAACATGGCAGGGGCAACTGTCAGAGCCAAAAGAGGAAGCAACCAAAAGTGCACTCGAGCTAAACACCAACAGCGGCAACAACAACAGCAACAACAACAACAGCAACAACAACAACAACAACAGCAACAACAACAACAACATCGTCAACAACGGCAGCGGAACCGACAACACTTTAAATGTTACAGCTTAACCTCGGCAGGCAATTCAAACAATGCGAGTGTGTGTGTGTATGCGTGTGTGTGTGTGTGTGTGTGTGTGTCAAATTTCAACGCTTGTCAACAATGGTGCAAGAAAAATGCAAGTGCAAAACAGCAACAACAATAACAGCAGCAGCAACAGCAGCATCAACGTCAACAACAGCAACAGCAGCGTGGAATATGTCGCAGGCAGCACTCAAATTTCCAAATGCAATGCCAGAGTGTGTGTGTGTTGTGTGTGTGCGAGTGTGTTTGCGTGGCAGAAGCGTAAAAAAGTGACAGCTCACACACACACACACACACACAGCAATAGAGGCCGCAAGGGAGCAGGTCAGCAACAGAAAGAGAAAAGAGGAAGAGTCGTAGACTAGATTTAGGACTAGCCCGGCTTAGGTGGTGGTCGGAGGGGGGGGGGGGTGGGTGTGGGTGTTTATGTTTTAGGCCTGCGTTTAATTGTTTGTCACTTGACGTGCCGCGATATGCACAAGCACATGAGTAGCGACCCCCCCCCCATCACCTTCTACCCCCTACCCCTAACCTAACCCTTGCCACAACCCTTTACTGTATCCGCCCCTTGGCTGTAATTTCACCTTGATTTTGTTGTTGTTGTTTGCCCGTCGCCGCTTGCCTTTGTTGTCCTAAATCATAAACATGGCCCCGTGACTTATAATGCTCCCTCCTCCCGCCCGCCTGCCCCAACCCAAGCACTCATTTAGTTGCATGCTACGCGGTCAAATTGATTGTGTTAGCTCGACTGCTGTCAATGTGCACGCAGTGTTCATCAATGCAACAACTGCAACACACACACGCACGCACAAGCGTGCCCCTAAAGTTATGCAACATATTTAGCGCATATATATTTTTAAATGGATTTAAAATTTATTTTAAATCACATGGAAAAAACTCAATTAAATTTAAAGCTTTTTTTAATGGCTTTAAAATGATTTCATTCATTCATTCAAATAATTTTAGCATTTTTGTACAACGGATTTTTGATATTTGTGATAAAGTGATTTGACAGGACGAGATACATTTATAAGCGATGATTTCATTTCATTTTTGAAAGATTGAATGTAATGTGATATTTGTGCCACATTCATCTAGTGGCATTTGCAAGTTGACAACTGATATTATTACGTCTGTCAATGGGAATTACTTCTCCTCCTGCCCTGGCTGTGTTCCGTTCAAATTAGCGAAATCACGAGAACACGTTGCGAGCACCGACAGCCAGTGCTCCCTAAGGTGCTGTAAAACCTCCAAATGGGACAAATCATTTCAATGTTTCCACCACACAGACGAAACACAACAACAACAACAACAAAAAACACACGCACAGCTGACGTAATTGTCGAATGGTCTCAGAGCGGAAAAAAACATATATAAAAATATATATAAATATAATTCTCAAATATTACAAAGGTTAAAAGCTGGGAGAAGCACAAATAAATATATGTAAAATTTGAACTTTGCTTTTTGCAGCACTTGCAACAATATGTTTTGATTTATATTTTCTAGCTTAATGAATTCTCTTAAAGCCAGTGTGAAATACGACTAAATAATTACGCAACGCTTATCAACACTAAGCCACATAGTGTGCCACAGCGCCAGATATCTGTATTGAGTAGGGGATTATTAAAATGCAACAAATTATGCAGAAAAACCAAATTTATTATCAAATGGGGAGCAGAGGGGCGTGATGCCATTTTAATCATATTTAAACAGAGCAAGTATTTATCATTCATTATTTATGCATATATCAATCTATATTACCGTTAGACCCCATTAATGGACAAACAAGCGCCACGGAAAACTGAGAACGGAAAGCCGCGCCCCAAAATCGAAACGCCGAATTATGCCAGAGCAAGGCCAAAGCCCAAGCCGCTGGTGTGTGTGTGTGTGTGTGTGTGAGGGTGCGGATGGGTGGCATGTGGCAACGCACCTGTCCATCAACGTGAATGATACTCGTATATTCGCATTTGTTTGTTCTACTCGTGGCTGCAAATTGAAAGGCTCGCTTGGACAGTTACAACAACAACAATAACAACAACAGCAACAACAGCAACAACAACAACAACAACAATATTGATTATAATAATAACAATAATAACCAGAGGCAAGTGGGTAACTTTGCGCCTGTCGTTATGCCACACAATTTTATCAACATTAATTTGTCCAACATTTACCGGCAATCGGTCTCTGTTATATACATATATAAATGTATATATATATATAAATGTATATATTATATATATGTATTTGTATTTACGAGTATTTGTCGCCTTGCCTAATGGCAACACAATGGCATTAATTTTATGAAATGAGTTGCAAACAGTTGTCGACAGCTCTGCGGTTCACTTATACAATAAGTCCCATTACAGTTTAGACATTAAAGAGTCGACGACTCTTTCAATTACACTTTTTCAACTCGTCACTCCACACATTTTGTTGATTGATTTCCAGTCACACACTATTATTTAGATAAGTCGCGGTTCAACTCGCTACTGCTCTATGTGCCTTAGGCTAAGTCTCTTCCAATAACTCGCTGCTCTTCTCTGAGTGTTTTCCAGTCAGAAGTTATTGTTTGGATGACGATAAACGAGAATTCGTTGCATTTTATCTGGCATCACTCGCTACTTGCTATTCGCTACTCGCTATTCGCTACTCGCTATTTGCTACTCGCTATTCGCTACTCTCTACTCGCTATTGGCTCTATTTGGTTTAACACGCCTTTTTTGACTCGTTACTTTTCACTCGTCACTTGTTCCTTTATCATTTCGTTATTGTTTACACGTTGTATTCTTGGACATCAACAAGTCTGTGGATTATTTAGTTACTCGCTGCTTTTCAGTACGCACACATTTTCCGGCCTCAGGACAAAAGGTTTCGTCAGCTGCAACTTGCCACTCCTTATATGGTAAGACTCAATGTAGGCCATTCCACATTGTCTCTAGTTGTTTTTGTTTTTGCCGGTGAGCTCGAAATGAAATTCTGCAGTTGAATTTCATTTGCAACTTTTCATCAATGCTCATTGAATAATTTACGCTCCCAACTGAAGAGAGGGAGAGGTAGAAAAAAAAGAAAAGCAAATGAATTTGGCTTCCGCCTTCTGGCAACGGGGAGATGGGGATTGGGGTGAATGGCGTTCCACTTAAGCTGGTCCCACGGCAATTTACGTGCCGAGTAGCGAGCTAAAGCTGGTTCCGAATGCCCTTTACCCCGTGCCAAAGAGCGTCCCGCACATAATTGCATTAATTTATATGGGCGGGGGTGTGTTGGGGGTGTGGCTGGATTTGGACTTAGGATCCGGCTGGGCAAGAAACGTGCACGGACTCCTACTGCGTTTAATGTAATGGTTTTTATGCGTGTGTTTTTGCGTGACCCTGTGACTATTTGTGCAGCACTCTTTGTGGCACTTTGAAAATCCTTAATCGATGCATACATCATGCCACGATTCGTGGCAGCAGTCAGCTTGATGCCTCCAGCTGTCAACCTCTAACCCGATCAGTCTTTTTCGAATGCCACCAAGAAAGTTGACTCAAGCCAGCGGTCGCATGCAAATGGCAAATGCAAATTATCTGTAATTAACGGATGTGGCAGCAACGAAAGTTGCCGCATTGTCGAAAGAAAGACAGAGAGAGAGGGAGAGACGGCTGGATAGGCAGTTGAGTCCTGTAGACAGGACTGCCTACTCTACTAATCCCAACTAATTAGTCGACCAACTAATTGAGCGCCATTTACTTAATGTGCTGGCAGTTTATGCTGACATTTAAGTAGAATCGACTTGAGGTGCAAGTTGGTAAAGATTAAGAGTTCATCTAATGCAGCTACCACATGCAACGTGCAACTGACTGAAGAGACACAGAACACATTCTGGAAGATTGCACGGCAATAAGCAGACTCCGACTCTCTCAGCTTGGGGCTGGCACCCTAAATTCTAGTGATAGCAGTGCTTAAAAAACAGTTGCTGCATCTGCAGCAATAATAATAATAACAATAATAATAATAATATAATGTGGTGGCCCCACCCTCCCTTCTGCTTTTTTTATACTTTTTAACAAAAGCACTCTTTTTCTCTTTTTTAATGGGTTCAGAGTACGAAAATTAGGTCACATAGATACAGCTATATTATTTCAGTTGCAATGCCAGACTTAGATTAAAGACTCTCTTTACCAACTTTACAAGAAAATTTATATAAAATATAAAATCAAATTAATATTTTATATTTCATTGGATGATATAAGTAATTGCATAAAAACTGAATCGCCTTGATTAGAAAGTTGTTAAAGACTGAAAACATAGCTTATGCAGTCAGTCAGCTATAAAAATAATGACTATCTGCAAATAATTAAGTAGAAGAGATTTTTTGGATATATATATTTATATATATATATATATCTAAATGGGAAACACTCTGATGTAGAAAGTGATGCATTGTGTCATAGGGAATAATTAATTTTAATTGTACTATTTAGAGTGCAAGCAGAAAATGCTGACAATTAAATAGAAGTTAGAATTACTGTTGTAATGTTTATTAACAATGCAATATAATTTCAATCAGAAATATACTTTGGCTATTTTATTCAGGACTAATTAATGAGCCTCCAGATTGCAATTGGTTTGCAATTGCTGATTTGAGTAGCATTTTATTATACTCTGATACCGAAGAAATAAATAGTATATTGGGTTTGTGCAATGTCCGACATGCTGTCTGTCCGTACGGACAGACGGACGCAAGTTTTCTCGACACCCTTAGAGATAGAGACTAGAGGACAAAATATGATCAAAACGCCTTTGCTTTTGAAAATGCGTTGAATTTTGACGAAGTTATGGCACTTTGAAGGTTCGGCCTTTGCCCCTATGCCGATTTTCGGACTATAATTTGGACTTATGTTCTGACCCAAAATCACGTTTTAAACTGTAAATGTACGATTGATCTAGAGGCCAAACTATGATTAAAACGACCTTCCTTTTGAAAATCCGTTGAGTTTTGACGAAGTTATGGCATTTTGAAGGTTCGACCAATGCAGAAATGCCGATATCCGATTTTCGGACTATAATTTTGACTTATGTTCCGACCCAAAATCACGTTTTCAACTGTAAATGTACGATTGATCTAGAGGCCAAACTATGATTAAAACGACCTTCCTTTTGAAAATCCGTTGAGTTTTGACGAAGTTATGACATTTTGAAGTTTCGACCTATGCCCATATGCCAATATGCCCATATGCCGATTTTCGGACTATAATTTTGACTTATGTTCCGATCCAAAATCACGTTTTCAACTGTAAATGTACGATTGATCTAGAGGCCAAACTATGATTAAAACGACCTTCCTTTTGAAAATCCGTTGAGTTTTGACGAAGTTATGGCATTTTGAAGGTTCGACCAATGCAGAAATGCCGATATCCGATTTCCGGACTATAATTTTGACTTATGTTCCGACCCAAAATCACGTTTTCAACTGTAAATGTACGATTGATCTAGAGGCCAAACTATGATTAAAACGACCTTCCTTTTGAAATTCCGTTGAGTTTTGACGAAGTTATGGCATTTTGAAGTTTCGACCTATGCCCATATGCCAATATGCCCATATGCCGATTTTCGGACTATAATTTTGACTTATGTTCCGATCCAAAATCACGTTTTCAACTGTAAATGTACGATTGATCTAGAGGCCAAACTATGATTAAAACGACCTTCCTTTTGAAAATCCGTTGAGTTTTGACGAAGTTATGACATTTTGAAGTTTCGACCTATGCCCATATGCCAATATGCCCATATGCCGATTTTCGGACTATAATTTTGACTTATGTTCCGATCCAAAATCACGTTTTCAACTGTAAATGTACGATTGATCTAGAGGCCAAACTATGATTAAAACGACCTTCCTTTTGAAATTCCGTTGAGTTTTGACGAAGTTATGGCATTTTGAAGGTTCGACATATGCCGATTTTCGGAAGATTATTAGGAACCTTCTCTTTCCCAAAGTCTCAAAAAGCTCATATATTCCGTGATTTAAGAGCTACAGTTGCCAAACTTCGAAGAAAGATTACTACCTTATATCTACCCCAATCTGAAAGGCAAACTTGGAAAGTATTTCTTGGCTGCACACAAATTATCAAATTATCAGAGTATTTCGCTGTCGGTTACTTCCGAGTGCAAAGTGCTCTCTTGTTTTCATTGCGTTTGACATATGAAATTTTGTGGCGCAATTTATTTTCATTGCACATAAACAAAATCAATGTTGCAATTTTCAATTTTCACAGAAGCAGTTTGCGGAGTTGAATGCGGCACAAAAATGAATTGACAGCCGGACAGACAGTTAGAAAGACACACAACGGAAAAGCAGCTTCGATAGCTTGCAAGAGTCGCAATGAGAAGGAAAAGCCTATGAATTTCTTATGGCAACCTGAAGCACTTTATTTATTTTTGGTATCGACAAAGGACATTCGCAACATGTGTGTGTGTGTGTGTGTGTGTGTGTGTTGGTCCCAGCACTCAGAGAAAAATCACCCTGAAACACAGAAAGTTTTTCCGGTTGGATCAATAATTTATATATTTTTGAACAGTTGCCTTAAGTCAACAATATATTCAAAAATAATAAAAACAAAATTGTTGATAATTTTCAAAAATATAATCTTTAATAAAGAAATATAAAAGTAGTCTTACAAAAGCAGAGTTCTTCAAACATTCAAAAGTAATTCTAATTAATACAAATTTGTTTAAATAAAAATAAAAAATTGCTGTCTTACACAGAATTTAAAAAATATTTTTCAAAGTTACAGAAATATCCACCTTACAGAAAACACACAAACTTGCTGATAAATTGAGCTGCTCTTGGCGAATTTCTGAGTTGCGGGTCGTTTATTTTTTTGAGTGTATTTGTGCTGCTTGCTTGTTACAGAGTGTCAGGATGTTTGCTTGAGATGGCCGCGACAGGCGCATTGGGCCATTTAGCCCCGCTTGGCCAACAAGGCAAGGCAAGGCAAGGCGCATTCAATCAGTGTTATTGCAGGCTGTCCAAATCCCTGGCGGCCACAAGTTTCATAGCTTCTCGCAACGATTTCCCTCCATTCAAGTGGCGGAGCAGCGCCAGCTTTTCCTCGTAGTTCCTCGTCATCAAAAACCAGAGCGGAAATTTATGACAGCAGCTCGCATTCAACTGCAATTTGGCCTGTCTGTCTGGCATTTGGCATTGGGATTGAGTTACTCTTCCCGCAGCTCTCCATGTGTGTGTGTGTGTGTGTATGTATTAGTGTGTGTGTGTATTAGTGTGCGGCAGTGAAAATGATGTAATCATATTGCACATGGCAGCAGTTGCTGTTGCTGTTGCTGTTGCTGTTGCTGATGTTCTTGCTGCGTTTTGCCTGCTTACAAAATAATTGATTTTGTGTGCACATCCTTGACACAAATAAACACTGTACATAAACACACACACACACAAACACACACACACACACACACACACACAGCCACGCACACACACTGCGAAAATTTAACTGGAAGCTCTAGTAATTTTGATTTAAATGCAACAAAGCAATGGTTTTTAATTGAATTTGTAAAGCTGCACAAAATGGCCATTTCAAATATAAATAAATATTGCAACTGTTGAATTGTGTTTTGTTTTCTGTTGTGTTTTGTTGTGTGTTGTGTTGTGTGTTGTGTGTTGTGTTGTGCTCAGTTAATCCAATGGCTGGCACAATATTCTATAATATAAGCAATGGACACAAAGCTTCGTCGATTTGTTTGCCAACACACACACACACACACATGCACACACACAGCCAGCCACTTGCAACAACTCTTTGCTCCCCGGTCCCCGATCACAACATGCTGCCCCATTTGGCTTCGCAGTCTCGTTTTCGTTGCCATAAATGTTTGTGCAGAAATTCAGTTTCCACTCGACTATGCAACGTGCAAAACAACATAAAAAAAAAAACATGTGCACTCAGAAAAAAAAAGGTAGATTTTGAGCTTGGCATATTTTTAGGCAGTGCATTTTCACAATGGAAAGTTGTGTTTTTCCAAAAAGCAAAGTAAGCTGAACAAATTCTAAGCCTAGAAAAAATCCTCTTATTTTTGTTATAATTGATTTAACGATTTTTTTACTTTAAACTTTTCTTGAAACTTGAAACTTACTAATAATGTGGATGCAAAAAAAATAATAAAAATTAAACCTAGAAAAACAAAACAAGAGTTTTTATCGATTTTTGAAATTAACAATTATTCCTTAGATTAAAACTTACTCACTTTGCGCACTATTTACGCTTTAAGTGGACTTTCTAACTTGTAGTTTAGTTAAGTGTAGCAAAAACAGGCTATAACGCACAGCAAAAAACCGAAAAGGCCATGCCATGCAATGGCGTTGCAGAAGAAGAAGAGGAGGATCCGAGGCGGGGGGCAAGTGGAGCAGGTGAAGGCAGAAATGTAGATGTAGTAGCTTGGAACTGAGGCACACTTGACTAGCACTCATGTCATGTGCTGAGTGCATGCATATGTAGCAGTTAGCAAGAGCAGGCGGCATGTGGCAGGCAGCAGTCAGGAGGCAGGAGGCAGGAGGCAGGCAGCATAAATCATGTGCACAATAAACCCACCTAGCACTTGACGACAGGCATCAACACATCAACAGGCCGCGAAGCCCGAGCTGAAGCTGAAGCTAAAGCTAAACCAAAAGCTTTTGCCGATTCCGATGTCGATGTCGATGTTGATGTTGATGTCGACGTGGATGTGGATGTCGATGTCGATGTCGATGTCGAGATGCTGGTGTGGAGAGAACGAGACCTCATCAGGAATTCCGCACATTTCGCACTTGTATTCCCAATGAGCTGACAGCTGGCAGTTGTGCGAGTGTGCGAGTGTGCGAGTGTGCCAGTGTGTGTGAGCGAAAGAGCAATAGTTGCTTAGACTTTGATTTGGCCAACTAAATCTTAACTAATTCTCAGTTATGGCTAATTGACACTGAGCTACCATTTTAGAAATCACTCAGTCGACTTGTCAAATTTAATTGATTGCCAGTTACACAAGGGCAACTGATGCTGTCTCTATCGCTCTCTCTCTATCTCTCTATATCTCTCTCTATCTCTCTCTATCTCTCTCTATCTCTCTCTATCTCTCTCTATCTCTCTCTATCACTCTCTCTCTCTCTCTGTCCCTCTCTTTGCCAATAAGAATTGTAAACTTGATTTAGTCCCATCAGTGTCAGGAGGGTATATCAAACGTTTTCATTTGGAAGCCGCAACACAACCACATTTGGTATTTTAATTAAAGTTGCCACAATTTGTTGCAAAAATACGAGATTACGGGAATATCAAAATATGACAATTACAACATTAATAAATGCAAACCAAATACCAAAGTTGGCCTTTTGAGATAAACTCACTGCGAGTGCTTCTTAGCTATGTAAATAATTATTAACGAGGGTCGCTCGGAAAGTTAAATAATTCAAAGGGAAAATTTTAAGCGAAAAAAATAAAAATAAAAAAAAGCATTCTAAATTTAAGCAAGAGACTTTTTGTTCTGGAATCATTATTGGATAAAAATTGTTGTCTTCTTACTAAACATTTTCAATCTCATTTAAAATTAATATTTCGCAATTTGAAACATTTCTTGCTTAAGAATGAAAGTGTAATTGAAAAGTGAAGCCGAGTTCTGTTTATGTCTTAATAAAACAACAAATAGTAAAATAAATAAATAATAAATAAATAAATAGCATCGGACAACAGATTGTTGGCAGTTGGCAGCTGCTAAAGTTGTTGCACAATTTAAATGGAGTGATTGACTTGATTGTTTAATTGCCGCTGGCCGCAAATAATCAAACAAGCAACCGACAAGTGGGGGCAAGGCAAAGGGAGGTGTGGAGGAGTTTAGTGATTAAAAATCAATAAGGACACGTGATTCTCGGGATAGAGACTGAAGAGCAAGTAACAAGCAAATAACAACAAGAACAACTAATGGCTAACTAATTGGCATGGAAAGTCGCTCTCGGTCAGAGAAATGGAGCAACTTTGTCATGCCACACAATTTAATTGTTTTTGTTGGGGTTCGTTCATCCGGGCCGCAGACAACTATCAAGTTGGCCAAGCCTGCAATGTGGCAATGTAGCAATGTGGCAATGTGGCAATGTAGCAATGGCCAAAACGCGCCTCGGGCCAATGCAATCGCAATCAAAAGGCCATTGAGAAATGGCCACCAAATTGAATTAGATTTGCATAAGAAAACAGGCAAAACGACAACGAAAACAATAAACGACAATCGTTGACGATGGCGTCTGTTAATAAATATTAAAATTTTGAATTATACTTGGCAGCCCAATGAGAATCTTATGCGTCTTGATAAAAAATAAAAAAAAAAAAACCGAAAGAAAGAAAAAACCGAAAGAAAGGAAAACCCAACCAAAACGTCCATTTTGTGGTCGAGCTGAAAGTGGCCGGGGTCTTGAGAGGGTTGGGGGGGGGGGAGTGGGGGGGAGTGGGTAGTCGCTGTGGGGTTGTTTGTAGGTGTGGTCCCACATTTTGGCAACGTTTCAAAAGTCGGCCACTGATTTGAAGAGAGCGCACACAAAGCCAAGAACCAACCAAAAAAAAAAAAAAAAATACAAAGAATAATCTAAAGAAAAGCGAAAAAAAAATATTGTAATAAAAAATAAAAAAAAAAATATGACAACGAATTGAAAGTTTTGTTCGTCTTCTTCGGATTTCATTTTTTTTTTTTTTTTGTCGCCTGGCACAATTACCAGAGCCATTTTCGTTGATTTGTAACACGTTGCAGGCTGATGATGATGAAGATGATGATAACGATGATTTTGATGGGGCGATGATGACGTGCAACTTGGCTGTCGGTGTGGTGGAACGTAGAACTTGAGTGGCCCCAAGATGTGGCGCAATTGTCACACAAACACTTTGCATGCACAATCAGAGAATGAACGAAAAGAACGAAAGAAGAAAAAAAGCTCCCCTTGCGATTGAGTGTGGCAGTGGCACTGGCAGTGGCAGTCCCCCAATCGCCATTCCCTTGCCACACTTCAAACAGATGGCTGCCGCTGCTGCTGCTGCTGCTACTCAACTTGAGGAACACTAGTAATAAAAGTATATGGAAAACTTGTCGCTTAACGCGTTGAAGCCAATTGCCAGTTGCAGCTGCTGCCCCACTTCAATATGCAATTTAATATTTAGCCAAGGCAAAAAACAAAAATAACACTTAAAATTCACAATTCGCCAATTTGCGAATTGCAAATTGGCATAAATTAATTTCGTTCTTCTTTCGAAATATTTTTGCTAAATATTTAATAAAATTCTATGCATTTGTGAATATTCAATAAATTTGATTTAAAGCAGAATAATTTAATCAGTGGATCTCTAAAGAGCTACTCAGACTGAGGAAGAAATCGACTTGAATCGCTTTACTACATGTGGCAAGTAGGAAAAAGACCTTCGATTTGTATTTGTTGCAATCGTATTTTTATTTCTATGCATTGTTGCATGGCCTGCAACGGTAAACAGAACACGGCCAAAGGCGCTTTACGAACCAAAACCAAATCAAGATATAAAAAATCGCACCAAGTGAACTGTTTCATTTGCTACACTGCTAAAAACCAATCTGCTCTAAAAAAGATAGCTCAAGTTTCAGGAAGATATTGATTTTTTATATAACTTCTTTTAAGATGCAAAATAATCCGAAGACTGTTCAAAGTAAACATTTGCACCTATCTATTATAGGGCTACGTCAGCATTATGTTCCGGTTTATATTTTCATCCTCATAGACAATGGCAAGGATAACAACAAAAAAAATGGAAAATTCTGGCTTTTGTCATAGCTCCTTAAGCAGTGTCTTTTCAGAGCGCTCTTGGTCGTGTCATGCGCGTGACCTCCTCCTCCTCCTCCGCCTCCACCTCCTCCATCTCCTTCAGCCAACCCACTACTCCTGCCTTTCCTCGCAGAAAATAATTATGTACATGTGGCCAATGTGGAGGAGGATGGTTGGAGGACTGCAGTTGTTTTGTGTGTCAAGCCACGTGCAAGGTCGCCATCGCCATCGCCCACGCCAGCGATTTCAATAAGATATTACACATTTAATTGCGCATTCGAGTGAAGTCAGCGGTGCCACAATCAATATCAATATCAATACTCGACAATGCCCCCAGAATAAAGCCCAGCATAAGCTGCTGTCATCCAGAATATCTTCAATTTAACTGTGCAACACTCTGGTTGCCATATTCTTATTGCAATTCTCTTCTCATTGTGTGTCTCTGAAGTACTTCAATTGTTTCCTATTTGATTGAAAACAAGTTAAGCTTACTCCCAGCAAAAATATATGAATATATTCGGGATCAGAATCCCTAGCCAGGTCATGTATAGCAAGCACAGCTATGCGTCTCTCTCTATGCGAACTAGTCCCTCAGTTATAATCTCTGTCTTGGTGAAAACTGGAAGATGTACATAATGACTGATGTCCACCATATCTTTCACACTTTATTTTGATTTGATATCAAATGAATGAGATTTATTTCAGCTGCTTCTGTAAATCAGTCTTTCGCTTTATAAAACCCAACCACTATTTTCCAAAAACTGTGGCGATATTCATAAAATATTTGAATTTAAATAGCTATTTGAAAATGATTATGGAGCATATGGGATGATGGTATATGCAAATCTCATTTCCATTTCCCAAAGTCAACAACTGTATAATGCTTATATATCTTCCTCTTCAATCATTTATATCATATATCTCATATATCTGTTTAAATGCACCCAATCTAAATACAGAAATAACTGTCCTTTAAGGGGTTAATTTCAATTAATTTCTGTAGTTGTGTTTTGTAGTTGCAACAAGGACGTGTGGCTTACCTGCAGATCGGTGCCGGTAATGCCCGGCTGTGCCAGATCACAAGCTGATATCCAAGGATTAAGGCGTGTTAGGGCTGTTGCAGTGCCGAGTATGGATTTCCTGAGATCCACCACGGGGGCTGCTACGTTACTGCTGCCACTTGCAGTTGCACTTGCACCAGTCGCTGTTGCTGCTGCTGTTGCAACGGCAGATGGCAATGTGCCACCGTCCCTCTGGGCAATAGCGATTAGATGCGACGCATAGGCGTCGTTAACTATGATCTCCTCCTGCTTCTGCACCCGATTCTCCTGCTGATCTCTCGTCTCGCGCTTATTGTTGTTGCTGTCGGCTGTCTCCCGTTCGTTCTCGATGTGTTTCGCATGCAGCAGACTCTCATCGATCAGGCGACTCTCGTCCTGTTGCTCCGGTTCCGGTTCGTGTTGCCGCTGCTGCTGCTGTTGCCGTGTCAAGGCGAGACTCGCAGCCAGATTGTAATCTTCGTCCTCCTCGACGGCGGCGGCTGCTGCGTTATCAGCGTCCTCGCTGAGCTTAATCAGTCGATCGAATGACTCCTCCGACAGCAGATCGTCCTCGGCGACCAGCGCAAAGATGTCCTCGTCTGCGACAGCGTCTGTGTCCGCCTCCGAATCCTCGTCGAATGCGGCACGCGATGAGGCGTATTGCACGGGCAGTCCACTATTATCGTACTGCTCCTGATCCTGCTCCTGTTCTTGCTCCTGCTCCTGTTCGTCCAGCTGCTGCTGTCGCTCCTCGCGCTCCGTCTCTGTCTCCCCGTTCTCGTTCTCGCTGATGAGCGTCGCCTCGCTGGATTCGAGCGCCCCCGCCGCTGACTCTGTCCCAGCGTCGACTACTCTACCTCGCGCCTCGTCGCTCGTCCCTCGCCTGCTGCTGCTGCTGCCTGATTCGAGACTGCGAGCGTGTCGCGTCGAGAACGCTGGCAACTGTTCGTCTGGCGCTCGGCTGTGTGGATAGAAGTCAAAGTTGAGCTCAAACGAATCACGGGCGGGGGCAACGTAGCCGGGACTACCGTCGCCCAATGTTGACAGCAGAAATGAGAAGCCGCCACCACCACCACCAGCTCTGCTGCCACTGGTGGCCGAATCGTAGCTGGACGGTAATGTTGTTCTTGTTCTTGTTGTTGTTGTCGTTGTTATTGCCGGTGTTGCTGTTACTGTTGTTGTTGGTATTGTTATTGAGCTGCTGCTGCTGCTGCTGCCGCCGCTGCCGCTGCTGCTGCTGATGGTGTTGGTGTTGGTGTTGATGTTGGTGGTGCTGGCACGCCGAGCCCCCGAAATAAACGCAAGCGCCATCACGACCAGCCCGGGTCCTGGCCGCATATTGACCTCGGGTTCGGCGGTGCTAGCATGGTGCAGGCCCGCTTGAGACGCGCTTGCGACTCCAATTCAATGCGACAAATGATGGGCTCATGGCCCCATCATCATCATTAATATATCCTGTGTGTCGTTTCGATCTCCCACTTCAGCTGCTCCAGCTGCTGCTGCTGCTGCTGCTGTCGCTGTCGCTTTCTGCTTCGATGGCGCTGCCTGGAAGGCGGCTCCAAGCGTTACCGTTTCCGTATCCTGGCAACTGCTCGGCTCAACTCTGCGCTCGGCGGCTAGCGGCATGAATTACGTGCTACAATTCTGTAATACGGTCACACTATATTCAAGCTGCTGCTGCTGCTGCTGTCAATTACCTTGCACTGCAATTGGATGTTGCTGCAGTTGTTGTTGCTGTTGTTGTTGGCGCTGCGGAGCGTCGCAGCGTGACATGGCAGCCTCAATGAGTGAGAGGGGGAGGGACGGTGGAAGGGGCAGTAACGTTAGGATGGAAATGCAAACGGAAGTTGAACTATGACGAGTTTAAAGAAACTGGGAGCAAAAAAAAACAAAAGTAACGCAACGTAACGTAACGTAACGTAACTTAACGAAAGTCCCGACTGTTGAGGCTGGCGGCCGATTAACGATTTAATTGCCACTGATTTTGTTAACACAAAACATTTTTTATCTCTCGTTTGCCATTAGCAACACTTATTTATTATTTTTATGCAATTTTCGCTTTTGCTGTTGTTGTTGGGGCCGCTGTTATGTTGTTATTGCAGTTGTTGCAGTTGTTGTTGTTGTTGATGTTATTGCGACACTGCTGCACATTAACCTTGAAATTTAAATTGAAATTTGTGTGTCGTATGTGTTTTTTCTTGTTTTGCTGCTGCTGCTGGTGCTGCTGCTTTTGCTGCTGCTGTTGTTTTTGTTGTTGCATTCTTTTTGGACTTACAGCCTCACGCGAAGGTCACATAGCAGCAAATTTTGGCTGGACTGTAAATATTATTATTATAATTATTATTTATTTATAATTAATTATTAATTATTATTGACTGCTTAATGGTTGCTTAATTATGTTTGAATTTTACTTTTTATTTTTTTACTTGTAATTTTGAAAAACAAAAGACTGTTAAGATTGCCGCAGCGCTTTGCGCTTTTCGAAACGAGATTTTCGGTTTTAACACGCTCTCTTCGTCTCTCCCATATTCACTTCCACTTCCACAATTCACTCTCTGACGCTCTCTTTTTCTCTCGCTCTCTCACTCTCTTTGGCCAAAACGCCAACGCAACGTACAATTTTGTGCGCCCACGCTCCAAACTCAGCTGCGCGCTCTCTTGTTTTTTCCTTCTTCTTTTTTTGGAAACCTACAGTGCTTTGCATTTGATTTGCATTTGAAATGCCGTTACATGCGTTATGCGCTTTGCACAGCTTACAAAACGCAATTTGGATGACTGAAATTTATGACAACAACTTAGCATTTTGCATTTGCATTTTGCATTGTCTGCTGCTTTGCATTTGTCCACGCAAAAAAACAAAAGCAATGTGTGCAAGTGACACAGCAGCGAGCTTTAAGCGAGCCAATAAGCGAATGCGTGAGCGAGAAACAAACTCAAGAGGAAGAGCGTGAAAGAGAGATAGAAAGTGAGGGCGAATGTAGAATGGAAGCAGCACATGACGAACACGAAGTCAAACGAAGCAGCCGCAGCAGCAGCAGCCACCGCACAAAGAAGAACGCCGAAAAAACGTCCCTAGTACACGCACACACACACACAGACACATTTACACGTATTGAGAGACACACGCACAGGCCAAAGAAATTTATATAATTCGCAGCAGCCAGCCTGCTGCTTGTTGTTTTTATTGCTGCAAACACAAAACAGCGGCCGAGTCGCTCGTGGGTGGTGAACAGCAGCGCCGTATATGTATATATGTATAAATGTGTGTGCGTGTGTATGTGTGTGTGTGTGAGTAGTTACTTAGGGCAGCCAGGCAAGCACTCGGCGTGCCTTTTGTAGCATCATGAAGTAGTCGCCGTCTTCTTTGTCACTGTGCGTGCTAGTGTTGGTGGTAACCGTAAGTACGTATACATATACGTATATATGTATGTATTTAGGTATGTAGATGTTATGGCAGAGCCAAAGACGACGGCGACTGCGGCGCCTGCATGTGAATCTTTTTTGAATGGCTATGTATTGGTGTTAGCTGCTGCTGCTGCTGCAGATTGTCCAACAATAAGCGCAGCATACTTTCAGGCTAAACCTTCCTTTTTTGTTTTGAATGTATTTTCTCTTAATTTGTACTTTGTTTTTTGCTGCGTGAATGTAACAAAAGACGCTGCGCTTTTCAGCAAACAAAAAATATTATTATTATTATCATAATAATAATCATCATAAGTAGTTGAGTGGGGAAGCTGAATTTGAATGGGCTCTCATTCGGTCACACTGTGCGTGTGTATTTGTTAACTTTCACTTTTGTTTTATTTGCTGCTGCGTTGACACTGCGCACATACACACACATATATACACACACATACATATGCATATGGATATGTAGAGGTATTTTCTCTTTTTTTGTGCGTTTGTGCGTCTGTGTGTGTGTGGTACTTCGGGTTTCTGCTGTTTCTATATGGGGGCTGCTTATATAAGCCCGGAGTATGGCACAAAAACTATTCGCAAACGAACTTTTCGTTGTAGATTTTCCTGCAATTTGCTACAGGGCTTTTGTTTATGCAACGTGGTCACACTTTTGTGGCTCTATTGTCAAGAGTTTATTTTCACATATTATATAACATTTTGCATACAACATTTTCAGGATTCATGTGGTGGCCAGTCGATGTGTCTCTATTATCGTTACTATTGATCGCGATCCATCGAGGCAATACACACACATATACATATAAACATACGTAAACGTAATGCTCTCTTACGTTACGTGCAAAACTAATATAACAAACGCCTAAGCAACCGTGTGTACATAATTACAATGTATCTGCTCGCGCGTGTGTGTTTGTGTGTGTGTGTGGGTATGTGTTTCATTGTGCGTGTGAATGTGTGGGTATTTCTTCCAAGAGCGCAGCATCAACTGCCGTAACGGCCGCGTGGGCGGAGGCTGTGACTGTGGCGAGATGGTGGGGGAGCTGCTGCTTTGGGGGGCGTTGTAGGCAGTGCCTTTTTTGAGAGTTATGCTTCGTAGATTTTTTTAGTTGAACACCAACAAAAATTTTAAAATTGGAACCGCGTTTCATTTGCAATAACTCTTGATTTTTCCTTCTTTCAATTTGAGAATAACGATAACGATAACGATAGCTTAATGGACGTTAGCTCGTTTTTCGATCCGAAACTTTTCACATTTGTTGGCCTCTCGCTGGTTTATTTTTATTTATTTTGTTTAATTTCTATATTTCTTTTGCATTTACATTGTGTGCTAAGAGATATTTGCTAAGATTTTCTTCATTATTTTTTTAATAATTATTTTTGGTTTCTTATTTTTTTTTCTTTGTATATTTTTTTGCTTGCTTTTTTTTGTTGGTTCTTTGCTGCTTGACTCTGTGGACAAACAGTTGCGCGACGTAGCAGGATATACCGTTACAATCCTGCTTCTTGCTGATGGCCCCAAACGGCACTGACTGTGCCACAAATTGCAGATGGCGCTTAACTGGAATATGCCAATCTCCCGAACTGCCCAATGGGGCAAACACGAGCGACGGCGCCACGCTCAGCGCTGACATCCAGATGAACAAGAGAGAGCCGCTGATTACGCCGCTCTTTCACTCTCGCTCTCTCTCTCGCAGTAGCGCTCGTTCCTGCTCTCTCGGCATGTGTGACAGTTTCGAATAAAAAGTTTCCAGTGCTGTTAAGTAACAGCTTCGAACAACCTAACAGCTGAAGCTAAACAGTTGCGTGCGTGCGTGTGTGTGTGTGTGTGTGTGTGTCGCTATGTTGAGATGAAGCAAGAAAAATTACTTGCTGCAGGGCACTTAATCACTAATGACAGCGACGCCAAAGCCAACGTTAGCAGCGACAGTGGCAGAGGCAACGGCAGCGACAATGCCTAAACCTTAACTCACTCAAAATACGTTGGCGCTGTCTCCACTTGACTCGAATCGAATCACTCGACACTCGACTCGGATTACGTTCTTTGCTATGACTTGGGTTTTTGCTTTTGCTTTCGCCTCTGCTTTTGCTGTTGCTTCTCTTTGGTTTTATGTCTCTCTCTGTGTGTGGAGTGTGTGCGTTGCATGCTTGGCGCGTTTCGTTACGGCGTTTTGTCTCACTTGGCCTAAATGTCTAATACCCTATAATGTCGTTTAATCCCACTCAACGTGCTTTAGTTTTGCTTTGCAGCTTACAAAAGGCAGCCAGCCAAAGCGATTCCGTTGCAGTTGACAGTTCCAAATGAGCTCGTTCGATGAGGAGAGAATAACAGTTCTCTCTCTCTGTCTCCCTCTTGCTTTAATTCGAATTGAAAATGTCGTAGCATAACTTTGAGCACAACTTTAAGCTGTTAAAGTTGTTGGGCAGAAAACTAACGGCAGGATTCAATCAGAAAAGTTGGCCATGGAACTCAGTCGACAGTTTCAGCTGATATCAACGAACTTGCAACAAACAATCCAAGGCTACACGACCTTCAACAGCCAAAGAACAGACAGCTGATTCCCAAAACTAATGAAACTGAAACAGAATCCGATGCTGAATGCTATTCCACTTGAATTATTAAGCTTTGTTAATTAACTTAAGTAACTGTGCCACATATCGAACGGGCCAAATCCAAATTGAATGTCAAAACAGGATATACAAACTTCAAGATGTTCCAAATATATTTATTTATTTATTTATTTATTTATTTGTGCTTATTTGTTGATAAAAAAAAAATGCTCTTTCCTTTTTTTAAGCTGTAGTCATTTTACAATTTTAATCTAGTCAAGACCCACAAAAGAAAAGAAAGAAAATGCGCATAAGGGACTTAAATCTAATTTATTTAATTAACAAGTATAAAATAAAAGTAATACACTCCGGAATAGAACAATCAAATGCATTTAAATTACAATATATTTGTAAGAGCAATAAATATTGAAAACCAATTCATAAAAAGGGAATTTTTGTGATCCCAACGACCGTTGACCAAACAAATTGGTTTAATTTCAATAAGTTTATGTTTTATGGAAAGCACTGATTAGAATTCACAACGTTGGGATTTACAGAGATTTTCTTTTCGAAAGCCAGTTCCTAGTGGATTTGCGCTTGACACCAACCGGCCCACGTCCCCAGCACCATGTCCAATGTCCTGACCACACCCGATGCTGATAAGGATAAGAAACAGTAAAAGTAAAAGTGAACGAGGCGACAGACAAAGGGCAAAGGAGAACAACAAAAATACTACGCAAACACACACACACACACACACAAAACAAAGTAGAAAAAAAAACTTAAAAACAGAAAGCAAAAAAAAAATACAAGAAGGGAAAAAGAGACGCTGCAAAAAAAAAGAATCCCACATAATTTGGCTGGGAAACCATTTTGCTTCAATTTATGCGCATTCCAATCAATAACTGTGACACATGCAACCAACAAACCGACGAACCACGCAACCAGGCAAGGACATCATCAGCAAGGAGAGTGAAAGTGCCAAGATATGCTCCTTGGCAGTGGCAGAGGCAGCGGCAGAGGATGAGCAACTGGCAGAGCTGCTTGGCCAGCGGCAAAGGAGACACACACACACACACACACACACACGCACAACGAATGGATATGAATGTGTCAAACTTATGCGGGCACACACACACACACACACACACATACGCACCCTTAAATGTATGTGTGCAGAAATTGATAAGAAACAAAATAACCCTGAAGAAGAAATTGTGCGAAGAGCGGCGTGCCAGTTAGTGAGAGAGTGTGTGTGTGTGTGTGTGTGTGTGCGTGAGTGAAAATGGAAAACAAAACCAAAAATGGCAGCACAAATAACAATACTACTACTGCAAACAGCTACAACAACAGCAACAAAGATGGCAGCTCAATTCTGAGAAATTCTATTAGCAGTTGAAGAGTATTTTTGCCAATGAGTACGTGCTTAAGCTCTGTATGCTGATCATAAGCTTTTGTAAATGTCAAGTGTATTTGGCAAATGTCAATTACCAGCAGCTAATTGTCGCTATATCCACAATTTATCAGTTGTTTACATCTTTTTTCTTAATATACATTTGCAAATGCAAATGGCTTGCATTGTTTGCATTGATCAGCGTACTGTGCATAAATAACAGTAAAAACGAATGCGAAGGCTGCACAAAAGCAAAATGTCAAAAACAGACTCAGGCAGCAGCAGCAGCAGCAGTAGCGGCAGCGGCAGCGTCGGCATCATAACAATTGACAGCAAGCAGTTTGGCAAGTTGAGCATGTCAATCGGTTATCGTAATCGTAATCGTAATCGAAATCAATGTCTACCTTGGCGCACAGACGTTCTTGGTAGATAAGCGTTACAAGGACGCCGCCGACGCTGCTGCTGCTACTGACACGAAACTGGGCAACGAAAGCAAGCGGCATGGATTTTGCGCAGTTTTGCTGACAGCCAAGTGGCAGGCAGGCAGGCGGGAGGGCGGGCGGGTGTTCAAAGATTTCTGCTCTTTTTGCACGCACAGTAACACAACAGCAACAACAAACAGCACCTAGCAAGCAAGCAAAAAAAAAATGAAAAAAGAGGCAGGCAACTCAAGTTTTGTGAATGAAATTTCGCGCACAAATAACGTTAATGTGGCGCTCAGACACACGCACAGCACACACACACACACGCACACATGCACTCACAGACAGATGCTCATGCTCACTCACTCGCACTCTCACACTCGCACTCACTCTCACACTCGCTGGCAAGTCACGCGGCAGGCGGATGCACAGATGCGAAGCACATAGGCAAAAGGGACCAGAAAAGGGAGACCCAAAAGCAAAGCAAACAATGCCGCTCTCTGTGTTTTGGGTTCAAAGCTGCTAGCAACAAAAAAAAAAATAAAAAAAAAAACACCCAAGCGAAACGTAAGAAGCAGTGGAGAGCAGCTAGCTAGAGAGAGAGGGAGAGCGAGAACAAGAGAGAGGGAGAGAGATATGTTGGGTGGTCCCCAAAAGGGAATCAACATCTGCCGCTGGGCAAGCAGACCGTCGCTCTCGCGGGCGTCGCCTTAGCAGCAATGCTGTCTGTAGGTGGAATTAAAGCTCTTGGAATGCTACTGCTCCTACGCCTGCTGCTGCTGCTGCTGCTGCTGCTGCTGCTGGAAGGCTCGAGCCAGAAAACTAAACTAATGCTTAGCATTTATCGATGATGGCGCTGCGTACACAAAGCAAATGCGGACAGCGGGAAAACAGTTTGCGGCGCTATGCGTTGACCCACAAATATTACTGCTGCCGTCCGTTATACAAATACGGCTAATTATTTTAACCTCTTCAGTCGCAGCTCAACAGAAGACGCCGAATTTATTCAAGGTAGCTGATATTCACCAGAAATGCTTGTCTTGTACAAAACTAATTATAATTTGGTGTATAAAATCAGGCCCTGCAATATTTGAAACTGATCCGCATTTCATTAAAAAAAGCTTTTGCTTTTTAAGTCACATTTTCGTGGCCTATTTTCTGGCGCAAAAGTTTAGTTTTTATGTTTTTGAATAGACTCATGGGAGTCCAGGTGTAAAGGATTGATCATAGTTCATCTCCGGCACGGCGATAACTTATCAGAGTTATCCAGTCTGGAAATCCTTAACATTCCTAGCTGTATCTTATACACAAATTGGTTTAGTGAGCAGCAAGCAGAAAATCTTATAAGAATAACTTTGCATCCATCTAATCGGTTTATATTTTGGCCAATGTTTAACTTCAGTGACTAAGAAATAAATATAAAGAAAAATAAAACCAAAAAGAGAGCAGAGATAAAGCTTAGATCTGCACAGCAGGATATACATATATGTATAGGTTAGCTACGATTGCTTGCTTTGGGGTCTGCCTGATTTAGTTTGGCTAAAAAGCATGCAGCGACTTTATGCTTAACAAAATAGCGCATTCGTTGGCAACACACACAAACTCGCACACACACATATGTGTTTGCCGCTGCACGTAAAATGTAAATTTATCTGTGTTTGTGTGTGTGTGTGCGAGTTAGGTGATAAAGCCATAGATATAGCTTGGCCTGCACGAGTGTGGATAATGGCGCGGCGAAAAGTCGAAACGCACACAACACCCACAACACACACACACACACACAACACACACAACACGCACACACACATGCGCGCACATAATAAGGTGCGATTTGTCTCGCGCATAAAACGAAATTTCCTGCAAATACACACAGCAACACACACACACCAGCACACACACTTGCTAGCTGAATGGCTGGCCAACAATGGTCGCTTCTGCTGGGAAGCAAGTCAGGTGGGGCAAGGATGGGCTTGGGGTGGGTTGTGGTGGGTTGGGGTTTGGTGGCAGTTTCGATTGCTTTGTTGCTTGTATATGACAGCGTGCCGATGTCTCTCTAACTATATGTTTATATATGTGTGTGTGCTTGTGAGTGTATGTGTGTGTGTGGAGGACATCTTTGTAGGTTAAGGCTCATGTCAGAAGCTGGCAAACGGGTGCCACAAAAAAGGGCGTAAGGCTTTAGGCGTGGCAAACTCGTTTGCCATAATTATTGCTTTTGTTAGGGGGACCCGCATTATTATTTTAACCGGAAATGTGTGTGCTGCCCCGGATACCTTCCCTCCCCACACACACACACACTAACGCACATCCTCTGGCTCTGTGTGTGTGTAAAATTTGTGAACTGCATGAACTTTTTTTCATCCATTCTTGTCGCTTTTGGCGGAAGCTTTTGCTCTGTGCCGGCGACAACATTTAGCAACATTTTTTTATGACAATGTTACCCTCTCTGTCTCTCTCCCTCCCACTCTCGCAATCCATCTCTCTCTCCCCTCTCTTTCTCTCTCTCTCTCTCTCGCTCTCCGTGCAACCTCAGCTGCCGACAGCGCCCACTTTTATGACAAATATTATGTTAAAGACCGAATATGCGCTACGCCATAAAAGTCAATCATTTTTCATTTCGCTCTCGCTCCCGCTCATTCTCGTTCCCATCGTCGTTCTCTTTCTCCGCTTGCCGCGTCTCCTTCTTCTTGGCTCAGCGCTGTCAGTCACTCTCACAGCCATTCACACAAAAAACCAAAATGAACCCCCCCTTAACTATTCCCCTTTTTCGCTTGCTTTTCCTTTACATTTTTTTTTTCTGCTTTCTTTTCGCGTGCTTTTGTTGTTGGCTGTGTCCGCTGGGGACATTTAATTTTTGGCGGTCATTCGTTGTGATTTTCCTTGATATGCGATATAGTATTTTATGTACAGAGTGTACATGTATGTTTATGTGTGTGTGTGTGTGTTTGTGTCTGTATGTATTTGTCGCTTTGACTGGATAAGCGTTGTGTGTTGTGTGTTGTTGATATTTGGCGCGGCTTGCTTCAATTTATGTTCTGTTTGCCTTTATTGTCGAATTTTACTTGCTCCTCTTGTATTCGGTTTTTGTTTTTTTTTTTAAAGGACTTTTTATTAGGGTGTGGAGCATTTTGGTGGATCACATTTGTTTGGTATGTTGTGTTGTGCTGTATTGATAAGTTCATTTAATGGGCACGGCCTGACATGACCTCTTCCTCTCTCCCTCTCTTCCTGTACCCAAACACACACTCATATGTATATATGTATATACATATATGTATGGCATTTGTTTGAGTGCGTTGCGCCTAATGAGTTTAATGCTTTTGTTATCAGCGCTGTAATCTGCTTATGTAATATGCGGCCAAAACTTCAACATAATTGAATCACAAATTATGTCATTTTGTGTGTTTGAGTGTGTTTCTTTTATATTTATATGTATAGACACACGCACAGAGACCTTTTTGTGGCATTGTGCGCAACTTTAAACACATTAATTGCCAGATTGCCAGAGAAATGGAGTGACTGGCAATTAAGCAGTGCGCTGATAACCGATTTAATGGCACTGCTTAACCGTTTTGATTACTGCTTGTGGCGAGTGGAACAGAGACACCGAGACACAACAGAGAGACATACAGAGAGAGAGTGAGACAGAGATTCAAAAGCAACAACAACAAAACGATCCTTGAGCGACTTTACAATAATTACAACCGAGTTCACTTACAATTTTTGGATGAGCTGATGCATTGCCAACTTGCAATAAAATTAAGTGTTTTTAGTAAGCAGAAAATATAAAAAGTAAGTTTAAGACTGCCCTTTACAAATAAAGTGCACAGCAAACCGTTTAACTAAGAAATTGTCATGAGGCAATTACAAGATATGCCACACCTGATCGCTTTCTGTTTGCTTTAAAGAGCAATTTTCATTACAGTTGAGTACACGTGCCCCCGGCACTGGGACACCCTCCAATATGACTTCCATCCCCGCGTCCAGCCACGACTCCTGTCAATGACGGAAGGCTACTTTTATTTTTGTAGGAGAAAGCAAATGAAACTTAACGGAAAAGAAAATTACATCATGCTCGTTTCAATGGGTCGACATAATATTATTTTCCTTGGTTGATTTTATTTTTTTTTGTCCCCGCAGCACCCACTGTGTACGAGGCATAACCACGTGCTGTGTGTGTGTGTGTGTGTGTGTGTACATATGTCATCATCATCTTGGAAACTGCTCACTCCTCGCTGGAGAGCTCCTTTCTTTTGCGTGCTGTCGATTTTTTATTTATTTATTTTATGCCTACGCATATACGCGCCAAGCAGTTTGACAGGTGTCGCCGACTGAGTGGCTGCCTGCCCTGACAATTTTGGGAAGGGGGTGGTGCGGGGTGCGGGGAAGCAAATTGTGCTCATAGCGGGCGTGGTTCTGGCCTGGTCGGCTTTTGGTGCCTTGAGGGGTAGATGGAATGAAAAATGTCACCCTATTATTCTTTGTATTGTTTTATGCGGCATTTATACGATTATTTTTTGTTGTCTTTTAATAGACGTGGCAAAGTACGCCCCAAACAACAAAGCATCGACAACGGAGGCTACTTTACGTATCACCCACCCACTCCCCTCTCGCTATGTGTCTGCTGGCGTTTTATCATCACCCAATCAGTAGATAAATAACACATAAAATGAGGTGCTTCATCGGGTTTGAAGTGATGAAAGTGAAACTGTGCCGAGTTTGGCTTTGTGGTTGCCTCCCCCGTCTATCTGTCTTTCTTTCTGTTTGTGGTTGATTGCTTGCCAGCAGCGAGAGCCGAGAGCCGATAGCTATGCCTTTGTCTTTGCCTTTGATTCTGACGTAAATCTGCAGTAACAACTTTATATAGATATCAGTTACAAGCAGTGCTACGTTTTTGAATTTTATTCGACTTAAGGGCTCAGCCTTAAATTGTGCACGTAGAGAAGTAATTTGTCAACATTTCATTGCATTACACGTAAAACAAGGTAATTTAATTGATTGACAAGCACTCCCACACAACAAACACACCCATATATATTTAAATTTGGCGCCCCACGTATAGCGTTAGGGAGCCAAGTGTTTATCGTAACCGTTTGACAGCAAGTTGGCAGTCACAGAACTCACAGGGTTGCGAGAATCGATTACCGCTGCAATAGTTATCGGTAGCCAAGACAGCTGTATTGTTTTTCTTGTTGCTGTGTGTGTGTGTCTGCGCCTATTGCTGTGCAAATCGAACTGAAACAGTATTATGTACTCGCCATAAAACCTGGACTATTAATTATTAACAATTACTAAAGAGCAAAGACAAATTTGGTACTAGCCGTAGCATAGTAATAGATTTCACTCAAATACCACACGAAGCAAGCAGCAGCCGCCTACTTGCAGCAGCCAAGAGTAGCTTGAAAAAGGCTAAAATAACCAGATAAAAAGAGAGTTTAAGAAAAAAGCACAAATTTTTGCATAAATTTGAAATGTTTAGCTTTTGAAGTGCTTTTTCGAATGGTTTGGTTTTCAGGTGAGTATCAAAGACTTGTTGCTGTCCACAGTTGAGTGTTTATTGATTTTGTATTTTGTTGTTTGTTGTTTTGCGTGTGCGTGTGTTAAATGTTGTTGTTGTTGTTGTTGTTGATGTTTGTCTGTCACATCAAATGTAACTGAACTTTTCAGTTGATCAATTTTGACAGCTGTTTCGCATTTAATAATTCATTTCAATATAGCCCATGCCTATACTTGTTATCAGTTGCCCGTAAACCACAAGTGTTTTATTATCGGTCACACACTTATTTTTGTTGCTAATGATTAACACACACACACACCCCGCAACGCACACCCCCAAAAACAGACACAGATTGAGAGGTTGTTAAATGAGCTTCTTGACCAGATGCTAATTGACTGATGTGCCTGTTAATTAAATTGTGGCACAATAAGCAAATCCAGCTTGTTCAATTAATTTTTTTGGCGTTTAACAAACACTCTAAATGAGCAACAAAAACCATTTGAATAAATCGAGCGATGCAATTTAATTTCCAGTTCTTCGACATTTTACTGCAATGAACGGAGCCCGGAGCAATTTAATCTAAGCGCCTGGTTGCGCCCCCAAATTAAAAAACCCAAATAAAACTTATTCCACAGACAACACAGTGTCAAAAATGATACAGAAAAGTTGGCGGCACAAGCGTAAATAATAATTAAACGCACCAGACTGATAAATAAAGAAGAAATAACACAAAAAAGATTTTGGCAAGTCGAGAAAAGTGTTTATAAACAATAGACAATGCTTGGGCGCACACAGAAGCTGCTGCTGGGCCTGGCCATATTGTTGCTAGTCAACCTGCTTTGGGTCTCCTCCAGCGAACTGACCAAGGTAAGTCTAAAATCAACTGATATGAAGTCAGTATTTTAATTACGCTCCTTTCTCTCCAATCGGCAACAGTTTCTCTATGAGGATGATCGATATGACAAGCCATTCTTTTATACATACTTCAACACGTCCATGTTTAGCATCTATTTGCTTATTATTGGCATTATAGCGCCATGGAAGGAGTCCTGCGATCGTCAAAATGGCAACTATGCGGTTTGTATAATCTCAAATAAAAATGTTCACTAACATGACAAATATACATATATTTTGTCTGACTTTTAGATGATGGAACAGCATGCTGATGAGGAGAATTATTACACGAATCAGGCTGCCCTGGTGAGTCTCTGCCTGCACAACAATTGAAATGATGATTGATGAACCTTTTTGGTTTGCAGAGTGATTCCACCTTTGTGCCCATACGCGTGGCCAATACGGGCAGCATTCCCGGCGTACTGTCCGGCGCGGAAAGCGATGATTCGAGTGTGCGCAGCGTGCGCTTCTGCAAGATGGCCGAGGTGCGCGAGATGTCGGCGCATGAGGCGACAGATGCGCTGATGGCACGCCTCTCCTATGCAGCCAGCATGCGGATTAGGCGCCAGAAGACGCATCACAAAACAGCCAAAACGGCACTGCTCTTTTGTTTGCTTTGGTTAGCGGCCAATTACTTTTCGCACTTGGCACTGGACATGGACGAGGAGCCAATGATAACGCTCATCAGGTAAGAATCCAAATAACCTTCATGAATATAAAATATAAAAATAACTCGATGCTTTCACAGATCAACTTTTGGCACAGTATTTACGCTCTTATTGGCTGCCATGTTTCCATCTGCCATGGGCGATAAGCTGACCATAACGAAAGTAATCGCTGTCACCATGAACATTGGCGGCGTTGTGGTTATCTCTACAAATGATTTGCATGATTCCAATATGACACGCGGAGTGCTTTTGGCCTTATTCAGCGCCTTCTTCTATGCCTCGTATTTGGTGTTTGTTAAGCGAAAAAGCGACACCGAGGAGAAAGTCGACATTCCACTCTTCTTAGGTAAATATATCTAATCTATTGTCAACTTATCTCTATTAAAACGAGTTTATTTGTAAATGTTGAAGGCTTCGTTGGTCTCTGGAATCTGCTGCTGATGTGGCCCATATTCTTTATACTGCATTTCACCAGGATCGAAACGTTTGAGTTGCCCAGCCATGGTCAGTTTGGTCTGCTCTTTCTAAATGGCTTCATTTGCACAGTGCTCGCCGTGGCTCTGTGGCTGTGGGGCTGTTTCCTCACCTCCTCGCTGATGGGCACTCTGAGCCTGTCACTGCAGATACCGCTAACGATTGCCTTCGATCTGCTGCTCAAGCACAAACCATATACACCCATGTATGGAATGGGTTTCATAGCATTAATCTTGTCATTGCTGCTGGTGGTGCTGCTGATGCGAAACGATGATTCAGATCCGCTTATGAAGCTCTTCAAAGTGGTTTACAGAAAAGTCTGTAGCTGCCATAAGCCAAGCATTGTGAGGTAAGTCATATCACATACCATAATCATTAAGTAAACACTAATAATCGTATAATTTCTATAGAGTCACCGATGATGAGCAGCAGGAATCTCTTATCAACAGCAGCGATTGAAATCGCACATCGGTTGCGAGAACGCTTTTCAAAAACGCGCTTCCGCAAATTGAATTATTGCTCACTGCAATGCAAATCCAAATTTGGCTGTTCACGAGTTCGTTTCGAATCGTTCTTTAATCTATAGTAACATATAATACATATATAGATATATATAAATATATATATATTTATATATTGGTTGTATGTGTAGCTGATACGAGTAATTCGCACATATACATATGCATATATATATTTTTCCAAATTTGTTTTACTTTAAGAGCTGATCCTCATTTGCGATTTTACGTACAATTAAGCTAATATATATAAATATGTATTTGTGTAGCTTATATTTACAACAATAGGATATTTTGTTCTGTAAATAGCTTTAGTCGTAGTGTTTATCTCTATGTGATAGGTCTTACAATTTGCTGAAGCTCATTTCTAATTTATTGTGCTAATTATGTATTCCCAGCTATTTAGTGCTTTAAAATACATACTTATAGATATACCACCTCCATACTCCACAATTCATACTCAATTCCAGCATTTTGAAGATTATAGGTCGGATATGTAGTTCTCTATACGTTAACCTCTATTAAATATATAAACTGAAGAATCTGTTTACAAATAATCGTATAGAAATACACATGCATATATGTTACAAAGTTAATGTACAACGGTTTACAAAAAAAAAATATATATATATTAATACTCGGTGTCAGGGGCTTTAATTTAAGAGTCCTGCATAAAAAACACGCACAACCTCGGTGTGCTTTTCGAATATAAATATGAATATCTATTCACAATCCCAAAATTTGAATTGATTATTGTTTACAATAAGCAGAATCAAATTTAAAATAATTGTTATCTCCCGATAAGATTATTTCGTGGGTGTTAAATAAAAGTGAACTAGTACGTAAATTAGATTTTGTTTACGATTTTACTATCAGACAAAAACAAATTATATAAGATAATAGTCTCTAATCTAATCATTTTATAAAAGTTTGAAATAACGATTTTCGCGCGCTCGTCGTTATTTGATGTAAAGAAATCGAATAATCGAATACCTGTACAGCATGGTCAATTTTATTTACAATGTTGCAAAACAATAGTTTCGATATATCAACATCGATAGTTTGAACCATCAGCAAAAAGAAGAAGCAGACTTTCATGTCGGCGTCTCCCATTCTATTTCTCGCTGTCGAGCAGTGCAGTTGTAGTAGCGGGTGCAAGTATTGTCAAAAGAGTCGTACAAAATGAAGTTCCAACTGGCCTTGTGCCTGGTCGCCATTGCGGCCGGCATTGTGGTTGCTGATGAAAGCAAAGGACCCAAAGTGACCGACAAGGTAAGCAACATCCCTACAAACACATATACAAAAATACATGCCTGCATGAATGTGGTTGTGTATGTGCCTGCGTCATTTTAGTGTATATACACAAATACCAACATCGATAAATCATTTGCGCTGTTTTTGACAAAATATATATTATTATACGTGTATTTTGTTATGCTTTTGCGTAGGTTTTCTTTGACATCACCATTGGCGGTGAGCCTGCTGGTCGCGTTGAGATCGGTTTGTTTGGCAAAACCGTTGAGAAGACTGTGAGGAACTTCAAGGAATTAGCTGAAAAGCCACAGGGCGAGGGGTAAGTGTTAAGAACCCTAATGCACCGTTAATTGGCCTACACACACATATACATATATACACACACACACACACAACCTGCATACACGTAGCCATTTATAGGTTAGAGCCGTAGTAGTTGATATCAATTACGTGGCGTTTAAGTGAGAATTAGTTGACAAAGCGACGAGCAACTAACAGAGTTATTGTGTGACAAATTGATTTGTTTACGTTTGATTTGACTCTAATTTGACACAATTGTTGATTCTACTCTATCTAATTGCACATATAAAAATAGCTACAAGGGCAGCAAGTTCCATCGCATTATCAAGGACTTTATGATCCAGGGTGGTGATTTCACCAAGGGCGACGGCACCGGCGGACGTTCCATTTACGGCGAACGCTTCGAGGATGAGAACTTCAAGCTGAAGCACTATGGCGCCGGCTGGCTGAGCATGGCCAATGCTGGCAAGGACACCAATGGCTCACAGTTCTTCATTACCACCAAGCAGACCAGCTGGCTGGACGGTCGTCATGTTGTCTTCGGCAAAATCCTCTCCGGCATGGATGTGGTGCGCAAAATCGAGTCGGGCGCCACCGATGCCCGGGATCGTCCCGTCAAGGATGTGGTGATTGCAAACTGCGGCACCATCGACGTTGCCGAGCCCTTTGCCGTTTCCAAGACAGATGCCTCCGAATAAGATGGAAATTCAAGCAGACGTCCAGCAGGGAGGCATAAATAATAACTAATTAGCTTTTGCATTTTGCAAATTTTAATCGCGTCTTTTTAACATAATCAATGGAATTAAATACTATCATAAAAGACTAGAAAATAGAGTACATCGAACCATTTTGGGTGGCCACCAATCAATTTTTCTCAACTCAAATGTTGAGTTTGCATTTAAATCTAATTGAAACATAAGTCTAAATCTATAATCCATTTTATCGTCTAAGCAAGCCAATATACTGCTCAATAATTCTCAAATTGTAACGTCTAGAAATTCAATATAATAAACTATGTGATAAAAAAAAAAAATGAGAAAAAAATCAATTCTTTTGTATGTTTTAGTTTTTGGTTTTCAGTTGCACTGTTTGCGGTTCATTGAACTGGTTTTGGGATATGTGTGTGTGTGTGTCTATATTTTTGTGGGTGTATGTGTGCTGTGTCTCTTTGTACTGACTTTCTTGGCATTTCTGCTGTCTCCCTTAAAACCGAACCGGTTTTCACAAACGTCAACAGCTTCCATGTCTAATTTTATATGCCTTTTTTTCCTTCTTCTTTCTTTTTGGTGCACTGATTCTAGCTGAGCTTTGTGATAAAAAAAAAGCTGACACAGTTGTTTCTGCTTGTCTGTCGCTTTCATAAATTCGTGTCACGTTCTTTATTTTAGCAGCGGTTCGACAATTGCTTGTGCACATATTTATTTACTTTTTTTTCAATGCCAATTTTAGCAGCTCAATTTGTACAACAGCCTTGTTTTTATAAAGATAACATTAAGAACTTTTAACAATTCACTATTCTTATACGACGTTTGCCATTGCATTGGAGTCCAATAAGAACATCCAATTGTATGTATTATTAACCCTTAAGCGGTTTAAAGGCATTGCTAGCATTACGCTTTTAAATTGTAATGATTTAAGAGTTTCAGTAGCAGAAGCAATAAAATAAGAAAACAAATTTAAAACACGCAAAGTAATTATTTGGCATAATGCTAATACTTCCAGTCATTTTCCAGCAGTGCAATATGCATGTATGTATTTCTTTAACCCCCGCCACACACACAACTTGCAACTGAGCAAGCTGAGAGCCAATTAAAAACGAGAGAGGATCTGCGATGGAAGCATTACAAATTTGCCTGTGTCAGTGCAATTGTACCCCACACATATACAGATGTACATTTGTGTGTGAGTAGATTGTATATTGTTTATGTCGGCAGCAATCTCATGTGCCACACATGTTTTCCACACAGCAGACAATCAGCTTCTCATATGTACACACATACACACAAAGAATAACCACAGAACACAGAATTTCTGGACGCTGTCGCATTTGAAAGATTATGTTTTTTGGTTTTACTGCTCATTGGCAATCAGTGCTGATACACAAGGCGCTTGGCGAGCAGCAACCAAAAGCGGAAAAGCTCTTCTATTTTTCTGCTGCATTTTGAAATTAAAATATTTGCTGGTTTAACTTTATCTGCGCTAAAAATGGTAAGTAGTAATTTTCAAATGGGGATCATGGAGATCATGCGGCTTATAAATACTTTATTGATAAGAGGAAGTCGCTGATGATGTGTACCAATGAATACGCTCTTTTCAATACTATATATAGATAATATGTCTTATTTAGAAACACCTTCCGCTATATTTGCTCATCCTGCTGATGGGCAGTGGCGCTGGCCGCTCTGCCAAAATCCTTGTCATCTTTCCACATGCCAGCGAGAGTCATTTCAATGTGATGCGCACTGTGGTCACCGAGCTGGCGGGCAGGGAGCATAATGTGAGTATTTATAGCACTCGCTGAAATGCACAATAATTGCACCATGTCGATTGCATGCTAGGTAACCGTATATGGGAGTCATGGACTTGGAGAGCGTTTCGAGCGCATTACGGAGACGATTGTGGCCCCGGAATATGACTTTTGGAGCAACTGTAAGTGAAAGAGATGATAGAAATCATTATGAACAACTACAACTACAACTTTCTACAGTGCAGAAACATGGTGCAGCTGGTGGCAGCCTGGAGGATCTAAGCCGCTTGACGGAGAGCAGGCTGCGCACCTCACTGGCCACTGTTGGTGCTCAGGCATTGGATCACTTTTTGACACAGCCATCGTTGAAGGCGCTGCTACAATTGCCCAGCGCTGACTTCGATTTCGATGCCATAATTGTGGATTATTTCTATACGGAGGCGCTGCTTGCGCTGGGCTACAAGCACAATAAGCCCACCATTGGCATTGTTAGCACGGACTTTGGCAATTATATGGATGCTGTGCAGGAGTCGCTGGTGCCTGTCGCCTGCTCGCCCATCAACTTTGAGGATTACACGCCGGAGCTGGGTTTTATAGCGCGCTTGAGTAGCATACGCGAGTGTATGACCCGACGCAAACAATTCGGCAAGGAACACTTTGAGGCACAGGATCAATTGATTCGCAATCATTTTAAAAGTGAGTTTATACCTTTTTACCTTTGGCGGCATTTCTCTGTGAATGACAAAGGTGTTTTCACAAAAGGTGGTAACACTGCAACTAATAATATCGATTTAATCATCTGCTTATCGATTTTACTTAATTTAAATAACTGAAATTAACAAATTTTAATTTTATTTTTATTTGCAGTTGGAATCACTGTGCAGGAATTGCAGGCCAATCATTTGGCGCTGCTCTTGCTCAATAATCACGTACCACTGTGGCGTCCGCGTCCACTGGTGCAGCAGATTGTGCCCGCCGGCGGTCTGCACATCCGTGCTCCCCGCGATTTGCCATGGCATATCAAGAGATATGTGGAGGAATCTCGCACTGGCGTAATTTACATGCAACTCGGCAATGAACAGCTCTGCGGCCAGCTGCCCAAGCAAAAGCTGCAGACGCTATTTGAGTTTCTGGCCGCGCGCAAGGAGCGTGTAATTTGGACGTGCCACGATGTGACGAAACTGGAGGGTCAGCCCAATAATGTGATGATACAGCATGCAGTGCCACAGATCGATATCCTGGCACATCCGGGCATTCGTGCCTTTATTATGAATGGGGATCTGCTAAGTGTACAGGAGGGCATTATGCGAAATGTGCCTATGCTGGGAGTGCCCATCTTCCAAAATGAACGCAAGAACATGCAGCTGGCTGTGAACCTTGGCATTGGCCTTCAGCTGGATCAGAGCAATTTCAGTAAAGCATCGCTCAACTGGGCACTGGAAGAGCTTATCACACAGGAGGCGTATCAGTTGACCATACGGGAGGTCTCCAGCGAGTTCCGAGATAGACCGTTGGGCGCATTGGCAAACGCCATGTTCTGGGTGAACTATGTAGTGCGTCACAAGGGCGGTGCGGCAATTAGAACACGTGGCATTGATATTGCCTCGAATCATTTGCATCTCTTTGATTTGTTTGTATTTTATTTTGGTTTGGCGGCTGTCTTTTGTGCCCTTCTGGTTGCCACTTACTTTGGTGTCGTATATGCGTTGCAAAGAAAACGCAATGACACCAAATATGCTAAGATAAAGTAGAGATTAGTGTAAAATTTATTAAAGCCAAAGTGAACTAATAAAGAGTCAATGCCAGCAATTTAATTTCCTCTCTTATGCCACTATTTTAAATTTTAAGTGCGCGCTACTGACAGGGCTGCATTAGCAGCGATAATAATTTAGGCAATACAACTCTGGGCAAAAAGTGCTGCCAAGTTTTAAGCAATCGACGGTGGCCATCTTCCTTTCTAAAGAATCGCGTTCGCACAGCAGACGTGTTTAAAACCTTTTCGAGTGTTTTAAAAGGTAATAATTGTATAATTATAAACCAAAATGCGTTTCAAGTGTGCAGCTAATGAGTGAAGCCAGATAACTATGAATGCAAGCCGTCTGAAACGTGTAAAACCAAGTGGCAAGCGCATCATGTCACACGTGGAGTCTCAAATTGCTCTGTGGAGCTGCCCCTCGCATTGAGGTTATGTTGAAAACAAAAACAACAAAATCATCCAGCCTGTAAACTGTGACAACATGCGAATTTGTGTGTGAATTTATCAGTCAACTGTTTGTCTAATTTGCTCGATGTGACGTTCTTTCAGCTCCGTCAAGATGTCCACTGGTACAACTGCCACCATCCGCACCCGCAAGTTTATGACTAACCGTCTGCTTGCCAGAAAACAAATGGTCTGCGATGTCCTCCATCCCGGACTCTCGTCGGTCAACAAGACCGAGATTCGTGAGAAGCTCGCCGCTATGTACAAGGTGACTCCCGATGTTGTGTTTGCCTTCGGTTTCCGCACAAACTTCGGCGGTGGCCGCTCCACTGGCTTCGCGCTCATTTACGACACACTGGACTTTGCCAAGAAGTTCGAGCCCAAATACCGTTTGGCTCGTCACGGTCTCTTCGAGCAGAAGAAGCAGACGCGCAAGCAGCGCAAGGAGCGTCGCAACAGGATGAAGAAGGTCCGTGGTACCGCCAAGGCCAAGATCGGCACCGGCAAGAAGTAAAGCTCGCGCTGGAATCATGATTGGTGTGTGTGTGTTGCTGGTGGCGCGCACCGAATATTCCCAAAAGCTGCTGGTTATGCGTTAGTTTCACTTTTAATCATTAAACGACAACAACACAAAATCCAAATCGGTTTTTTCTTTTCGAGCGACATTTGTTTTATATGCTTAAGTAAATAAAACACTAAAAGTAAATACGACTTGGTGTTTGCTTGGTGGGGGCTGTGGTAAATAAATATTTAATAGAACTTGCATAAAAATCTGAAGGGGATAAATTTGCAATAAACAATGCATTTTTTTTTAGTTTTGCCGGTAGCCTTGCCAGACTGTTCAGACGACACACTTTAAATGGCAGCACCAATTTGCGTCTGTCTGGCCACATTTGGCCTAGCATTTCAACCCTACTAGCAACGCCACAAAAATTTATTGCAAAAAAAAGAACGAAACCGGAAAAAGATTCATATACAGAAATTGTATAAAAATGTTTTAAATGTCAGTTGAGCAACTGCTGAGCGTTTGCCAAGACAATTCACAGAAGCGATCCGGAAAAAATCAGAGGCAACAGAACGAGCTTAAAAATGTCTAATTGCGGGGGTGGTGGTGGCGGCAGCGTCGTCGGCGGCGGCATCAGCGTCTCGGCTGGCGATTGGATTTGTCCAGATATTGAGTGAGTGCGCGTAGAGCTTCAGCGTAACGATCCAGGATCGTAGGATTTGAGAGTACTACACCCTTCTTCAGCACAAAAATCTCTTACCCCCCTCCCCATCCACAAAAATTCCCTTAACAGACAAATGCAATAAATTGTTGTTTTGTTACTCTTATTCTTCCTCCATCCGCTCGCCTTTTGGCGCTCGGCTGTTGTGCGTGTGTTGGTTATGCATTGTATGTGTGTGTTGCAGCTGTCGCCATTCGAACTTTGCACGTCGTCTGCAATGCAATAAATGCAATCGGGAGCGCGAGAGCAGCGCCACTGAAAAACTGGACAGGGACAGAGATCGTGAACGGGAGCGCGGCAATGGCAGCAGCAGCAGTTCCAGCAAAAAGAAACTGGGCACAGAGATTGGCAAAGTGGCCGCAGACAAGTCACGTGGCCTATTCAGTGCCGAGGACTGGCAATGCAGCAAATGCGCGAACGTTAACTGGGCTCGCCGCCAGACTTGCAACATGTGTAATGCTCCCAAGTTTACCGATGTGGAGGAGCGTACAGGTAAGTAGAAGGCACGCCCAATATGCAATCATTCAATATTGACTCTTGAAATGCATTTGCAGGCTTTGGCGGCGGCTATAATGATCGGGGCGTCGTAGAGTACAAGGAACGCCAGGACTCGGACAGCGAATACGATGAGTTTGGACGCCGCAAGAAGCGTAAAAATAACGACAGAGGTGGCGGCGGCAGCAGCGATCGCAGTGATGAGGATGGACGGGGCAAGGATGATGTAAAACGCGCCAGACGCAGTGTCAATGAAGGCGACGAGGAGGAAGACGATGACGAAGATGACGATGGGGATTTGTCCAAATACGATTTGTGGGGCGACAATGAGGTGACCTCGAGCAATGTTAAAAGCAAGGAACAGGACAATGGCATTAGCAACAACAGCAGCTCCAGTAGCAGGGAGAAGCCGCCATCAGGTGCGCCAGCTAACAGTAAAAGACGCGACTCCACATCATCCAACTCGTCGTCGTCCTCATCGAGCTCGAGCAGCTCTAGCGACTCATCCACAACCTCAGTAACAAGCAGCTCCAGCAGCAGCAACGGTTCCAGCAGCAGCAACAGTAAGCGCGGCAAGAAGCGATCCGAAACTCGTCGCTAGACTTTTTCTAAGCCCAATCTCCGTTGCAGAATGTATGCTACTGTCTTGTTTTTTTTTTCTCATTTTTTCCTTGTTGGAAAAAAATAACTGATGTTTATTTATTTTTCTAAGTCTGCGCCATTTTCCATGACATGTATTGAAACACCACACCCCATAATAATCAATAAATTCATATTATTTAAGAAAGTCACCCAACGATTTTATTGCAATGCAGCCTTTAAGGGATCAATGGAAAGTTTCATCCGATTGTTTGCGTGTTGCGGCTGCCTCCGCTTCCCGCAGCTGCTTCAGTTGTGCCAGCTCCTGTCGCGCATCCTCGATTTGCTGCTCCGTCACAGTCACGGGCACATCGCAATCGATCTGCTCCTGTCGCACGAATAACATCTTCTTGATGGCATCCTCCAGATAGGGTATTTGCTGTGCCTGCAACTCTTTATGATACGCTTCAAGGCGCTCCTCCTTGATCGTCTCGCAGTAGATGTCGGTTAGCTTCTGCAGCGACTCCTTGCGCGTTATCCAATGGAAATGTGCTGGCGGTGGCTTATAGACCAAGTCCAGTTTCTCCAGTATCCACTCGAAACGCGGATAATCCCAGCGTCTCAAGTATTTCAGAAACTTTTTACGCTTATCGATAAGCTCCTTAAGTCGCACTTTGATCATTTTGTCGCGTGGATGCGCCTTCATATGCTCCTGATAGCGACGTATGAATGCCGTCATCTTGGCCACTGTTATGGGAGAAAGTATATTTATGTAGTTATTGTAGTATGTGGGTAACCAGCTCTGATGGATTCCCCGTAGATATTTTAGAATCCCGCAAAAATGCAATTGGGGAGCAGACAATCATTAATATTTATATATGATTTAGGGATTGGAGCTTCATCTGCCTGTTGCATATTTGGACATGTACATACATTTCGCCTCCATGGAGCCATAGTCCAGGGCATGACGCTGCACCTCCTTGATCATTTGATCGCGGTAATAGCGTGTGGTCAAATGATTCGGATTGTTGCTCAGCTTGAACAGCGATTGCACTGTTTCATCGGCACTAGAAAAATATGCAAATAAAATTAAGAACGACTCCGGAAGATAATATTAGCAAACTTACCTCGCCAGCTCTTTGGAATCTTTGTAATCTGGCAGAAACTCATTGGCACTCAAGGCTGGCAGCTTGGCGAGATCGCCGCTCATCTCCGGCCTGATGCATGAAATCTTTTCGGGTCTCACCCATTTGATTTTCAGATCTGACTTGAACGCATAGTCACGCACGAATTGGCGTGGCACAACGTTTGCTATATTTAACAGTTTATTCATAAATAACTTTAATGGACATCCAAATGCAACTTCCTTCGCTAGGTTATATCACTTGACCAGTATGCACACACCAAAGGAAATAAAAACACCAGCTGACAATGAACAGTGTGTACCTACTGTACCAAAGCACATCAATACGCTTGACAACTTGACAACTGCTATAATCAGTTGTTGCTGTATTTTGTGAGTGCTTTGTGACCAGATATTAAAACAATTGTGAAATAAGTGATATTTAATTCTTAAATTCGATTTTGAATATCTTAAAATGGCGCACATGTCCCATATGCTGCCTCAGACATCAACGCCATCAAGCGTTCCCTCGGGCACATCGTCGCGCACAATGTCCCTTATGGAGAAGCAGAAGTATATCGAGGATTACGACTTTCCCTACTGCGACGAGAGCAGTAAATATGAGAAGGTCGCCAAAATAGGCCAGGGCACCTTTGGGTGAGTGATACAAGACATGTTTGAAATATTTGTACGGCAGTTAAGCAATTCCCTTTTTATTCGTAGGGAGGTGTTCAAGGCACGCGAAAAGAAGAGCAACAAAAAGTTTGTTGCCATGAAGAAGGTGCTCATGGATAATGAAAAGGAGGGCGTAAGTAACTGATTCTTCCATCGCCATCGTTGCAATGTTGACCAATATTGTTTCACAGTTTCCCATTACGGCTCTGCGCGAGATTCGCATCTTACAGCTCCTGAAACACGAGAATGTCGTCAACCTGATTGAGATTTGCCGCACCAAGGCGACAGTACACAATGGCTACAGATCAACCTTCTATTTGGTGTTCGACTTTTGTGAGCATGATCTGGCCGGTTTGTTGTCCAATATGAATGTGAAATTCAGCTTGGGTGAGATCAAAAAGGTTATGCAGCAACTACTCAATGGCCTCTACTACATACACAGCAACAAGGTGGGCATTCGTACAACTAAATCGCGTGACACTTTGAGCTTATTTGTTGTCGGGTTACTCCTTGCAGATTCTGCATCGTGATATGAAGGCGGCTAATGTGCTTATCACTAAACATGGGATCTTAAAGTTGGCTGACTTTGGTTTGGCTCGTGCATTTAGCATTCCAAAGAATGATTGTAAAAATCGTTATACAAATCGTGTGGTTACGTTATGGTATCGTCCACCCGAACTGCTGCTGGGTGACCGCAACTACGGCCCACCGGTGGATATGTGGGGCGCTGGTTGCATCATGGCCGAAATGTGGACACGTTCGCCCATTATGCAGGGCAATACGGAACAACAGCAGTTGACGTTCATCTCACAGCTGTGCGGCTCATTTACGCCAGATGTTTGGCCTGGCGTCGAGGAACTTGAACTGTACAAATCCATTGAGTTGCCAAAGAATCAGAAGCGTCGCGTCAAGGAGCGTCTACGTCCGTATGTGAAGGATCCAACTGGCTGTGATTTGCTTGACAAACTGTTGACACTGGATCCGAAGAAACGCATTGATGCGGACACAGCTCTGAATCACGATTTCTTTTGGACAGATCCCATGCCCAGCGACCTGAGTAAAATGTTGTCGCAGCATTTACAGAGCATGTTCGAATATTTGGCACAACCGCGTCGCAGCAATCAAATGCGCAACTATCATCAGCAGTTGACAACGATGAATCAGAAGCCGCAGGACAATAGTATGATTGACAGAGTCTGGTAGAATTTAAACCCTATAAATAAGTTTTTAGTTAGCTATAAAAAGACACAATTGTAATAAGGTGTATATGCATCGATTTAAAAAGCATTGGGATTTAAAACCAATATTTTTGAACATATTATCCTAGTTCTCTGTACATGCAGATCGCAATAAAAGTAATCATTTCCATATAAAACTTAAACAAAAAATAGTTTTCCTTGGTTAACGAGTAAGATGAGCTGCGTACTTAGCTACACATACAGTGTCTCAAAGCTCATTGGAAGCAGCGACAAGCAAAAAATGTAATTGCCTGCCATAAACTCATTATCCAATATTTTTCAAAAATTCCAAAGAGCCATGGCAGGTACATATATGAACCACCGAAATGAATATATGACCCTAATAAACGGGAATTTCCACACCCGTTAGGTCGGGTTATGTAAGACGTACCTAAGTTTGTGGGTCAAACCCTGTTGGAAACAGTGACATTATGGACAGTTAAGTGGCGGAAAACCCGGATTTTTTTGCATAAAGTTGAATTTTTTTGGTATAAATAGACCAATCCTATGTAGTCAGTTTAGTTTTTTCCTGCATTTCGGGTGCAATAAGCCAACAAGGATCATGGGCAAACGGACTACCATTGATCAACGGAAAATCATCCTGGAACACTTAAAAATCGGATATTCATATCGCCAAATAGTTAAAATGATCAATTTAAACACCTCAACTGTATTCTACATCATTTGGAGTTTCGTTGACGAAAATTGGACAGAGGACAAGGGCGGAATGGCACCAAACCCGTTTTTCCCCGAGCAGGACGAGCCGAGGATCATCCGGAAAACAAGGGGAAATCTTAAGCTATCGGCTCAAAAACTGACTCAATAGGTGCAGAATGAAATAAGGAAAAAGTTCAGTATGGGAACTGTGCTCCAACTTCTGCGCAACCATGACTTTTATGCCCGAGAACCACGGAATAATAAATTTGTAAAAGGCAAAAATATAGGGTCTGGGATGACGTTCGTCAAAATCCACTTGGGCAAGGATTTGAGTTCTGGAACATAGTCATATTTGAATATGAGTACAAATTCAATATTTTGTTGCCCGGACGGACGGAATTATGTGTGGCGACAACCCAATACTGAGCTGGATCCCAAACACATAAAGGCAACAGTCAAGCATGGCGGAGGAAGTGTCATGGTTTGGGCCTGTATCTAGGCAGCCGGCGACGGAAATTTTGTGTTCATTGAAACAACAATGGACAAATATGTGTACTTTGATATACTAAAGGAAAATTTACTCCAAAGTGCCGAGAAACTGGGAATCCCACGTACTTTCCGGTTCTACCACGACAACGACCCCACGCATAAGCCGGGAATAGTACAGTCCTCGCTCATCTGGAACTGCCCCAACGTGAAAATTCCACCGGCCCAGTCTCCAGATTTAAATGTTATTGAAAATTTGTGGGTTCTGCTGGAAAATAGCATCCGGGATCACAACTTATCCAGCAAACAAGATCTCAAAAATGCTCTGCTGGAGGAGTGGAGCAAGATCAGCCCAGAAACTACCCGGAAGCTGGTATCTTCCATGAAAAATAGGTTAAACGAAGTTGTTAAGGCTAAAGGATATCATACTAAGTATTAACATTCTTATTTAAGCTTTTATTCGCCAAATATTTAACTTTTCTTAAGACTGCTTACCTTTGACTTTGACCTGTATTTCAGATGTTTTCAGTTTTTGACTAATTTTAATTAATTAATTAATATTTAAAAAAAAACTAAAGTTTCTTTTTGAAATGTGATATAACATTAAACAAATTGGCATTTAAAAAATTTGAATTTGTTTCCTTGTTTAAACTTTATAGCACTTTAAATTTGTTGCTTGTCGCTGCTTCCAATGAGCTTTGAGACACTGTAAATGATGGTGTGTACACACTGTTGAGGAATTGACATTTTTTAGGCACTATTTGCGAAATGCACGTTGAGCAAAAGGTAAACAAAGCAAAGAAAGCGGAGAAAAAGCAAAGACGTTGCTTGGCGATCATAAAAGCCGACTGCAATGTTGCTCCCAGTGACGTGCCCACTCTCAACGTGGCCATACTCAACGTTGGCCTCAGCAATGGACTCACCGAAGAAGCGCTGCTCGCATCGGCTGCCGCAACAGGCGGTCAAGTGTCGCAGGTGCTGATGCTGCCGTCGAAATCCTATTGCTTTTTGAGCTGTGCCACCTTGACGGATGCACAGCGTGTGTTCGACGGCATGCACAATGTGGCGACCATTGGTCAGTTGGGCGCTGTCGCCTATCTCAGCTATGTTTTGCAATTGCCACGGGAGATTGAGGAGAACGGCTGGCAAAAGCCATTGCCAAGTGGACTCGTGTTGCTGTCTAACTTTATCAGTGAAGCAGAAGAGGCATTGCTGCTGCAGGCAATTGCTATTGATGACGCTGGCGCTGGTGGCACGGAGGACGCATTGAAGCACAGGCACGTTAAGCATTTTGGCTATGAATTTCTATACGGCAGAAATAATGTTGATGCCACACAACCATTGGAGCAGCCCATACCTGAGTCATGCGATTTCTTGTGGCAGCGCTTGAGCAGCAGCGAAATCCCAGTAAAATTTTCGCCGGATCAATTGACCGTTAATGAGTATGAGCCTGGCCAGGGCATACCACCACATGTGGATACGCATAGTGCATTTGTGGATCCCATTCTCTCCCTGTCTCTGCAAGCTGATGTCGTCATGGACTTTCGTCGCGGCAACGAGTTGGTGCACGTTGTGCTACCGCGGCTCTCCCTCCTGATCATGTCCGGCGAGTCGCGCTACGATTGGACACACGGCATCAAGCCCAAGCACATCGATGTGCTGCCCACGCCAGCTGGCAGCCTGACCACTCAGGCGCGCAACAAAAGAACATCGCTCACCTTTCGGCGATTGCGTCGTGGAGCCTGCGATTGTCGATATCCCACTCTGTGTGATACACGGCAGACGACAGCTCCACAGGCAGTGACGGATAAGCTGGCTTCTCATGCCAGCCACCTGGAACAACAAAATGTGCATGAAGTTTATGATAAGATCGCTGATCATTTTAGCGATACGCGTCATACGCCCTGGCCGCAAGTTGCCGATTTTCTGCATAGCTTTGAGGCGCATTCAGTGCTGCTGGATGTGGGCTGTGGCAATGGCAAGTATCTTGACTGTAATCCGCAATTGCTAAGCATCGGCTGCGATCGGTCATTGGGTTTGCTGGGCGTTAGCAAAGGGCGTGGCCAAAGTGTATTTCGTTGCGATTGCCTGCAGCTGCCGGTGCGCAGCGCCAGCATTGATGGCTGCATCAGCATTGCGGTCATTCATCATCTGGCCAGCAGCGAGCGGCGGCTGGCAGCGTTACTGGAAATGGCGCGAGTGCTGCGTCCTGGCGGTCGGGCGCTCATCTACGTTTGGGCCAGGGATCAGCGAAAGAATGACAAAAAGTCGTCATATTTGCGACAGAATAAAGCCGTCAACAAACAGCACACCACGGAGCAGGCACAGCGCCAAAAGTTGGCGCAACAATTGGAAAACATGGATTTGGATCAGCAACAACAGCTGCAGATGCAAGTGCCACTGCCTGTGCACACAAATCGCACCGAGTTCCAGCAACAGGATGTCTATGTGCCCTGGAAAACCAAAGATGAACAACGCACTACGTTTCTGCGTTACTATCACGTCTTTGAGGAACAGGAACTGGAGCGTTTGGTGTCACGAGTGGAGGGTGTGGTCCTCAGACGAAGTTACTACGATCAGGGCAACCATTGTGTCATCTTTGAAAAGTGCAGCATTTGATAAATGAGCTTTAAAAAAATCAATAGAAAGTTAAAATTTACGGATAAGTTTTTAATAAAAAAAAACCCGTTTTGCAAAACAATCAAAACTAGTATTTTAATTATGTATTTCGTTTATTGATTTCAAAAAATACACATCCACATATTTTTATTTAATAGCGAATTGAACTTTGACAAAGTATAACTAAGTTAAGCTTACTTTCGTCCTATTCAAATGATTTTTTTTTTATTGTAGCTTTGGACCATAAATTGACAATTTCTTAATAATAACATTTTGTGTTCCGTTCGATTACCCAGTGGAGATGTTAAATCACTAAGCAATCAATTCAGGCTTACATATTGATTTTTTAAATGTATATATATTTATTTAATATTTATAGTTTTTGGTATAGAATCTGTATTCAAAGTGGGATTTAGAGATTTTATAGGTACATGTGCGGGTGTATTTACTTAAAATTTAATTAAACCGAGTTTGTAGATCGTGAAAAGTACACGTATATAGTATTTGTATATAGTATGGGCGAAATATTTAAGTATTACTCTCGGAATTTGGGTAACATAACTAAAGTGTAAAGAGCTACCTAAAGAAGAAAGAGCAAATGGTTTCTGTGCTGCCATCAGTTTCATAATTGATAAAACTATCATATGTATATATAGTATATATATATGTATATAGTATATGTGTATGTGAAGGTACATCAAGTGAAACAGTTTGAAAATGCATGATTAAACATTACAAGGATACATCATGAATTGGTACATACATTGATATATATACGTATATTAATATCTATATAGAAGTACGTTTTAAAATTACATCTATATACATATGTATATATATATATATGTACTACATAAACGTACAAGTACAAGTAGTTTTAAAAACACTTAGAACTCATCCCGGGCACTTTCTTACTTGACAATAATTACAATCAATATCATTGTAGGACTTTAATCTATAGACTAGTTTACAGTTTTAAACGTTTCGTTTTTGGTCGTGTGTATTTGATATGTTAGCTAATAGTATGTATATGTATAGTTGGTACAAGTAACAAATTTGACTAGATGTTCAATGTTCGGTGCCTACAAGCAACTACAGTATTTGAACTACCTGCAACAATACAGTGTATAGACTACTAGTGAAAATATATAGTTATAGAGGTGTATACCATATAAAGATGTGAGTGTGTGTGTGTGTGTGTGTGTGTGTGTGTGAGTGTCCAAGGTTTGGCTATAAGTATAACTATTAATATGTTGTCTATATAGATATAGGTTGGTATAAGAGAACAATATAGAGTATAACTTCTTCAACAGGTTATTAGTCTGCCTATGACTAGGGTTAAACCAGAAATTCATCATAATATTAAAGCCTGATAGTTTACTTGTTTGTCGTTAAAGCTGATTTATCAGTTGTAAATATATATGTATATATACTTAGAACGCCTTATAAACATGATCTATATAGGTTTTGTGTTCTTATATGTGTATACTTCAGTCGTTGTTGAATATACAAAGCTTTCTTTGCATGCTGATGACCTTATTCATCCTTTTTTTTTTGGTTCAATAACTAATCCTAATCTTATTCCTATGCCTATTTTTACTTCTAGCTCTAGTTCTACTGCCTGGAGAGTCGAGTCCTCATCCTCTCCAGCTCTACCGAAACACTTATTTGAGCAGCTGGCATACTTCTAACCACCTTTCCGTATGAGTCAGGGATGGAGGCGTTGAGTGTGTGTGTATTTGTGATGATTATGGATGTTTGTGGGTGTGTGTGTGTCTGGTGCTGGATCTATGATTGGGTCTGGGTGTCCAGTTTGCCTTGAGTAATTGCGCTTAGATAAATGTTTCGGCTGCCATTTGTTACAAGCATTCAGCAAATGGTGGCTTTTCAATCGGCGGCGAAGGACCCGACACTGACACCATTGGCACGGCACTGATCTTCGGCTTGATGATCTTGAGACCGAGGCCCAGATTCTTGGGACTGCTGTGCGGCGACGATGAAGCCGTCGAGGAGCGCTGATGCACCAGGACGCGTGGCTTAGCCTCAATGGCCATGCTGGGCGTGGAGGTGAGCGAAACGGAGGCTGTGGCAGTCGCACTGCCCAATAGTGGCACATTCACCATTTCCTCAACCGTCTCCGCCGAGTCCTGTGAGTCGTGTACTATGGCCGAAACATCGCTGTGGATCAGCGCCGATGTGGAGTGCGCATCGTCATCCTGCATATATGGTGGTGGTGCCTCTAATGAAATGCTGCCCACAATGACATTGGCCGTGGTTATGGCAGAGGAGCGCGCCAGCAAACTGGTCACAGCTGTTGGCGAATGCTTGGCGTCATGGAGCACGGGCAGCGTGAGCAGCTCACCAGCGTTCATGCCACGCTCCTTTAGCTCAATGTCCTGGGAGGAGTTTTGCTGCTGATGCTGTTCTTGGACGGAGTCATCATCGGTGCGCCAAGGTCGCAGGCTTTTCTGTATAACGAATACGTTAATAAAATTGGAGGATGAAATACACACTGAAAAGTTATCTTTAAGACTATTAGGATCGTTATAGTTGTAATATCAGAAAATGAGGAGTATCTCTTTGTGCTTATGGCAGTTTTGTTCCAATATAATTAACTACCTTTAGCAAAGGTATAAAAAGACTCAGGCGGACTTACCCTGCGTCCATTCTCGGTAATATTCTCGGCACTCTTGGCCTTGCGGCAAAGGACACTCTGTGAGCCGTGACGGCGCAGGAACTCAATGGAATCGAATCCGCGACCCTCGGATGATACGAATATGGCCGAGTTGATGCGACTGCGCGTGCAACGCTCCGATATCGATGTGGAATGCTCCTCGGCGAGCATGTGGATGTGCTGCAATACAAGGATAATTAGCAAAGCATTCACTTATTAGGCCAACTCTTGGGACATGTGGTTGTTTCTCTTACGCGGCTATTGCAGTGCAACGGTGGGTGAGCAAAGGTGCCGCCACAATCACTGCTGTCGAACTGTATTCTCAATGCAATTTGCAATATTTAAATAGAGAAAGAGAGCGAGGGAGAGAGAAGGAAGAGAAAGAACAGATAAAGAGAGGGCCAAGAAAAAGTTGGAAGAAATTTAAGACGTTACACATACGTTACAGACTCACACACACACACACACACATCTGTACAGGACTTGGAACTCTAATAATCCCTCAACGATGGACTACGGCACTATTTGAAGTAAAGCTCCTCTTGAGGCGATTAACAACAATAACAAGAACAATAACAACAAGCGAAAAGCATAAAGCAACCTGTCCAAAACACTACAAAAGCGATGCGAAAATTGTTTGTGATAATTTTGGTGTTGTGGTTTTATTTGCGGCTGTGTTTTTGCTGTGCTTTTGTGAAGCGCAAGTCAAGAATTGACTCTCAAACTTGAACAGAGGTGTTTTATTTGTGTGGAAGGTGCGTAAATATTTAAAAGGGTGCTCTAAAGTGTTGCTCAATGCTGCAAATGGCTGGCGATCAAAACGGTAAACGATTTAACGGTTTAACGATAAGCGATTAACGATTAACGTGCCCAACGTACAACACCAGGTGCATGGCGAGTGCACTTATCAAAATCGATAAGCGAGCGAATCGAACGAATCGGAACAAATGAACGAACGAACGAATGAACGATTTGTTATTTGTCGGTTCGGTTCGTTTAGCACTTACGCTGGCCGGTTCACTGTAGTTGCTGGGATTGAGCATGGACGATTCGGTTCGTATGGTATCGCTGGCGACCATGCTGTGGTACTTCTGCAGCTGGAGCGGTGAGGAGCCGCGACTGTCGCGCGATCCATCTCGACTGCGATCGGCGCACGAATACTGTCGCCGGTAATGTCGTCGGCGTCGCCCAACATTGCCAACAGCGTATTGGGATGTGGAGCCGACGACGTCAATGTTGATGCCGACACCGGCAGTGCCGGCGGCAGGTGCCCCATAATCAGCGTATGCCAGCGCTCTAGGCGGTATCGGAGGCTGGCGAAAGTAACTGGGATCATAGCTGAACTGTCGCCGTCGCCACTGATCGTATTGCCGATAATGGCTAAAGAGTCGCCGCCGGCGCAATATCAATTGCTTTTTGGCCTCGAGCACCTCGTTCTCCTCGACAAAGGTGCGCTCCTGCGAGTTCTTCAAAATGCTGCGCTGTTGAGCAAATCGACGCTGTTTCGCCTGACTGTTGACCGACAGGGGCAACATGCGCTGCGGTGGTGCTGGTAGTGCTGCTGGCACCATAGCTGGCTCCCTCTGCAGCAGCTGTTCGTCCTCGGATGGCTGGCAAGCGTTCTCCCTGGCTTCCACGTCATCTCTATCGAGAACGGCACTATCTATGCTATCCACATGCTCCAGCACATTGGCGTTCACAATGGACTGATTGTCGACGCTGGGTCCGCGCATATAGGTGTTGGTGGGCGTGTCATGGCTATGATTATGGCTATGACTATGGCTAACTGCCGCTGTGGGTGTTGTTGGCGTTTCACGATGCACTGGTTGCTAGCTCTCCACATCCGCTTTGTGCAGCAGAGCAAACTGACAGCCGCAGTCGCGCTCCAGCTCCCTGCGCGGATACTGAAAGCAACGATCGAAGATTCCGCAACCCTCGCAGCGCGGCAAGCACTGAGTGCAGCCAAAAACAAGAGAGAGAGAGAGAAAGAGAGAAAAAGAGAGAAAGAGAGAGAGAGAGACAGCAGCAGCAGTAGCAGCGGCAGCAGGCGAGCACAAGAGAGCAGGCGACAGCGGGCCGTAAGTGGATGGGTGTGGAATTAAGGAACTTTTGTCAGTGATGTCATTGAAAAGATCGAACCTCAACAAAGCTCAACAAAAAGCTGAAAACCAAAACCGCTAAACTAATTACGAAATATTGTATGTTTTAAACACTATGTATAGGAAATGCAAATGGGATTGACTTGACTTGGATACGGTTTGGTTATGCACAAACATTTTCCATGCTCGGAACCTTTACACATATACACAAGGGTCTGTGGAACAGGTTCAAGGGTCAACCGCCTGAGTGCAGTTCTAAATGTGACTATGTATATGTATGTATATTTTGATTAGAGGAAGTTGAAGCACGTATCTAAGAATGAAGAAGGCAAAAACCATCTTCGGTGTACACCGAAGCCACAGCACTCTTTAAAATTTATATTTTATTTTGAAAAGCACAAGCATATTCTACAAAACAAGATAGAACGTAACGGAACTAGAAAAAGCTTTATCTTTTAGCAAATAATAAGGTAAGAAGTAGAAAAAGCAGTGAAACCTAATTTACATATGGAAAACACTTTCTAAAAAAACAATTTACATAATTTAAGACATTTTTGAGAAAAATTGTTACTATTCCCAATTGAAATTTTTCATGCGCTCACAAAAGTGTGCTACAGATGTGAACAGGATGTCAAATTAGAATTCGATTAGTAGATGGCAAGCAGACAAACACAAAGGATTTCTTAATTTGCTACCGAAAGGAACAGACATAGATTATATCTGTATTCATATATATATATAAGACGATCTGTTAAACAGTCAATCATTCGAGAGTAGAAAATATAAGTTGGCAAATAAGCAGTCATAGTTTTTACTTCTCATAGAGCAAAATTTGTATATAGACAAAGGGGGCGTTCCGATTGAAAGGGCGGATCTGTGTGCACTAGTTAAAGAAAATTGTGCACTTTTGTAGATAATTTCATGAAAATTTAAATTGTTATTAATTGACTTGATGCAAAAGCTAATGTAATGCAAAAAATATGTTTCATATGCAGTAAGTAATTGAGAAATTAAATATTTTGAATACCTTGACAAAGAAATCGGGGTGTAGGTTCTATAAATAAAGCATAACAGAAATGAAACATAGTTAAAGTTCAGTTCGCGCTCATTAAAATAAATACTTAAACCCCCCGCACAATGTGTTTCCCCTGCTTAACCCACAAACCCACAATAAACGTCGCGTCATTTCTTTTACAATATATTCCCCCACGCACATATTTATATTTACATGTACATATATATATATAAATATATATATATTCCAGTATTATCCATACCTGATGCGAATGTTGGCCGTTGCAGCCGCTGGCGGTGCACACTCCTGTTCCCGGCACCTTGAGCTGCTCGTGCTTATAGTCCGGCTGATAGGGCAGCAGCATTCGAATCTTGCCCCAGCGATTGAAGAACAGCGCGATGGCTCCCGCCCACACCATCAGCACAATGAGCACAATGCCAATCTCCACGCCACGTATCTGTTGAACAAATGGAATTTTAATTGAAGACCAACTAGTAATTAAAAATGGATTGCATACTAAATTTGTATCGATTTTGACCAAGTTTTTACAGTGGATTGTTGTACATCTCAGAGTTATTTCAGAACACTTTTACTCCATTCCTTACAATACAATATCTAATCTCTTACGTCTCTCAACAAATTTATGATAAGCCTTATGGATTTTAAATTCTTGAACTCTGCTCTTACCGTTGGCAGCTCTCGGGTGGTGCTGTGCGTGAGTGTATTGGTGGCCGTGGAGGTGACATCGTCACCTGCCATCGAGCTGCCATTGCCAGCGGAGCCATTGCGACCATTGCCATAGATGCCCGGCGGAAAGTCCTGCTGTGATGTGTTCTTTGGCAGATCTACAAAATATGTTGCTGCTCAACTGGCGACTGGGAACTAAGTTTAGCTTGTGGCAAAGAACTTACCCATTGTACGAAACTTGATCTGGCCCTGACTGCGATATTTCTTACCCATCCAGATGGCGGTGACGGCTAGTGAATACTGTGTGCTGGGTAACAGACGGTCCAGGACAATGGCCTCGCTGCTACCGGCAACGTCCTGTACAACCCTGTAACTTAAATTAATTCAATTACCACTCTCGAACGGCAACTAAGTGTGGCAAGATGTGTGTGAGAGAGTGTTTGTGGCTGTGTCAGTGTGTGTAAGAATGTATATGTAGCTAATTGCACACACTACAATAAATAGTTAGTTGCGAACACACGATGAAATATGAGGTCGACTCCGTGGTTCGTAATTACAGCATGAGTCCAATATTTCACTTTGTCACTTAGGCAAACATGTCCTAGATTTTCCCGCAATTGAGCTCCTATTACGCCTGCTTATATATGTACATATCTATATATATAGTATAGTGATATATGAGTGTGTGTGTGTGTGTGTTCGTTAGCTAACAAGTGCGTTGCCAGGTCAGGGAGTTGCGTCGACCGCTGGCCTCTTTGTGCAACGTCTCCTGTTACCGTGTTGGGGCAACGCGGCCGCTTTACAACAGCCTGACAAATGATTCATTATTCATACAGAGCATACAGTTATACACTCACACACACACACACAGACACAGGTGTAAACGTACTCACAATGTCGCAATGGGCCCCAGTGGAATCGACCAACAGCCAATAGGGCCCAAAAACAAACGCTATTCGCCTTTTGTCTTGTCTGCAGCCATAACAAAAATACAAAAAAATAATAATAAAAAAAAAAAACTAACGCGAAGTTAGCACACATATTTAAAGACAAAACGACTGTAAGACACCCTGTGAAATATTCTGTTCTCAATTCAAGTCGCAACAGTTTAATTTAATCATTGACGCAAATACCTCAAATATATTCCTTAAGCAGAAAACCAAATTGAGAACTTTTCGATTTTATGGTCATATCAACTGCAATATTATTTGTTTAAATTCTTATAAAGAATGTTTAAGAATGTTGATCAAATGAAAGAAGGACGAGTCTACATATGATTTCCATACAAAGTCCTTAAAGATGCTGAAAAGGAAGTTACTCTTTAACTTGATTAGGTTTGCTTTTTAGATATTCACAAAATTTGAAGATGTCATCTTGGATTACCATAAATGCCTTTCACTTGCCAAGCTGTTTCTCAAAGTTGTATTCCCAGCATAATCATCACATTAAATAAAGATACATTTTGTATGTGCCCCACCATAGTACCTAAGAACCATTAAATATACTTTTTTTTTGCCACTTTATGCAAACTTTGCAACATATGTGACAACGTCTAAAGTTTGACTTCTAAAAGTTAACGACCAAATGTGGCATGAAAGGAGCCAAATCAAATGCCATGCAACTGAGTAAATTGAAACTAGGTATGGCCGGAGTAGGAGCTCCCGCTGAGCCCCATGGCGGAGCATTCGGCAACCGTTAACCGCAATTTGCACGCACGCAAGCCTTTCTGTGGCCAGCGGGTGGTTGGTGGATTGATTGGGTGGCTCATTGGAATTCCAAATGCACTGGGGAATTGGGGGTCTTTCTTATTTATGTACTGTGTGCGCTCAATGCAGACAGCTGCTCTTTTAAATAAAAATAAAATGTTTCAACGCTCAGACATTGTCTAAATTGAAGTTAAATTTTTGCATACTCTTTTCCCGCATCCTCATTTTCCTGCATCCTCATTTTCCACACCCTTTTTTCGGCACCCCTTTATGACAAAGTTGGAGGCCAATTTCCGCTGTTATTAAATAAGCAATTAGTTCACAAAGCGCGCGTCTTTTTAAAAACCGTTTCCATTCCTCAAAAATTCAAGCCATATATACAGACCATATATATATACATATATATATGTGTGTGTAACACACCAGTGAGTAGATGTGCGCAGGTAATGGAATACACTGTGGTTTGCATTTTTATTAATAATTGATGTTGTTTTTGGGTTTTGATTTGGTTTTTCCTCCTGGCCATAAGCTGTAAAATTTTCATATTTTTGAAATTGCGACGCACACATGAGTGGAATGCAAAGTTTTGGTTGTGTTTTGATGTCATGTGCACACACACTTAACTGTAAAATTCATGCATTTTATGTGCAGCTTTAGCCTGGCCAGAAACTTTGTTCTAAATCAGGTATCAGCTTTATTGGCCTGTGGCTCGTTCATGCAACTGATTTCTAATCTGAAATCGAACGTAAACGAATATTTTCGTTGGTAAACATGTCATTTTGCTGTAGATTAGATTAGAAATATACCAAAATATTTTTTTCTTTTCTTTTCATTCACTATAAATATCAAATAACATAATTTTACTCAAAAACATCATCATCTAAAAATTGTTTTTTGTTAAATTTTTTAGTAATTTATTTAAGTTAATAAAAATAGCTTTTAATTAAATCATCTGATGAAAGTTTCATATTTCCAAATAGCAGTCCTTGAAATGCTGTTTTAAATCTCTTATGAACAATAATCGACTAAAACTTAAATTCTCTGCAAACTTCAGCTGCTGTCGAATTATTTCCAACTTTTATGGAAACTTTTGTATTTAACGAACAGTTAAAATGAAAATTATGTATACGTCATGCTGTGCAGCAGTCAGTTAAATTTCCTTGAACAAAAAGAGGAAATTAAATGATTGCCATGAAACTACATGCATGATAATATCCAAGCCAATTGGACCATTTGAAAGGAATAAAGTGAAAAGGAAGTGGCGGACGTCATGGAAATATTGTGTAGCACACTTAACTGGGCCTTGACTGTTGCCCTTTCCCGTATTTTACATAATTTGGAGCTGTCAGTAGCAAATCCTCGAAATATGTGAATAAATGCTAAAAAGCCAAATCCTCGATATTGTGTGGATTTATTGTGGCTGCATTTTCAACACATTATAATCTGAAAATACTACAAATCCATTTACATATATTGATTGGGATATACCCGAGCACTTCACATATTGACCGGACAGCTGAATGGACAGTAATTGTTATTAATTATTATTGTTATTGATGGTGCTTGACAAATTGAAGTACGTATCCAGCGCTAGGCCCTCAGACATTTTGCAAATAAATGTACTTTCTAAACCCACTACAAATATATGCAGCTCCAGGTGGGTAATTTTCTGTTTGTCCGGACTCCGGCACAAGGGCGCACATTTATATAGATATATGTGCGTTCCGTTGTGTGACTGACTGTTGGCTAGTCCCATCGTTGGTAAGCTACGAGTACGTTATAAGCCCATTCAGTGGGTCGGGTCATCGTCGACTTGTCTATGTGCTAATCATACATTATTCATCAACACAATTTTACTCGGAAAACGGCTGGAAGATACTCGCACACACACACACACACACACACACACACACACACAACTAGCCACTACTCCGTAACGAGTGCGAGTACTAAAAATCGATAGAAAAGAAAAACACAAAAGTTAAAAAATCAACTGACTTATAAATAATGTCGGGCCTTGTGAAATGAAACCAACTGAAAGAAACACAACAAAACAAAAAATGTATCTATAAAAAACAACAACAAAATAAACGTAATAAAATTTTAATATTGGCGTGAACTTTATGAAACAATATGAAGAACAATAGAACACTAAAAGACAAGCACGACTCTGCAGTCAAACACACTCACACACACGCAACAGAAGCCATTAAATTGAAAACACCTTGAGCAACAAAAACAACAGAATAGACGGCAACAACAATCATAAAGGAGGCAGGACTCGGCAGCAGCCACGCTACTGCAGCAGTGGTCAAAAAGTCACAAAAGCCAAGCACTTAACTTATTACGGCACGGCATTCCAATGTCCTTCCAACATTGAGATCTCCTGCCACGTCTCGACGCAGCGAAAGTGGAAAACCCGAAAGCGGAAGTCCTTAGTTTGCAGTCGTTAGCAAAGTCCTTCCTGGTCGCAGTTCGACTCCTAGTTGAAATATGCAACGCCACTTTACCATTTTTTTTGTTCGCCCTTTAGCCCAGAGAAATCGCAGTTAAATAAAGAGATGGGTCGGGGAGCAAAAGAGGAGAGAGAGAGAGAGACAGAGAGACAGAGAGACAGAGAGAGAGAGAGAGAGGGAGAGGAAACTCTCAGTTGGCGGTTAAAGGAAAAATATTACGATTACAAGCATGTTTTGCTCTTCCTCCCTTTCCTTGGCTTTGCTTGGCTCCTACGTGTTCACTTCCTCCTGTTCAGACGTCTCTTTGTTTCGTTCGATGTTCTTGCAGTGCAATACACTGAGCGAAATCATATAACAGACTCTTGAAGATTAAATTAATATTACACATAAATAAAAATATAAAACGAGTCGAATGTGTATTTTTGTATACACAACAGATATTGTAAGCTAAAGTTATTGAATGTTAAAACTCTCTAGACGTTCTTTTTCTTCTTGCCATTAAACTTATACTCTGTTGTGACTTGGTGTGTTCTTTGAGTGTAAAATAACTTTGGCCAATTCAAGTACATGCGGCTATTGCTTTTGTTTCGGACTTTGCTTTAAGACGCGGTCATTTTGGCTTCAACATTGTATTTGCTGTTGCGGCTGCTCCCCGCTTCTCCCGCTTCAGCGTACGGCTGTTAACTTGCGTCGTTATTTAGCTCAGGGCCATTACAAGCACACACAGTACACACACACACACACAAGCAGCACACACAAGACACACACACAAAAATAAACAAGAAACTTTGAGCCTGTCAATTGCATAAAATATTGTTAAGCCAGCGACGCCTTTTTGCATAATTGCAGCAACTTTTTGAACTTGGACTAAGCTTAAGAATGTGGTTTCTGGCCTGGGGTTTGGCAGTGGTTTTTGATGTGTGTGTGTCTGTGTGTGTTTGTGTTTGGGTTGGTAAGAGGCACAGTTAATTTGTGAGAACGCCAGAGGTACCTACCTGTCATCTGTGGGCTTATAGGTAACAATATATTTGTCAATGGGATGCGCCTTCAGATCGATCTGCGTTTGCCACGAAACACGCACCGCGGTGGGCGTTAGAAATGTAACGGTAATGTTTTCCGGTGTAGCTGGTAAGGGTCCTATAATTGGATATAGATATATGTATATGTAAATATAAGTATATACATGTATATGTAAATATAAATAGGTAAGCTTGGCATGACAACAAATGCAAAATACACATGAAAAATGGTTTCTGGCGAGAGAAGCCCGATTTTTCACGTATGGATCGATTTTCAAATAAATTATATTTTGGTTCAATCAGAACACAAACTTGAAGATGATTATATTATTGTGATTATATTAAGGAAGTATTAAAATATATATTTTGACTTGACCTTAATATTAACGTTCCTTTTGTTTCTTGCAAATATTTGCTTGTTTTTAATATTATGATACCGAAGGTATAATAGTATATTGGGTTTGTGCAATGTCCGTCATGCTGTCTGTCCGACTGTCCGTCCGTCCGTCTGTCCGTTAAAAAATTGAAAATTATAGTCCGAAAATCGGCATATGCGCATATGGGCATAGGCCGAACCTTCAAAATGCCATAACTTCGTCAAAACTCAAAGGATTTTCAAAAGGAAGGTCGTTTTAATCATAGTTTGGCCTCTAGATCAATCGTACATTTACAGTTTAAAACGTGATTTTGGGTCGGAACATAAGTCAAAATTATAGTCCGAAAATCGGCATATCGACATATCGTCATATGGGCATAGGTCGAACCTTCAAAAGGTCATAACTTCGCCAAAACTCAACGCATTTTCAAAAGGAAGGGCGTTTTAATCATAGTTTGGCCTCTAGATCAATCGTACATTTACAGTTTAAAACGTGATTTTGGGTCGGAACATAAGTCAAAATTATAGTCCGAAAATCGGCATATCGACATATCGTCATATGGGCATAGGTCGAACCTTCAAAAGGTCATAACTTCGCCAAAACTCAACGCATTTTCAAAAGGAATGGCGTTTTAATCATAGTTTGGCCTCTAGATCAATCGTACATTTACAGTTTAAAACGTGATTTTGGGTCGGAACATAAGTCAAAATTATAGTCCGAAAATCGGCATATCGACATATCGTCATATGGGCATAGGTCGAACCTTCAAAAGGTCATAACTTCGCCAAAACTCAACGCATTTTCAAAAGGAATGGCGTTTTAATCATAGTTTGGCCTCTAGATCAATCGTACATTTACAGTTTAAAACGTGATTTTGGGTCGGAACATAAGTCAAAATTATAGTCCGAAAATCGGCATATCGACATATCGTCATATGGGCATAGGTCGAACCTTCAAAAGGTCATAACTTCGCCAAAACTCAACGCATTTTCAAAAGGAATGGCGTTTTAATCATAGTTTGGCCTCTAGATCAATCGTACATTTACAGTTTAAAACGTGATTTTGGGTCGGAACATAAGTCAAAATTATAGTCCGAAAATCGGCATATGGGCATATGGGCATAGGTCGAACCTTCAAAAGGTCATAACTTCGCCAAAACTCAAATGATTTTCAAAAGGAAGGTCGTTTTAATCATAGTTTGGTCTCTAGATCAATCGTACATTTACAGTTTAAAACGTGATTTTGGGTCGGAACATAAGTCAAAATTATAGTCCGAAAATCGGCATATGGGCATATGGGCATAGGTCGAACCTTCAAAAGGTCATAACTTCGCCAAAACTCAACGGATTTTCAAAAGGAAGGTCGTTTTAATCATAGTTTGGCCTCTAGATCAATCGTACATTTACAGTTTAAAACGTGATTTTGGGTCGGAACATAAGTCAAAATTATAGTCCGAAAATCGGCATATGGGCATATGGACATAGGTCGAACCTTCAAAAGGTCATAACTTCGCCAAAACTCAACGGATTTTCAAAAGGAAGGTCGTTTTAATCATAGTTTGGCCTCTAGATCAATCGTACATTTACAGTTTAAAACGTGATTTTGGGTCGGAACATAAGTCAAAATTATAGTCCGAAAGTCGGCATATGGGCATATGGGCATAGGTCGAACCTTCAAAATGCCATAACTTCGTCAAAACTCAACGCATTTTCAAAAGGAAGGGCGTTTTAATCATAGTTTGGCCTCTAGATCAATCGTACATTTACAGTTTAAAACGTGATTTTGGGTCGGAACATAAGTCAAAATTATAGTCCGAAAATCGGCATATGGGCATATGGGCATAGGTCGAACCTTCAAAAGGTCATAACTTCGCCAAAACTCAACGCATTTTCAAAAGGAATGGCGTTTTAATCATAGTTTGGCCTCTAGATCAATCGTATATCTAAAGTTAAGAACATGATTTTGGGTCGGAACATAAGTCAAAATTATACTCTTGACACTTTAATTTTGAGGATACTTTCAAGTATATGTGCCAATTTTCGAGTCTCTCTCTCTAAGGGTGTCAAAGAAACTTTCAGTTACAACAGTTACCAAACTTGGAAGAAAGATTATTAGGAACCATCATTTTCAACCACGCCCATCTCGAAAAACTCATATCTTCCGCAATTTAAGAGTTACAGTTGTCAAACTTCGAAGAAGGGTTACAATCTTATATCTACCTCAATCTGAAAGTCAAACCTGGACAGTATTTCTTTTGCTGCACACAAATAATGGTATCAGAGTATTTCGCTGTCGGTTACGTGCGACTGCGACGTTCTCTCTTGTTTTATATTTTATATATTTAAATATATTCGTTTCTAACTGAACGGATGCTGTGAATCTCTCCCTGACGATGAATCCCCAACGGAAATCAAAAGATTTTTGAGCAAAAAAAAAAAACACCTGTGCAAGCAAAAAAATACAATTTTAAATTTTTAAATTATTAACTTAAGTCACCAAACACAAAAGAACTTTTTCCTTTTTCCATTTTCCCTTTTCCGCGACTGCATTGAGGATACTCACCAGCTAGACAGGAGTTGACAAACAGGACGGCAATGAATAAAAACATTGCGCTTCAATTGTTTCAATTTCAGTTGCAGGTGCTTTTTCTATTGTTGTTGTTGTTGTTATTGTTGTTGTTATTGTTGTTGTTATTGTTGTTGTTATTGTTGTTGTTATTGTTGTTGTTGTTGTTGTTTTTGCTGCTGTTGCTGTTTCTGTTGTTGATGGCGTTGATAATAAGGTGAACTCAAATCGGATTTCGTATGGTTTCCGTTTCGTTGGTCGCGTTCGTTGTGTGTTCAGATTTTCCAGCTTTTTGTTTTGCAGTTGGTTTTCATTTTGTTGTTCACTTTTTCGATTTTGTTTTTTTAAGTTTAACGCTAACTAAAAACATAAAAATCAGTCTTGCTTTTGCCGCTTCTGCTCTGTTTTGCGCTCTGCTCTGCTTTATCCTATTGTCCTGGCCAATTAAGCATTGTAACTGTTTTTTTCCCTCTTAGTTTCGTCTTTTGGTTAAGTTTCTGCAAACTTTCAACTTTACTTTGAACTTTAGCGTTTTTTTTTTCGTTTTCTGTTCTTGTTGTTGATATTTATGCGTTTTTATTTTTATAGCACATTTTTACGGGCTTGCTGTCTGTGTGTGTGAGTGTATGTGTGTGTGTGTGTGTGTATTGTGAATTGTGTGTGCGCATTTTCTTGAATCATCAGAGGGCATTGTTTAAGTGGGGCGAAATATGTGAGTTTTATTTGCTCTATCTTTATCTATACATAAATTGTTTATTCTTATTGTTTCGTGCTACAATTGAGTAAAATTATTCACATTGCGTTTGCCTTTTGTTTTTGTTTTTGTTGTTGTTTATTTCTTTTGCGTTCGTTCAATGCCATTTGCTGTTGCTGTTGTTGTTGCCCTTATATAAAATCAATAAGAAACAAAACACTACAAAACGACAAACGACAAACGCCAGTCGACAATCGCAAGTTGACAGTCGTTGATTTTGTGTGGGAAAGTTTTCTCAAGAGTGTTTTTCAGCTTTACAGTTCACCAATTTCAATTTTTGGGCTTTCGAGCAGCTAATTTACTTGTTGTTGTTTGCTCTCGACTGTTGCCTTGTGCCACCAGTTGAAATAAATTCAACGAGACGGCGACGGCGCTGCGGGAGCCGAATTTGCCACTTGTCGTCGCCGCCCTTCGCGTCCACAATTTGGTTGTTTGCTTTACTGCTTCTGTTGCTTTTGTTGTTGTTCTTCCGTTCTTTGTTTAATTTTATGCATTGCGCATTTTGTTACCAATTTTTAGCCTAATGGCCAAATCATTTAAGCAGCAGAATTGTTGACTTTTTTTGTTCCTCTCTTTCTATGTATTTTTTTTTTTGTTTTTTTTTCGCATTTGTTTTCTTTTTCAATTCTCTGTTTATTTCGCGTTCATTTCGCCTTTTTTGCTCGTTGTCCTTAATTATTTTTGCCGCTCTTAATGTGTTATTGTTGCCGCTGTTGTTGCTAATGTTGCTGATGTTGGTGTTGTTCCTGATGTTGGCCAAGCAGCTGCAATAAATCAAAGTTGTTGGATTATTAATGGGCATTCCCGGCAGCGTTATGCCAAACGAATTAGACAAATTGTTTTTCATTTGCATACATTACAATTACCATAGTTAAGGATAACAATAACTCAACTTAAAGCTGGCCTGCTACTTATACGTATACATATATATATATTTATATATATATATATATATATATATAAATACATACAATTATTTTTGTCTATATATACCATATCTAGCAAACTGTACATATTTCATGTTCATTACTCAAATTGAAAACAAACAGAACGTTGCATACTTTCAGGCTAACATTGCGCATACGCCACGCATAACACGTAGTTACACACACACACACACACACACACACACACACACGCACATACACACCTACGCACACTGACACATAATTCACACGCTATTCTTGTGTGCTTTATTTCGATTCTTATTGCATCTGACGTCGAGTTTCAAACGTTTGCGGTGGCACTCGATCATGCGTGAATGTTTTTGCGTGTCTATTTGTGTGTGAATGGTATTCATTTGTATTCACAGCCCATTGTGGTCTGTGCCTAACCACTGGAAAATTCCTGAATGGGTGTCTATCTGTGGTTTACATTGTTAAACACACACATTTCAGGCTTAAGAATGGTTTCAATAACAATTGCATATTTATTTATTACAGATACAATATCTTTCAGCAAAAGATACAACGAATGAATTTCTATTGCATATTTGTGCTTACACGAAATGAGAAACATCTGTGCAACTGTTCTCGGACACAAGAGGCAAACTAAAAAATAAACAAAAGCACACAACAGAATAGTTTTAAAGGTCAGATATGTGTTTTTATGTATATAGAGCACAACAGGTTATTCCAAATAGTTAATTTATAATTCTTTAAGGGCAAATTAAGTGAGCCGCTCAGCGAAGCTTAAATATAATTGGATGCTAACAACATGAATAAGAATTTACTTAACGTGTTTGATATGCAACTTGTCTTATTCAACTTAGAAAGTTTCTCACATTCATCATGTCTGTCCGCAATAAAAAAAAACATACAAATCCAATTCCCAGTGGAATAATTCATGAATGTGAAAGAGAAAGAAAAGGAAGAGAGGCCACATTAAATATTGATATATTTAAGTTGGTTAAGTTGCTTAAGTAGCTTAAGTGCGGTGTGCGATATCAGTCCCTCTCTCTCTCTATATATATGTCCCTCTGTCCCTCTGTCTCTCTGTTTGTCTCTCTCTCTCTCTCTTTATTGAATCCCGTGGCATGAGCTGCATATGTCGTCCAGGGAATTACGAGCGCACGTATGTAACGACTGCTACCTGACGGTACATTCGTGTGTCCGTCCGTCTATCTGGTTGCTAATGGGTTTGTGTAGTTGTGTATGCAGGTGTGTGTACAGGTGTGTTGGAATGTGTGTATCGCTGTACGTGGCATCATTAAACTGTCACATGGCATTTACAGCCAGCGGAACATAGCGCCCCAAAGGGCAAAGTTAATTGATGTAATTGTCAATGAGTTTACTTTGGTAAATTGCGAGCGCGCTTAACAAAATGATTTGACATTTTAAAACGGAGTTTAGGTACATATATTATGTAATTATTATAAATTAAACTGGCACTACTCTATGGTAAAAGGATTGGCAAACATGGATTCAACTCAATACTTGACATCACCCAACAAAGCCGAACGGCGCCAGGACTTATGTGTGAATGTGACTATTAAAATAGAAGCACGCGCGGAGTGAATTTTCAACAGAATGTGCATTAAAAGTAATCTCACAAGTTGTGCTCGCAATTTAAATGTTAATTTTCAAAGAATTTCATTTAACACCCCAAAAATAATAATAATGAAAATATATAGAAATGAAAAGCAGCTAAGCACGCTGCTGACGTGATAGATAAGTATTTCCAACTGTTTGGTGCTGGGTGACGCACTGCGAGAAAATTTGTGCTACTTTGCGGGTGTGCGTGTGTGTGTGTGTGTGTGAGCACATGCAGTCCACAGCCAATGGCTGAAAAACAAGTAGGTGAAAGCAGTTATCGTAAAATTAAAATGGCGGCTAGTACGCGCTGTTGCTGACGTCGTCTCCGTTCTCCGTTCACCGTTCGTTCTCCTGTTAATTATGGCGACAATACATGCATACAAGCATGCAGACAAGCGTACGCATCACACATACAGACACACGATAGCCCTTTCGCTTGCATGTCTATTGCTTCGACTCAATATGTTTATGTGCGTGTCTCTCTCTGTGTGCCCATGTATGTATATGTGTGTATATATGTGTGTGTTGTGTACTCGTACTTTGGTATTCTCGATTTTTGTTTTTATTGCATACGTTGCGTTGTGACTGCGGTTTACTGAGGACTTTTAGCATTTTGTATTTCTGTTGTTTTTTACGTTAGACAATTCGTGCTGCTGTTTGTTTGTGTTTGGGGCACGTTCTTGTTTGTGTTATTGTGTGTGTGCGCTGGTGAGCAGACAATAAATCAATCAGCTGTGTTAACATTAAATTTGGAGCCCAGACAATTGCCGCTGTCTGCGTGTGCCCCACTCACTATCTGTGTGCCACTGTTTGTGTATTTGGGCTAGCTGGCGTGCTCTCAGGAGGCAGGTCAGTTGACCCCGAAAGACTTGTCTCCCTAGCCTTGTACTTAATTCAGCTACAACTTTATCGCAACTTGGTCGCACTGTGGTTCACCGAGAAAAGCGAGAAGCTTTTGCGTCATTTAAAACTCAATTAATTATTTGGAATATATACATAAATAAGGCAGCAATCCGAAATTGGTTGCATGAGATTCATTTTATTGCATTTAATGCATATGTGTGCAAGCTGTAAATGGCTAGCTTCTATCAGTTACCCTCAAACAGAGATCTGTGCACTTCTCTCCAGTTTTATTATTCAGTGTATCCTGTTTTTTTATTATTCCATAACGTTCTTCAAATTTTGCTCTGTGTACTGCTGTTAAAATTGTGTGTAGAGCATAAAATGCTATTATTTGCTGGGGCTGCTCGTAAAAACAGAAGCGCCCAGAAGCGCGCTTTAGCTATGTATATGTATACCGTTATATTTATGTATTAGTACATGTGTTAGATATTGTCCGTCTGTGTGTGTGTGAGTGCCTTGGCCATGCACTTTAAGCTCAACTGCTGCTGAAAATTTGTTAGCGCCCCCAACCCAAGACAATTCCCTAATGTCAACTGATGTTGTTTTTGTTATCATTGTTGTTGCTGACTGTCACTGTTCCCGTTGTTCGTTGTTCGGTACAAAGTGTTGCCACCCCCTCCGTTGGAATTCCCCATTGAAATTTCAAAAGTGTGTCGCCTGCCAGTGTGTACGTATATTTTTTCGTGTTGTCATAGGTTTCTCACTGCTTAGCGCGTATATACATAAATATATAATGTACATATGTACGTATGTATGCATATTTCTGTATGGTATTGTACATAGTGAGAACAGGCAGCTTGAACTGATTTCACTGCGTGCAATAGACTTGCCGCCGACTGCTGTGGGCCAAAAATAACATAAATCGTATAAATAAATTGCCACATCTCAGCATTTCCAACATGTGCAGCAAGCAGCAAAGCTACCGCAAGAGTAGCAGCAAAACACGCAACGCTGCGGCTGCGACGACGACAAGCGCCAATTTATTTTAAACCAAGCAAAAGTTGAAAAACAAAATAAGGTAAAAAGCCATTTTGAGTTTGAATTTGAATTTGACCTGTTGTATGTTAGCTGAATGTGTTTATTTCTTTGTCTATTGATGTGTTGTATTCACTGCCAGTGACTTTGTTTACAAATGCCAAATCCGGATTCGTGTTATTTTGGCGCGGTACGTGCTACGTGCTCTGCCTGCCCAAATGGCCAAAGATGAAATAGATTTACAACCCACACATACATATACACACACCCACACAAACACGCCCACTCTCTGGAATTTACTTGAAATTCGCATTGAACATGTTCATGTGCATAAATAGGGCATTAAAATGAAATTTTAATTGCGACAGCTACTGTTCACCTCCTTTAGTTGCTTTCTTTGTTCTTATTATTATTATTCTTAATGTTGTTGCTGCTGCTGTTGTTGTTGCAGCTGCTTCCGCTCTTGGTTTCGTTTATTGAAAGTGAAAACTAAGAAAGTCCATTAGGGCAATCGACTTGTTTCCCCTTTGTTTCATTGTGTCGGGTTTCATTTCGGGTTGTGTGTGTTTCGTTTTAATTTAATGCCATTTATTGGCTTAACATGCAGCTAACCAAACACAATCCGACAACACCAGGTTCAAGGCTCTGACGCCTTCTGTTAATTGAAAGGTACAAAGACACACTCACACATACACAAAGTGATAGAGACACAAAGGTAAGCTAACACTTAAGCACACACACACACTCAAAAACAAGCACACATACACACTCACACTCAAATATAAATATGAGTACATAGGACAAGCGCTTAACAAAATACTTTCTTTTTTCCACCCATACATGTGTAGTAAAAATGTATTTTAGCTCTTAAGTGGATAATTTACTTTGGTCTTTGTGGCTTTTTGCCGCCGGCTAAGCCACCTGCACTCCAACTTGTCGGTCGTCAACGTTATGATGCGTGGTGCTCGCTGTTGCTGTTGCTGCCACTGCCGCCTCGACTGATAACACAGGACTAAACAGTGGCGCTGACTGCGATTTAATTCTTCCACTCTCTCTCTATCTCTGTCTGTCGCAGTTCACTTTCGCTCGCCTGCTTTTTTGGACACTCGACTTTAATCCGCCTGCTTTTAATGCGTTGTGCTGCGGCCGACGCGTTAACTACAACTGAAAATGCTTATTCCTGTCGTACTCTGTGCTGGCGCGTAAAAGAGCGCAGCTGGTGGGTCGACTAGGGCTGCACACTGAACACTGAACAAATTGCGATGAGCGTATTAAGAAAATTCAAAGCATTTGTCTTAAAATAAACATTTAGTTGGTAGGTTAAATATTTAACTACAGGGTTTTATTTAAATAAATATTAAATAACTAAAAAAGAGAAAAATTATTGTGAGTTTTTATTATTAGACAAACACAGCTGTGTACAGTCAATTAAATAGCTTTTGTTGCACGCAATTTCTTGCTGTGTTCAACGGAGGAGCTTTTTGTTACTCGCGTTCTCTTTGCTTGAATCAGTTGAAAAAGCTTTTCGTTGTGTTAGGTCGTGGTTGCTACGGCGCCAAGTTGCCGTAAGGGAGGGAAATAAGATAATAACTGCGAGCGGGTTGTCCAACTGTCTGATTGCCCGACTGCCGACTGATTGACGAAGTGACGGACTTTGGGCTTTTTAAGCGCATTATTAGAGTTCAAGTACGACGTTGTTATTGTAGTCGCTGTAGTTGTTGTTGCTGTTGTTGTTATTGTTTTTGTGAGTGCTTAACGTCAACCAATAGCCCACTTACTCGGAAATGCGACTTGAGTGCGTCCTAGCTAATTAAAAGCATACTTCGAGGCGTTTAATTATTTATTAATAGGCCTGTGCCGCTGTTTGATTATAAAGAAAGCGTTTGCGTTTTATGTTTGCCCGCCAAAAGAAACAAACACAACATCATTGGGATTTCGAATGCCTTTGCTTGGATGCCATGGAGTTTGCTGTCAGGGCTGCTTAACAATTCCGTCGTTGTTTGATCGAAATTATTAGAAATTATTAACCATCGAAAAAATTTCTCATACTTGTTTTTGGTAGTCATCCAGCTAATCTTGATTCTACATACATACACATACACTTCCAGTGAAAAATGGAGGAGTCCAAGCGACCGTCAACGGGTAATTCGGTTACCATACGGCCGAAACTAATCTATGGCCTGCGCACAGATGTTATTGGAAACATACACTTTAATCTTAGCAAGGAGGTCATTTATCCGGTGGAGGGTGTCCTGGCTTTTCATGATTATGTCAGCAACAAGCAGCGTTTCCTTCGATTCCCAGAGGACACCACACCGGAGATAATTGCGCTGAGCTCACATCGCAAACTGCTTGCGGTGCTCGAGCTGCACGCGAAGAAGTAAATATTAGTATTAGCTTTCCAATCATAGCTAATTATCCTCATCTCCCTCCATCCAGTGGTCGGTGTATATCAATATATGAGCTGTCCACGCTGAAGAAGCGACGTCATCTGGAACTGCCTGGTAATCATCGCAATGCTCAGGTGCAGCAGATGATATTCACGAACGATTCACGTGCAATTGCCCTGGTCACAAAGCCACCCAATGAGATGGTATTCATGCTGCTATTGGACAAGACCGGTACTGTGATTGAGGGACGGGCCACGGTGCCGGGTTCGCACGGCGGAGCTGAATGCATTGCGGGTAATCCAAGCGATTGCAGTTTCCTTGCCGTTGCCGGCGAACGCACTCTGCTGCTGCTGAGCAAATCGGAGCGTGGATTCACCATAAGCAATAATCTGAAGATTACCTATCGGGTGACCTCTATGGCATTTATTTCGATGGATCTACTGATGATGGGAACCGATCGTGATGAGTTGATCCTCGTCGAGAATGGTGAGCAAAAGCTGAGCCAGAAAGCGAGCGTGGCGGAGACAGTTGATCTGATGATGGATCAGGAGATGTTCGATAAGGAACGCGAAGCGCAGGATCACCGCTACACAGCGGTACAGCCACTCATCTTGCCCGATTGTCGGGTACTCTGCATGACATCCTTTTCCAGAGGCTTCGCCTACATCATATTCAACAAGGTGTTCGTCTTTGAGCGCGTCTCCAAGTTTAAATTCGAGCGTAAGACTGTCTTAACGGTGCCTATCAGCATCTATGCTGAGCCCCTTTATCAGATCACCAATCTGGCCGTGGATCCCAAACAGGAGACGGTAATTGTGACATGTGCCCATGCCCAGATCTATGTGGGCATCCTCATTGTGCCGGAAACCCTGAAGACCAAACAGCTCAAGTTTGAGCCCCTCGGCGTCCTCATCCACATCAGCGAGGTCGTCGACGTGTCCGTTTGCGCGTGGAAACCCATCATTATGACTGCCTGTAAGTAACTCCAATGTAAAGAAGAATTGCTTGGGCTTATTGCACTTTTGTGTAGCACGGGATCAAACGATACGCATCTGGAACTATGAGACGGCCAAGATAGAGCTGGTGCGTAAGTTTCAGGTTGATGTCAACATTGTGGAGCTGAATTCCACTGGGCTAATGGCAGCCATTGGCTTCTCCGATCAGCTGCGTATCACACAGATCTTTATGGATGAATTAAATGTAAGTATTTTATTTGATTGCTGCTACAGAATAATTTTATATTATATACTTTGAGAACAGTATTAATATATACATACATATGTATGTATATATATGATTTCTACTGGGCGGAAGAGGCGCTTTAAATTTCTGATATGCTTGTCTCCTCCTACAGATTGTCAAGACGTACAACTTTCCACACTGCAATGATGTGCGTTACTCGAATTTTGGGCATCTTATGGCGGCTGCCTATGACAACAATATTGCCGTCACATCAGTCTATAATTTGGAGGTTGTGATTCAATTGAAAGGACACAATGGCACCGTTCTCTCCGTTGCGTGGACGAAGACGGATAAGTATTTGATATCTGGTGGAGCCGAGGGTGCCATTTATCAGTGGGACATCGAGACGGGGGCACGCTTGCAGGAGATCGTGCAGAAGGGCACCGAATATGTGACCATCTGCGTCAGTTTCAACGATCCGATGACAATATTCGCTGGCACCAATCAGGGTACCATAAGGGAGTTTCAGGACGCGACGCTGCAGCGTGAGATCCCGGTGCCGTCGCGCAATAAGGGGGGCGTCTCTGATCTTTGCCTGGCTCGCTCCGATCTGATCATGTTCATTGCGGATCAAGAGGGTGGACTGTTCAATATGCAGCTGCCGTTCCTGGAAGCTGGCGGAGGCACCTTCACCAATTTTCGTTTCTTTGACGGTCCGATAAACAAGCTGCGTTTCACGTATGACGGCACAATGCTGGTGGCCATCTCTAAGCGGGGCACCGTTGCCATTTGGCAGATGGAAAACATTGAGGAGAAGGTGTTACCTATCGACCAGGATCTGATGAAGAGTCAAGAGGTGTTGATTCCGCGCACCCAGCTAGGCGATAAAGTGGAACAGATTATTAATCTTGAGTTGCGACTTAAGCAACAAGCGGAAGAGTTCCAGTATCAGCTCAGTCAGAACGAGATATTCGATGGCCAGCAGTTGCAGGAGGTGCATCGCAGCTATTGTAGCGCATTGGAGGAGCTCAAGCAACTAAACAACGCGGTTGGGTCAAAGCACGCGGAGGAAATGAATGTAATAACGTTCCAGATCGGCGATATGAAGCTAGATTTTCGCTCCCAGATGGACACACTGGCCAGCCAGTACTCGGAACGCATGCTCATTGAATACCAGAAGTTCACCAATCTGCGCGAGAACATGCTCGAGCTGCGCGAAAGTTATGAGGATAAGCTAAAGAACTCGACGGGCACGCTCCAGGACACGATTGAGGCACTAGAGAACGATTACAAAAAGCAGCTAGATGAACGCAAGGATCTCATACGAGAACTGATGAAAGAGATGCAGGACAAAAAGGAAGAGTTCATCAAGTACTGCCAGGAAGTGGAGGCGGAGAACGATCGAAACATGGTGTCCACGCAAACGGAATACGAGAATAAACTCACCACGGAGCGCAATGAGACGCAGATGTGGCGCGGCAAAGCGGGAGTACTTCAAAAGAAATATGAATCCCAAGGCAGAGAGATTGAGAATCTGCTGGAAGAGGTGGAAACACTCAAAGAGGAGCATGTCAAGTCACAGATGAAAATTCAGAAGCAGCTGCGCAACGTCGAAGATCTACAGAAGGATATCTCAGATCGCGACTATGCCATCGGTGCAAAGGAGAAACGCATACAGGAACTGCTGCACAAGAACCAAGAGCTGGACAAATACAAGCAGGTTCTCAACCACAAAATAGCCGAACTAAAGGCACAGATTGAGCCGCGCGAATTCCAGATAAACGATAAGCGCAAACACATCATCGAAATGGAACACGAACTGGAGGGACTCAATCAGAACAACATACAACTGGAGCTGCAGCTCAAGGAGATGCGCGACAAGTATCTGAGCAACGTAGCCGAGCTGCGCACGGAGCGACATCGTGCCAAATCGGCACGCGAATGCCTCAATGCCATCTGCACGGACATCTTCTATGTGGCCGGGGAGGTGAAAAGTTCGGATGGTCTGAAGAAGGCCGTTAAGGAGCTGTTCCACAAGCATGCCAGCGATGATGAGCTCAAGCGTTACGTTTCCCTCGATGCGGAGGTGCGCGATGAGTTTTCGCGTCAGCGCAAACAGATTGAGACTGTCCTGGCGCGCTACAAGTCTGTTGCTGAGGATAAAAGCGTGCAGAAGAAATACGATAAACTATTCCAGGAGAATGTGGTCCTGCTCGAAGAAATTGAGAATCTACGCGAAATGAATAAAGGACTGCGTTCACGAGTGAGTCAGGATGTACGCAATTCTTTAAAAAGCAAGAGACTAGAAAGTATCGCTTCAACGAAATAAGCCAGCACTTGAAAGTCTGTTAGAAATATTCTTATAAAAATATGTTTCACATTGGGACACATACATATATGGGATATATACAATACATTAATAAAATAAAATGGCATTTAGTTTCAGGCCTCGACTAGCGTTCTCTTAGCGCTAGCCTTTGATTTGGTTGCTTTGGTTGCCGCTTTCTGCTCCGCTTCCTCCAATTCCTCAACTTCCTCCTCCTCCTCTTCTGCGGTTGGCAGCTGCTCGTTGGGCACTTCGGGCAATTGCGCACGCTGCTCCTCCGCCTCCAGGGCATCGAGTTCGGCGAGCACATCTTCCTCGTCTTGCGTAGTCAACACGTCGGTTAGTATGGCATCTATCTCCTGTTGCTTTTCAATGCCTTCGCGAGTTTCGTCCATGATCTTTTCCACCTCGTTGATATCGAGCATATCGTGCACCTTTTTCAGGGCTGCATTACCCTGCTTCAATCCATCAAGCACCTTCATTTCCACCTGTGCAAACTCCAAGTCGGCAGCCAGTTTTTCTAAGTTCTCCAGCTGCTTGTCGGCATTTGTGAGCAAACTTTCCTGGTACTTCTTCTTGCGAAGCAAGAGCTTTGCACGACTAAAATAGAATCGGTTGATTTAATGGAACGCTTTTGTTAAATATAAAAAAAACTTACTCCTTTCTTCCCTGCTGAAGGCACTTCTTGGCGAGCATTCTATCATTTTCAAGCTGTAGTTCGATGCGTTTCTGGTACTGTTTCAGACGATCCCGCTGCTGCTTCAGTTGCTGTTGTTGGCAAGGGGGTAATCGCCTATTGTTAATCGCAGACAGGTGGGCAAGAAGTTGTACCTACCAGAACGGCCTTATCATGGTCGGTAATACGACTAGGAGCTGTCTTTTTACTAGATTTCCCAAACAATGCACCCATGACTAACTTGCAATATGCAGCGACTAAATATCGATGTTGTTACTCATCGACACACAACATCGTTCGATAGTTGTCGATATTTGCAAGTATATCGATAGTATGAACAGGTCACGCTTCACTTATTTATTGCAAAACTAGTCTGGTATTTTTGAAAAGTATTTTTGAGCTTAATTAATACAGTCACATTTAATTTTTGCGGCTTCTCATTCAACATGAGCGATGAAATACACGTAAAGGATGAAGTGGGCATAGAAATTAGTCCACATGGCATTAAGTCAGACGTAAAAAGTGAAGAGCCGGCAGGCGGACACGATGAGAACGAGTGCACTCCGTTGCGAGACGACTATGACCCAACTACAGAGCCAACTTGTTATGGTACTGGCAGTGCTGGTTGGGGAAGTGATGCTGATGAGGGTAATGCCACGGTTACGACCCTGCCTCCGTTCCTTGGTCTGGATACGTCCATCAAACACAGCCCATCTAATGATGATGATACAACACCCATCAGAGTGTCGGGGACGGACCAACCCAACTCCGCGGATACACAGCTTGTATCTCAAGCGGACGGTGATGTTGCCGACGTACCGGACAGCTTTTTGGACGAATTGGAGGCTGATGAATTACTGATTGTTAAAACGGAGGAATGCAGGGAATTTCCATTGGATGTTCTTAGTGTTCGCTCGGTTTCGGACTTACAAGGCGCTACAAATACGAGCAGCCGAAAGGATCAATTGGACGACATGGATCTGGAGAGGCCGACATACAGCGAATGCACCGAAGAGGAGTTAAGCGAGCGGATTGACCAGCGAGTCAAGCAGCTTGAGAAATTGGAGAAAAAGAAGAAAAAGAACAAGAAGAATAAGAAACACGATAGTCGCAAAAAACGACGTCGCAGCCAAAGTCGTAGTCCCCCTTCTAGCCGTAAGGAGCAACGCGTTGATCAGTCGCATATATCAAGTGCTTCCAGACATCTTTCCCTACCCGAGGTGAAAGCAGAACCCACTTATCTAGACTACATCCCAGTACAAGATATTGAGAAGAGTGTCGAGGTTATTGCTCCAAGTAAACCATTGGAAATAGCTAATGGCGCACGTGCTGCAGCTGCTGCTCTCTCATCACCGCTAACCATTAAGGAGAAGCGCAAACTGGCTGTGGAACGCGCCACGGAAGTACTTCGTCTATTGCGTCTACACGATTCTAAGGCACCGGCAACAGAGTTCCTTGTAGTGGACACCTATATTAAAAAGCTGCCCACTCGTGCATCCCATACGAGCAATGATATCTTTCAGTGCCCATCGCCACTGTGCAACAATTTTAATGTAAAATACAGGTTTAACTCAACAACAGCATCCGACATTGATGTGGCCAAATGGGGCTTGCAGCGCTTGCCGGAAGAGACAACTAAATTACTGCGCATCACCGGAATTGATGCAACACGCTTGATGGAGCTGATGAAAAATTCGAAGATGGATTTACATAAGCTGCGCTCCCAGCAAGTCGCAAACAAGGCAGAGTACGAGGCCGCCTCCACAGGATTGTACACGAGTGTATCGACTCAAACTGATGCATTCAACCGTTGTCGAGATGTTGCCATACAGACAGCCCCTGCATCCAATGATGTCGCCTTTTGGCATCAGCCTGGCTTTAATGAGATGGACTTGTTGCAGAGCCAAGCGAATGTTATGCGAGCACTGAAGCAACTCTCCTCTAGAATGCCCAGAACGAATGCCTGGGCCGACATGGTTTTCCAGCGGCTTCGCCAGGCTTTGAACATCCATGAAGCAGAAGCCAAAGAATTCGCACGCTAACTCAAACGTTTCGATTCAAATCATATCCAAAGTAAACTTATAATAATAAGCATTTATTAGTTTGTAATACTTACTTATAAGCGAGCAAAAAAAAAAAACTGAACAGCACGAAGTGCTACATATTATTTTTCACAAGAATGTGACTTAAATAAAACAGATGATGAAGAACTGAATTCGATATTTATTTATTTTGTGGAGTTTAGCTTTAAATGCTCTTTACAACGTGTAATATTTTTTTAAAATTCAAATCCTTTTCACATGCAACTCGGCCAATTCCACACTATGTGTTCTGCGGCTTGGACCATTCAACGCTGAGGATCAAGTGGTCGTAGCCATGACCGTTTAGTATTTCGATGGCCGCGGCCGCATCCTTACGCTGTTTAAAGTGAACGTAGGCGAATCCCTTGCAGAGACCGGTGTTCTTATCGCGGGCCAGATACATCTTGCTCTGCGGTCCAATCTTTTTGACCAGCTCTTCCAGATCAGCCTCAGTCATCGACTCGGACAAGTTGGAGATGCGAATGGCAGCGGTGTCATCGCGTCCCCGCATACCCATTCCACCCTTTTGGCTATCCTTGAGAAACGGTGGCACATATTTGCCCGACTTGGGTGCATCGACGGCCGCGGAGGCAGCCGCGGCGGCCTTCTTCTCCATAAGATTCGTATCCATAGCGGTGCCTTTGTATGGACAATTAACCGACCAATGCTCGCCGTTGCATATACGGCACTTGGCAATGTTCTTGGAGGGATCCAACAGCGGATCATTGGCCTTTTCATCCTCCTTGGAGTTGATGAACTGCATGATGATATCCTCGGACACCATTGTCGTCTGCGAATTGGGGCCGGGCTTGTCGTTCTTCGATTCACCAAATTTAGCCCAGGTGCGGCGCTTGGCAACAGTTTTTGGCACAACCTGCTTGGTTATTTTATACGTGCGCACCACTTTCGTTTTCTTATCGTCTTTGTTATATTTGTATTCGGTAACATATTTGTGGCCGTTTTCAACCGTTTCCGTTGTTGGTGGCAGGCCGCCGTAGTCCAGCTCCACCTCATCGGCCCAACTGGATTTAATTGTTTCAATTCCAGGCATCTTGTTTGCTTTGCAAATTGACAACAAAAGTTTATTACAGAGTCTCGCCGAGTTTGCCGATTGCGTTTGTAATCGATAATTCAGCAACACTGGTGCTAAGAAATCGGATTAACCAAAAAATGTACAAAATATATTAAAAGCATAGAAAGGCTAAATTCAATTTTAAGAAGAGTATTTGGTCCTGGTCTTATAAGGTCCAAATAATTTTCAAGCTGTTTATTGGAATCGCAGATCTAATCGATAAAATGCTAAAACGACAAGACTGCTGAGCATTGCCAAAAATATCGATAAATTAAGACTCAAGCTAGCGAACTAGTGAACTGATATCAATTAAACAGTTTGAATTTGATATATCAATTACAGCTTTGCTCTGAGCTCATCATAACATTGCGGCTTATATCTTTTGTACATGCTGCGCCAGAAATCGATGCGCTCTGCATCTGGATTTGACTTCATTTTGCAGTCCTGATTGATTTCCATATAATCCAGCCGAATGGGCTCGAGTTCACCATTAGGGCTCCTCTTTGACCTCTGGACTGGAGTCCATGTTTCCAAAGGCTTGCCGTATTTTGCAAAATTTGACCACATTTTGCTTAGACGCTCCGACATTTTTCCATCCTCTGGTGCGAGTGGCATCTGATCATTAAACATTTGGAACAGATAGAACAGCTCGTCTGCATGTGAAGCTCCGCGCAGGTTTTCAGCCTGGAATATGCGCTTGTACATGTTTCGTTCACCCACATAGTCAAAGCGATAAAAATATAACGGCGCGGTTCGCTGGCAGTTCGCATGAATCTCTGCAGCGTGCTGCAGATCAATATTGAAGTGGTAATCGGTGAATATATCAACCAGGTTGTCCAGGCATTTATTCGTCAATGCCTTTCCATTCAAATAGAATTGACGCATATCCTCGGCTGCTACCAGTGCCTCTGGCGAGTCTGGTTTCTCCACCAGATTGCGTGGAACGATACGCGCCATATCCTCATTGTACACTTCTAGCTGCCGCCGGGCATACATAAGCATAGCGATGCCTTCTGCTGAATTATAGCCCATCATCACGGGCATTCCACGCAGCCGTTCCTTATCATGCATTAGATCCATAAAGTTTCTGTTAATAAAACTATCTGAACTTTCATCGTCTTCCACCACAGGCTTGAAAGCCAACGGCAGCCCACGACGACGCTCATCAGCGCTTAGCACACCCAGAGTGTTTTTCAGTAAAGCCAATGGTGTCACTTGCTCGGACTGCAGGAACTCCAGCAGTTGATTCGCCTGCTCAATATTCTTGCCCTGTAACAGTTCACCCATGCGTCTCGCTTTGTATGCCCCATTCTGCTGGAAGACCCACTCCATGTTGCCTGTGCCGCTCTGCATGATGGCTTTGTGGAACAGCTTGTTAGCATGCTCGGCATAAGTGTGCAGATGCACTGCAGCTGCGCCAGCGCTCTCGCCAAAAATGGTAACATTCTGTGGATCACCATTGAAGTTGGCAATGTTGTCCTGCACCCACTGTAGCGCCAGACGCTGATCCTTCAATCCTGCATTGCCATAAATGCCGGCCTCTGGCAGACTGAGAAAACCCAACGCACCCAGGCGATAGTTCAGGGTAATGACTATGACCTCTTGCTGCATTAACTGTGCCGGAAAATGGCTGCATGGGGAGGATATTATGCAGTTATCAATATTGCTCCCATACATATATCTTTGAGCACTTACTAATCTCGATTGCCGTTGCCAAACCAGAATCCACCACCATGAATCCATACCATGACGGGCAGCGGCTTCGCCGACTTTCCCTTAGGCGCATACACATTGAGGAACAAGCAATTCTCCGAGCCCATGACTTCCTGCAAAAGTGGATCACGCTGATGTGAGATATCACCCTCTTTGCTGCAGTCCAGCTCTGGCTCTTTGAAACGCTCCAGTGGCACCGGGCTCTATAATTAGTTCTTCAGTAAATAGTAGAAAGTTGTTTATTTGTGATGCACCTACTCGATAACGCAGCTCACCGACTGGTGGCTGTGCATAGGGTACGCCTAGGAAGCTTTCGTATACGAGTCCACTGGGCAACTGTTGACGCTGTCCAACCAGCACTCCTTGCTTAACAGGTACTTTCACCTGAAAATGTGCAATTTGTGAAATGGCTAATTATGTATTTAAAATATGCTTGTTTTCACGTACTTTCATATTGCTGAATAATCGAAGACTATTGGCAGAATATTCTAAACGTCTAAGTGCAGCCAAGCCCCACATCTTTACTATTACTAAGTCTAAAAGAAAATCTTATCACTGGTAATATCGGTCAAAAGTCGAAACTTGAGTAAAATGATCTTTGGTCGCAGAAATACCCAGCTGATTCATCTTTAACCCTTAGATAGGCCCCGACGGCTGCTTGCAAGCGCGCAAATTTTAAATTGAAAAATTAAAAAACTGAAAAAAAGAAAAATGAAACTTAAAAAATAACTCGCCAAATTGTCAGTGAGCTAATAACCGAATTATTTAATACATATGCGACTTAATAATCACAATCCGAGTGAACAAACAAATAGACTTTTCAAACTTAGTCAAAAGTTCAGAAATAAATTCTTTATATAATAAACACTAATCAAATTTAAATGTCTTTTGAATATTGGACTACAAATTAGCATTTATTTCACTTCCCACCCACTCCGAACCCAATGAAAACACAATAGTTTTACACATTTATAATTACATTTAAAATGTTTCTAAGTTTTATTTGACTAGTTCCATTGCATAAACATTAATACAAGTTTTCAAGTTCATTTTTTTGTTTTATATGTTATCAATATAATTGTTGGTATTTTGTTGTTGTCATGAAAGAACCTTTGCTGTAACTATAGATTGTTGGCACCACAACAACAACGGTCGAGCTGGCAGTTTGAAATCCGAAAAAATTGGTGTTTTAGTCAGTTAGAAACGGAGCAAGCTCCGAAACAACTTGAAAAAGGTTTGAGCTTTTTCCGTTTTTCAAACAATTGCCAACTCACTGTTGTTGTTGTCGCTTATTTTTTTGTTTTTGTTGTTGTTCTGGTTGTTGTTTTGGTTGTCGCCAAGGGCTAGCTCGTTAGGATAAGGTAATAATAATGTTAATTAGCTTTAGTTGTAGTTGTTTTGTTTTAAGCATAGTTCTTGTTGTGATTCTTTTGTTTTTTGTTCACACCGAAAATATTGAAACATTTACACTTATGTACATACATAACATGCACACACATTAAACATACATACATTCAAAACACTTAATAAACATTTATAATAATCATAATAATGTATAGTAATAGGTAATAAGTATGTATATATAGCAAACATTGAGAAACATATCTCCTCTACTCAATACGCCATATAACTATTATTATTTATATAAGTATATATGTTCGAGACTCATTTAGCCATGGTTATTCGCATTTGTTTCTTTGTTTTCTTCTTCTTGTTTTTTTTTTTTGGGGGGGGGGGGGGGGTTTTCTTTTTCATTCTTGGTTGCATTTTAAAAATAAGGGTCACAAAAATTCTTTTACAAATAGTAAATTGGTGTTTTGTTCTTCTTCATCATCATCATCATCATCATCATTGTCTACAACTAGATGTCAATCATCATCTCGATCCAACATTGTCATCATTTGTTTAATCTATAATCTAAAAACGTCGCAGCGCCAAAGTGCGCTTCAAATATAGACAAATCGCACGATGTATTAGCTCATATTGTTCAGAATTTTGAACCATGCCGCCGCGTTGCAGCCGCAGATTGCACACAATGCCCAGAATATCGACAAAGATGTCTGGCATCTTTGGCAGCTGATCAAAGCTGACCGCATCCGGCTGCTCCACAATGTGCTGAATATGCAGAATCGTATTGCAACTAAAGCTGCTCTCATCATCCGCATCACTGCTGGAATTCTGTATCGTCTCCCCCATGTCGGCCATGGTCAGCGTTCTGCTTAACATGCCCGTCAGTGAGTATGCCAGAGATTGCCGCAGCTGGCGCACTGCATTGAGTATGGCTGTGAAGCAACCGGTTCGTCCAATGCCCGCCGAGCAGTGTATAACTGGCAGCGGTTGTACCGCATTGAAGATGTCCTGCTTGTAAATGTCCAAGCGCTGTGCAGTTAGATGGGCATTCCGCGTGCTCCGCTTCTCATCGTAATTATCAAACTCCGACTCGCATTTACCCAGATTGAGTACGTGCAAACAGATGTCCAGCAGCGTGTTGATGTCGCGCGGCGAATGATGATCCGGCCAGTCAGGATACCAGTAGTGATAGCAGCAGATCTTTTGCAAATAATACTCTAATCGGCCCGCGCTCTCCGGCACATTGATGCAGTACAGCAGCACCAGTTTGCGCACAGAGTAACCATTCCGTCGCACAATGCCCACATTTTTGGACAAAAAGAAACTGCCATCCGAGGGCAGCGTGCGTCGCAACGTCTCGCTCAACGTTACCTTCACCGAATCAATCCCAATGTGCCAACGACTATTCTGTTGATCTCTCTCCGGTTCCGGCTGCAACTCATTTGAGGCACTCTCTGCGCCCTCTGCCGGCAGCAATGGTGGCAGCAGATGCGGCTCAAAATAGTCGCGTGCCATGGAGTCCAGCTCAAAGACTTCTCCTTTGGCGGCCACCGCAAAGATCTCGTTTAGCTCGATGGGAAAATAGATGGCGCACTTTTGCCGGTTGCACTCCGTGAAATTGGTAAGCATTATGATTTTCTGATAGTACTGCTGCAAAATGTGCGACTTATCCACGTGGGGACTGCTGCCACCGTCCATGCAGCGGCGTATATAACGCTGCGTATTCTGATGAATCATTAGCCAGAACTCGAATATGGTGTTGGGCAACGGACCCTGCGAGGCCACATAACACTTGGACACATAGTCCGGGCCCTGAAAATGAAGTGGAATAATTAATTTAATAATTTAATATTGATTGTTTAGTTGAGTGGAGTACTCAATGGAGTCTTGGGGTACCTTGATGTAATTGGCATTAATGTAGGGCAAATCCTCATTGGCCAGTAGCGTCGTTTTGGTCATTAGCTCTTCGTTTGTGGTCATCTGTGGCTGCAACAAGTTACTCTGCCGATTCTGCTGCTGGAGATTGAACAGTTCAGTCGCTTCACTCTCGAGGAGCACACGGGAGTGTTCGTTGGGTAGAATCGTTTTGTAGCGATTCTTTGTCTGCGAACCAAAGACCATGGGCTTTTCCTGATGATTGAGTGGCAGATCCCAGAACTCCTTGTGCAGATCACGAAAAATACGCTTCTGTTCATCGTCATCCAGTTGTGGCAGTGGCGTCACAATACGCCTTACCACAGCTTGGTACACGGCCAACAATTCGCTATCCTCGGATGTGGGTGGCAGCTGATTTGTGGGTGTGCCACCCTCACGTCCCAACACCAACACTGGCGGCTGCCCCAGGTTCACTTTGTAGCTGTGATCGAATACATGATTCAGTTTGATCAGATCATATTGATTGAGGGGATTCGAGGCACTCTGCAACATTTGTATGCTGGCCAAATAGATTTTAAACTCCTCGCTGGTCGTCTGTGGCGACAGTGGACGGGTCATAATGTTGCGTATCCCGGCTCCAACGGCGCCGCCGCCACCCGTTGAACAGCTGCACACGACCCCCGGTTCAGTGCTACCCACTGGCGATTTACTCTTCGACTGATCGCTGGGCTGCAAATCGGAGGCGGAGCCAAAGCACAGCGGTTGCTTGCTGCTGAAATCCAAGTACTGAGAGCTATTGCCGCCGCGATTACTGTTCAGATTCTCAGTGCTGAAGAACTTGCGCTGATGCGTCGCCTGGCCAGCGTTTGCAGCGCCACAATTGCAGACGGTTAGCTTTGGATGATCCAGTTGCGCAAGCGAATGCTGCTCCAGTGATGCTCCAACGCCGCTGCTGCCCACTAAGCCCAGCTGACCGCTCATGTTGAGCGTGAGACTTTGGTTGCTGCCGCGTCGCTCGAGCAGTCCGCGTTTGGGCGTCTGATTAGCCATGGAGTTCAGTTCACCGCAAGAGTTGGTCGTGTGACTTTTGAGGGTTATGCTGTGATTGGAGCCACGCCGTCGGAACAAACCCTGACGCATGCATTGCGCGCTGCCCGCAGCGACGGTTAATTGGTTGTGCGGCTGTTGCTGTTGCTGCGTGTGTTGCGTCTGCTGCAACTGCTGCTGCTCAAGATTGCATGTCGACTTCGAGTTGCTCACGGAGCCCAGGTTGTAATTGGAGACACTCAAGCCACTGTTCATCAGATTGCCGCATGAGCTGTGGAGATTCAGGGTGAGACTGTGATTGGAGCCACGACGCTGCAACAGATTCATCGAGCCGCCCGTCATGCTCTTCGACTGCATGTGACCGCCCGGCAAATCCATGGACTTTTGTTTGAATGGCGACTCGACGGGCGCAGCGCTCGGCGAAAACTCCACCAGGGTGAGGCACTCGGGCAGCGTTTTCAAATTGGTGCTGGACGAGTGCAGCAACGGATTCAGTTTGTGTACGCTGCGCGGTGCCAAATTGGCGCCAAGCGTAAATTTGCCACTGTTGCTGTCAACACTGGACGCCGACTTCAGTTCATCCGCCTCCAGAGAGCTCTGATATGGATTCTGTTTGCGATGATACATGAGCCAATCGCTGTTGCTCAATCCAGGAGATTTGCGTCGAGATGTGCGGCGACAGTGCATCGACTGCGGTGTGTCAAGACGGGAAAGAGATGTGGAGTAGAGGCTGGAGGCAGTGGGCTGCATCAGCATATTGCTCTGTGAGACATGGCAAGTGCTGCTGCCCGGTGCGGACATATCATGAGATTCGCTTATATGATGCACCACAATTGATAACTCCGTTTCGTTGGCAGCGGAGTCCAGAGAGCGCGCCTTCTCCTTGGTGCTCTTAATGGTGGGCGTTTTTGGCTTGGCCAGCGCTGTTGGCGACAGCGGTTGCTGTCCGCTGCCAGTCGAATTGCTCCTGCTGGCCAACTGTACATCTGTGATGCGTATGGTGAGATTATTCTTATTCTTGCGATTACGGCGTCCTGTCTCCTGTTGCTGCTGCTGGTGGTGGTGTTGGGGAACTGCTTGCTGCTGATGCTGCTGCTGTTGCTGATTGTCTGTCTCCGCGGCGGGCACAGCTGCAACTGTGGGCTGCAACTGCACAACATCCTGTACGACATGATCGATTTCGGGAAAGCGAAAGAAATTGCCATTTTTGTAGCCCGCCGAATTGATAAGGTTAAACGGTGATCCGGATAATGAGTTATTCAAATTGAGATTATTAATGGAGGCGAGCAGTTTGGGTGAGTAGCTAAGGCGGTTGGCATCGTTATGGAGGAGATTGGGAGTCGTCGTTGCCGTCTGCTGCTGCGTTGTCGTTGAGCTGTCATCGCCTCTGTAAAGTATTGTGGGTGAATTGTGTTCGCTTTTCGATAAATACAGACTATCGTGTTCGTTATCGGCACTGCACTTTTTCGGTTGGGTATTCTCCTTGTTGGCAAATATGCGTCCGTCCTGCGGTGAGCACGAACGGCGATCGTATAATGAAAATCGCTTGAATTTACGATTCAGCGTCGTCGGCGATTGCGGCAACTGTGACGACAGCTGCTGCTGCTGCTGCTTTGGATTAGCAATTGTAAATTGTTTGGGTGTATACAGTGTGTCCTCGTCGTTGCCTCGCTCTGCTGCTGTTGTTGTTGCTGCTGCGGCTGTTGTTGCTGTTGCTGTTGTTGGCGATGGGAACTCAAAGGAGGTCTGTAAGAACTCCAGGGGCGTAAAATATGGTGTGGGCGTGCTCTTATTGCTCTCCACATCGACATCGGCGTCACCAGCATTGGTATAGGAGCAATCAATTGATGCAATAACTGCATGTTCTTTGTTGTTGTTTTTTAACTTGTCCATTATATACACACACAAAACGCACTGCGCTTCGGTTCGCTCCGCTCCGCTCCTCTCGCTCGCTCGCTCACTCACTCGCCACACACACTTTGCTGCTGGGCTGCTGTTTGGCTAGACAGACGCTGCCATGCAGTTGCTGTAATGCCATCAATCTGTTAACATTATTGGCTTGCACATTGGCCACTAGCTGGCTGGGCAAACTAAATTCGCATTGCGAGAGAATTGCGCTTTTCACAACACAACATTTTTACACGCAAAATAAGGAAAATAATCAACCTAAACACAGACAGTGTGACCATCGGCATGATACACAAGAAATATATCGATTATTTTGTTAATATTTGTTGTTTTTTTTTTCTTTGCGAAAAAATACTAATTTATCGTCCGTTGCGCTGGCAGCCCAATGTTTATTTGGCCATTGCATTTAAATTTTGTTTTAAACAGAGAACACAATAATATAACTTTAAAAATTTATCTGTCTGAACGAGCTTACTAGGGAATCCGTTGATCAGAGTTCAGCCATAGTTGTAGCATAATGCGATTTTGTGTGGAAAGTGCAGCTTCCTCCAGACATTTAAAGCGATTGTCCTGAAAATGTGGCACCTCCATTGGCTCCGGTGATTGTAAGCATAGAACGCAAATGTTTTGCTTCTTAATCATCTGCTGCAATCGCTCGTGATGATAGTTTAAATAACTGACAGAATCAGTAAATGCTGGCGATTTATTTCGATGCTTCACATGTCCATTCGACGAGGCTAATAATAAATTGTCCTGCATTAAATTCAAATTTCTAGTTGTCTGTACAGCTGCAACTGTAGGAGTACCTGCTGCATTGCATGACAGTCCTTTGAATTTAAACTCAAGTGCTTTAAAATCAGCGTCATCTGGGTCGGTTTTAGCTGGTCGTCGCATTTTGGTCTTGCCTGGCTTTTGGATAATGGACACGACTAGCTTCTTCGGCTTGCAGCCCTTTTTCTTTGATTTCTGCTCAACATCAGTCCGCAACACCTTTGGTTCGACACGGACTATGTGTGGTTTGGGCGGTGCATCGAATGGCCAGATTTTTGTATCAGCGGATTTCCTAGTGACTGTACTCTTGCCAGATTTATTTGATTTGGTGATTAGCGGCGTTATCATTACTTTCACACCAAGGCCAGTCTGTACGGCATCCGCATAGCTCATTGGCATACTCTGCAACGATGATGACGTCGATGAGTTCGGTTCCGTCAGGTTCATGTATTCCCCCAGGGGCTTGCGGCGTACGGGAACGAACTGACACGTCTCCTTGTCCAAATCATCGCTGTCGGCATCGTCCTGCTTCGTTTGAGCATTGCGGCTTTTGCGTTTGACGAGCGCAGCCGCAGATTTTGTTTTGGGCGCCTCCAGCTTGGACTTACGTCTTCCTGTAATTACCAAGGGCTTTTGGTTATCTTTAGTAAACGGACGCATTGAATTTCAAATTATTAAATTTACTCTACAACAACAAGCGACTTAGTAGTGACTTACCGATAACGGGATGTTGTTTTCGTTGAGTTCTGCGATGTTTTTTATTACTACTTATATTTTAACACAAACTCTGACAGTAAATTTGATGACTATAACAATTGTGTACAACCGGAAAATTTATAAAATCTTACAACAAGAAAAAAACAATATTGCAACAAAAATATGCTTTCCGCTGCCATATTTCTTCGTTCAAAAGCATTCAATCTAAATTTCGCGTAAGTCAGATATTTTTAATAAGGATTTCTTATTCGCATTAACTGATCACCAATATTTTGTATTAATAGACGTTACTCAGAGTCAAAGAGCAACTTGCCAAATTTAATCTTGTTGGGCGGTGGCCTGGGCAAGATGCAAGGTGGCATTAAAGAAGAAATATATTTAAGCTCTGTCAATCATGGGCTAATGTGCAACATACAAAAGCACATTGAAACCTCAAAGAACGCTGACTATTTGCGCAAGTGGGAGGAATACCATCGAACTTTAGATCACGCAACTCTCTCTGACACCACTTGTATCAACAAGAACAAGGACGTACATGAAGAAGCCTTTTTCATGAATGAGGCAAGTGAATTTATATGATTCCATAACATTCACAGTAATTTCTATTTCATCCAGCAGAGCACTGAGTGCTTCAAGGTTATGAATAATCGTGACAAAATCCCTGGAAATACTGAAGAGGATACATAGGCTGCGAACGCAATCGGTTCCTAAAGCGTTCTTGTAAACTAATGTAGGCCTCTTATTCAGTTTCTGTTCTTAAAATGTTTGTTTTCTGCACATCAATATCCACATCATCGCATCGAATCGTTTCTTTTCAAATTTACCTAAATTCGGAACGTTGATTTAAGCAAGTTGGCATTCCCAATCAGCAGAAAAGCAGCTGAGATTTTCATAATCCATTGAAATAAATCGCATAAATCACACAACGTATATATAGTGAAAGTGATATACTATATAAGCTTTCCCTATATAAATCAATATGTTTACATTCAGTCGTCTCAGTCAGCGATTATATCCAAAACAAATACAGTAAGTTTAATTTAAAAAATAAGTGTGAAATAATTCTCGAAGATTTTCGAGCTAGCATTGCATAAGATATCGTCTGCCAATTATTTAATTGCATTTAATTATGTATATATATGTATGTATCTATATTTATATTAACTACATCGTAGGCACTTGAGAATGTCACATGTGGGTGAACTTGGCAGCGGTGCGGGAAAAGGTGGCGGCGGCGGTGGCTCCATACGCGAAGCCGGCGGCTCCTTAGGCAAGAAGGAAGCGGCACATGAGGAGGAGTTCTTCTATAAGCAGGTTAGCTATGAGTGCAATGAGTATTTATAGTATTCATATATAGATAGCTTAATTCTGTTTTAGCAAAAGGAACAACTGAAGAATCTAAAGACCAAGTCGGACAACAAGGCACCTGATGCAAATAAAAAATGATTTCATGAGCTCTAAATAATAGTTTATAGTGTTTATAATTTTATGTGAGGCAATTAATTAAATAAATTGGCATTAACGGTTTCTGCTTGATGTAGAGATGAGTTCTTTTGTATATAAAAAAGACATATTTTATTATTTGAAAACATAAATCAATTGTGTTGCATACTGTTTGGAGGAGTTGTTAAGTGAAAATAATGAGTAAACATATTTTGAAGATTGAATGTAATTGTTATTGATAAAATGTGTACCCAATAATCTTTAGTTTTCCATTTGTATAATTTATTGCAAAAGTTTCCATATTTTAGTTATATACTTAATCTAATTATCATATGTGTTTGTAAGTAAAAAATTGTATCTCCTCCGTTCTTCATTGACGTTTATTGCGATGTGGTTTCGACTTTCTTGGCATTATCCTCCTTGGAGGATGGACCAGTCTGTGTGATTTGCACCAGGCGTTCAGATGAGGGCGGTGGCAATTTCTTCATGGGCGCCGTAATGGTCAGCAGACCATCCGAGGACAGCGATGAGGTGACTGAGTCTGGATGGACATCACCTGAACGAAAAAAATATGATATATTTATTCAAACTAGTCAAACAGGCAAAGTAGAAGACAAATTTGATTTCGATACTCACTTGGCAGTTGGTAACGTCTGGAGAACTGGCGTGAGACAAATCCATGCTCATCCTGCTTCTCCTCGTGCTTGCCCTCGACAATGACGAACTTGTCGGCCACCTTTACGGTTATCTCATTGGGTGAGAACTGTTGCACATCCAGAATAACCTCGAACTTTTCACTGTCAATGTTGAGCGTTGAGCCGGACTCCTGCTTTTGCAGACTGTTAGCCGAACGCTGCCATGGGCGCAGATATCCGGAGCGCAGCATTGTGGGGCGGGAATTCCAAACGGATGACATCAAATCGTCACGTTTGAGGCCCTGGCCAAAATGTTGATCCAAGAGGCGCGAGGTGCGCATTGGAAAGTCGAGCTCATCCCACCAGTCACGGAACATTAGAGGCACTACGGACATCTACGTGGCGTGAGAAGAAGAGAAGATAAAGCTAATGGCAGTTAATGCACATCTTCGGTTAGTCAAATGGAATCAAATCACATCACTCCAATATCCACATCTAATTTATCTGATATATGTGTTTCATTATTAATCTTTTCATTCCTTGTACCTTTGATAATTAATTACACTTGAGTTTCTCGCTTTTTTTGCGTCTATTCCGTTTCGCGGCTGAAGCGTTTTTGTGGTGATTTTCAAAAATCTGGCTAGCTTTATAGCAACATCCCACTGTTTACATCTTCTATGTGCTAAAAATATGAAAATGTATTGGCCATCTAATTTTAGCCGGGCGTCATCCATATGAGTTTGCACCCGCAAGCATTATATCTTTATGACTAGATCTGTATATATCGTATCTAGCCAAATATATTATCGTTCATAAATTGTATACCCTGTAGAATGCAAATTAATTAACAAGTAAATGTCTCCTGAAATGTAATTAATTAATGTTAATATGAATGTTATTTTTAATTAGAAACAAAATTTTAAATAAAACTCAAAAATTTTAAATATTTAATACTGGGTATAGAATATTTGTGAACATCTTTTTAAAAGAATGTTTTGCATTTTGTTTATGGGGGAAGACATAGACGCCAGAAATGACGTCGATGCATGGAAAATTCTATACACAATTTAAATGATCCACAGACCGTTTGGAAAATGGTGTTTGAAATTAGAAATATTTTCACTTAACTTTTTTAAATGCAATTTTTGGTATTGTTTCATTTAACAAATTTATACAATTTAGCCATATGCCATATAGTCTTAAACATTTATATATATATATATTGAGTATGTATATATATTCAAACATTTCTCAATAATTAGCCAACGGCTGCAATTCTGGCCATAATGTTTGTACATGTTTTCACCGAAGCATTTTGGAGGCAAAGACCAGAACTTGCCAGAACGTATTTACGACTCTTGCCGATTTTGTTTTTCTTTTAAAATAAACACCTACATTTTTTTACTTATTTATTCGCTTGGAGGAAATATGTTCAAACCTGTTGAAATTTTGGATGCCACTTATTAAAATACCTTGGCAAATAAATGAGTTTTCAAACTATTTTTGGCATCTGCTGCTGAGTCACGACGTGTCTGTGACGTACTAAATTTGTCATAATTGTTTATTATTGTTTAGTTGAAACAATTTGTATTAATATGTTATTTACTTAAACATTACTTTAAGCTTCCTCTCTCTCTATCTATCTCTCTTTCTTGTTTAAATATCGTCTTTCAAGTATGTCTTACATGCATTTTTTTAGTTAACCACCCAGTCGGGTAATGTCAATTAACAACTTCTTGCATATATTATTTTGAAAATATTCGCATTTAAATAAGAATGAATGTATTTTATATAAAAATAGAAACACCCTGTTTTTGTGTCCTGCATCTGCAGCCCCCAAAATGGTCCACAATTTACGCATCTGTGTGTATGCGTGGTAGATGGTGGTGGCCGACGTAAGCTGAGCGCAAGCCGAATGACGCCCAGAAGTAGGCCAAAGCCAAAAAAGAAGCCAATTTGCCACAGGACATGCAGCTGTGTCTGTGCGATATTATCGGTGGGCGTGTGTGTGTGTTTGTGTGTGTAACGCGTATATGTATCGGTGCGTGCTTCGGCAGCTGTAAATCGTCATGTGATACGCGAAAAGTGGCGAAAACATAACAAAAACCGCAATTACGAAACGCAACGCAATGCAAAAGGTGCGACCAAATAAAGAGCTGAACGTTTTTTTTTTTTTGTGTATTTATTTTAGTGTTGCCCGCTTTCAGGCGCTGCCCGTAACGTTATGCCTGACCAGAACTGGGCTTGGACATGGATGGTGGTTACCCATGCTGCTGATGCTGCTAATGGCGCTGACACCACTGCACGGCAACGACGAAGGACATCTGAGTAAGCGCTACTCGGACCAGAGCGTGCACGGTTACATGACTGAGGTACATATAGCAAAAAATGTTCTAATATTTAAAAAGATTTTGAAATATATTGGCCAACTTTGTAGCGCACCTGCTGGTGGAATGAGGTGTGCAAAGAGGAATTTCAGAATCTCTTTCGCTGCAAATGCCCACAGTACTCCTACTGCCGGTAAGAGGCGATTTAAGCTAGTCATAAAGCAATTATATTGTAATAGTTACTGTGCTTAAAGCTCGCCGGGACGATATTACAATGCATATTGCTCCATGACGGACACCGGTTATATCTGGACCCAAATGGCGTTAGGCACCGTTGAGCGTTGAGCGTGTGACGTGTGACGTCAAACATATCGCAGCAGCAGAAGCAATAACAAAAGCAATAACATCACGACAACGACAACACAAGAGCACCAACCGCAGCTACACTGACTGTTAAAAGTATGCAACGATTTAGCAAGTGGCTTACAATTTAATATTCTAAACAATCGAATGCCCATTTGTTTAAACTAAAGTAAACTAAACACAATAACAATGTGAGGATACTTAATAGTATTTATAATTTGATTAAAATTAAAGAATATCCATACGAAATGAGTAAAAGATCGATTTATTTAAAATTACGTTGAAGGACCATTGTACACATTCAGGCAACTGTGATTGTATTTGGATCTTTTGTTATCGATTTGTGTTAATATTAAACACAAAAAATATAAACATTCGCACTTAGCTGCCATTTTGTTGTCTGACTTTTTGCGCCCATTTTTGGGCAATTGGAAAATCGATAAAAGGCTTTTAAATCAAAGCGCGTGTGGCTGTGTGCGTGCCACAGTGGTGGCAACGACATGCCAGTTCAGGAGCCATATGAAACGCACCAATTTCGATGTATGCGTCCCACTGTGCTGGCAAGGCGCATGCGTTCGCAATGAAAGCGAAAAGCGTAGGTGCTGTGCGTGTATTGGCCCCGAGCCAGTTTAGTTATTGCCAGCTCAACATATAGACAACTCCAACAGATGTTAAGGCTGCCAACACATTTGCCAGCTAAGAAAATCGTGGAAAATAAATCACAAACCGTAACTGAATAAATCGTGCAAATAAACTGCAGATCTTCAAAATGCGACACGTTTTATTTGTGGCGCTGCTGTCGCTTGGCCTTGGTCCACTGACTACCGTCTGTGGCAACCACCTGCCAGAGGCGGGTGCCTTAAATCTCAATGAAAGGTTCTTTGACGAGGTCAGGGAGCTCATCAAGCGACGTATGGAGGTGAGTTGCGACTCGTCAATCTCTTCAATTAGATGCTCACCCTACAGTTCTACTGCTAATGTAGACCAAGCAGGTGCCGTTGGTGGTCGATGAAGTGGCTCTGCAGAATCAACGCAGCTACGACAATGTGCCCATTCCAGCGGCCAGTGTGCCTGTGCCAGTGCTCGTCGAGAATTGGCCCACCGATCAGCATAGTTTTGGACAAGTCACTGCCGTCTCTGTGGACCCCGAGGGTAATCCAGTGATTTTCCATCGAGCCGACCGTTACTGGGACGTAAAGTAGGTCAACAGCTGTCCAGTAACAAGTGTTTGTGTGTACATCACAATTAATATATGATTGTCCTTGGGTGTGTCAATTGCAGCACCTTTAACGAGAGCAACATCTACTATCTCATCGAATATGGGCCCATCAAGGAGAAGACCATTTATGTGCTGGATCCAAAGACGGGTGCCATCAAGACCGGTTGGGGCTCCGATATGTTCTACATGCCGCATGGCATGACTATTGATGCACACGGCAACTACTGGATAACCGATGTGGCTATGCATCAGGCCTTTAAGGTTGGTTCTCGAATGGAACAATTTATAATTCAACATAAAATTACACATATTGAGTATTATAATCTTAAATTAGAATTAGAATTCATTTTAATAACTGAAGAATTCTGGCTTGACAATTCTCTTCTCGCAATAGTTCAGGCCCTTTGAGAGCAAGCCACAGCTTGTGATTGGCAAGCGTTTCCGACCTGGTGCCTCCGTCAAGCATCTGTGCAAGCCAACGTCCATTGCTGTGGCTACAACCGGCGAGGTGGGTTTCGTCCCCTTTCATCAATTACTGCATGATTAATATAGTTTTGCTCTTTTTCAGTTCTTTATAGCCGATGGCTACTGTAATAGCCGCATACTCAAATTCAATGCCGCTGGCAAATTGTTACGCAGCATTCCACAACCACCCGGTGCGTAAACAAAATGAGCTTGACGAGAATCATAACTGTATAACTCGATCTATTTGCAGAATTCCTGTCGTTGCAAGTTCCGCACGCTATCACATTGTTGGAACACTTGGATTTACTCTGCATTGCTGATCGCGAGAATATGCGCGTTGTGTGCCCCAAGTGAGTTGCCTAAAATAGCTTCAATAAAATTGAGTTGAGCCTAATCACAAATTGTAAAAACTCGCAGAGCTGGCCTTAAGTCATCGCACGGAGAGGGTCAACCTGCGGCCACCATACAGGAGCCGGATCTGGGTCGCGTCTTTGGCGTCAGTAGCTATGGCGATATTGTGTTTGCTGTGAATGGACCCACATCAATGCTACCGGTACGTGGCTTCACCATAGACCCACGCTCCGAGGCCATTATCGGCCACTGGGGCGAGTTTAAGAATCCACATTCCATAGCCGTCAGCGTTAATGGTTCGGCGCTGTATGTGACGGAGACGGGCACCAACCATCAGACGAATCGCGTTTGGAAATATGTCTTGGCTTGAGGCATTGGTCACCAAATCACGCACACTGTCACCACTCGAAAGGCTCGGAAAGACGAACGGCATATCCCAAAAAGAAAACAATTAATAGCAGTTATGAACTACCACAATATCTATAGATCCCTATAAGCCGGACACCTAAAAAGCAGCAACAAAAAACCAAATAGTAATTGTGACGAAAATACACGTTAACACGTACACACACTCACAATTATTTCATATGATTAAAATCAATAGTAGTAATTATTAAAGTACAATATAAGTATGTAAATTGCTTGACAAACAAATAACACAACAAACATAACCTCAAAATTTATGTTTTGCACTGTAATGAAGCAAATGGAATTACAACGCAGCTTATCTAAATATATAACTATCAAATACATAAATATGCGTGGGCGTGAGAATAACCAATGCACCATAGAAATGCATCTAAAACTTATAAAAATAAATCACTAACGAGTATGTATCATATTGTAACCTGCACAAATATATATAAATACATGTATGTGTACTATATCTTTATTATATTATAATCAATGTAAATTATGTATGTAATAAACTGTTGTTGTTGTTGTGCATATATTAAAGCCTACACACAAGAAAAACTATTAAGGCGTAATGAACTAAGGATACAATTTAACGTAAGACTATTCCGGAATGCTTAAGACAACTGGCGGGAGGATTCCCCAATTAATATGAGTGTAGCTTTGACTAGACAAAGCGTTTGACTAAAAAACAGACAAGTATGGTATGTACGTCTAGATAATAGCTTATAGATATTGGGAAGATATACCTGGCAAGATAAAGCTGCCATTTCGCTTAAAATGACAAAAGCAACATCTTATGCTTAAATAACCAAAAACAATTATAAAATCTTATGCTAAACATATAAAGATATACAAATATAATATGAATAATACACAATAAGCTTAGCAATACCAACTGAGGCACTAAGAGGCACTTAACCAACGCCTGGTAAATTCGAGAGCATCATTTAGCTGTCGCATCCATTCGACAAGTTCCGACTGCGTGTCGGCTGCAAAAAACGCTTCTGAGTTGGGACACTGCAGCCAGAAGCTACGGGCACGTGCACACAACTCGCGTGGCGCCACATCCAGTTGCCGCTGGCGGCAATCAGCTAACTGCATGGCCAGCAAGGGTGGTTGCTCGCTCAGATTGTGTTCATGCTGCCAAACAGCAAGACGCAGTCCATCGAGCGTGCACCAGCGACGATTCCAATTGTGCTTGTTCTTCGGATCCGTATCCTGCACGTTAAGGTAGCCAGCATATTGAGTTTTTGGTAGGCGCAGCTCGACGCGACCGCTCAGCGAAATCTGTGGCAGCAGATTTGAGGATTTCGTGTGAGGCGTCAGAGGCAATTGCCAAGTGCGCGAGGTGCGCAACCACAGCTTGTCGCTGGGCTGGGTTTCATTGATCACCAGCTCGTAGGGCACCAAATCGCTGGCCTTGAGCGTGAAGGATGCATGTAGCCGAAAGCGCGAGACGATGTGATCACACTGTGAGGAGTTGTTGGAGGAGGCGGAGCCAAGGCTGCCACTGCCCCGTTTCTATGGATTACGATTAAGTTGTGAGTACAGATTGGTTCAGATATCGTTGTCCGCTACTTACCAGTAGCGTCTTGGGCGGCTCCAGCGACAGCGTTGAAACCTTCCGCAGACGCAGCATGAAAATCTGACAGCGTAGCTCCATTGCCTCCGCTTGTCCAGCACTAAAGAACTCTAGGCCACAATCGCGAAAGATCGCAGCTCCATTCTGGCACTCGATCGATTGTGTGGATCGAATTCGACCTTCGCACTCCATGGTGCATATGTAGTAGTAGTTAAAGAACATGTCCTGGCTGACATCAGCCCTTACCGGCAAATGCAAAGCATCAATGAGCAGACACTGCGATTGCTGTCTGGCTGCCAATGTTGCCTCGCTGAGCACAGCAGTTTCTGCTGGCGGCGCTCTTTTGCGCAGTGTAGTGAAGAGAAGTAGACGTTCTGCTTCCACCATTTCGGCTGAGATCTCCAGCTCGGGCATTTGGCGACAAATGCTAACTGCTTGCGCGAGCTGCTCATTTGTGGTAAGTGACTCGTTGAGCAGCGAGTCCAGATTCAAACTGGCATAATAGGTGCTGCTGTCCAGCTCGCCTTCAGTTTGATTGGACTGATCACGCGACAAGCTAAGACTGTGAGTCAGCCGCTGCTTCTCGGCCAGCAAGAAGTCCTTGCCCTTCCGATAGGAACGACGCAGTGCATCCTTGAGCAGGCGATAACGCGCCAATGTGCTCACCGACAGCAACTGGTTCTCATTGGACGGCCTCTCGGCCAGATCGCTGAGGCTGCTGTGCGCATTTTTCACCTGGCTGGGCATTGTGGGTTGCTGTGGAGTCGTCGGGCAACTATGGCTAACAGTTGGTGGACGACCTAATACCGTAGGGCCATCGTTTATGTCGATGATGAGCTCACGCGTGGGCTGCAAAAAATGGCGCAAGGCAAGCAATAACAAATGGATGCTAATCATTAACAAGTTGAAATTGAGATTAAAGCAAAGAAGCAGCGAGAAGCTTATATTTGTAATGTGGTTTCGGGATTGATGATTGTGTACAGTGAATAAATACAATGTGATAAGCCATATATGTTAATAGGAATCAACAAAAATCTCTACCTTAGTCGTAAAGCGCTGATTCTGCTTCTTTGGTGTGCTCTGGTTATCTGAAGACGGAGGCGGTGGCTCAAGCTGAACCGATCCATATTGACTGCCAGTGGTGCCGCTGGCATTGACGTCTTCAATGATGTAATCGTCATAGATTTCATTAGGCACATCGTAAGAAACATCATCCGCATTCGAGTCCGCAGCATCTGCAAATGCATTCGCTCTGAGGCAGGTCTGCAAGTAGTTATTAGATTATCGAGTTATGCGTTATACGTGCTGGAAATTTTGGTTTAATCATCGCTTACATTTTGCACCTTCTCCAGTCGCACATTGTCGTCATGATCCATCACCATTTCGCTGCGACACAAATTCTCCAGAAATATCTCACTGCGCTGCAGTGAGAGTTCCGACTTGGACAGATTGCGATTACTCTTGGGCGGAGAATGTTTCTCTTTTATGTTGTTCAGCGACTGATGCATGGGCAATGTCGTCTGCTCTGATGTTAGATTAACAGACTTTGAGGTGGACTCCGTATAGGACGTATCGCTGACCGGCTCATCTGGCAACGGCATAAACTGAAAGAAACTGCCATTCATAAGCGATTCCTGTAGAAATTGGCCCAGCGGCCTGGGCTGGGCCGCAATCTTCGTCTGTTCTGGTTTCTTGGCCTTGTGCACTTGGGCATACAAAGCGTTTGGATCTGCATTTGGTGGCAAAGGCGAACAAACAGGTGTTGGCTCCTCTACTGTTGCCGTTGTTGTCGGTGTGGGCGTGGGAGTGGGTGTCTCTGGCACATCTGGCTGGGCAGCGGTTCTCACATCGAAGTGTGCACTGCCGCTAATGTGGAGGCAGTCCTCTTCAATTTCGGAATAAATGGGCTCTCGGTCAAGATCACGACGCTGACGCAGCGCAGTCGTTGCCGGACGCTCGAGCACTCGAGTGCTGGATCCATCGGTACAATCAAAACTATCACTTGGCAGTTCCGTATGCTCCAAGTGGGGGAAACTTGAGCACTCCTGTGAATAAATTTAATTTTTCACATTGATTTTGAATTGCACAGCAAATTATTGCATAATTATCGAAATAATACTAAAACCTAACTGTTTCAGGTCAATTAATTTTTGTTAGAATACTTAATTTTATTTTTTTGTGTAATTAGAAACGACGCGCTCTGCCGATAACGATTACCAAAATTAAATATCTCCAAGTGAATGGCAATTGAAACGCACACAGTGAATGACACAATGGCACAGCTGATGAGGTCTGCATTTCTTTTTCGGAAAGGGGAAACTTGAAATAGGTTGCTGCCTTTGGTATTGCACATGAGTGAAATGTCCAAATCCTCGATGCGACGCTTTAACATAAGCTTAAAAATGTGGCGCAGCAGCGCATACAATAGGCGACCAGCAAATCACAAAATGGAACAGAGCTACGATTACAATCGGAAATGGCTGCTGGCACCGAATATCGAGGCTAATTCGTCTCCCAGAATCAAGCTGCTATCGTACAACATACTCGCCCAGGATCTGTTAATGGAGCATTTATTTCTGTATGTAAATATAAAGCCGGAGTGGCTGACTTGGCAACGGCGTTTGAATAACCTGCAGCGCGAAATCAGCAAACTGAATCCAGACATACTCTGCCTCCAGGAGATGCAATACGATCACCTGCCCATGCTGGTGCAGCGACTGACTGCGAGCAGTGGTAAGCGCCTCGAGTATGTGTATAAGAAGAAGACAGACTACCGCACCGACGGCTGTGCCATCATCTACGATGCCTCCAAATTCAGGCTCGTGTGCCAGCAAGGCGTGGAACTCTACGATTCAAATGTGCCGCTGCTGAATCGCGGCAATGTGGCGCTTTTGGCCAAATTCCAACTGAAGCAACAACACTGTCCGCAAGAGGAGCCCAAGGAGGTGATCATAGCCACAACACATCTGCTGTATAACCCGAAGCGCGACGATGTGCGCTGCGCCCAAGTGTCCAAGCTGCTAACCGAATTGCATAGCTTCGCTGCGGAGCAGCCGCTCGGCACAGGACAAGGCAGCACGCCTGTGATTCTAACCGGTGACTTTAACTCACCCATAGGATCGCCGCCCATAGAGTTGCTAACGGTCAAGAATGCGAACGAATCAGCGCTTAACTTCGAGCCACTTGATTATGGCGACTACACTGCCTCAACATTTCAGGACAACTGGATCACCGTTGACTACATCCTGCGTTCCGTATGCCCACTAAACAAGTATCAGCTGCAAGTCCTCAGCGTCTACATGCTGCCCACCGTTGACTGCTGTGCCAAAGTGGGCAAAACACCCAATCACTACCTCGGCTCGGATCATTACGCACTGGGCGCAGTCTTTGCACTAGCCTAGCATATATATTGCTTCGCCCAATAAAAATGATCTGTAACTTATAATTGCAAATTTTGATTCGATTTGTGCGCTTTCCTAGCAGATTTAAGTTGGGGACATCAAATCATTTAAGGATTAAGTGTAGAACATAGTTTGAAATATGCCCAAAAACTTACCCTATATGTGCGCAGTGCACGCTCATCGCTGGCTTCCAATTTGGCCCGTATGCTGCCCAGCAGATAGCCCATTTTGGTGATGGTCACATCCTGGTCGAGATCCTTGTGATATGAGCGATATGTAGCGGGTGCATCGGTGCTCCCACCCTGAAAGTTCAGCTTACGTGGACGTTGTGCACGTGGCAGCTTCTTGGGTGGCGTTGGTGGTTTTACCTTGCGCTCGAAATCGAAATAGGGCTGCTCCGAGCTATCCTTGTACTCTCGCCGTCGGGTGGAGCTGGTCGTGGCTGAGGGCGTTGTCTGTACAGGCGAATGATAGCTGCCTGGCGGGGATTGTGACTGCAAATCTAGTTGCAATTGCGAACTGGAGGTCTGCACACCAACTGTGCACAGTCGAGGTGTGGGTTGTTGCCTAATCCTTTGCTCGAGATGCTGTTCCTGTTCGTGTCGGTTGCACTTTTTAGGGGAGACAAAGCGCAGAATTTTCTTCTTGGAATTATTAAGAAAGCTGCGTGACTTGCTGCGCAGTCCTGGTCGCTTGTTCCAAGGAGACAGATTGCGCAACTGTTCGCCCCAAATAAATTTTTGACTGCTGCTGTTTTTGCGACCCGTCGGCAAGCGGGGGTATTTAATCGGAGTGTGCTTCTGTTCCATATTGACGGCGAGATTCTCGCTAACGCCATCAACCGTATCCAGCGAGATTTTGGGCACCACTGGCACCTGCCAACCTATGTTGCCACCTGTCAACACCTGTGGCGCTGGCTGTGGCGCATGTGTCTTGAAGTGTGCCTGCTTTACGGCATCGTAGTTCAGCATATCATTGATCTTTGGCTCTGTCCAGCCAATCATAATCTCCTTCATCGGCTTATCGGCCACAGCGTTCTTTCTGCTCACCATGTGTATATTCTTGGCATAGTGTGCGCCACGCTTGGATTCCACCACACGCTCAATGTCACTCAGCGAGGGGCAAGTGGCAAGCGGCAACTGAACTCCACGCATTGGCTTCTCAACTTCAGCTACAATTTAAAAGGGATATTATTAGATTTAAATAAAAATGTCAAAGTATAAATTTAAATAAATTTTGCTATATTATTTTGATTATTAGCAATTCAATTGTTTCTAATAAATTGTTCCAATGACAACTATGTGATATGACCAGAATTACAGGTATATTCAACCGATTAAGATCCATGACCTTATATTCCAAGATTAATTCAATACATGAATATATCCTCTCGGATTACACAGTTTTTGTCAAGTCAAAAAACCCTCCGCATAGGGCTTAAAACAATCAACATTTTTAAGAAAAAAAAAATACATTTATTTCTATTAATTCTACAATTTAGAGTTTAAACTAACTACAAATAGCAACCAACACCTTTAGTTAATCTTTTTAGTATTAGTTCTCCATGAACTTACCCAATGGATAGGATTTACGTTTGGTTTTGGTCTTTGGCAGATTATCTATTTTAGTTGTGGGCAGCTGGACGCCATGCTTGTGCAGAAACTCATCTAAGACACGCTCGGCATCGCGCACCGACGGCGTCGTCGAGGTCAACGATGATAATGAGATTTTACCATCGAGACTCTGTGTGCTGCGGCGCGGCGGCTTCGGTGGCGGCATCTCCATATTGCGCGCCTTAAAATTCACCTGGCCATGGGAGAGACGCTTCTGCAATAAACGACCGCCGCAGCCGCCACTGGAACTACGACGTAGGGTGCGACGTGTCGATTGCAAACTGTTGCCTGTTGCCACACTGGCGGTGGGTTCCGTTCGAAAGGTTTCACTCTCCTCCTCCAGCGGTGTCTCCTGCTCGCTAATGCTGGACAATACGGGCGCTGAGGGCATATAGTCAATGCACTCAGACTGCTGCATTTTTGGCATAGGCTTGGAAGCTGTTGTAACAACTGATGTTGCCGCTGTGGAGCGACTGACGCTGGACAGCTTCTGCCTGTTGACGCGCACCTCGGAAATAACGCAATTGTCGCGCAGCTCCTGCACAATGTGTATAAGCGGCGCATCCTCGCTTACAGCACGCAAACTACTCACGGCAGTCATTGGGCCAGTGGCACGAACAGTGGATGCTCGCTCCGTTTGAGCAGCTGGCTGCTGCTTTTGACGACGTGACTGAATCTGGCTCTGGCTCTGGCTCTGCTGAGCATTTAGATTATTCTGGGGCGGCTATATAAAAGAAAATCGCAGTATGTATATGAATTTTATGTTAAAAAATGGAAAGGAAGCACTCACCTTGGTGCTTTCGGGACGCCTGCTGCGTTTGTGCTGGCGCACGTGCCAGTCACGTGGCGGGGCTATGGATGCACAGTCGCCGCTGTCGCTGGTGAAGCAGTAGCAGAAGCCATTCTTGCAGGGCTTACCCTTGCGCTCCTGCGCCTTGTTGCACAGATTCTGGTTGATTAGGTGTGCGTCGGCACTGATTTGGGGTGGCAGTGGTGCTGTTGCTGCCGTTGTTGCTGCTGCTTTTTCCTCGGCTGGCATTTCTCGATCGCGACTATGGTTGGAGAAGCGTCTGATGCGGCGAGCACGAAACTCGTTAATGCATTCCTGCAAACTAAACGAGCTGGTCGAGCCCGATTCAGCCGAGTCTTCTTCCTCCTCTTCCTCCGCATCGTCATCATTGTCGTCGTCTTCATCATCATCATCGTCGCTAAGCTTGGGGTACTTTGAACCTGCAAAAGTCTGTCAATGGCGTTGTTTGTTTATTTGTTTACATGAATGCAATTGGTATTTTTTGTGCAAAAGTTTTGGTTTATTTTCACTCACTGTAGCCATTATTGCAATTAGCTATTTTACTGATAAGCCAACACGCCGCAACGCAGGTCGAGCTCCACGAACACGTTGCACGTTTTCTAATTCTTTTTTCCAGAGCAAAAGAAAAACGACGCGACGCTGCTGCATTTGAATTGACAGTCACTCTGCTCTCTCTCTCTCTCTCTCACTCTCTCTGTTGAGCCGCTTCTTCGCCGTTATCAGCCGCAAATTGTGCAGGGCTGTGCGTCTGTGCACTCGGTGCACAGTGTCACACAGACTGCAATAACCGGTTTTAAATATTTGCGTACTGTATATTTTTACACCTATATATGTATAAGTATAAGTTTTAGCAGCAATTGTAATTAACTCTGCTTTTTAGTGCTAACATTTAACAATTACAAATGTATTTAATGTGATTTTATGTATGTTTTTTTTTTCACACTAGCTTATTTTAACACCGCTCTCTCAAATGCCGTTTCGTTAAGTTAGACAACCCTGCGACTAGTAATAGCAACAGAAACAGCTGATATTTGCTCGCGGCGTGTTACGTCGATTTTGGTTACGAATATTGAGAAATTCTGTAATCAACACAATTTTTGGCTGTATTTCAATTAAAAATAAAGAAAAACATCCAAAATGTCAAATAGTCATCTGTTTCTCAAATCCGGTTTCCCGCGCGCTCCCCTGCAAAATGGAGTGGGCCGCTATGTCTGCCAGCTGCAGCGCCTTACATTGAAATTCTGTAAGAACAACGGCTCCAGTCGAGGCATGCGGTAAGCAACAAATAAACTGGTTTTGTGTGTTTATTTACTTTAAATGACCAACGGTTATAAATAGAGATTTTATTGAAAACCATTTGGTGGACTTTGCCAAAGAGAATCCAGGCATTGTGGTCTACGTGAAGCCGCGACGCCACCGCACCCCTGTCCTAGTTGGTGAATACTGTAAGTAGGCGCAGCAGCCAAAGAATGTAGATATTACATTTTAATGTGAAAATTCGGTAATTTATCCACTCCCTCAGTAAATGGTGATCGCGAGTGGCTCAGCTGTCGCAATAGCACACAGACGGAGATCTCCAAGTGGATCGATCTACTGAAGACACAGAACGGCAGCTCCAGCTCGTTGCGTCTACGGAAAATGTGGCACACGGATGTGCCATCAATTCAAGGTCCTTGGACGCCATTTCTACTGCGCTCACCCGATGCCCACAACCAGACATATCCCAGCAGCGAAGCGTCTGAGCCGCTCGATGTGCCACAAACAGCCACTGAGAAGCTCATAGAGCTGTTCAAGCAGCAACAATTGGAGGCGGACGGTGTCTTGGAACAGAAGCGAGCCGAGTAAGATTGTTAGGCATGTTAAAATAAGAGGCTTAAGTTGAGTTTTATAAATATAATTGTTGCTTTTATTGTGAAAGCCAACGTAAATTTGTTTTCTAAACAAATAAAAATGTATGTGTTCAAAAATCAACTAAACAACTATAACTTTTATACCATAACGTGTAATATCATAAATATGTGCCAAGAGCTTTACAATTATGATATTGGGTATATCAATTTGATATGTTCTGGGTACATTGAATATATATGTTTTGCAAAAATACAATGGGAATATCATAAATAATGCTTAAGGTTATTGACCCCCGGTGCCCTTGGCATTGAGGTTGGAATATATAATAAGAAATACACATGTTAAACAGGTTTTTTTTTTTAACTTAGCACAAAACAACTCTTGATATCTGTGTATTATAACTAACATTTTTCTAACAATATCTTCTTAATATGCGTGTGTTTTCTCTTGCGTGGTGGTTAGGTTAGGTTTGATAGGAAACTCGTGTGGAGATCAGAAAAAATGGGTGGTTAGTTAAGTACACAAATACATATTGTATATCCAATAGTTTTTACAATATCTAGCGAGTATATAATTGCATTTAAAGAGCAGCGAGTTTTGGAGTATCAAAACAGACAAATAGTATCAAACATTAAATTATATTGTGCACATCAAAGACACACAACAGACGCACACAAAACATTTACAGACAGACTTTTACACACTTATTACATATACAACTACATTGATAATAAAAGTATTTTGCTTGTGAGTTTGCTTATTTGTTTGTTTGTGAATTCCTTTGGCGAAATGCATTTTACTTACAATCTAAACGACAAAAATGTTAACTTTGTCTTCGAATAAAACAATCGATCTGGACGTTTTTGGACTTCTACTTAATAAGTGTTAATAGTGATATCACCAATTCAATTAAAGTATGCCTTTTTATGTTATTGTTGTTACGTTCCACTTTCTAACTTTCTTTTTGTTGGACAGTGTAGGCTTTAAACTAGCTTTTTGTATCTTATGTTTTTTTTCTTGTTGTTTTTGTTTCGTTTTTTTTTTTTGGTTTGATAATAGCCCCTCTTGTGATAGCTTTGCACCATTGGCTGCATTCTGTTCACAAATCACCCGTTTCCATGGCCGAATTAATATCTGCGACAATTTTGCCCATCACCTCGTGATATGGCGAATCCGGTTTGAATGCCGTTTCCAGCAGCGACGCATCGCCAAAGAAATTGAACACATCGTCGATGCGGCCTATTGACTTGTTCGTTAAATGTGGCAGCACAATTTGCTTGAGTGCCTCATGCGACTCCCTGATGGACTTTTGCAAATATGCCAGATCAAAGCTGAAGTCCAACTCGTAAAATGATATGATCGAAAGTTGTGTGTTCTAGAAAAAAATAATTGATTGACTTTAAATGAGATTCAAAAATCGATAAAAATTTCGAGTTTACCTGAAATTTGCGCTTAAAGAGCTCCGCATGTTTTAGCTCCTCTTCGGTAAACTGATTATTTCGATGTAGCACTGCAATTTTAATGACGATTTTGATGATGTTTTTCAAGAGTTTTTCAGCTTGCGGCTTGCTGTTCGTGTGCAATATGCACAGCTTGTAGAGATTATCCAAGAGCGAGGCCGTTGTGCCGTCAATAAAAGTTTTCGCTATATTTTTCGTTGCCATGCGTGAGAGTATTTTCTTTTGAGCGCGTAACCCGAAATCGTGCGACTTGAACACATTGTCCGCCATCACAGCTACAAGAGTTGGTTAAACGGGATTACTTTCGGCCGATTCAAGTTCAACTTATTTGAATTGGTAATTGCAAAAATAAACACAAAAGTGGAAGTGAAACTTCAAAACAAAAACGAAAACAAATCAAATATTGTATATCAGAGCGGTTAAACCAATTACCTTCCAGATTCCAGTAGTCAACGCTCCAGAGCAATAGGCTCTGCCTTAAGCCTGCGACAGACATATTCACGTCTTTTGTTTTACATCCAGTCGCAAGCATGAGAGTTGATAACGAAATTACAGATATACAATATATATTATATATACACTCAAGCACACACAAACACGCACACAGACTGAATTGGGCTATGTCAACGAAGCGTATCTTTTGATAAAAGAAATGCCTCCTCGAACGTTTCAAGATAGCGTCAACTGAATAATGGGCCGCGAATGTTTGTACAAGCAAAACATTTTTGTGCTTGCTTTGCTGCGACTTGCTGAATTTTTTATAAGGCCATTCTAACGGCTTTCGTTGCATACTACGTGCCCGCGCCATAAGTGGAGCCTTAAGGCCTCCCCCAAAAAAGGGGCGCCTCGACGTTGGCCGTTAGACCAATTTAATTAAGAAAGCACATATGTATGTTTATACAGTGAATATAAATACTCTTCATATATATATATATATATATATATACAGTCTGTATACACATGCATATTCTAGTCCCGGCAGGAAAGAGCCAAAGGTCACGCGATATGCATTGGATGTGGCCCAAGTAGGCGATGGGCTTCAAATATGACGCAGGCCCAAGGACAAAAATCGTATCATTTATTTAGAGTAGGCCCAAGGCGGACGAGGGTGCATAAACGGAACTGACGCATCAGTTTAGTTGATTATCATACGCAACATACAAATATATATACATATATATATATAGCGGTTACTGTTGTCGTTTATTATTATTACACATTGCTTGTAGCTTGGACGAATGTGGGTGAGATTGTCGGTTGGTTGGCTTTTTTGTTGTATTATTGATTGCAAGAGGCTCAGTCACAATCACACACACCGTCATTCATTCATCCATTCATTTATATGTACATGCATATCCTACACTCATTTTGGCGCTCAATTAGCTGCCCACCAGCTCACCTGTAAACTCTTCGTTGTTGTTGTCGTCCTATAAATCCTTGAGAATTTCTTTTGAATGCTCGAGTGTGCGGCAGGCAGGCGAAATGGTGATTGGAAATCTCAGTTTGTGAACTAAGTAATGTTAAAAAGAAGTGGAGTGGTTCATTTATCAAGGACTGAAAACAACGAAGAAAACCAAAACACGAATTTGTTGTGTGCAGCAAAAAAACGACGCAAAATAAAATCTAATGATGACTACATTCATCGATATCGTATTTAAATTAGTGCCATTTATATCGATATTACGTTCGGTATCGCACTCAATTGCAGAATTCCATTTCGGCTTAATTTTAGAGTGACCGCTCATTTTTCACATGTGAGTCTATCGATAAATTGAACACATATAGCGCAGTTTTTTAAATCGGCTGGGATTAAATTGTTTTTATTTTTCACACACCCAAACATATACACAATTATTTGTTTTTTTTTTTCTGAAAAGCTAACAACTAGAACTGTATACAGACAATGCTTACTTATTGGAAGTCTCTTTCGGGTTAAAGGGTATCATAAGGTTTTCCGAAAATGCCTTAATGCTTTCTGGTCCGCGTACCTCCTTCTCGAGTAATGGTAGCTTGGTTACATGGAAGTCCTCATACAAGTCGGCAATCTGATCCAGATACTTTTCCTGGATCTTAAAACGGGAAGCGCACATGCTGCACGAATTGTGCGACTTCTCCAAAAACAACAATTGATTCACGATTATGTTGTGAACATCGATGCCGCATTTGGTCAACTCCTGGACGAGCCGCTCCGTTTCATACAGCGAAAAGAACTCGGCAATGCATACGCAAACAAATGTTGTTTGATCCTGGAAATAGAGTACATTATTAATTAATTAAACATATATATATTTATATAGAAATATAAAATTTTAAATTCATATTCGTTTTGTATTCACTGCATAGCATATTCACCGGATTCTTAAACTGTTCGTTGACCTGCGTGATGATGCGTAGCATGTCGTCCAGCTTTTGAGACAATGTGTCCGCATTCACATCTGCCATGCCCAGCATTGATACGAATTGTGTTAGGAGGGGAGCTAGTTTCATCTTAAGGCGCAACAGCTTTCCGAGACCCTTCTCGACAACCTGTGGAAATGCGATCAGGCGCAGCGTGTGTCCTGTGGGCGCCGTATCAAATACCACAACGGAGAAGTTCATGCCTTTCACCAGCTTCATCACCTCGGCATAGCTCATGGCTTCATCGATGCCGGGCAGGGCATTAATCATCTCCTGCATGACACCCTTGCTGACGCGCAGCGCCTCGTTCTCCCCGTCAAAGTACTCCTCAGGCAGTTCGCTGAGACCCGCATTTGGATCGATCTCCATGGCGTACAGATTATTAAAGCCATTCACTTTTGTCGGCACCTTGGTAAACTTTTGATCGAAGGCATCTGATATGTTGTGCGCGGGATCTGTCGAGATGATGAGCACGGATTCGCGCACCTTCGCCAATTGTACTGCCAAACTGGAGCTGTGGATGGGTCATTTTTTTCCATATGATTAATATTGTTCTTGCATTTGCATTTGTCTGTTTTCTGTCTCTTACCTGCATGTTGTTTTACCCACGCCGCCTTTTCCGCCCACGAAAATCCATTTCAGAGATTCTTGATCGACTAGGTTTTGCAGGCTAGGTTCTAGGGGCGGTAAATTGTCAACCATATTGTGAAATTCCTATCGAGACACGTAATTTTGTGTACAAATATTAACAAAGTTTCAGGTGCTGTCTAGGGATGGCGAAATACATGTAAAATATATCGACTGAGCGATTGCATATCGAAACTATTTCGATATGAGCTGTCAATTGAATATATTTGCACCAGTTCAGTCTGTTATTATTTCATTAATCGTTAGTTGAAATATATTTCAGACATTTATTAAATCATTATTCCGTTATCTTTTATCGTTATAGTTATTTGTGTTTTAATCTGTTGATAACCATTAAATAAAGAATTCATTTAATTAGATTTAGTTGGACGGAAGTAATTCATATGAATTAGAATTCTGCTAAAATTCTGTAAAGTGCTCGATAATTTTTGGTGTTGGTAGACCTCAAAAGCAGTGTTTGGCAGCGCCGCGAATAGCCGTTTTTAGCACTGGACCTCTGCGGAGCATTGATTTGCATGTTTGTTCTGGGCTTTTGACTGTTAAAATGTGTTTGTTTTGTAATTAAATTGCACTATTTTCAAGTTTCGAACAAAACTATTTCAAAAATAATTTAATTAAAATCGCATGAGAAAATAAGGAAATTAAATTCGGTTAATGGTGTGAAAAGTTTGAGAAGAAAGGCGTGGGTACCACCAATACTAGAAAATAGAAGCAAAGCAAGAGATTTAGCGTGTCCTGTATGTACATAAGTGTATGTGTATGTGTGCGTGTGCGCCTTCAGGATTCTGGCTCATGTGCTCAATTTTTTGTTGTTGATCAAATTTGCCGCAATCAAATAATCGCGAGTGATTTTTAAATGTGTTCAGTGTGAATTAAAATGATAACGGTAGACACACACGCCTATAAACACTGCCAACAGAAATCTTCGTTAAGTCAGCCGCCGATTTTGCAGCCGCACCTACGTACATATGTCGATATGTGTATATTGTGGGTGGGTAGTAATGTGTAGAAGATAACGAAAAATAGCAGTAATAATAATAATAATTGACAGATCTCTTGCAATATAAGCCAATCAATGAAATTAAAAATTCTTTAATAAATAATCAAATTGTAAAAAACGTAAACGCAAATAAACGCAATACACACGCATCAGCAGCACCAACATATGCACACACACACAAACACACACACACCATCCCAAAAAGAGTGAGAGAGAGAGAAAGCACGGTGCCAAAAAGGAACGTCAAAAGGAAGAAGCAGCACAGCTCAGCATCGGCGCGTTGCTGAAAGATTGAAAATAAACGTGTAGTAGAGAATTTTTGAAGCACACTCCACACACACAGCCACACTCCGCCCACAGCCGCCGAGAGCCCTCTCACATACACATACAAACATACATAGTTGACATATATACAAACAGAGACTCGTATGCGCGAAAAGTGTAAGCCGTGCACATTTGTTGGTGTTGTTGTTGTTGCTGTTGCTGTTACTGTTAGCCGCCGCCAAAGGACGACAGACGCGACGGCGACGACGACGACGACAACGCCAACGAGAACGACGGGGAGGAGGAGAAGGACGTGTTGTTGTTGTTGAAGCCAACGCAAATGGCAGACCCTCTAAGCGGGCGCTGCTTTTGAGACATGTCGTAATGGCCAGAGAGGTAAGTAAGAGAATTCTTACAGGCTAAGCGAAATGCGAAAAGCGCCCACATATACACTAATACATATATTTATATATGTGTGTATGTGTATATATTCATAGTTACGCTTTGCTTGTGAATTAAAATATTACAGGCTTTACATAGGTTTGTTGTTGCTGTTACTTATAACATTAAACTTTAACATACGCCAAATTTCCCTCTGCTAAATCTACTGTCGATTTAAAGTTGTTCCCAAATTCGCCGCTGAGTTGCGACTAAGCCCCTGTTAACTGTTTAAGTGTGCGTGTGTGTGTGTATCAGTGAGTGCATGCTTTATGCAGTTTATTCATTTCGTTTCGCTTTGATTTGCGGGTGAGTGAATAGCTTTGACCCAAATAACCATGGTTATACACCCTACTGAATGTGCACATGTAGCTTTTGTTGATCTCTCACGTTTTGTATGTGTGTGTGTATGTGTATGTGGTCTGCGTGTTTATTGTTGGTTTTTGTTTGCAGTATCAAAATTAACAGTAACAGTCCTATGTTAGTGTGTGTGTGTATGTGTGTGTAAATGCAGCCTGCAGCGACAGGCTGAGCCAGCAAGTTGCATTTAATGACACTCCCAATCAGTAGGCTGAATTAGGCTTGTGGGGGCGCTTCAGCAGCACTCGCAGATGACCCACATGTTAATTACATCGCTCACTAACTAATACCATATTCAGTTACAGTGAACTCAAGGACCTAGTATTATTGTTATTCTGTTATGATTAAACATTATTTATGTACTTTATAAAAACAAAATATATATATTTGAATTATCATAGTCTGGAGGTATTTTTATTAAAACGTGTTCAAAACGCCCAGCTTCTCATTACTGTTAACATTTTGGGGGAAATGTTAGCTTTTCTTACAGCTGGCAATGCTGGTTGTGGAGAGAGCGCAATAGAGAAGAACTGCTGCACACGAAATTGCAATTGCAAAATGTCATTGCTCTCTCTCCCTCTCTCTCCCTTCCTCGCTCTCTCTCTCCCTCCCTCTCTCTCTCGCCCTCTTTCTTTCTATATCTTTCTCTTGGCAGTGGCGTTTATTTACAGTTATGACCAAATATATAGCACAGATAAAAGATTACATTTTTTTAATAATAAAGATTTTTTTTTTATTTAACAAGTACAGTAAACAAATTTGAGTTTGGCATTGTTACTTTCTGCTTATGCGGCCAAAAGTATATTTAATATTATCGAGATAAGTTTTCTGGATACATTTGGTAGATTGGCAACATTTACATTATTTATTTCCAAAATAATATGTTGATCCGAAAAAAAAGGGACATCCTTTTCACTTTTGCATTTTGAGTCTATTGAGAGTGTCCATAACTGTATATTTTTAATCTTCAACATACTTAGGCATCGAATTACTTTTTGACTGAAATAAGGCAATTCTAATTACATAATTTATAAATCTGTTAAAGGCCACGTATTTTTTGTATTATTGGCCTTTTATGAGCTGATATTTAAACTGCTGTTACTAATGTAAAATTTAGAGCATACTTTCTAGCGCAATGAATTATAAATTTCAGAAGTTCTAATGTGTACAGCAAGCTGCATATATGCCGAAGGTAAACAAATGAACCCCTTAATTTGAAGGATTGATTTAAAACAAATGTTTTCCCAAAGCGCTGCTTTGCTTTAATCAGGTTCAGCAAAGGGGAGCGAACCAAATGAAAATGAAAGCGAGCCAACCAAACGAACCAATTGCAACCTTGTGCAACTTCTGAGCCTCCCTCGCTCAGCACCTGCGAATGTATATTTTATATAAATATATGTATATATATGTATATATATATATATATATACATATATATGTGTGTGCCTAATTGACAGAGCTGCTGTCATTCATGTAGCATTATAAAACGGTAGCTGGAGTCGGGAGCTGTGTAAAGCTGTGAGCCACTGTGAATCCTGAATACTGAATACTTGTGGAGCGTTCGTGCGCCCGTTTTGTTAGCTGTTGGCCGTTAGCTTTCGCGCGCCCTGATTATATCACATTGCGAATGTAGGCCAAAGCACAGATGTTACTACTAAACACAGACAGAGAGAGAGAGAGGGAGAGGCTGAGTAAGTGAGAAAGAGTTAGAGGTGTGTATGTGAGTAATGATAAATGCAGTGCAGATTGCGTAGAGCAGCAGAATGCGTTAACATTCAATTAATTTACTACAAAATACAGTGGAGCCTCGCTATCTTTATCTTTCGTAAGCAAGGTTCATTATTTATGTTTAGAGTTCTGATTGAAATGTACTGAGAAATTAATTACACATAAGCAATAATCGTAAATTTAAAATAGTTTTGAACTTAAAAATTCGAATTTTAGCTTCAGAGCTAATTATGATTTCTCATTAACAGAGCTTAACATTTACACACACAGATGTACACAAATAGCATAGCTGCTCACGAGCTTTGTTATTCCCTTTCTCTCTCTCTGTCTCTCTCCATTTATGCGCACAACTTTCGCTCTCAGCAGGGCCTCTCTGCCACTCTATGTTTTTCTTCCTCTTTGCATTCGGTTCGTTTCGTTTTTGGGGGCTGGCAGTGCATTTGCAATGCGAATAGCGAATAGCAGCAGCTGCAGCAGTGCAAAACAGTAACAAAATCGCGTCGCGAGGACGGAGGCGATTGTGGTGTGTGGTGTGTGATATGCTCTGCTCGGCTCGGCGATGCTCAGCGATGACCACACGACGCCGTTGACATGAGCCATGAGCCACGAGCCAGGAGCCAGGAGCAGGCAGGCAGCAGACAGCAGTGTGTGCCAGGCAGCCAGCCACAGCCAGCCAGCCATCAAGGATGCTACTTTCATTTACGAGCGCTTTTCACAAGCTACGTGATTCCGCTGGCACATTGTTGAAAAATTAAATTTATAACTGGGTGTGACAACTGCAGCTGCAACGGCAACTACTGCTGCTGCGGTGGAAAAATTAATAAATTTCCAGAAAAAAACAACAATAATTAAAGAATTCGTCGTGCTAAATTGTTACTGTGAAATAAATTTGTAACTCTTTGAAAGTGTGCCACACAAACTTAAATCGAACGCAGCACCTGGCCCCAGTCTTAGTCTCAGCCCCTAGTTGCAACACCAGCAGCAGCAGCAATAGTAGCAGCAGCACCACACAATCCCCCCCACCAAATGAAAACTCGGCGGTTTCAGGCACACGCAAAGTGGCGCAAGGCGCGCGTAGTAGTAAAGTGAAAGTGCGAAGGTCAACTCTTGACAACTCTAGCGCCTGCCCAGCCCAGCCCAGCTGCTGTGGCCCAAAAACCAAAAACCTGTCAAAAATTCAAATTTCTTAACGAGAATAATACGAAAATGAATACTCGGTCATTTTTTCTATTATTATTATTGCAAAAATAGTTTTCAATTTATTGCTTTTCTTTTTTGGTGAAAGTGTAAATCAGTTTGTTAAAATTTTTATAGCCTTACGCGACGAATTTTCCCAAATGGCATTTAAACAACTACAATAAAAACGCGTTTAACTTAGGCATAAGCTTTTTAACGTTTTATAATCATAATTTTTTAAAAGAAAACAACACAAAAACCAGTGCGAATTTTATGAATTTTATATAACAATTTTTAAGCAAACAAAAATAAATATATATAATAAAAATAAATAAAATAAAGAGATAAGAAATAAAAGAAAAATTCAAGATAACATAAAACTATTGTAAAATGTTAATTTCATATTGTTGTATGTGGTGCAGTGTTGTTAATGTTATTGTTGTTGCCATTGTTATTGTGAACTAATCTAATTGGAGAGAAGTGTTAGTAATCGCTTTAAAGTGGCTCACAAAGGTGAAACAAGCAGTTGCACCATGTGGTCCAATGCTCTGTGCACACTGGGCGTGACAAAGCCACTCTGCAATTGCCTAAGCATCAGACAAGTGGCGGCCGCAGCAGCCGCCGCTGCGGCAGCCAACCAAAATGCTGGGGCAGCCATCACCACAGGACCGACTGCCGCAACAAATGCAGCTGGGGTAAAAATCCAAAAAAATACAAATAAAATAAAAACGTACACATCTAATAACTAATTATCAATATGCATTTCACAAAAAAATACACGCCCCTTTTGCTGCAACAGCAACAGAGGCAGAGGCAGAGCAGCAGCAGCTGATGGCCATATGGCAGCAGGCTTGACCTATCCCAATATGTGCTTGCAGCACACATCCTTATACATATATACAAAAAGTTTGCCTCTTCCGCTCTCTCTCTCTCTCTCTCTCTGTCTCTCTTGCTGTGTGTGTGTGTTGTGTGTAATACGGTTTAAAGTATTCTACAAACTGCAATTTCAATCCCAACTGAACTGCAAACTCCAATTTGACAAACGAAACTTTTTGTAAACGTCAAGAAGCATTTCGAGTAATTTTTCATAGTTCTTTGCTTGGGTTGGGTAAATGTATATGTACATACACATGTGCATACATAAATACATATGTACTCTTTTTGTTGTTTTTTTCTTTCTTTATTTTTTCGTTGTTATTTAGCTCGTGCGCTGCACTCGTTACTGGGTCACTGGAGCGCCACACTCATGTCCTTGCAATACATTAAACATGACTGCTTCTGCAGCTTCTTCTTCTACTTCTACTATGCAGCTGTTGTTTTTGTTGCTTGTTTGATGCTGCCTGCTTTCAGTGAAAGCTGCTCTGTTAGCTAACAGTGCGCTGTAAATGCACAACAGCTGTGACCGCTGTTAAAACAAAATGAAATCTCAAAATTCGTTTCGTTTTGCTTAATATAAATTGTGAATTCTTTTTGGCTTACCAATTATGCTTCATGTGCCAGTATTTGTGTGCGTGTGTGTGTTGGCTTACACGTATAGTCTAATCTCGACCAGATCAACTGGCATACCATACCAGCTGCAGCTGCTTCTGCCACGAACTGAAGCTGGCAGCGGCCTTGACATTTGCGCCCTTATTTTTTAGCGACTACAAGCCTCAATTAGTAGTGCAACTTGTGATGCTGCCCGGGCCTGCCACACCCACTTGTCACACACATACACACAGGTGTCACCCCCATTCCCGCATAAAAGCATATGTGAGCATACTTACATGTGTATATAGGAGCATAATCTTCATGCTAATCACTACAGTAAACACTGGCTATATACACACCTGATGTGGTATTGTTGTATGATAACGGTATGCTGGTATATTGTGCATTTACTTTTTGCTCAGAAAATTCATAATTTTAGCTATTGTTATTAAAGCCTTATCTTCAAGAGCATGTAAATCCCATATTTCATTCTGTTTCTTTATTATCAAGTCGCGTCCAGAGACCAATTTTCTTTGCTAATTGAATTTGATTTGTGAATAGTCGAGCTGTTTGTTTGACAACTTTACTGAAGACTAAATTGTGATTAATGATCATTTATGGACTTGTTATCCACAATATATATGTTGAGTCAGCATAAGTATTTTAGCAAATTATTATCAAACTAAGCTACACTAAATTAAATATGTTATATGAGCATCTTCGTATCATTTTTGTTAATTTAAGTTTATAGAGAGATAGTATATTGGATTTATTCGGTCTTACCACTCCTACTTTAACCTTATTGAGGGTGTTGCCCTTTTAAGAGGTTATCTTTACTTTATTAGGGTGCTTACCTTATCAGCTTTGATATTGATATGCATACTTATCTTGTTGCAGGAGTCTCGCGGCAAGCGACCACTGAAAATTTGGGATAGTTGGCGGAATGTGCGCAAGGGCGTCGTAGTGGGTACATTTGAGGAGCTATTGGTGCGCGGCAAGGACAAATTGGGGGTTCCTGCTTCAGAGCCTGTGCGCGTTGTTCTGGAGTGTGATGGAACCCAAATCGAGGATGGCGAATACTTTCGCACCCTGGCCAACAATACGGTTCTGTTGCTGTTGAGGCAAGGCGAACGATGGTATCCAACCGGTGTGGATGTCATAAAGGCTGGTAAGTATCATTTCCTAATCTCTTCCCTCCCAATACGGACAGCATAAAAACATTTCGTTTGATTTGCAGCTATATCAGCTATACCGAAAATCGTCTGTGAGACGATCCATGCCTTGGAACTGCACGATGAGACACCATCTTGGAAGATTATGGATAATAAAGGGCGTGTCACGGTCGTATTGCACTGGGATCAGCGCCAGGGCGGTGGAGGAGGAGGAGGCGGTGGTGGCGGAGGAGGTGGTGGTGGAGGAGGTGGGATGTGCATGGGCCCGGGCCTGGGCAGCAGTAATGGACTGTTATCATCCGACAAGTATTCGCCCTCGAAGAAGGGCCTCTCAGCACAAAGTTCGCTGGATAACAAGTCGGTATCGTCGCAGTCGTCACAGCCGCGATACGCCAGCCCACAAATAACGGTCATCAGCGATGAGGGACCGGCTAGTATTTACCATCCGGGTGGCGTTGTCCTGCCGCCGGGCGTTGTGATACCCGGCAGCAGCAGTCGTCGGCTCTCGAAGCAGGGCGGCTCCTTCGATAGCGCCGTGGGCGCGGTGCATGTGCATACGCCCGAGTGCGCACATCATGCGCACACGCCAAGCCGGGCGGGCAGCCCGAGCACCACGGAATGCGATTTCCATTGCTGTGCGCTGCACGAGGAGGGGCGCAAGATAGCCGTGCACAAGAGCGTGGCCACGTCGCCCATACAGGACGGCAGCAGCAGTCCGCAGCCGCAGCTGCAGCAGCAGCATCATCAGGCGACGCTGGCGATGTCGTCATCGGTTATGGATCCTATGCTAGGCGGCAGCGGCAGCATGCAGCGCCGCTCATCCGGCGCCAAGGGTCATGTTCGCTTCCTCGACATTGCACCGGAGCGCGACAGTTCGGAGAGCGAGACGGAAAACACGGTGATGGAGGATGATAAGACGACGACGGAGAAGTTTCTGCTGCTCATCGATCAGCTATCTGTCGATCAGAAGCGCCATCTCAGCATCAAGGACATCGGCATCATACTGGAGCGCCTCAACTCCAAGATACTCGACGTGGAGCGTCTGGATCGCGAGTCCGAGTCAGATGATTGCTACAACTGGACGATAAAGGCGACAATACGCGGCGATGCGCTGCGCGAACTGGGCGTCATCTATAATGGCAACTACTATGCCATTTCCGAGCATCCTGGCTACAAGGAGGAGCTCGAGGAAAACGGCGAGGAGGTCGAAGAGGAGGACGAGGAGGATAGAATTTAAAGCAAAAATAAAAACATAAATACATAAATCACCAAATGGTGGCAAATGGAGTAAAGTAAACGAAGTAAAGAATGCAAGAGGTATCAATAATTAGCGCATTTTAGACAGGGCCGGAGGCACAACAGTGCCCCGCCCACCCCCACGCAGAAACTAACATAAATTCACAGACACACACACACATACACTCCTACATACATATAAAATGAAATTTAATATATGAATTATAAAAACGTAAGTAAAAATGCAAAAAAAGAAAAAGAAACAGCACACTGTACAATAGTGAAGTAAGCATAAAAGTGAATAACAAAAACAAACAAACAAACAACACAAATAAAACACAAAAAAAAAAAAAACAGAAACAGATGAGAATAATGATAAAACAAAAAAACCAATTCAAAAGCCAATATAAGCGAAATAGTTTTCGTAGCATTTAGCGAATTTCTCATTGGCCGGGAACCCATGCGTAACGAACCGTAAATGCACATATACCTTTAAGTAATTTCTGTTATTATTATTATTATTTGGTTATTTGATGAATATAACTATTATAATTACAATTGTTGTTATTAGTTTGTGTGCCAAATGGCCTAGTGCATGCCTTATTTAGTTGTAAACCCCACCAAATAATACAGTTTCCTCAACATACACTTCTGCAGTGATCGCTCAGCAGAGGAGAACGCTGTAATTTAAAACAAATTGCATAATTTATGATAATTGAGAGTATTCTCGAGCGATCACCGTACTGGGAACAGTATAGTATATCCATTGGCCAAATCAATCAGCTCTAAGAGTGCCAAAGAACATACCTATATATATATATATATGTATTTAGTATATATTCTTTGATATAGTTCCTCAGTTGAATTCCTTAAAACAGCACATTGGTATTTAATATGAACCCAATTTACTTGCAGTTGTTTTTCATGGCTTCCATATATGTTGTTTCAACTTCTATTAGACTATTATAAGTAATCTAAAGTTAAACTTTCCCTTGAATCAGCATTTCAAAACTGCCGTTATTTGTAGTGTTGTGAAACGTTTGGAAAAAAATTGCGCACAACAAAAGCCAAGCAAACACTTTGGCATTAATCATACTACATATATGTATGTATGTATGTATATGGAAATGAAACAATGATGATCGTCTGGCTTAATGATGATTACGTAATTAACTGTAGTTATACTTACATTGTAGAAAATAAACCAAAAAAAAATAAGAAAAAGACAAATGGAATCAACAGACATTTATAGCAATGAACACACATTGCCTTGTGAACACACCCCCCCTCCTTCTTTCTTACCAACCCCATCCCAGCCCTTTTGCGTTCCTCTGAGAGATCAGTGATGCGAGGATTGTGTAATTAGAGATTAAATAGTATGTCTAAAAAGCCAAATAACATATTAACATATAATACATACAATTGAAACACTGCCAACAACAAGTTAAAAACAATACTCGTAACAACATAATTTGTCATATTATATATTGTTAAACAATAATGAACAACTTTAATTCAATTTAATTTGTTTGGATCATACAAGAATAATTCCTCAAACTACTTGTGACTATGTTTTTGGAAGTGTTCAACGGTGCGCAACAGCAGAAGGTTCTTAGCAAGAACAACTAAAATAATAATTAAAAACAAAAACAAAAACCAAATATAAGAATACACTTAAATTAAAAAAAAGAAGGTAAATCACATTTAAAATGTTATTGTAAAAATCAAGCAAAAATTGTTCAAATATTTCGGAGCTGATTGTAATCGTAACACTTAATAAAGCCAGTTTGTGTGTTGTGGCAATATTTCAAGTGCAGATAAGCGTCAATAATATCTGTGCTCAATTCCCCTCTCCACATTTCAATCAATTATAAGGATAGATATAGCTTATCAGCTGTCTGAAAATAGAATGAACCAGCAGAAAATGTTTGATTGATCCAAATATATACATATATATTCTTTCTTATCACCCTTCAACACTCACATCACCCTTACCTCACACCTCGGCACACATTTGGACAAAAGAAGAGAATTTTTGATCTACAGTAAAACATTTTTAAAGAGAACATTTGTCCAAGGCACAACAAATAAGAAAGAGTGTATTAAAATGAAACGCAAACATAGCATGTATGAAATCAAATCGATAATTGATTGAAAATGATAATAAATACAAATAGTTATAACAGAGAATGGAAACCAAAGCGAAACACACATTACAACAATAAGAACAAAGCAAACAAAAAGAACTCACAATTAGTAAACAAAAAAAAAAACACAAAAAAAAACGAATTCATTAGCGTTGTTTTAATTTGTTAGTAAGTCAACCAAAAAAGAAGAAAAAAGTAAAACAAAGCAACACGTGCAACAAGAATGATTTATAATATAAGCCACTGTGGGAGTCATGATCGGAAAGAAGAAGTCGAGTGCGACAGCAACGGGCACTATTATATATATATATAAATATATAAAAAAAAACGTAATAAAATACCTATACATACTCAAAGATACATTGCATTACATTTATAATAAGTGAACTCGCAGTATATAACATACAAATTCAAATTTCCATACCGAATTCTGAATACTGAATACTGAATACTGACTTCTTCAACTGACTTCCATAATCATAATCATTGTTAACACTTAACTATAAAGAATAGCGCTTTAAAAACGAGACAGGTTTGTAGCCCACTGTTTTTGTTAATATACTGGGAGATATCCAAACATATCTCTCAGAGTTAAGCCTAAGTTCGATACAGTCTCCCCCCCCCTTAGTTATGATTTAGCCAATCCGATAGTAAATGAGAAATGGAAAGAATACCCCGACTAAACTTTACACACGTAACACTCTGTATAAATGCAATCAGTTAGATTTATAAGATAAACGAATGATAATGATGTCAGATCCAAAACGAAATCAGTTGCATTAGTTAAGCTACCAATCTGATGGCTAAGGAAAGTAAAAGGCGACAGTTAGGATGGATGGAGGAAAGAGTGCGGTTGATAGTTGATATCTCCTCCTTGGATGTGGCATGGGAAGTGGCCAAGGCACACAAAAAGCAAGATTATACGTTACATTGTTTTAATATTACAAATTACGAATAAATTGATCAATTAAAATATATACAAGAAAAAAAAAACATAAAAAAAGAAATAAATGACAAAAAAAATTAATAAATAAATAAGAAAACCAAATAATGAATTGTTTTTATTAATTTTGTTAAAAATGCGAATAAAACTTAATAAATAAACATAAATATACAAATACACATACAAAATGAAGAAACAGAGTAAAGTAAAAACAAATACAAAACAAACAAAATTCAATTAAAAAAAAAAAAAAAAAACAGTTTAATGAAGAACAAGCTCAAGTTGTGAGAACAAACAACAAAATTTGTTCAAAAACGTAAATGTAAAACATATAAATAAAACAAATTAACACAAACGAGTAAAAGGAGCTATTAATAATAATACAAAACAAAAGAAAAGAAAACACACATAAAGCATGAATAACACATTTAAAACATGCTAAAGTAAATACATAACAAACGAATAAACTAAAACATAAACATTCATAAAAACAAAAATTGGACTAAACTAAACATTCACCATGGGTAAAAACAAAAAAAAAAAACAAACAAAAACAATACAAATTCGATTACAACAAGAAACATGAGCAAAAGTAAAAACAAAAAGGTTATTTATGAAGCGATTTAAACAATAAAATGAAAAATAAATACAAAAAAAAATTTAAACAAAACGGAATAATTAATTACTTTTGGCGAGCGGAAGTGAACTCAAAAGGGATTCACACTGAGATCAAGACCAAGTCGATTATTGCACAAACTGTTTATTTAACAAACAAAACACGTTTCTTGTTTTTTTTTTCTTTTTTTTTCGTTATATGGTTAACTATATAAAGTATTGAGCTTTCAGCATATTCTTATGCATTACATTCGTTATAGGGTTTACTGCCTGATCAATTGGCACCGGGCTCATTCACAGAATTGATTAAGTACAATGCATGAGCACGCAACTTTTTTAAAACCACTAAAAGTAATAAGTCACTTAAGTATTGCAAGTGCAATTATAATACGCTCGTGACTGTTCATATATGTCTGTATGTATATCTTTATGTATGTTGTGTGTGTGAATTGTTGCTCAGCCCCATTCAACGACAATTACAAAAAAATGACCAAAGCTTTAGCTTTATCATTTAACTGTCACAGTCACATTCACACATTCACACTTATATACATATAAAGTAGTACAAATGTACATACACATACATTATTCATCAATGTCGGACGATATATAAACCGCACAAGTTATTCATCATCTACTAGTCGGGTTTTGACTGGCGAGAAACCGATTACTAGGAATGATTTGCAAACATTACTGCCTGATGGGCTATGAATGGTTGGGTGGCTGGAGGGGGTTAGTTGTGCGCTGTGGGCTGTGCATTTGTTGAGTTAATTGAATTAAGTAACTCACTTATCAGACGCGTGACTAACAACTAATTGTGTGCTTCGATTAACCTTACAATTGGCAATTCGTTTGTATTGTCTTCTGTTTTCTTTTCATTTCTCGATCTTTCATTTATCGTTTAGTGTCTTTGTTTTTGTATGTGTATATGTGTGATGTGTGTTGTGTGTTGTGTGTGTGTGTGTGTCTATATGTATGTATATATGTATATATTGTCTTTATTCGTTGTCGACTTACATAGATTAACAAGTGCGTCTAAATACAATTAAGTTAGTAGGCTTGCTTAGGTTTTTAGGCTAACGATTAAAAACGAAATCACTACAAAAATGGAGGGTGGTTGGTGAGGGGTGACGATATCGCGTCAAACTGGGCGCAAGATAAGGAAATTCACAAATACACATTTGGCTGCACGATCTGCACACGGGTTTTAGCTGCCTTTTCTTTGATGCTTCTGGTGCTGCTGGCAGCGTTGTCTTTCAGCTCGGCGTCTGTAGTTTGGTGCTGCTGCGCGTAAGCTTCTTCAGCAGCTTGGAGGGCCACTTGTGCGATCTTTTCTTACTCTCCGAATAGGTGGAGAGATTGGAGTTGCTAGCGTTGAGGGTACTGTTCTGCTCCTGGATATTGATGGCGCTAACAGACTGCGCATGTCTCATCGGTTTGTCTAATTGAACACTTCGCGGCGTCGTGTTAAAATAAAATTTGTGCAACAGCTTGTCCTTGCGCTTCACCTTCAGTTCTGGCAACGGATCCGTCGTACTGCCCGAGATGGACATTACTTTTGTCTCGCTTACATTCCAGTCGGTTGGCTCCGGGACGTCTGCGCCGTTAATTAGTATGCGCGGCGTTTCCGGTAGAGCTGTCGCTTCTGGTGCTGTGGGTCTGCAGTGAGTATTAATTTAGCTTGGCTTTTGTTCTGCTTTTAATTTGAATTTAGTTCATGAGCTCACGTGTATGACTGCTGGTTTGTACTGTAAATGGATGAAGTATCAACATCCTGCAGTGATTTGGCCAACTTGTCCCAGAAATTGTAAAGAGTTGAGCTGGCTTCGTAGTTGACATGCGTGTAAATGGCCAACGTTTGCGGTATTACCATGTTCTGCTTGTACAGTATGGGTATAATCTTTCGAGAGTTGTTTTCTAAAAGGACGGATCGTGTTTTAATTATGCATTACAATTCTTCGGTTAGTTAGCCAATTCCAGTCCTTACCAATTTGCAGCTTTTGTGTAAAATTCACTAGAAATGTGTTCTCGCGACTTCGGAGAAACTCCTCAGTGAGAACTACTATCAAATGATTGCAGCGTGTGGCCATGAAGTGGGACAGTTCCACGTGCTCAAATGGCACACCCAACAGCAGATCCCGATGCCTCAAGAATAGCTATACAAGTGTAATACATATATTTAAACAGAGTTCTTATGGATTGTTTCTATTTTGGTGAAAAGTTACCTTGAGATTATAGGCCGGAGACTCTAAATTATTCATAATTTTTATGGCATACTCAATGTCCGCCTCCGCGTAGAGCACACATGCATTGTAGCGGGGCAAAGGTTTTCCATTCTGCATGCACAACTCATCATCGAAGCTAAGCACATTGACATCACGCGCCAGGGTGTTGTTATTGTTCTCCACACACTTGTCAGTGGGCGGGGGACTGTCGCGCAATTGAGCCAATTGCTGAAGTTTCTGTTGCTTTACATTGTAGCGATCTGTGTCCTTGACTAGATAGGTATATGATTAGAGTTATATGTACTGTTAAGAGAAAGAAAGAGTTAAGATGATTAAATGTTAACTCACTCAGATTCTCCTGAATATCGTCACGTACATCCCAGCGATCGATGATGCCCAGAAACTCCTCGAGATGACCCACCTCGGCCGTTTGCGGATTATGCTTGATCCAATTGCTGATAACCAGATCCATGGGCATATTGGCACACTCATCGACAAGTTCACGCTGACCTGACAGCGACGCTATGCCCCGCCAGTCGCGCTCGTAACCCTCCTCGGACCGGAGCACCTTCTTGCGATTGAGCATACATGCCAGCTGCCTCCGCGTCTCGCCGCTTAGCTCCGTTAAAGGTGTACGGTTGAAGCCGGCACTTATGGTGGGCTCGGGCCGAGGTATCACCATTTTCGAATAACGATAACGATCCAGCCGACTGACGTCAGTGGTCGTCGTCGGGCAGGGGGATTGAGAATGGGTACGCGAATATGATGGTGATGGGGATGGTGAATGTGAATAGGAACGCTGCTGATGGCATACAAATTGAGGGCGCATTCGCACTTGCAATTATTTGTTACGACTTTTCACTTGATATTTTTATCAGCGCTCGGCCACACGGGTTATCAGTTGAACAATAAAAAAAAGAGTTGCGCGTGAGTCTATCGTTAATTTTTTTTTTGGTTTTTGCTTTCAGTGTTTACTGATGTTATGCTTTTTGTTGTTTTTTCTGTTGTTGATTGAGAATGGAATTGCCGCTACGCGTGCGGGTGGCTGAAGAGTGAGAGACGTTGGGTGAGCTGAGCGGCGGAAAACGGCCGTGCGCGAAATGTGCTGAACTGACCTCGAGCACCTCGCGACGCGTCAGCGAGCACGACGTCGCTGCTGCTGCTATTGTTGTTTATCTGTCTGCTTTGATTGTCTCCTTCTTTTTTCTGTAATTTTTTTTTTGTTTTGCCCCGCCTGCGACCCCTGGCCAGGTTGTTAGTCTGTCTGCGCAGATGATTTTGTTTTTAAATATTTTCATATAACACACAAACACATACAAACAACAGTTGTGTTGACAACCGACACGACTCTGGCGGAGCAGTGAATGTGCCTAAACACAAAAATACATTTTTTATTGAGAAGAGCGCGACTTGCTTGTTGTTTTGCTGATTCGCTTCTGTTTCTGTTATTTACTGTTACGGTCGGCGACTGAGACTGCTGCGTTGTCGATACTCGTTTGTTTATTTAGCTTGTTTGAATTTGACGTTCCAAATGTTTTTAGTTTACTCGCGTATTGCATTTTATTTACTGCCGTTAATTGCTAATTAATTGTGTTCGTTTCCCCATTTTCTGCGCAACAGGCTATTTGCTACAGTTGTATTGAATCGTTCGGAATAAGTTCGATCGAACGATTTGCTTAACACTTAATGAGCGAACGAAGGCCCTGACCGCCGTTCATCTGGTTCACCTAGCTGTTTGTCAACAGAACTGTTACTATCAGCGAGCGCAACATCTGTTAAGTGGATTGCGAGCTATAACTTACTATATTTACATTTTTTAAATTTATTTGCACTTTAGAAATCTCAATCGGAGACACAATATTTTAAAAAGTATAGCTCACAGTGACTAAAATATTGTAATGTTGCCATATCCAATGTAAACGTATTTATCATCGATTACCATTCAATAGAAAATCGAGTGGGCGCCGAAACAATGTTTTGTAATGCAATTCCTGTTAGATTAGGAGCAAAACTGTTAAGAGTGGAGTACACTGTTAGACGTAAAATAATTAACTAGGTGGCAACGCCAAGCTTGCCGCCAATTTAGAAACCTTAGATAACCTATCTGTAAAGTTATTAAAATTAAAAAATTGAATATAATTGCATATGCATAAGGTCAAAATGTTCTGCTGAAATATAAAACATGTAGTCTGTGCTCTATGAAATGAAAATGCATAGCTTCCATTTAAAAACTCTGTTTATTTTCTTTGGTTTTCACTTTTGTTCGAGATGCTATTATTTTTTGTTTCGCATTTCAATACCCTTCAGGGACAAATACTGATATACTTAACATGTGACAGAATTTGATTTTCACTTTGTTTATTATTTAAATTGAATTTTGTGTTATTTCTTGTTAGTTGAATTCAACATTTATTGTTTGATGAATATAACGCTGAATGCGTTCAAATGTTGGAATTTCATTTTGAATTACATTTTGATTTCGAGCAACAATTAACAGTTAAGTTTGCATTCTCGCCCACATTTAGGGTGTTAAGTTTTATTTGATTTTCATTTTATGTACGCAAAGTATGAACTAATTTACTGCAATTGTAAACTTTTGATTTACATACGCATCAAGCATTTCATTATTCTTTTATTACAATTAGAATTACAATTTTGCTATTTACATTTTGCCGCAATTCGCTTTTGGTGTGTACTTTGTAAATAATTGCTCAAACTGGAGATTGCGCATCAGAGTTTCTCCTTTTTCAATTGCTAAGCTGAGCTGAGCTGAGCTGTAAAATATGTGAAAAGAGCATTCGGAGCCTACAATTCTGAGCTGATTTCTGAATTCTGATTTCAATATTAATGCTTACAAAGTAGTTTATTACTCGAATGTCTGTGTTTTTGATTTCACTTGTATTGTATTGTATAATAATTCAGCTTACATTTTATACACTTAGCAATTAAGTGCTAATAAGTTTTCATCATCTTCAACCATCAACTAATTTAATTATGCTCATTGTATTTGTATGTATGTATATTATAGTTATATGTTCAATTTACTAATGTTAAATGCAATTACAAAGTACTTTGTTTTTGCGAAATTCCATTTCCATTTGATTTCATATTCTGCATATTTTGCTTTGCCTTGAGCCTTATACAGTTTATCCCATCTCATCTCGTGGGAATTTAGAAAGATGTTGTGCGTGTGTTTGTGTGTGAATATGCATGTTTACTTTCAGCTTTAGGGTGTGTGTTAATATATGTCTGTGTGTGCATTTATGGGTTAGATTTTGTCATTCCGAAAGTAAAATAGATTTTGCAATGCACCTGCCAAAAATGCAAATTTTACATATGTATGTATGTATGTTGCAGTGTTAACTGAGTGTGTGTGTAAATGTGTGTGAGGTGTGTGTTTTATTCACTATAATTTTTGATGTACTCGTATCGCATTTAACTTTAGTTTCTTTGCTTATTTAGTTCTTTGTTTACTTCGATTTTCAAAATTTATTTAATTTAAAGCTTTTCATTTACTGTTTTTTTTTTTATCTATGAACTTCGTATTCCAAAAAATGACTTGGTTTTTATTTTTTGTTAATAGTTACTAGCAGTTAACGTTATTGACATCGATTTAGTTTGTTTTGTTTAGCTCAAGCTAATTAAATTTGCAACTCGAATACTTTAACTACGAGCTGCTTCAGATATACACAATTACTATTATTTTGTTATTATATATATGTATACGTAATATTTTCATTTTGTTATAATTCTCACTTTCGATTAGGCACAATCTTACACAAAAATTCGGGCTGTTTTTTTTTATTTATTTATTTTTCTTAGTTTTACCATTGACGACCTCCAACGTTTAGTATTAAGCATTTATCAATTACGCTTGTAACAAGTACTCTTTTTCTATTTTCCATTTCCCTTGTATCCAATTCTTAAGCTGGCTGAAAGAAAAACTCAAATGTTGACTTCGTGCTGTGCCTGAAAATTGAGCTTTTCATTGCTTTTGCGGCTGAAACCGATAGAATATACATATGTATGCTTCAAGCTAAATTTACTTTAAATTAGCAACAGAGACACAACAGACACACACACACACACACACACAATTACATACATAAAAAACGTATACTCACTCTCACATACACACACACACACACGTTACAAAATTAACACACTCAATTGAAGCTGCTTTTAATTTGCATAGCTGAGAACGAATTTGAAATAATAATATACACAATTTCTATGTATATGTATAATATCAATGATTAACAAAAATACATATATACATAAATATATATGTATAATTGTATTGTAGCATGTACTAAAGTACAGTTATAGTCGCATTGACATTTACAATTGCACAAATTGAACAGTTTGGCTTGAAATTTTGGGTTTTCATTTGTAATTGTAACTTATTGTTTAGCTAAATTTAAAATTATATTTAAATGTAATTCGACAACAAGCTCGTTTTGCACTTAAGTAACGTTTAATTATTTTTCTTTTTTTTTTAATTGTTAATGTTAATTGTCTAGTGTCTAGTTTATTTACTATTTGCTATACAACAATTATTTTTATGGCTCATCTCATTCGCTTTTTCTAGCACTGTTTTTGGCACACGAAAACAAGGTGAGAATAAATCTAGTTAATGAATTTGTTATTATTATTACAGATTATGCAATTATTATTGGTTCTTTATTAGGTAATGTGAAAATTGTGTTTCATTTGCTTTTTGTTTTTATTTTTAAAGTTTTCCTAGTTACCATTTACTTAAGAGATACAAAAACTTTTGCTGCTTGTAACGTTTTCACTTACGAATACTTTCAGTTAACAACTTTGTTTCAGATATACATAACTATTGACCAACTATTTTTTTTTTTTTTTTTTTTTCGTTTCTTGCCAAACACGCTACGCACAAGCCAAGGGCGGTGGATCCGAATTGTGCTGAAAGTAAAGTTGAGTTTATTGAGATAGTAAAGTAAATTAAAACTGAAGTGAAACCAATGAACAAACTCTGACTGAACTAGCGAAACCTTTCTTTAACCTTATATTTCAATACTCTGCAACCAGAGTGGGTAAATTCATTTAATAGATACTTAAGAACTTAAAATAACCTTCTTGATGGAACAAAGTTAACATATTTTGTGCACATTTCCAGTTCTTAAACTGGCAACAGAGTATTTTTTAGTCTAAGACTATCAGCAGCAACTTTTTGAATGGATTTTCTAAAATTAATAATTTTAATTAATATTTATAACTGTTTAAGAGCTTGATAGGTAGCGCGTTGACAACAACGATGACAACGTCCATTTTTTTTTGTTTTTTGTGACGCAGAAACAGATCGTAACACGTAAATTACATTTAGCATACATGACAATAAATACATTTACAATGCATTCGAACCAACTTTATAAATAACATATTTAGCCCAACAACTGAGGCTTAAACTGGATCACTTTTGATTTGTTACTTTGATTTAGTGTTTCATTTTCTTTTTACTTTTTATACAACTTGACTAACAATCTGTTAAATACTTGTATTGTGTTTGTTTCTTATCGCTCATATATCTAACAAGTTAATTTTGGTTTTGTTTTTTTTTTGTTTGTTTTTTAGATTTTGGTTTGGTTGCTTAGTTAGTTAAATCTTCCTGTTTAAATTGTAGTTGTAACAAAGTGATTTTAATTTGTGCGCATAACTTTTGCAAGTAGGGTATTAGCAAGTAGTGACGACATTGCCTCATTTGAGATAGGTGCTTGCAGCATCTGTTATGGAATCTGTAGCGCTGCAAGCTGATGCTGCTGATGTTGCTGCTGAGCGTGTTGCTGATGCTGCTGCTGTTGGTGCTGCTGCTGCTGCTGTGCCTGATACAGCAACTGTTGCTGACGCTGCAGATTGAGTTCCGTTAAATTCTTCATCATCAACGTCCGTTCCAAATTCTCACGCATGCTGCGCTCGTTCTCCTGACGAACTGACATTGGGAACAGACAGTAAAGTAAACAAATTTATTAATATTAGTTATGCATAGCAATTAGTTTAAATTTTATTAAATATAGTTAATATCGTATTAGCTCTAATGGAACAAGTTTTCTTAATATATTTTTGTTTTATCTTTTTATCACTTCTTTTGTTGCATTTCGTTTAAACTGCAGTTGAAGTAAATGCCTGTTGATGAATTCTTGAATAAAACTTTCATCAATCCAGACTATTTACTTTAAACACAGTTCAACAGATATATGTATATATGTAAGTATATATGTTTTCTCTCGCGCACAGTTCATATTTCTTTGGGCCACGCATCGTCGCTTTTGGCCATTTTTGCGCGATGCTTTTGTGCATTTTATAGCAGCTTTAATTAAGGCCAAACAAATTGACACGTACAGACTCGAGGGGGCGTGGCAAGTGCCATATTGCTTTTGCCTCAGCTGGTCGAAAGTGTCAAATTGTGTTTGCCAATCAATCACATGTGGACAGGCCGAAAGTTGTACTCAGTGTCTGGTCTGTGGTCTGATTGTGAATTTGTGTCTGCGATATGTTCTGGTGCTCTGTTTCTTGCTCCTTTTTTTTTGGATTGCCAACCTGATAAAGATTTAACACAACAATGGAACACAGCAGCTGCTGCAACTGTGTGGCACGCTTAAAGCTTTCTACTTCGTCCTGCAACTCTGCATACGCTACAGCTGCAGATCCAACTTACAAAATAGCCATTGGCCAGCAATTTGCACGTTGCACGTTGCCAATTTCCCTTTGCTCGTTGCTCATTGCGTAATATGTGTTCCTTTGAAATTTAATTAAAAAATACTTGCCCTAAATAGTAGACACACACACACACACACACACGCACACTTGTTAACCAAAATATTCGAGCAATTTGCGAACGTTTTTATTAAATTGCAAAATTAGTTAGTCTTTTATTGACTGAAGCAAAGTGGATTAAGGTGAGTTAAGAGCTCGACTATTCAAATGTGCTACAATAACAAAAATTTGCATAGTTATAATAAACCAGCTCAAATTCAAATTTGAAATAATAAACATTAAAGTTTTACTGTTCCAAAGTTCAACTAATTCCGAATATATTTCTTTGCTGAAAAGAAGACTTTTTTATTTACATTTGGATAACTCACTTAAAAATCAACTAGATCCGCTCATAAATGTAGGAACTAAACTAAAAACAAACTTAAAATATTTAATTGATTAATTTAATTTTCAACTTTTAATTCCATACAGATTCCATACAGTTCCATACAGTTAATAAGAATATTCGAATTTAGTTTTTATCAATTCAAATCAATCAGATTTTGATGTACTTGTATAAATATTGACACCTTCACTGCTGCCTGTAAATAATATGCCTTGTGCTGCGTAAGGCTATTCGCAGGGTATTAAAATAACAAATTAAATTATGTAAACAAGGAATGCGGCTTTAAAATTGTAACCGATGCTGGTGAATGCAACACTGTTCAAATAAAACGGGGCAAACGGAGCGCGCTTTTGTCGCCAGCAACAAAACAGACCGGCAGCTCGAAACTCAAACTCTCGAGTCCTTAGCGGACGATGTGGTCTGTGGCCGTAATTGTTATTCTGTTTCGGGAGGCACTGTCCTGCTGCAGGTACCTTTTGCAAAACGCTTTGAGCCGTAAGCAACAACGTGTTAATGACGACAAGGGCGCTGGGTGGGAGTCGAGGGTAGTCACACGAGTGACGATGAAGTTGCCTGCCATTATTCAGTTGTGCAAGTGCGGCACAGCTAACAAGTATAATGGCGCCCCCATTCCCCATTCCTGGCCGTCGTCTGTATGTGTGTGTGTGTGTGTGTGTGTGTGTGTGAGAGTGTGGCTATTTGAGACCAATTAACATAGAACTTTCCCACTGGCAAACAAGTTAAATTGTTAACAGCCATTATGGGCGCTCATAAATGCCGCCGTGTAACTTTCTCTGCCTTTGTGTAGGTGTGTGTTTGTGTGTGTGTGTGTGTGTGTGTGAGCCAGGTGTGCGTGTGTTGTGTGCTTGTGTGTGGGTGCAAGTGGCTGGCGTGTGTATGGTTGCTGCTTTGTGTCTTTCATGTTGTTTAATTATAAATGCGATGTTGAAAGCCACACAGCACAGCTTGTGCCTCGCTTTCCCCTATCACCCGAGCCACCCCCGGTCACTTGGCCACCACAAGAGTGACAGAGAGGGAGAGAGATAGAGATGCCACGTACCCAGCTGGCCGAGGAGCTGCATGTTGTGATGCCATGACGGATGAAGACCGACGACTATGTAACTACATCTAATTAGTTTCCTGCCTCCGAGTGGGTGGTGGGTTGGTTGGAGTCAAGGTGTGGCTGGAAAGCCACAATAGCTACTGTAGCTACTGTTGTTGTTTCCGTTGTTCTTTCACTTAATTTGAAATTATTGATGCAATTTTGGGGTTTCCCTTATTGTTTGCTTCAAGAAGAGCAGCACACGGAGGCAAATTTAATTATGCCCAAGTGTCTGGCAATTGATTTTCTAATAGAATTTACTCCGCAAGTTAAATTTCAAACAAATTTTGGGAAAAATTAAATAAATTGAAGCATATTTTTAATTTCAGTGCACTTCTTTTGTATCTTTTTAGATCTCTATGATTAATTTAAATGATAAATATACATTTGGATTAGTCATTCACTTTTTTCGCTTCTTGGAGTATTTAACAAAACCCGCTTAAACCACATTTTAGGGGACGTCATTAATCATTCTCATTTTTTCGATTTTCGATTGTTTTGTGCTCATTTTAATATTCTTTGTTCGCTTTTTGCTCGCTGATAATTTGATGTTCACTGAATATGACATAAATTCAGTCATTTACTGGAATTAAATGAAGTCTGTCCGATTTGTATTTCATTTCGATGAACGTAGTTGAAAGTATAATTATAATTGCAAATTATAATTTGGTAATATGAGTGTGAATATTTCATTGAATTTAAATATTTATTTCGAATTATGGTAATCGCTTTTTTTTTTTAATTATTTGTACTGTTTGTTAAATTGCTTGTTAAAATATGGGTAAACATATTTATTACATTGATGTTTACTGCCAACATATGCTGTATCTGACTGTTTAAATGCTAAAAGCGATTTAAAATTAGCCCAGTTATAATTGCTTAACAAGAAAAACATTGCAGTAAGGATATTTAGCAATCGGTTCTACTGAAAAAGCTGTTTTTGATTTGTTAGTTGTGATTTCATTTAAATTTTTGGATGCCTATTTTGCAGGAATAAAAATGAAAGAATAGACATATCTTGACATTCTTATCAGACTCATGCATGTCGCTGTCAATTTGCCGTTGATGTGGACAATGTTTTGGAGGGAAAAGCGGGGAAAGGGGGAGAGTGGAGGAGGCTGTTTTTGGTCGCGTGGGCATTTGCCGAGACGCCGAGTGGCGTTCACAGGACATTGACAAGGCCGTGAAGCCTACTGAGCGGGCAATGTCACCAGCACACGAGCCACGTTGCCAACTAACTGTAAACAATTGTTGATACTCATTGTTGTTGCTGCTGCTGCTGGACTCACTCACGCACACATGGAAAAGTAACCTAGTTTCATGTCGTAAAACGCAAAATTACGACTGTGTGTGTTGTGTGAGTGTGAGTGTTTGTGTGTGGTGTGTGTGTGTGTGTGTTTGTGTAAATAAGCGTGCATATCTGTGGGCACACATATTAAAAGGCTGCCAGCCGTAATGATGCACACACACACACTAATACGAACCCATACACACAAGTACGCACACAGACAAACTGTTTAGTGAAAGTATAAAAAGTGAACATGATAACAAAAAGGTCCTTGCAGACACACACAGTCCCAGTGACGGTCATTCAGTCAGTGAGTCAGTCAGTCAGTCGGTGCCACAGCCCAACAACACACAACAGACAACACACTCTCTCACACACACACACACACTCAAGCACACACATGGTGCTGATTAGTTTGGTTTGGTTTTGGTGAAGAGCGGCTGCTGCTGCTGCCATTTGCTTATTGTTGTTTTTGGTCTTTGCTGCAGTCGGAGCCACAATCATTAAAGTCGAGGTAAGTATCATTTTTTATATCCAACGAACGTGTGTTTGTGTGTGTTGTTGTTGTTATTGTTTCTGTTGCTGGTGCTGGTGCTGGTGGTGTTTGCAAGTCAGTTAGTCAGTCAGTCGCATAGTCATGGAGTCAGTTATGTAATGCTCGAGATTTGCTGAGCTTTTGCGGGCTCAATTTTCGTAAGTCAGCATCTGGATGCTGTTCATTGGGGAGTACGTAACGTATTTATATGGGCTTATGGGCTATATGGGACACATGCCCAACTGACTGGACCTTAGCCCAGTGGATGTGTTTGCATATGTGAAATCCAAATCAAAGGTCAGGATACAATTTGTACTCATATAATGGCTGTCTGCAAAATAAATAAATATAAATGGAATATATAAAGTATTCCTCAAATCATGTTTTATCACTTTTTTCAAGGACAGTAACTTATAAAACCACTTACAGCTTCAGACAAATTTTTAAATTTCCATTTTAAATAGGGTAAAAATAGCAGGACTTTGCATGTTTTAATAATATTTTTCGTTATGCGAATTTATTATATAATTTAATATATCAATTTGTATTACGGATTTCGCTGAATTTCATATTTTAATCAAATACAATTTAAAAAAAAACATTCAACCCACAATATTTTAAATTCCCATCAAATTTATATTATTTTCCCCTTATTCTGCTAACCAAATTCACAAAGGCCACAGGCAAATACACAGTATATATTTGCTCAAGTTGGCTTATTTAAAAATCATGCCATAATTGTGAATATTTTGATTTAAAAGTGCAAAAGTTAAAATTCAATATTTACTTTTGCAATTGGTTCGCGTGGCAAACAAATGTAAAGTATTTTGAGCAAAAGAAACAATTGAACAATTTAGAAAAATACTTTTAGTTCACAAAATATTGAATAAACCATTTTGGTCAGTATTTTTTTAACTTACTTCTGTTAACACTTCACAAATAGTTCTCGATAAGTACACTTTTCACTTTTATTGCAATTTCTTTGCAGTTGTAATAAAATAAGATATCGAAATCGATAACTAAACACAAAGGCGATAAATAAACAGTTAGCGAAAAAACGATATTGCCTACTTACAGGCGCTCAGTTAAGTGTGAAAATTCAGTTGCAACTCTGGTGCAGTGTTTTTGCCAAGAGTGATTGTTGCTGCCGCTGCTGCTGCTGTTGCTCCTCAGTTGACCAGTTGCTGACTACGTTGGCCAATATTGCGACTGCATTGTGGCAGTGGAGAAGACTCGAAATGAAGCGGCTCCAATTTAGACGAACGCGAACACAGAGAGCAGTAGTTGCAAATTGGAGAAGTGACAACAAGGCAAAAGAAGAGGAAGCGGAGAAAGTATCGGAAACGGAAGTGAAAGCCAAAAATATCATCGAAATTTCAGGTGCAGTTGCAATTGTTGTCGTTGAAGTTCATGATGGTCGCATGCCCGTATAGTGGACAGGCGTGTCCCTGCTGAAGGAGTGCGCCTTCTTCCCCGACTGGCTCTGACCGGAGGTGAGCGTAACAATGACAACGAATACGCTGGCACAGACAAGGCACAGCAGCACCGTGGCGAGCACAATGCATACGATACGCTTTCGCTTGCGATCCGCCTCCTCATCCTCGTCAGTCTCATCGCTGAGCGATTTCTTTTTGAGCTTGTGCGAGCCACCGCTAACGGATGCCTTGCGTCCTGCGGCCAACTTGTGATGAAAGGGTCGCAGCACCTGGGCAGCAAATGCCGCATCGCTCAGCTCCTGTTCGTAGGTGAGCGATGCCTTCCTCTCGAACGACGGACGCTTCTCCTCGATGAACGCGGCGGCGACAGCGGCAGCGGAAATTGGACGTGGACTGCGCTTAATCTCGTCCACATTGACAACAGCGGCGCCTGCAACGCCGCCGGGCACCGCTGTCGAGAGCGGACGACTGTTGCGTCGGTGGGGTGAACTCAGCTCAAAATCATCGCCGGCACCAGCAACGCCAACGCTCCCGCTGCCATCGCCAATGAAACTCTTTGACTTCTTGGACGCACTCAGTGCCTCGCGATAGCTGCGCAGTCGAACGCTGGCGCTGTGCATCGCTTTGGCCTGCTTCACGCTGGCGCTGGCATTGGTGCCCTGAAAGGCGGCTGCGGCAGCTAGGACGCCCGGCCGATGCACCGTGAGCTCCTCGAGATTGCTGGGCGACAGGTACAGGGAGCGACCGTGTTGTGCGCCCCGCTTGAAATGATAGGCGGCACTTGCCGCTGCCGCCGCACTATGCAACTGCATCGTATGCGTGGCAGCAGCGGCGGCGCTACTGGTGGATGCTCGTCCATCGAGCTCCAGACTGTGGGTGCTCTGCTGTCGGGAGTGGGGATGTGGCTCGCGCTTCTGCTTAATGCTGTTCGAGGCGGATGTGGCGGGCGGATGGGTGGCGCTGTGACCGGCGGCGAGAACAGGCGCAGTCTCCTCAAACGAACCGGAGCTCTTGCGCATGCGCTGCACGACCACAGCGGCTGTCGCCAGCTCAGCGATGCCCAACTCCTCCATTTTGGTGTGACTATTGCTCCGCGAACGCGATTCCACAAACAGCTCATTCTCCAGCGACAGATTCGACTGTGGAAAAAGCGATCGATTGTCGATTGGCTCTAGCAGATCATCGTTCAGCGATGCATGTCGTATCTGGGACTCGGCCAGAGCATCCGGTTTACTGCTGGGCCGACGACCCGGATCGTTAAACGATCGATGCGAACGACAGCCCCGTCGGCTAGGCGATGGCGAGCGGGAGATCTCCTTGCCACCGGCTGGCGGCCCGGGCATAAGAAAGTTGGCGCGCACCGAGCTGGTGCGGCGACTGGAGCTCGCCGAGCCAGCGGCAACGGCCAGCTGGATTTGCTCCATGGCGGCGGGATCCTGTTGTGCGTGGAAGGAATGCGTTTTCTTCATCTGAAAATTGGTAGACGGATGAACGTCAATTGTGTCGGAGCGACGGAACAGATTCTTTTTCAAATGCTGCTGCTGTGCGACGACAGCAGCCCGTGGCAGCATATCATCGACATCGATGAACTGTATCGGTGATGTGCTGCCGCTGTGCATGCCCATCCCCATGCCCATGCCCATGCCCAAGCCCAATCCGCCCACATTGTCGCCCAGGCTGCTGCTGCTGACTAGATAAATATCCGGCTGTTGCTGCTGTTGTCTATGTTGCTGCTGTAGATGTTGCTGCTGCTGCTGCTGGCCGAGTACTGGGCTGACCGCATGCGAGGTGGGTGAGCTGGTTGAGCTCGTGTGCGGGTGGTGTTGGCGGTGCTGATGCGCATGCGTACTATGTGCTGGCAATTGGTGGTGTCTCGCAGCAGCCTGTGCCTGAGCGGCCAGTTGCTGAAAAGTGTGCATATGCAGCTGGTGTTGTTGTTGTTGTTGTTGGTGGTGTTGTTGTTGTTGTAGGTGGTGCTGTTGTTGTTGTAGGTGGTGGTGCTGGCGTGCGGAAAGTGCCGGCGATACGGAACCGCTGCCGCCAGCAGCCACCACATGCGTATGTTGTTGGGGAATATGTTGTTGTTGTTGTTGTTGTAGTGGTGCTGTTGTTGGGAGTGCTAGGGTCTGCGGCGGTGCAGACGAGCGCACGGACAGCGGCGACGCCGAGCGGTGGATCAGCGGCTGCTCATGCACAATAAACCCCTCATCCGTATCAAACTCCAGATCGGTAGCCAACGGTGCATAATTATCAATGGCCATCGAGAGTGAACGATGAATGGGCTTCAGCTTGGGTGGTTTCTTTTTCGTCGCGGGATTGTCAAAGGACGATGTGCCCGAGGTGTGCGCCTCATCCGCATCGCCCGCCGTCAAATACGGATCATAGTTGTGCACCGAAACAACATGTTGGTGTCGTGACTGATGTTGTTGTTGCTGCTGATGGTGGTGCTGCTGTTGCTGCTGTTGGTGTTGGTGGTGCGACTGCTGCTGGTGGTGCGACTGCGACTGATGCTGCTGACCACCGCTGGTGCCGCGCTCCATGCGGTAGTAATACTGCCGTGGGTATCTATGGTAGTAATGTGCAATTGTGGTGCTGGTATGTGGGTGGTGTGGCGAGCAGGAGTAGGGTAATCACACTGACACTGACCTGGTCGGGAGTGGGCGCGGGCGCGGGTGCGGGCGCTTTGTCGGGTGCTAACTGTTAACTGTAACGGTGGTTCTTGTTCTTGTTGTTCTTGTACTTGTTCTAGTCGTGGCCCGTTGCTTGGCGTCGCGGTGGTTGCAAGTGGTGCTGTGGTTGCTTGGTTGCAGAGTGGGTGCTCTAGTGTGCTAGTGCTGGACACCCATATAAAAAACAGGGCTGGATAGTGAGAAACAGAGAGAGAGAGAGAGAGAGAGAGAGAAGAAAGACACACAGAGAGAAAGAAAGAGACACACAGAGCGAGAAAGAAAGTTAAAGTGTGTGGGTTGGCGGGGGGGCGGGAAAGTGGGTTCTGGCGATAAGCAGACTAAGGACACTGGATACTGCAGACGCACACACAGGGACACACACACATACACAAGGGGCACACGCTAAGACAGCAAGACTGTAAATGTGCAGGATATTTTTAGGATATATGCAGCATTAAGGACAACTAAGAAGATGTTAATCGTGTGTTGTTGTTGTTGTTGTTGTTGGTTTTGATATAGTTTGATATATCCTCTCTTTCTTTAGTTGATGTGGTTGTGCGTATTTTGCTTTATCACTATGTGGTTGTTCTTGTTGTTGTTGTTGTTATTGTGTTGCACCTAAAATCCGATTTATTATTATTTTATGTATTTTGTATTGCTGTTTTTTGACTACTCGACTTTGTTTTTATTGTCACATTTTGTGTGTTGATGATTGCTGTCTTTGTTGATGTTGATGTTGATGTAAATAATGCTTTGTATTTGGGGGAATTCTGTTGTTGATGTTGTTGTTGTTGTTCTTAGCTACACTCATTAAAATGGGCAAATACTAAAGCACAACTAGAAGTAGACAAGAAAAATACGTAAACAAGTATTAGCAAGCTAGATGGGGGAAGTGACAGTGGGACTTGGTGGGGTGTTCAGGATAATTGTGATGGATTCTGTGCATTCTGGATGGTGTACTTTTGTAAGAGAATAGTCTATTCGTTAAATCAGAAATGGATAGAAAGCATAGCATAAAAATAAATAAATAAATAAAAATAAAATAATATTCATAGATAAGGATAGGATTCTGTTGCAAATTGAGTCGAAAACTCTGTTTACGGCATCCTTATTATTTTTAAGTGCCTTTACTGCAGTACTTACTGTAGATGTACGTATTTTTTCTTTAAGTACAATATTGTAACATATATTAATCATTATTAAGGTTCTTCAAAATATGCTTCGATAATAGAATAATATTTTGTATTCATTCAGCTGATTTAGTTAGTGGCTTAAAAAAGTTATTTAAATTCATTTATTATCCATTATTTAAGTATCACAAAATATAGTCAACTTTGATGTGGTGATAACAATTTATTTTTCCTCTTTTAATAGCTAGAAATTCGAATATAAAATTTCGATTTTCATTTACTTAATGCCATCAAATTCTAGCTATAAAATTAGGTATTTTTTCGGACGTATACAAATTCGAATTAGAGTCTTCAATTCCCTCGGTCACCATTTAGTCACGTAGCGATTTGGGATGCCGGTGTGCAATGTGAGTTAATCGAATTGAATCTATTAGAAAAGAGGGCAACACGGCAATAATCGTCACGATGTTTGTGCAGTGGCATTATTGCCACGCCCATTAAAGGCGCTACAAATTGTCAACGGCCACAGAGATAGAATGCCGCGCAACTCTTTGGCAGCAACACAATTCATCATTTTGCCATACCTTTTGAGCCCGGGGAATTGTAACGTTTTGCATAATTTAAAGTGACAGGCCACAGTCGGGAGTCCTCAGCAGTCACCAGCCGGGATAGCCGGAGAGTTGGTTGTCGGGAGAGTTCTCATTTTGTTGGTCGCGTGGGCTAGTCCTTTGCTACTGTCACTCACAGTGTTAATTTTTCAAAGCTCATTGATGGATGAGTGCGCCAGTTGACATTTATGTGCCTAGGCCACACATACACACACAAAGACACACTCACACACACACAAAAACACACTCACACACACACTCTCTCACACACACACAATGAGGCGCGAGAGCTGTTTAAAAATTAACGCTCTGCGACTTGCAACTGCTTCGTGCCCCTCCGAAACGAGTTAAACATATTAAAATTTGCTTATGCAAAAGGTAAAGAATGAAACCCACCCAGAAACACTAAGCGGCCATTATACATATGTATGCATAAATGTGTGTAAGTGTGTGTGTGTGTGTGTGCGGCCAAATGCTCTGAAGACATTTAGCATCACGTACTTTAAATATGTTTAAAAGAGCTTAAGTAAAGTGAAATGTGGCGTTTATAGTATACATAAGAGCGAAATAACAGTACATAATATACACACATTATATACAAAAAAGAAAGCACATGTGTGGATGACAGCGTCTGGCGCTGGCAACAATAAGACCAAGACAGTGGAGAAGGAAGGAGTGGTCAGGGGGAGGGGGCCAAGCGCAGATCCTTGGGTACCCACGTCCTTTTGTCTTTCAGCAGAAACTGGAAACCCAATAATCATACAGGCAGGCATTTTGAGAATCCCGATTTCTGTTTTTGTTTCTGTTTCAGCTGCACTTGTCAAAATTTTGTCTCGTATCAAATCTGAAACGAATTAAATGTAAGTCTTCCAAGTGTGTGTGGAAATGGATAACTAGAGCGCCAGGCACAATAAATTGGATTTGCTTTTGATATACTTGAGACGTTGTAAACGTGGCCAAAAGTATATTTATGTAAGTATGTATCTTTCGCTGTGATTTGAGATTAGGACACATTCCCTTAAAGCATAGATAATATATGCATCCTATGATGAACATTCGTTCTCATATATTGTTTCAACATTTGCACATTTTTCATTTCGTTTTACTATCACATTAAAAATGGAAATAAAGTTTGACGTACGTTGACTTAAATCAGAATTCACTCACTTAAATGAAATGAAATGGGTATAAAATCGGTTTATAAATTTATTTACTCGAAATATGATGACTAGTGAAATTTAATATCTTTTCCACACCCATAAAAGTTATGGGTTTCCATTCTAAACTACGGTTGAGTATAAACATATAAGGTAATAATAATTTTCTGGCATGAACAGATGAAAATGATTTTAATCTCTTGCGGCTTATACTGAAGCTCTCTTTAAGTGCCTCCTGCCCCCAACCAACCGCTGGCATTTGCTGACTCGTGCTTCTGCTGAGGACTTGCGGCATATCGCAAGTCGCACAAGCCATAATTGGCATAAACAATGGCTAATTAACATAAAACTAATATTTCAAACGACAGCAAAGCCAATTTAAATAGCTATACGTGCGTAATTAAGAGCACCACATCACTATCTCTCCCACTGCCTCCTTCTCCCGGATCCGTCCAGTGCTAAATAATGACTGACTGCTGACTGCTGGCCGTTGATTGTTGATTGTTGACTAAGGTCTGTTGACAGCAGCTCTCAGTTTCCTGGATGACTGTTTCGGTTGCGTGAAGTGTGAGCAATTAATTGCGTTTAATGGCGACCCGAAACCACACCAAACCACATTACACCCCACAGATCATTAAGTTAAGTGGCAAGTGGAGGAGGCTGTGGGAGTCCTCATCGTAGCTGTGGTCGAGGCCGTCGTTTTAATATTATTAAATCCGGCGTGCTTCCCACTGCATCTCACGCATATTAATGAGTGCCAAGGTCTGGCAAAGGACTCGGATTTTGATCCAATTAAAAAGCAAAAGAATAATGCATCAAAATGCGATCTTCCGTGCTCGTATCGTTGGTATCCATCAGCAAGGCATTGTACTCGTCAACGATCCTGCCACGCCTCATTTGCTGTACATATGTACATATGTTTGTGCAATTAAAATGTTTGCACGTAAACAAACACACATGAATTCATCCACACACTTTCCGTGATTTGTGTTTGCCTCTGGCGTTGGCACTATGGGCTAAATTAATTAAAAACGGTTGTTTCGTTCTTAACAGCTAACATTTTTGTGGCAGGAAAAACAAAAGGAAGGAAAAACAAAATTGTGCTGACTCGGCGAAAGAAAATATTATTTTGTATTTTAGTTAATAATTGAAGATTACATTCTTTGTCCAAAGTGCATAGTTTACTATTGTTTTTGCAATATGCAATTTTATTTTAAAAACACATTCCAGCAACTGCAGAATGCATCGTTTGCATAGCCATTGTTCCGTGATGTCAGACAGAAAATTATAGAAAGAGAAATACAGAGCAAGAGCGAGAGGGAGAGGGAGAGGGAGAGGGAGGGAGCGAGAAAATAAGGGGACAAAGTCAAAGGCAGTCTGAGGCATTTGTGAGTTTCCATTTAATTTGAATTGTTTTGTGAATTGTAAATGGCAAAAACATTTTCTTCTCGACAGTCAGTCGGAACGGGTCACTGCTCAACATTGCAGCGTGACGGGGCCACGGCCAGGCGAATGCCACGCCCCAAAGTCCATAAGCTTATTAAAAGCGCTTATCTCCTTAATAAACAGTCATAGAAAGTTTTCCGTGATGCGACTGCAAAGTGCAGCCCAAAAGTTGTGGCCACATCATTTTCGCTTGGTAGCAACATAAACTGTGGTGGGCGTGGTGGGGGCACGGGCAAATCTAAGCGTGCAAAACCTAAACAAATACTATCTACTGAGTGAGACATACAGATAGATATAGAGATAGAGAGAGAGAGAAAAAAGGATAAGATAGAGAGAGAGAGAGAGAGAGAGAGGGAGAAAGGGGGAAGGAGAGGACTACAACGCCTTCGGGTGGTAAATTCAATTAAATAGCTGAACAAAACTTTTCCACAACAAAATTTTCAGCGTCTTGAAAATATTTTGGATACAGTTTGACAACAATTTCTTCACACATTCACACATTCACACACACACACACACACACAGGGACTGTATACGGTCGACGGCCCTCGTTTCAAAAAAAAGTTGTTCACCATTTTTGTAGCATTCGCACAAAAGCATTCGTAAAAACCCATTCACAAGTAGAAGTGCACCCCCCCAACTTTCTGCTCGCCTGCATTTTGACGAAATTTCGAGATGGCCAACTTGGAGAACCGACAGCTCGAACTAAATCTTAAAAGTTTAGCCAGTAAAAATGGTCGCAAGCATTCTTAGCCAGTTTGATAAATGAATTTACAAGACCGCAAGCTGCTTACTGGTCTCAAAGAGTGGTAGCTCGGGACCATAGCCTCTGTTCTCGCTGAGATTGGCCTTGGGGGCTCAGGGTTGCCACCCGGAGGTGAGGCAGCAACTTGAATTGCTACCTCATTTTATTTCACTCATCGCCTGGCCGCTGGTCACACAAAAACAAATGGCTAATGAAAGGCTTGGCATAAACATTCATTTTGTTAGTTACATATTGTGCACACAGCAAGCAAGGCGCTAAATTAATGTGATCGAATTAAGGTTACCCAGTAGAAACAACGGACTGCAAGAATCTCCTTTGTCAATATTCGTAAAACTATTAAAATAAAACTTATAGTGATTCATGGTTACGCTAAGCTAACAAATCTTGCTGTTGACGGAGACTATCGACTGCAAACATAATCCACATGTTTTTCACTCTGCTTTTATTTACCACAAAATTCCAGATTCGTTTTATGGCCAAAGGGTATAAACAACGGGAGATACAAATTGGGCACTGGGTCGACATCTGCTTTATCAGCTTCTTCTTCTTCCTTCTCTCACATGTATTTACCGTATTTTTGTTTATTGTTTGTGTGAATGTATTTGTGTGCGTAATTATTTCTCTTGCTTTCCTTTTGTGTTTTGTTTTTTGTTTTGTTTTTTGTTTTTTTTTTTGTTTTGCTGTTTGGCGCACTTCCGCTAAGTTTTCCATGATGTTTATGTGGCATGTACATAAATTCCAATGGATTTGGACAAACTGTTGTTTAATGCCGCTTTCAATTAGACTTGATAACATTACGACCAAATAAAAATGTGGATACTCTTGCAAGAAAGATTCTAGAGACTCGAATCTAGACTACTTTGGAAGAAATTCCTTTAAGCTAATTCAGACCGTTAAAATCTTAAAGTGGTCATTTAATTTTGAGCAACCACAGCAGTTTTTTGCTGTGCTGTCAAAACGCAAAAGGCATAAGTGGCTCAAATGCAGCAAATTTGGGCTTTTATGCAAATGTGCAGGCTTAAAAGAAGAAGCGATAGCGAAAGCAAATTTTCTTGTACAACATTTTACAGCACTAGGCTGAAATTTTGACCAAAATCTCACAGAACATTTTTAGCATACATATTTACTTTGGCTTCTCTTTCTAAAATTATCCACATCTAACCAAAATAATTCAGGCGAATGAATGAATTTTAATGAATAATGAATTAGTAATATCAAGAAATTTAAGAATATACTCGCTTAAAGTTCATTCAGCATGCCAAGGTCATAAATTGAAAATACTTCAGTCTCGTTTAATATATGTACATCCCATTTAAGCCCAATTGTGGTTTAGGAGACATTTTTGCAGTACGTGCGTAGCGCAGGGGGTGGGGGGGGGGGACTCTGTTACAGTATTGAAAACGCACGGGAACCATTAATAAAAATGGCAAAAAAAAGAAAGAAGAAAAACAACTTCATATTGAAAGCCGAAGTAAATACCAACATGAAAGCTTCATTAAATGACGTAGCACAACTCAGCGAACAAGAAGAACAGCAAAACAGCAAGGTCAAAAACAACAACTAGGAGATGGCTAAAAGCCAGTCTGTAGACAGTTTTTGAGAGTCTCTTGAGCACAGGATGTGGAATGGGTGCGCCTGGGTGGGTAAGAAGCACAGCTGTGAGTGGTCGCATAGCGTGAAACTTGCCACATATATACACATATACATATATACATACGTGTTTATTTATGTATGTGCGCTGTCTATTTTCGGCTCTATTTGTAAAACTTGACTGTCTCAACAATCCACGCAGCTAGATTTGATCAAGATTTGTGCTTTTTTGGTTGTTATTGCTATTGTTATTGCAGTTGTTTGTTTTTCTGTGTTTGAGCCCGTATTTATGTATTTACGTTTACAGTGTAGCCTGACATTTTCAATGAATTGATTTATGTGCTCAAGTATTTGGCAATTTGGCAATTCGGTCCAGCGATTCAACTCTCTGAAGATTGCTAGCGCTGCAGCAAACAGTGAAACAAGCAAACTGCAATCAGCACGTACACACCTAGGTGTGTGTGTGTGTGTGTGTGTGTGTGTGTGTGTGAGAGATGTATTGGTTTATAATGTGTAACTGCTGCCACGCCCCATTGCTAGGGTATTAATCAATGCACAATTTTTCATAATAAGTCAGCCACAGCCGCAGTACCTTGAAAATGGCTGCCACACAAGCACACTAACAGACACACCCACACCCCCCCCCCCCCCCCCACACACACACACAGGTGTACCTGGGCTGGACTACAGCACATGACCTGGACATGTATTGGGCAATTGCCGCAGGAGCCATTGATTCATTTATGGCGTGTAATTTGACAACATAAATAAATTAAGGCGAGCCAAAGAAACAAGAGCGACATCGGGCAAAAATACAGGCAATGGTAAAGATAAAGGTGAAGCCAAAGTTAAAGGTAAAGGTAAAGGTAAACGGTTAGCGGATATTGGCAAGGCAACAGGAAACGCTACACAGAGTACAAGACATGATAGAACTTGAGAGAATAAGAGCAACGGAACGAAGCAGCGGCAAGAGGAACAACGCTTCTTGTCCCAGCGGAAACGGAAATCTCAGGTGTTTGCCTTGCATTGCGTCCTGGCAAAAGAGCTCGACCTCAGCTTCGGTTTGCGCTTCTGTTTTAGCTAAGGTTATGGGCCAAGGCTTCAGCTGAAAACGACTCCAGCTAAATTATCTTATTTTCATAGCACACAAAAAATGTGAACCATCTTGAAACATCTTGAAACACAAGCGGACACTTTAACGGGAAAGCAGATTGAATAGTTGATGGCTAACGACTGCAAGTTGATCTATGTCGGATAATAATAATGTGACCAGATACTTTTTGCAAAACTAGATCTATGTATTGATATATAATTAAATATTTTTAACTCTGAATTTCATTTCAGAAAGCTTTTTAATTGAGCGTGATAATTAATTAATTTTATCATATTTTTGGCACTCAGTTTTTATTTATTAAATAGCTTTGTTTTACTTGTACTTAAACAATAATTAAAAACATTTAAAAAAAACTAATCGGATGTCGCTTTTTCAAGCAAAATTCGATAGATTCAGGAATTTATCACTCAATTCAGTTTCTAGAGACGTGGACGAATTCACAAACCGTATAGACCCATTTGGCTCTTTGGTAATAGCGTGTGTAAAGAGATATGTACTTAAAGTAAGCGCATTCTAAACGCTGATATAGACACTGACGGTGAACATGACGCTTTCACGTGGTTGTCGACGTGAATGGGATGATGAATGTCGCCAGGGTTTTGACGAATGTGTCCTGTGACGACGACGTTGGGAGCATGGAACAGTACACCAGGAAGATTACGCGATACAATTTCAAGTGTCGTCATTTCCATTCAAGCGCTCCATCATATGCGCATGTTCATTTGTTGTTTTTATACGCTAGCCACGCCCACTTCCGCCTACAGTCACAGCACCTCAACACCCAGTCAGAGGATATACGACAATCGCGCGGAACTCCGGCTGATGCCCGTTTGCAGTTTGTCAACGACAGTCGACTGCAAAACACGAGTGAAGAGAACATCATAGATAAAATAATACGGAATATATTTGTTTGCCCGTATTCCAAATGATTTCATGTTGAAACTGAAGCTCTATCTGGCATTGTTACCTGATACCGTTGCATACGTTGCCACGATTCACAGGCTTCAGTCGTAAGCTGATTATGTTTTGAGCAGATTGCGAGTTCTCTTTTATATTTACTCGCTGCGATTTTCCTGTGAATCTTTTGACTGATGAGAGAGTGGTACATTTAATTTGGGCAAAGGTATGGGAATGAAAATACATTGGGGAACATCTGCAAAAATATTTGCTTATTTTCTCCATTCATTAGTTGGCAGCAAATGGAATTTAATGCTTGCAAAGAATATTTCATTTGTTCTGAATGAATTTTCGTTCATAGTGAAAACATATCACAAAATATGTGTGTGCCATGATCAAAATTAAAATAGGGTTTCTCCCGGACACAGCTGAATTGTTCGCTTTAATAATATTTTTTTATATTCCATTTAAATTATATCTGCCACTCAAATTTCAATACTTTGTGTCCACACAACAGTTAAGCTCTTCTATTGTATTTATTTTAGTCTGCTGAAAGCAATTGGATTTTCATAACCATGATGAAAATATTATTGTTGATTCTGATGCTGTCAATATATTGATGGAAAGTTCTTAATAGAAAACATACCAAACATACACAGTTCGCTGCAGCAAATATGCTGCTGAAGATGAATGCTAGTGGCAGGCATATTCTTGCCTCTCCATGCGGGTTTATCGAGCGAATCATTGGATTGCATTGATTATGCAGTTATTTGTAGAAGTACCGGTAACAACCAGATACTGTACCGACATAAAATCGATCATCATCTAAGCGTCAATTCGGCTAACCATCAATAATATCGAAATGTCTGAATGTCCTGTCATATGTGTACATATATTTTCTTCATATTAGCCGAGGAGTTGTGCAACGCATCTCAATTGCCACGTCTCACATCCGTTTGTGTACAAATTGGCAACATTTAAACGACAAATAAATTAGAATTGGTAATACAATTTGGACCTAACATGTCGTTTGGATGTACAGGAAGCGTGTGCATGGACTCCAGGCGAAATGTAATCTGAGCGGCAAGCTGGAAATGTAATTTGAACGTAAATTACTTTTGAGTAGAAAATTAGCAGAGTTGTCAATCAGTGCAAATGTTGTTACCATGTGTGGGAGAGTGTCTGGTATCAAATTAATGGTCATACCACAACACAGGCCACAAGCGACAGGACAAAGCCCACAGACCGGACGACAAACTGGGGACAAACAACCGAGAGAGGCCTAAGCCTCAGTTTCATCAGTCGCACAATCGCTGGTCGGTTTTAAAATTCATGAATTTCTATGGGAACCACACACGTTTTGGGATTTTGAGCTGTTGCGGGACTCTCTGGTTGAGCGAGCAAAGTGGCCCTTGCCGGCCTGTGTTTATATTCAATTTATGATGCGCCTCAGTGACTATGTTGTGGCAAAGAGACTGCCTGTCAAGCAACCCAAAAAAATTCGCCATTTTAATTGCCTTGTAATAACCAGATGTGCATAAAACATCACCTGGCTTCGAAGTGCAGACAGCAGCAAAGCTTTAAAATATATGAAATTGAGTTAATTATTATCGATAAATGCCATTTAGTCTGTGAAATGCGAATTAACTTCATGAAAAGCAAGAAAGCCAAGAAAGAAGAGGCTGACTGACTAATAGATATCCTGCAGCCAAAAAATCTATTGAAAGTGTAAATACGATTTCTTGGAAAATATTAGTTCTCTAAGAACATAAATCGACTCTGGAAATTTAATTGCTTAATCATATAAAATATTTATATACTTCTGGGCTTACTTCTGGGATATTTAATATCCTTCACGTTGTTATCATTGGAAATAATACGAAACCGGGTCAAACGGAAGTTTTCTTGAAATTTGATAGCCTATTTATGAATGGCTTGTTATCACAAGGGGCGGTCAACGGGCCAGTGTGTGTGTGTGTGTATGTGTGTGTGTGTGTCTGTGTGTGTGTGTATGTGGCCTTGCCAATCGTTGACACACAGTGCGTATGATTAATTGCCCCATTCACAAGTAATTTACGGGTCGGCCGCCCATTCGCTTTGCTCTTTATTGATACGAAAGCTTGCTGAAATGTTTACTGTTCGAATGAACATGCCACAAGCATACAAACAGATATCGCTGGCAGCAAGCCTCTGCATGTGTATGTGTGTTTGTGTTTGAAAGTATGTATGTAGCCATAAACATGCATACATAAATAACATACAAATTGTAAACTTGCTACACTCGAGCGGGTCGAACGTTGCAAACGCACAGCTGGTAGCTCTATTTAATTGAGACACACAAACCAAAATATTTTATGCATTCAAATATATATATATATGTATATATATATGTATATACATACATACATATGTAAAGTACACACAAATATTAACTGCGTTGACCGCACTCTCAAACAATTGAATATTCAGCAAGTGAAATTCGATATACACATTTCCAATATTCGTTGAATTTTTCTTAAAACGAATAAATAACTCTGTTTAAAATGTTATGAAATATTTCTTGGAAAACATATGGAATGTGTCAATTTGGAATGTTGTACATAAATATAAATAATTATATGTATATAAATAAATGTTCTTTTTGCTATTAAAATTACAAGAAATTAATAGCAAAATAATTTAAAATATTTTTTTTTTTACTTCCTCTCTACCTTGATTTTATTATTTTATTGTTTTAATTTTTATTTCAAATTATTCTCTTAAAACGCAAGTAGAAAATTTGTCATTTATTTGTAGCAAATGGAATACCAAATTTTCACATTTTGTTTCATAGTTTTCTTATGCTAACGGAACTAACAGATTTGAAAACTAAAACTCCCTTATGCTGCTAACAATGAGATTAGTTAGGTTTGTGGCTACGAAATAAGTAATGCGTTGGTCGAGTCTCATATGCTGTGGCATAATTTTTCATTAGTTAAACGCACCAGTGTTTATGCTCTTTACGTAATTACAAATGGATGCTCCACCCCACACGCTCCGTCAATCCCTCACTCGGTTGTTCCATTTGGTCCACGTCTTAATCACGTTTCCACTTTCCATCCGCAACTTTCGCCCCCGCCCCGCCACCAGTGACAGAAAGTTGTTAAAGAACTTACGTGTTTTCAAGAATTTTTAAAAATGCACCTTACCAAATGACATGCATATAAAATGTACAAAAATATTACATTATGCAGCAGCGCGAGCTGCGCTGGTGTTAAACGCCGGGAAGGGAAGCAGGGAGTGGAAAGCATGTGCGTTTCACTTGTAATGAATAAATAAACATGGAAGAAGGCACGCAGTCATTGCAGATGCTAGGAACACTCATCCTCAAACTCAACCTTACACTAGCATCCGCAGACGCAAACTCATCCAAGCATTCGTTTTGTACGTACTAGAAAATACTCATAGTACTCATTTGTTGCTTGCGTGGCGCGAATACTCGACATTTTTCATTTACATCAATATCAATTCCGTTGGCATTTTTCATTCATGATAGCAGGTTGTTGTAACCGGCAGAGGGAAGTCACGACTATGGTTATGGTTATTGTTATTGTATACTTGTGGCAAAAGCAAATTAAAGACCCTAGACAAGCGACAGGTCGCATACGTACGTGAACAGCATTGCTCTTATCTGCCATGTTTATATTTGCTGGTATACCCTTGCAGAGAGTTTCTGTTTTGTCGTGGAACTTGCAACTCAATGTATCAGTTCGCTTGTAATGTAGTTAACAGGCTACTGCTAATAAGACTGTTAAATAACATTTGTGTATAACATTGATATCGATATCGAATGTTACTTATTGTGTAATTGTGTAAGAAGAAGAAGACGAGACGTGAATAAAGAAGAGTAAGCAATTGTGTTTGTGAAATAGATATAATTATATATGGCAGTCATGATCATCATCATCACTAGCCTACTCCAAATTGTGTTAAAATTATAAAATTATAATGATTTCTTAAAATTTACAATATCAAAATGTTCGCAGATTAGCTCCACTCTGCAAGGGTATATTGTCGTCAGTGTGCCTAGGGCAGTCCATTCTTTCTTGTTTTATTTATATTATTTGCTGTGTGTGACATATTGACAGTTGAGAATTGTTTTTCATTCCTGTTGGAGCCCGCAGGATGCCATTTGCTGGACGAGGCGAGGGGGATTGCGAGTGTGAGCAACGCTCTCAACTTGACTTGTTTATTGTATTGTTGGTGTTGCACTCAAAATGGACTTTTGCTGTTAATACTTAATAGTAGTTGTTGCAAGTGTTGCAAGTGCTGCACAAATATTTCATGGCTTGTACATTACTCTAATCAGCTCTCTGCTTTACTCCACTCTCCACTCAATTCAGCTTACTTCAGCTCAGCTCAGCTCCGTTGAGTTCAGTTGCATAAAAGGCCAATCGCTGAAATGGATATTCATTTCAATTTTTTTCATCTTTCTCTTTCTATTCCTCGTTCTCTGGCGCTTCTATCAGCTTGCCAGCTATTTGCTGGTTTTGTTTGTTATTCCTTGTTGGCCTTTTTCAGGTGAGCTGCCAAAGGACCAACTTGGCGCCAAGGGGAGAGGCTGTGCTGTGCTGTGTCAAGTTATGCAGTCAAGCTATCAGCGTTTATTAAATTAATCAATCAATTGCTTACACAGCCAAGGGAATGAATTCCAAAGTAAATCAAACAAGAGTATATTCAATTGCGAAGGCATCTACAGTTTCTTGAGATTATTGTCTCCATACATATACACGTATATATATAGTTGCAAATTGAATCATCGTTTTCTATCAACAGAGACTCTTAGATATTAGATGTAAATTGTTCAAAAAGAAATTTCAATTTGTTGAGAGCGTAGGAAATTCAAGAAACATAATCAAGAAAAGTCTCATTTTAAGTTCCAAAGTATGCAAAAGAACAAAAATCAGTTGTGTCCAATAGGACTAGAAAGAGCCGTACTTAGACAATTCAATCCTTGATGTGTTCTGTTTATCGAAGGCCTTCTGTATTTATAAATAAGAAGTTCTCTTTAATATCTATTTCAACTATTCCACTGAGCTATCAGCTTGTGATTGATAAATTGAACGAGGGGAGCGATTCAAAGCAAACAGATGAGTCTTGTTAAGCAGCTGCCAATTTAATAGTTTGTAAATAATTAATTTTCAATTATGCAACTGCAGCAGCAACAAAAAATAAATAAAACAAAAATAATAATAAATAAAGCGATGTAAAAACAGAAGCATTATCGAGGGCAAAACAGGAAAATCCATTAACACGCACACAAGGATAAGGACGGACATGAGAGCAGCTGTTGAAATTGCCTCAAATCATTCGAGATATGTGGGTGAGTTTGTTTGTGTATGTGTGTGTATGTGTGTGCGATGTTGTTGTTTTATGCTGCCATAATTATACGCAAAAAGTGCTGCGGGCCAATAGGCCAGCACAGCACAAACACAAAACACAAGCTACAATATCTAAAACTGTATACCGAACCCTAAAATATCCTAGCCATGCCCACTTTGAGCTGACCCAACGCCGACACTTGACGTTCTTTTACCCTGCTGAGGAGTAGTCTAGATTCCTAACTAAACTTGTAACGCTTTGCAGGAGATATCTGTGTACTTTATGTAGCAATCAAAACTTAATTGTATTCTTTACTTTTTTGATTGATCTCTATTTCTTCTTCAAGTTGGTGATCACACAATCGATATCGATATCAATGTTATATACAAATGTTATTTAACAGTCTGTTACCTACATTACAAGTGGTCTGCTGTACATAGTTTTGATTACAGCTGATTAACATCTGTACAATGACCTCTGCAAGGATATTTAATGTTAGGATTCGATTGCTGAAACGCACTGCGACATTTTGGTATGTGAATGCAGTAGCAAAGATTGTCAAAAAATATTGGACAAGCTATACACACACACACACCCACACCCGCACACTCGCATTGTGTATTCATGTATTTAGACACATATTTAAGTATCTATATGTCTCTATCTCAGTCTAACAAACTCTGGTCAATGCTTTTGCTTTGTTGTTGCGAGGCGCACAAAGTAAAGCGGAAAAATGATTTTTTTGTTATCTTTTCTTGGTTTGTATGTCTGTCTCTCTGTTTGAGTGTGTGTCCTGTTTTGTTTGCCTTGTTTATTCAGTCTTTGAGGCCCAGATCGGTTTGCTGTTTGCTTTTGGAGGCCGCAGTAGCAGCTGCAAAGAGTGGGTAGAGTAGTAGCAGAGAAAGGGGATACAGGCGTTACAACGACGCAGCGGGCATTTAGCTAAAATGAAAATTCTAAAATGGAAAATTAAAGCATAACACACACTCGCACACACATACACACACACACACTTGGAAAACGTGTCACATTTGGGCAATGGCAAATTTTTGGTCATGGTTCAAGCGAGCTATTCAACCATTTTTACCCGTATCTGCATGTGTGTGTTTGAGTATTCGTGTGTGTGTGTGTGTGTGTGTGTAACATGAGTATCTGTCGCAACGTGCTCGCTGACATTTTTTAAAATGCAAAAATTCACATTCCCACATGCGATGGGTAGGTATCAGTAGCGAGAAGCAACAACAAAGTGGGGCATGTGGGCTGTTTGAAGTCTCATGAAAGTCACGAACCTTTGTTGTTACATTTATGCCGCAAAAACGTTACAGATATCAAATTATGAAAATATTGAATATACCAAAGATACATTTTTAAACACATTGAATATATTTTTGATGAATATATTTTTGAATTCTAATCATTAAATGGAAAAGCAGTGATATAATGATGCTGTGGAAAACTGTGTAAGGGAGACATTTCCAACCAATTTAAGTAATTACTCTGCGCGTCTGCATTCCGAAAAGAAATCTGGTTTATTTAATCATTTTGATAACTCCAATCGCATTTTCGTAGATAATGTTTTTTTTTCTCACTTTACCTAGAAATGTGATTTAAAACAATGTGAAGTTATTTAAACACATATTTACTTTAATATTCGTCACATAAATATTCGTATCACAGATTATTTCAATTTATGTGTCAATTTATCTAATTTTGCATATGAGACATTGTGGTTAGTAAAATGTATACCGTCAACAGTTATTTGCTAATATTCTCAAAAAAAAAAAAAATGGTTAGGATTTGCACAAGTTCGGTTAAGTATTATACCACAGCTTAAGTGGCTGGTAAGTTCTCTTTTCCGGTTAACCCCATTATTAATATCAGTGTAGCCGTTTTGATACCCACAACCTCATGCGCATACTAATTTTTGAGGGTCTTCAACTTTTAACAATTGCCAGTCAACATCACATAAATCTGAAAGGCTGCAGGCCTGCGAATGCCAAAGTCAACAGTCGAGCCACATCGACAAGTGGGCGTGGAATTTCAGCTGGAAGCATAAAAAAAAGTGCAAACGCAAGCCCTCAGAAACGTCTAGAATCCGGGTTCGGAGGCGGGTCTGAGAACCTTTACGGCTGTTTACATTAAAAGCTTTTTAATTCGTATTCCAATTTCAATATTTGCCAGCGCACAACAATAAAATGAATTTGTATCCACAAAAAGGGATAGAACAAGGCAGACGGGTGAACAACTGTGGAGTTGGGCGGACTCTTAACAGAGCTCTAGGTTGCAAGTACAGTGAAAAACCCTGACTCGCAACAAAAGCCGCTGCGCAAAGCGGCGCATAAATATGCAAATGGCATTAGGCCATGTAGCGTGACTTTTGGCACGTTTTTAGTACCCAAAAAAAAAAAAATAAATAAAATAAGAACCAACTTCCAGCAAGGGATTTGTAGTGAAGTGCACACGTGGAGCTGTTATCCAACAAATTAGATGAAAACTTTCATATTCACATATGCACAAGTTAATCGGAGCAAATAAAGTCAGTTTAAAAAGTAAAAACGTGGAAATTGAACGGAAGCGACCATTTAATACTCAAGGTGCACATAAAGTGAGGGATATATGAAGTTGCATAGATTTGCCATCTTTTCAATAGGAAAAAGTCAACAGATTGTCTACACGGATATTTGTGTTTGCACTTCTTGATCGGAACAGAAGTGTCGTTGCACGATGCGTATGCGCAATTTGTGCAACGGGCAAAGTCTGTTTGTTGACGCAGCGCCCCAAAGTGGTTGTGTAAATGAAAGCAGTGCCTCAGCTGCAACATCAAATGAATTGTCAATTGCCATCGACAGGTTGCGCCACGGAAATCTATTTGACCAACATTGAGGAAACAGAAGCTTCGCCAAGAGTTGAGGTTAGACGAGCTGTCAGCGTCATCCGCATCCACAGTATATGCTCAATCTCAAGCTATGTCGGTGGGTGGACATTGTTTCGTTCTGCGGAAATGTTCAGCTTGATATGAAGACCACAAATTGATATCAGGGCCAATGGCAGCTGGCCAAGAGGGCAGCGGACAATGGGCAACTTGACGTGGCTAATACAATGCTGCAAAGTTGTGCCCACTGGAAAGACAGATCAATTGACAGCCAGCCATCAGTTGGCAGATGTCAGCGAATGTGATGTCAACTCTGGCTTGCTATTTTTACCCAAGCCAGGAAATGAGGCAGACAAAGCGGAAGGTTGTGACACTGCACTTCTGAGTGCTGAGTTGCTGATCTGACACTGAGTGACTGCAGAATACACTTTAGCGATACGATAAAACATAGTTGCCACGTGTGGTCAGCCAGCTGGAAAAGGAAATTGATAACGGTGGATGTGCTGCGGCTTCTGCTCCTGCTGCTGTTGCTGTTGCTGTTGCTGCTGCTTCTGGCGTGTCTTCTTTGAGAAATGCATATTAAAATTGTCTTATTGGTATTTTTGCTTGGTTTTTATTTTTATATATTGTTTTTGGGTATTCCTTTGTTTTGTTTTTTGTTCTTCCAACTTCTTTCTCTTTACAGCGAAGCTGCCCCGCCCCATGTGTGCCGAAAAGTTGAGCACAAGTTTTTTGCGCTTTGTTGCTTGGCAGTGGATGTTGTACGTGTAGAGAACGGAATGTCCGATTACAATGGATGGGCGTGACAGGCAGGCAAACACGAGATACTCTACAACAACAACAACAAGAGCAACAATGGCTAAAAATTTACAAAATACAAAAATAAAAAAAAACAAGCAAACTCTGCCGCGCAAGTTTCTTTTTGAAGACTTGAGTACTCGTATTTGCAGAACTCTTATTCAGTTAAACAGTTGTAAGACATCTAAAATGGAAATGTGAGCAGCAAGTTCTGTGACTTTCATTACTTTCATGACTTTCCGCACTTTCGGAAAAACCCGACGTTGGCGTTGTTGTTGTTGTTGTTGTTGTTGTTGTTTGACTTAAATTGCTTTGGCATATGAAATATTGCACGCACAAATAGACAAAAGCGTGTCGTAAGCTGCTTTGTCAATGTCAGGATAACTAAGTGCTTTTATAGTTCTTCTTCTTCTTATTTCTTTCTTATTGCCAGTTAATTAAAAGCAACTTTGTCGATATGTGATATATGTGACTGCAACTGCAACTGCAACTAACTGCAGTCAATTCAATTGCAAAACTAGAAACAATTTGGACTACGATGAGTAACTTTTGGGTTTCTGTTTTATAAATTCTCTCTTGTTGAGAGCACATGGTAAAAAGGAAAAACATCTGCATACATTGAATATGTACAGCAAAACAATTTTTCACTGATTAAATTCCGTAAATAAACACACAAAATGCTTGCAACTGCTCTGGGTACACAAAAATGCTGGTTGGGAACTGTTGGCCTGGCTTATTTTAGTTGTATGCATTTCAAATGCAGTCTGTTATCGCATGGAAAGAAGAAGAAAGAAATTCATTAACTTAACGATTTGGAATTTTGGTTGGGCCTCTCTGGTCAACGTCAGCGCCATCGTCAGCGTCAGCGTCAACGTAGGCGTCAACGTCAGCGTCAACGTCAACGTGAACGTCAACTTCAGCTGGCTGAAGACTGGCAAAAAGTAGCGCGGGCAAAGCGCATGTCGCGTCTCACGAGACAAAGGCTTAATTGCACACACACATACACACACACACACACTCACACACACCCAACCACACACAGATACAACTAAGCGGCTATTAGGCGAGATGCACAGCAATTTGGGCGATAGTCTCCTTGAGCAGCGCACAAAAATATGCAACATTTTTTTCGGGTTTCTCTTTGGCTGCAACGGAACACAGCCAAGGAAAATAAGCAGGAAAAAAAGAGAAATAAATGGCGACGAAGGAGGCTGGCTGATGATGATGTTGATGAAAAGCACTGGACGGGAGATGAGAAATGGCAACACAAAGCGAGCGACAAAGTGGGCCATGGGCAACCGTTTTGATTTGCATAAACAAAGGTTCAAGTGTAGTGAAAGTGGCCACCCAAGTGGGCATGATAGGCCAAACTGATTGAAGATGATGTTGCCACAATGTTCAAGCCGACAGCCCGTGCCTGCCTCTCTCACCTAGCTGACTCTGCTGATGGAGAACAGCTGCAGCTGCGTCAAGGACGACCATCCTACCTGGGCACAACAAAAAAAAAACAGAAGAGCAGGAATTGTGCTCAAAAGGGATGGGGGCACAAATGTTGCACACTCGATTTCATGCGCGAATGTCACGCAAATGTTTGCCGACAACAACATCAACAATAAAATGTAAAGAAAAGTTGATTGTTTTCCAGATGCGGCGGTTGTTGTTCAGCTGCTCCCACTGAATTCTGTTCTTGTTGCTCTCATTGCACAGCATAGTTTTTCAGCTTTTAGTTTGCGAAAAAAAAAAACAGAAAGAAAATCTTAACAAAAAATGTCAGTTTGCTGCATTCTTATTATGTGGGCTGCTGTTTGTTTTTGGTTTTTGCTGCGGATACGGAATCAGCTGACGTCACCATTATCCTCTATATAGCCACAGCGACAAACACGGCCAGCTATTTTTAATATACATACACAGGCACAAGCACATATATAGAGCAGCTAAAACAGCTAACACACGCACACACACACACACACACACTCCAACAATGGTGGCCCTAAGTAAAAAAGGGAAAATGCAACAGCAAAAATATGGAAAACGTTGCTTCGGGTTGCGTTTCGGTCAAGGAAATGCACAAGTCCTGCTCCTGCTCCTGCCCTTGCCTCCGCCACACGCCACCCGCCACCCGCTGCCTGCACTCGGGAGGACATTGTGCTAGTTTGTGAACTGTCGCAGACGTCATTTTAATCACATTGCTCTATAAAGTAGTGGCGACAGTTTCTATTTTGTTTTCCCATGCACAGTTATTGTAAAAGTCACAGCTCATATTCAAATTTGTTGCCAATGTTTCCACACACACACATATGCACATTCATTCATATCTACATATATATACTCTGCATATGTATTGACATTTGACAAAAACTGGTAGCATTCGCATTTGTTGGTCCACTTGACGGCTAACATACTTGAAAATCTTTGCCATGAAAATCTTTGCCAGGAGAGGATTACGAGCGCACTTGCCACATTTGGGAATCTGTCACAAAGATGACCGCGTGTCACATGTTGCGTTTGTGGCACGATGCGATCACGCCACATAAAATTTATTTTATTTATTTTTTAGTTTGATTTATTTAATAAGTTTACCTTGAATGATAGTCGTGCTTATAACTTGTTGACTTGTGTTTCCTCGTGTTGCACGCACGAGCACGTTACCCATTCGATTTTAGATTCGGCCAAAAACACGACACGCCCACAACTCTCAGCTATGTCTATATGTCTATATATGTCGCTGTGTTGGCTGGCTGGCTAAAAGGTTTCAAGCACCCACTCATTGAGGGGGCGGGTCGGGATGATGGTGGGGCATGTTGCATGTTGAAAATGTGCTCCCTTATGTTAATTAAGCTTCCACTTGCCAGCGCCAACTATTAACAAGAAAGCGCTGAGTGTTGCACTTCAGCTCAGCACATAAGCCACAACCCCCCCTCCCCCCCAACAACCATATGTATGTATGCAATATGTACATATGTATTATGAGGGATTTAGTTGCTGGTGCAGATGTATTAGACAGCATCAACATCGGCAACTGACGCATGGGTTCGCGACTTGCATTTGATGATGGGACCAGTGGCAGACTTGTTGTTTGTGTCATTGTTTTGCATAATCAGTACAGTTAGGATCAGGGCTAGATTAGCGCTTTATTATGCGATTAATTCGCGTTTTAGTCGTTCAAGATGAGTGTGGGCGTGGCCTCTGCAGAGGACAGGCGTCTGGCAACATCAAGGCCACCATTTGGGTCCATTGTGCACGCAATTTACATTTTTCTCTAGCTATGTGTGTGTGTGTGTGTGTGTGTGTGTGTGTGTGTGAGTGTGCTTTGGGTGTGCAGCGGTGCAAAGATAAAGCGCATAAAAGATCAAAGTGCTCGGTATAAAGCATCAAATAACGCGCTTGCCAAGCACCAATCGAGGCATAATAATGAAAACTGTTTGGCTGTAAAACACGCCAACCACCCAACCACCCAACCGCCACCACCTCCCTCCACCTCCCTCAACAACCCGACCGCAGAGCGACGCAATTTGGGATGTAAACAAGCGAAACTTGTGCCACTGTCAGACATTTGACATGAGATTAAAACTAATTTGTCGCAGAGGTCCGCGGAAAATGTGGCACGGACAAAGCGAGTCGCCCACAGCTGCATAATTTAAATTTTCCAACAACTTGATGGTTGTATTTAATCTTAAATGTTGTACTTGACGCTAACCATTTTTCAACAGCACCAATTTCCCGAATGAATTATGAATCGGTATTAAAAATGTATCAATAAACCGACTTAAAGTGGTTATATATTTTATAGATTTATAAAAAATAACTATTCTCTTGTCTCTTCTAAACAGCTCATCAAGTGAAACTGAATTAATATTATTTATATTTTATGAATATTTATATTTTATAAATTGTCAATAAAAATATATCAATAATTATATAAGCTGACTTAAAGTGGTTGTATATTTTGTAGATTTATAAAAAATAACTATTTTCTTGTCGCTCCTAAAAAGCTCATCAATTGAAACTGAAATAGTTTTAATTATATTTTATGAATATTTATATTTTATGAATTTCCATTGGAAATGTATCAATAATTATATATTTTGTAAATTTCTCTCCTAAAGCGCTCATAAATTGAAACCAAAATAGTATTATTTATATTTTATGAATATTTATATCCTATGAATATTTATATTTTATGAATTTCTATTGAAAATGTATCAATATTTTGTAAATTTCTCTTCTAAAACGCTCTTAAATTGAAACTAAAATCGAATTATTTATATTTTATGAATATTTATATTTTATGAATTTCCATTGAAAATGTATCAATAATTATATATTTTGTAAATTTTTCTCCTAAAACGCTCATAAATTGAAATTAAAATCGTATTATTTATATTTTATGAATATCTTATCATTTTTTTTTTTTTTTTTGATTACAGGGCATTATAAAACTAATAATATAATTTTGGTAGCCCGTTTCTTGTTAAACAAAGCTGAATACATTTTGGTGTCATGTGAGAAATTAATTTCATTTCCTAATTCGGAAAAACAAATGAAAATCCATTAGACTTTTCGAACTGGACTGTGACATGCAAATGCCTGGTCAATTATGACACACACAAACATCTATTTTTAATAGATGGTTCCAAGTCGATTAGATCAATTAGCAATTATGCTGTATGTGTGTGTGTGTGTGTGTGTGAGGGAGACTGTATTGACAGTGTTAATTAATTAAATTAAATGCACATTTGGTTATGTGGGTGCTACCATGTGGTTCATGGATAGCCTCTAATTACACTCAATTTATGGGGACAAACACAAATCCATTGGAAATTTGATGCTATTCGCGCTAACAAATGAACTTTGTGGCTTTAAGTGGTTGTGTATCAGGCCCAAACACACCAACACAAGCACATGTACATGTAGTGGTAGACGATTGACACAGTTATTAAAATGGGGTACAGAAATGTTATTCAAGGCATTCGACATCGACATACTTAGGCCCGTAGTTTGACAGCAGGCGGCGAACGGACGCCAGTTGACAGCCGTGCAAAAGTGGCAGCAGCTGGAGCCTCTATTGAAGCAGCCGGGTGCCCACACCCATGTCGAACATGCCAACAGTGGCACTCGAACGGAAAAGGAAACATTCGCAGAGATTTCCATGAACAGCACAGTAAGCAGGCAACCAAGCTGGAAGGCATACAGATTATGCCTTATGAAAGCGGGGAGGGGGGAGGGTGGAGGGTGGAGGGTGGAAAAGCTTGGTGAGTTAAATGGCAACGACGTTAAGGAATTCAATTAGGCAGATGAGTGGGCGATGTACAGATAAAAGTGTAGCCAAGTCAAAGCAAAGCCAAAGACATTTCTGACACTTCACATATGAGGGCACACGGGCAGAAAGTGACTTAGCACTGGGGCTAAGCTGACTTGCAATTGCCCCCACAGCACAGGAAAACAGACACACAGACACACAGACAGACAGACAGACAGACAGTCAGGCAGTAGTACAGACTTGGACAGACTTTGCTGATGCAGCTGATCCCGTGCCGATGGCATTCATAAGTTGCTGTTGCCGTTGAGGATTTCATAGCCTAATGGCCAAATCTCAATACATCTTTGCACTTTGCACTTTTGCACTCACACGCTCTAGAATCTATTTTGATTGGCATAACCAGCAAAAGTTGAATGCGGCCGAAGATTGTGACAGGGACAGGGACAGGGACAGAGACGAGGACGTAGTAACCGTAGAAAGACAAACACACAAACAGACAATGAGCCGGATGAAGATGAATAGAAAACCAAGGCTAAAGTTACAGTACCATGGCCAAAATGAATATGGTTTCAAACTGCAAATTTATGTTTTCTTGAAAAGTTTTTCCATCAACTAATCATTATTTCAGGTAAAAAATATAAAAGAACTAAGTATTTTATGTGGTATGTTAATTATAATTATAATTCTAATTAACGAAGCAAAAAAGTAAATAGGACCTAAACTTTATTTTAAACATCCATTTAAATATATAAATACAATTAGCTGGAAATAATTGAATTTAGCATTTAAATGGGATATTGGATTTTGGTATTTGAAGCTTTAATTTGGTTGTTCCGTTACACCAATTACAACACTCGGAAAATTGACAAATTTGCCCATTGTGCGATGTGAAAGTCAAAGTTGGACTAGTTTGTGAAAGCATTCATCAGTCATGATCTGAATGGCAAGTAATTTTCTCGTGATTTTCTGTTGGTGCAGCAAATTTTATCTATATACAAACACACAATTTATATAGCTATATAATACAGTTAGTGCTGCGTTTGACGTCAACGCGACGCTGAAGTCAACTGAACCGTTTTAATTGCTGCATAAATATTTGTTTAAAATTAGCTCATTGTGCGCTGAGCGCTGAACCCATTCAGAGGCAAGTAAGAGGGGTGGATATCACTATATATATGTGTGTGTGTGTGTGTGTGTGTGTGCAACACTGAGGTTTCGCTGGTGTCGTTGTGAGTCAGTCAATTACATAATTTATTTATCTATAATTAGTGAGTAGTCGCAGCATCCGCCTTTCTGCCAGGACGCGAAGCTTCTAAGCAGCTTGTCTTGCTCGTTCTGCACTCCTCCTGCTGTCCCCCTCTCCCTGTTGCACTGTCTGCTCTTTTTATTTGGTAGGTAACAATCTGATGGTGGTGCTGCTGCTCCTTGTTGCATTGCAAGCCGTTGCCTCAGGCTTTGGCTTCGGCTTTGTGGCCGTCTAGCGACCCTCGAGCGTATTTATTTATGGCCACACTTGAGCACAATCTGTTGTTGCCATCGCAATGGCATCCAAGTGCGCACATTGACTGCACTCAATGGAGATTTCAACTGCAATTTTAAGAGCATCCCACAATGCCCCTATCTGCTACCTTAACGGTTTCCCATTTAATCAGCAGTGTGGCGCGCTGGCGGGCACACCCCTCGTTCCCTCGCCCTTCATCTGCCTGACCCCATCTTACTTAGCTCTGGCAAAAATTAATTTCAGCCTGTGTGCGCAACTTAGTTTGCATGCCCCCGCACACACACACACACACCCACACACACACACACACACACAATTACACACACATGTACTTGTTGTGTACATGAGTTAGTTGAAAAGCCCCAAACCAAAGGCAACAACAACAGCAACTACACATGTATGAATTAAGTTGGCTGGCTTTCTATAACCGCAACTAGTTGCCAAAACTGTTGCAATTTTATTAGCAAAAAGTTGTTTTGTGCCCCCTGCACAGTGCTTTATTGGCAAGCTTAAATTTGGTGTCATTTTAAACAAATTTATGTGAATAATCTTTGACAATCACTTTAGAAATATAAATTATTTCAGAAATAAAGTTTTCTATTTGTCAATGCCCCAAAAAGTATGCCATATAAATTGTACTCAACTGGTAATAAGTGTCGCATGTGCAACATGGTTTCAGTCTTGCCAATTAAATTATTCATTCGTGTTTTCTTTAAGCTTTTAAAATATATGTTTTCTATTTTAAGTTTCAAACAAATTAGTAAACAAATGTGTAGACTTTGTGTATAAATAAATCTGCTTTTACGGCAGATTGACAATTGTTTTAATTTTCATTCTCCTCATTTAATTACTTTCTGATTGCGTTTTCTGGTAGTAGTCAACTCAGTTAGCCAAAAAGTTACAGTGTGCCATGTTGCATTGTATCTTTTAGCAGCTGTTTGCATAGCTCTTGCTCAGCGCGCGGATAAGTTGAAATTTACACAGATGGTTGGTGTTGTTGTTGTTGTGTTGCTGAGTGCGCTGTAATGCTTAAATTTGCACTTTTTCAACACACACACACACACACACCCACACAGACACAACTGTGGAGAGGAAAATTCTTTTTGTGTCGGATGAAGCTTTGGAGCTAAGCACCAGGCATCAGGTACGAGCAGCAAACGTAAACAAGTTTAGTATTAAGTATGACCAACGTGGCAGAAGAGAAAAATGACAGTGTTGCATGCACATCCGCTTACATGACACAAAATCAACACATGCACACAAAGAACAGGATATGACGCATGTATATACTTTTATTAGTATGCCTTTGTTGGCCTGCATTTGGTGGCGAGCATATGGAATGTGCACATGTTTATATATGTATATATATATACAGTGGCTCAAAGCTTATTGTAAGCAGCGACAAGCAAAAAATGTAATTGCCTGCCATAAACTCATTTTTCATAATTTTTCAAAAATTCCAAAAACCCATGGCAGGTAGATATATGAACCACCGAAATGATTTTATGACCCTAATAAACGGGACTTTCCACACCCGTTAGGTCGGGTTATGTAAGAAGTACCTAAGTTTGTGGGTCAAACCCTGTTGGAAACAGTGACATTATGGACAGTTAAGTGGCGGAAAACCCGGATTTTTTTACATAAAGTTGAATTTTTTCGGTATAAATAGACCAATCCTCCGTAGTCAGTTTAGTTTTTTCCTGCATTTCGGGTGCAATAAGCCAACAAGGATCATGGGCAAAAGGACTACCATTGATCAACGGAAAATCATCCTGGAACACTTAAAAATCGGATATTCATATCGCCAAATAGTTAAAATGATAAATTTAAGCACCTCAACTGTATTCTACATCATTTGGAGTTTCGTGGACGAAAATTGGACAGAGGACAAGGGCGGAATGGCACCAGATCCGATTTTCACCGAGCAGGACGAGCCGAGGATCATCAAGATTTCAAGGGCAAATCTTAACCTATCGGCTCAAAAACTGACTCAATAGGTGCAGGATGAAATCAGGAAAAAGTTCAGTATGGGAATTGTGCTCAAAGTTCTGCGCAACCATGACTTTTATGCCCGAGAACCACGGAAAAAGAAATTTGTAAAAGGCAAAAATATAGGGTCTGGGATGACGTTCGTCAAAATCCACTTGGGCAAGGATTTGAGTTCTGGAACATAGTCATATTTGAATTTGAGTACAAATTAAACATTTTTGGCTCGGACGGACGGAATTATGTGTGGCGACACTCCAATACTGATCTGAGTCCCAATCACTTAATGGCAGCAGTCAAGCACGGCGGAGGAAGTGTAATGGTATGGGCATCTATCTCGGCATCCGCTAGCGGAAATTTTGTGATTATTGAAACAACAATGGATAGGAATGTGTACTTCGATATGCTGAAGGAAAATTTACTCCAAAGTGCCGAGAATCTAGAATCCGACGCACTTTCCGGATCGACCAGGACAAAGACTGCAATCATAAGTCCGGAATAGTACAGTCCTGGCTTATCTGGAACTGTCCCCACGTGATAATTCCACCGGCCCAGTCTCCAGACTTAAATGTTATTGAAAATTTGTGGGCTCTGCTGGAAAATAACATCCGGAAACACAAGATATCAAGCAAACAGGATCTCAAAAACGCTCTTCTGGAGGAGTGGAGCAAGATCAGCCCAGAAACTACCCGGAAGCTGGTATCTTCCATGAAAAATAGGTTAAGCGAAGTTGTTAAGGCTAAAGGATATCATACTAAGTATTAACATCCTTATTTAAGCTTTTATACGCCAAATATTTAACTTTTCTTAAGACTGTTTCCTTTGATCATTGATATGTATTTTTGAGATTTTTACAGTTTTTGACTAATATTAATTAATTAATTAATATTTTAATAAAAACTAAAGTTTCTTTTCAAATGTGATATAACATTAAACAAATTGGCATTTAAACATTTTGAATTTGTTTCCTTGTTTAAACTTTATAGCACTTTATATTTTTTGCTTGTCGCTGCTTACAATAAGCTTTGAGCCACTGTATATATATATATATATATATATGTGTGTATATTTATGTGCCGGCTCGCAGCGTCCATAAAATTGTATTACCCGTGATTTGCGCTAAGAAACACAAACACACCGAGTGTGAAACACCAGCTAACCTGTGCAACAGCGTGGCAGCCAGGCAGGAGATGGAGGCTAGCGTGGCAGCTGACTGCTTTGGCGCCCTTGTGGCGCCGCAGCCCATTGACTGTCTTCATATTAATTTTTTATTGAACGATGCTATTTTCCTCCCTCCCTGGGACTATTGCCGTTACTTTCACATTTAATGCTTCCATCGTTTCACTATGGGAAAAATAGTCACTTTACCCAGCAAACTGTCATTTTTTAAAGTAAAAATCATCCATTAAAATTGCAAACCTGTGTTACGACTACACCATAAATACAAAAAAAGAAGAAGAAAAATTAAAATGCTATTCTGAATTTATGATAAAATGCATTTTAAGCTTAAATCTGATATCTGTTTATGTGTTTTTCTGCATATTTTAAAAGCTCATTTGTTTTGTATAAAATGTGTTAAGTTCATAAATTCTCTGACAGACCAATTTTTGTGAACGCTACAAAAATCTTGGCTTTATATTTAAGGCATTAGTTTGTGGCAAAAAAAAAAAAAAAAAAAAAATGGCTTATTTTGCTATAGTGCACTGGGGCAACTTGATTCAATTTTAGCTCAGCTCATGTGGAACATGTTAAAAGTTTAGCTCAGTTTATGTGTCTGTGTGTGTGTGTGCGTGTGTGTGTGTGTGTGTGGGTGTGTGTGTGTGTGTGTGTGTGAGTGTGTTGCAGACTGACAAGAGCTGGCGTGTAAAATGGCTCACAAATTGCATGTACTTAGATTGCCCACAAGCAACAGCAGCAGCAGCAAAAACAACAGCAGCAGCAGCAGCAACAGCAGCAGCAGCAACAACAACAACAGCAGCAGCAGCAAAAACAACAGCAGCAGCAACAACAACAAATGAGCAACATGAAGTGAAACATTTTTGTAGTTGCTTAAGCCATCGAGGCGAGACAGCAACAGACAGGTGAAAGAGCATCCTGTGTGTGTCTCTGTGTGTGTGTGTGTCTCTGTGTGTGTGTGTGTGTGGGTTATTTTTATATCTGAGGCGGCAAGAAGCACACAAGTATAAAAAGCGACCCGACAAAAAGGCTACAAAGGACACGCAGTACTTAAATAAACAATGCCGCAAAACGACAGACGTCTTGCAACTGGAGCAAAAACAACACCTGTTTATTTTTTTATTATTTTTTTCATTTTTTGGCTTTGTTGGTCCAATGTGGTCCTGCTCTTAAAATTATCAAAAAAAAACACAGCTGCACCCACACTCAGTTCAGCGACTACTTTGCCCAATCCACTAAATTTACTGTGTAAATATTTTGCATAAAATATCAATTTCATATGCAAACGCCGGATATGAGCATTGAGCATTGAGCACAAGTCCGTCAGTCCGTCAGTCCGTTCGACTTTAAACTTAATGAAATTGAAATCGTAATGCTGACTACAAACTACCCGTGATCCGTGCTCCCCGCCTGCGGGTCACAATTGGCAAATAAAAACACAGAGCAAACTTTATAAATTGTTTAATAAGTTTTTTGTTTTTTGTTTTTTTTTTTTACGCCGCACTGGCGATTTCTCGTTGCCTGCTCGGCACAAATATGTTGCATAACTTGGGGCACGCTTCTGTGATTAATGTGGTTTGCCGTGGAACGGTGGGCTGTCTTTCAGGCCTTGCAGCGTTTTGTGTCCCGTCCATGAGCGACGACCACAAATTTATAAATATAAATCTGGTGGCGCCGCTAGTTGCGGCGCTTATCTGTATGGTCGCAACAGGGCGTGGCCATGCAAATTATACCTTCAAAGTTACACAAAATAAAAATAAAAACCCAAAAGAAAAACCGTGGGGAATCGCCCCGGAACACGATGAGTAATTGAAGGCATTTAAGATGACATTAAGCCGAAAAAAGGTTCAAGACAACGCGAACAAATTTTGTGTCTTTCTATCGATTGTAAACGCATTAAATCCACGAGGCACCACTTGGTTTGGATGCTTCTGGCCCATTCCCTCGGATTTACTTGTTGAGCTGAGTCTGTCTGGCCACTCTATTGAATTAAGCGAGCATCAAGTGAGTCCCCAAACGAATTGCGAAATCAGCTGGGGAAACGCAAAATGGGCAATTTGGCCCGCAACATTTTTATATATTCACTTTGACCTCAAAGATTGCCAGATACGCCTAATTGCCAGCTAATAGGTTTTTTATGTTGCGCTAAATTAGCCCAAAACAATTGACGGCGCTGAAAGGTTAACTTGCAAAAAACAAGCAGAATCTTCGCAACATGGTTTATTCAATTTTACGATGCACTGTAGACTGAAAGGTGTCAAAGTGTGCGAAAGGTGTTAACGTGGCTTAAATAATTTTTTTATAATAATAATAATAAATATTAGAAGGATTTGTTTCTTTAAAAATAAGAAAATAAACTAGTTCAAACATTTCTTTGAAGGATGTCAACAAGATCTTACTTAGTTTCAGCAATTATAGTTTACAAATCCTAGGAAATATACTCCAAATATGTCTATGTTTTTTTAAGGGCTCATCCTAATTCATTACACAAAATTTGCAGAGCGAATTAAGTTTTGGTAATTCAACAAATAATTTTAAAATCATATTTTAAAATGCAATCTTGACAATCCACAGAAGTAATATACCCTACCTGCTGTTGAGTACAGGATATATAATCAAAAGTTAGGAGCAATTGAAAGCTGCTTATCGGCTGTCGCTGAGAGTACAAATGCAACAGCAGCAGCAACAGCAGCAACAGCATTTGCAGCAGCAACTATTGCCGTTAGCAGTGGCAATGACTGCCTATCTGTGTCAAGGCCTTGAGGGGTTGTTGGTAGCTGCAGACATAACTGTTTTGTGTGTAAGTTAACCCAACCATTCCGCCCTCATTTGTAGGCAGCATCGCTTGCATATATAAATGTTAATTAAAACAAAGGGAATGCTTTATGCTTTATGCAAAACAAGGCTCAAATATATATATATATATATATATAACCAAATTTTTTTTTTTGTGAAACATGTATTTATTTGATTTATGCCACGCCCATATACAAAAAATCAAAAACTATTTATGTTCGAAGCACCAATCACACAAGCAAAAATAAATGTGTCTGTATGTATATATATATATATATATATATATGTTGCGTAAGCAGATCACGTTTCCCATCTAAGCGCCGGCAATAAATATTTCAGTCACAATTGGTTGGCCAATGAAATGTTTAAAATCGTCGACGAAAAGACGCTGTAACTCGTTCTGGCTCTGATTAAAGGCGCAGGTCAATTTCACCATCGTTTCGCACAATTTGTCTATGTTGCTCGATAATCTGGCTATTATTATTCAGAGTCCATTGTCCACATCAAAGCTGCGCATTGGTGCAAAGATTGCATTTCACCAAGGTCACAGACGGAACGGAAACGCCCACGCAGCGTGCAGCAGGAATATCGCTAACCGTAGTTTGTTATTGTAGAAAAACCACTTTTCTGACACTTTTCTCCAAACATAAAAACAAATCACTATTGCCATGTTTTATATCTGAAAATGTTTACAATAACAACAACTAAAAACCAATAAAAACTAACGTCATTCGTAGTTCTTTCTCTCAATGTGTCAGTTAGTCCATCCTGCTCACTCTCTCCCTCTCCCTCTCTCTGTTCAAAATTGCCTAAGCTGCATTTAGATTTCCTTAATTTCAAATAAATAGATAAGAAGTCCTAATAATCCATTAATTAATTTGTTTGCTTAAGCCACAAACAATATTATTAAGTGCCACTCGAATTCTACACTAACAAATAAATTCAATTGTGTTCGGATTTATTACGTAAACTTATTGAAACCATGTTATGCAAAACCGGAAATACAAACACTAATAGCATACGTAAATAATACATATTTAATGCTTTGACAACATTCACACAAATACATATATATAATACATATTTAAGGCTTTGACAACATGTCCACAAATACATATATTGTATTGTGTGCAATTGTACTGCAAAGATACAAAGATATAAAGATATAAAATACTTCTTATACAAATATTCAAGGCACTCTAATTGAACTCGACATCTGCGAGCCTATATTGAGTGCCATACAACAGCATTTTTATTGGCAATAAAAGCAATAATATATGGTGTATATATGTATAACCCTATCTCCTCTCTGGGTGCACCTTGAAGAAGTGGCAAGCAAAGCGCTGCCTAATTGCTGGCCACGTTTTGCTTTCGCTTATCCACACTTTGCACTAATTTGTTGAAATTGCTATAAGCAATTTATGGCAACGTAAAAACATTTACACTACCCGTTACCCTGTACCTGATAAATAGGGTAGATTGCAGGAGCACAATAAATATGTATATATATATATATATAGAGGCATCCATTTTCGATAATCCTTAAAAGCCGAGTAGGTCTTTCAGGAACTATTAAACTACAATTGAGTCAACAAAGTAAATTCTGTGGCAAGCACTCTCCATATATATATATATATTTATAGGGTATATATATATATATATATATATATAGGGTATCGGCTAGTAAGCGGGCACTTTGGGAGCGTTCTTACTATTATTTTTGAAGCTAGTTACTGTCGTTTATTTCGCTTATGAAGCCAACAAATGGCAGCCGAGAACAAAGAGGCAGCTACAAATTGAAATTCATGGGGCATGCCATAAAATAGGCAAACGTGTTCATGCATGCGTCGTGTTGCGTTGCGTTGCGTTGCGTTGTTCTCGAGCAGCTCTGTGGAATTTGTAAACTGAAAGTATGCAACAAGAGGAGCAGCAGCAGCAACAACTAGCAACACGACAGGCAGGTAAAATAAGTAGCAAAGCTATGTGAGATGCGGTCTGCGCCTTAGCCATTAGCCTGCGGCTCCAGCTGGCTGGGACTTATGCATGCTTATGTTTGAGATTGGGGATGAAAATGCGGATGCGGATGTGGATGCGAATGAAGAGGATGTGGATGTGGATGTGCATAGGGAGGAGCATGGGTGTATGACTCGACCAGGTGAGCTTCGTAGCGGGGGCTACTTTTGTAGCATGCGGCCGGAATGTGCTTCGCCAGTATTTTTGGTATTTTACGTGTTGCGGAATTTCAGTAACCAACTGCCGACATTTAACAACGAGGCAGACACAGTGTCAAAGGGAGTCAAACTCTGGCCGGGTCCTGTTGCTGTCTGAGCTCTGGAATTTTATTATTAAATTGCCAACATTTGCACATGCATTGATTTTCGGTTCACTCCCTGCCGAACAGTGAACAGTGAACAGTGAACAGTGACAGGTCGTCATTTTGTGGCACAATGGATTGCAGGGATTATATAACGGAATAACAAGCAACTTTTGTCAGCATCATTTGTTTTAGCCAACCTCAGTTGATTTACAGCAATTCACCTCCTGCTGCTGCAGCAGCTGCTCCTTCTACTATTGCTGCTGCTGCTGCTGCTGCTGCAGTGGTCAAGGTGTGTAGGCAGGTGTAAAAATAAATAGCTGCTGATTAATATTGGCAGCCACGCCCCATTACCCACCTGGCAAACAAATATTGAACATTTACAGTCAGCAGAAAAACGCAAACGCTGCGTCAAAAGATAAAAATGCGCACAGGTTGAAAATAGTGCCACAAATTGACTGTGTCTTGTTGTGTTTGTGTGTTGTGTGTGTGTGTGTGTGTGTGTGTGTGAGTTTATTAAAAAGATGAACAAAATGAAAAAGTGCATAACAGGAGCAACAGGAATAGAACAGCAAAAGATTTTGTATTGCGGTTCGTTGAGCACATAATAATTCCATCAACGACAAAAACAACAACAGCAGCAACATCATGTGGCAGCAGCAACAAATGGAGGTAGCCAAACGCTTAGCACCGGTGCAAAGATAACAGCGAAACGGTGGACGCGGCATCCACGGCGATGCCACTTTGCAACACATACATACATATATATATATATGCAGCTGCATTGTCGAGTCTGTTTTTTTATTGGCCAGTTCACCCTGGACAAAATTATGTACATAAATGAAAACGCTAAAAAATAAACAAACTACCACAAAACTGTAACCAAAAGAAAAACTAATGAACGACAACTGATTCGATGCTGTCAGCAATCGATGGATGTGTTAACATTTTTTAAAAATACATTCCACTGTGCAACAACACAAAACAATGGAAATAAAGAAAATACGACTAGGAATACATTTCACTGATACATTTTCAATATTCTCTATATCGGCTTATCATGATATTGCCACTGTAACAGTAATTTTAATGTGCTCAATATCTGTTAATAAAATATATATATATACATATATATCCATTAATTCAATTAGCAGAAATGTGAATACAATCAAAAGTTTTTTAATCAAAGTTGGTGGAAAACATTAATTTGTTATTTAAAATAATTAAAAACATGATTTTATAAACTCGACACACAGTGCTGTAGTCGCAACAGCAGCAGGAACTGATGTGAATGACAGGACGTTTGAGTAATGATTGTGTGGCAAGCGGCAAGTTGCAAGGGCGCTAATGTTGCCCAGATGCTTGAAGCTTTGACACGCTTCGTTTACTTTTCAGGGGCGTAATTTTGTAATTTTACATATTTTCGGTTTTTCTTTTTTTTTTTTTTTGGTTCGTTAACTTGCTGCCACCAGCTGCAAATGATACAAGTTGCAGATTTTATTTGTAGTCACATTTCACTATCCACCAGCGCGACGCACAAAAGTATGCTACGATTAATTTAATGTTTACATTTACACATAGGTGCACATGTATTTATATACATATATTTATTTGATGAGGACGCTCAAATCACTTGACTTCGTAGGTGGCAAGGGGGCATGTTCTGAAACTTTTCTAATTAAAAGTGTATGGCGAGCAGGGTTAATGGCCAATCGTGGGCGGGGAAAGGGGAAAGGGGCGCTCTCACGAGTAGATGAGTTTCATATCCACGTTTGTTTTTTGTTTTTTGTTTTCTGTTTTGTGTTTTTGAACAGAAATTACATGAATTAATTCTTAAATAATTTCCATGCATAAATTTACGTTAATTTCACAAAACAAACATTGAAAAAACGTGCCTAAAACGACGGAAAATACATTTGGTACAGATGCGTTTAACGGAGTCTGTTTAAACCCTAACTTGGTTAATTAAATGTTGATCAATTTGCGTTTAATCATCTGAGAATCCGTGTTGCTCTGCATTTAATTTACAAGCAGATAACTAGACATGGCCATCCACTTAACTGCATGGAATGCAACAGCAAATTGGTAACGACTCAGGTTCAATTATCGGAAAGTTTAATTAAAACACGAGTCATCAAATTGAATACTCTTTCGAATTAAAGCGAAAACTCCTGCAAAATATTTTAAGCAAATTATAATTGGTTTTGGAACTTAAGAATCTCATCTGATCAAACAAGTAAAGGATAAACATTGTTCGTTATAATTATACTCTATTTAATACTACTTGTATAAAATTAAGTATCCCAGTGATTGACTGTTGATGCAGTCTTCTTGGCTGCTTAACCTAATTTGAGGCAGACAACCAAATTGCGCTGTTTTTGCCGCTTCTCAAACGGTTCATTTAATTGCCACCATCCACTGATTTATGCAGCGATATATAAAAATATATAGTTCAAGTACCACAACTATACACATTCTTCAGCAAAACATATTCAATCTATTTTAAATGTAAATTTGCTCAATGAGTTGCTTGCTCGATGGCCATCATCGGAGCTGAGCAGAGATGAGCTGAGATGAGCAGAGATGAGCAGAGCGGAGCTGAGCTGAGCTGAGCTGAGCTAAGCGCAGCATCCACAAGGATGACCCAATTGATGCCCTCTGTTATGAGACTTTGGTTGAAGTTTCCTTCTTTGTCTATGAGCGGAACTTTACCATAACGGTTCATTCGAACATGATGTATGCTAATGAGCTCACATAAATTATTATGCAACACGCATACTTACATAGTTCAAATAGACTTTAAGAATTACATATATTCAATAGTTTCTCATTCTCCTCAATAACAAAATATACGTTTTTAAAGCAGACTATTTTTTTTAAATTTATTTTATTTTATTAAAGCTTTTGTAAACATAACCAAAATGATTTCAGTTCTTAACTTTCGTTCAATTTCAATTATAGTATAATAATTGCACTAGAAAAATGATTTTATATTCACTTTATTAGCCAATTTGCAAATTTGATAAAAGAGGAAACTGTGAAAACGTTTGGCGTTTTAATTTGCACATTTGGCCAAATCATATTTTGGCCAATGCTCGTTATGAATTTTTAAACATGTTCATGAAATCAGTAATCATTTTTATATTTTGGTAGTTACTATTGGGTTTCCGGCCACGCACGGTAACCAACACTCGCCGAATTTATCTGGCAATCAATGCATAATTAATTACTAAAAACTAATTAATTACTAAGTACATCAATTGGCAAACGGCTCCATAAAGTTCATTATTGAAATATAGAATTTTGAATGAATGTCAACTATTTGGAAATGTGTGAAATGCGCGTTTATTTGTATTCAAAGACTTTGAGGGAGTAAATCATATAAAATGCTGTACTATGGATAAGACTCGTAATTTTTCTGCCATCATTTGAAAACTGTTTAAGTGAAGAATGCTTTTCTGTGTATAGATAAGATTACAAGAAAGCTGTCTTAATAAAAACAAAAATTGTGGAATAAGTTGGATCACGATGAGCTTAGAAATGCTGACTGTAATTTTTTCTCAATATTAAGAATGTCTGCAGGGCGTTTGCCACACCCACATTCTTTCTTTACGCCCAGCGATGACATCGAATTCCTAATCCGGATGTGCACAAAAACATCGCATCATCCTTCAACTTTTTGACACATTAATGGCACAAAAAGTATTAATTATTTCCATGGTGCATTGTGTAAATATACTTGTGTGTATGTGTGTGTGTACACACAATATTATGTACATTTATTTGCTCAGATACCACAGAGTTGCGTGCACACATACATATATGCATGTATGTATATTTAGTTGTCTGATATTTGCATAATTGCCACAGCGTCAAGTTGATTTCAGTGAATAGATAAACGAATAATTTAATTTAAATCAAATAAGACAATTGTCTGCAGTTTCTATTTGCAGATTTGTGTGGCACTTGACTCAATTTGCAACAATTTACCAATAAACAATATTAATAGCTGATAAGAGATAAACCTTAAGTGGTGAAAACAAAATACACACAAAGGCAGGGATAAAATATAAACTAATTTTACGGTTAGTATTGGAAATTGCAGTTTTTTACTTACTTATTATGTGCAGTTAGAGTAGAATTTTCAGTAGATTCAATTGAATAAAATTACAAATTGCATTTGTGTGCGAACAGAAAGTAATTGTTAAATGGAACCAGAAATTGCGTCTAAAATGGCAATGGACCAAAAAGCTTTTAACTTGAGAAATAAAATGTATACAAATTGTTTGAAAAATGACTTTGCATTGGAATTGTGTGAGTGCAAATGTAACTGTAACAATGAGAATGAAATGCTTTTTATACATTTTCAATATTTAAGTAAAATGAAAAGCTTATAAAATGTGAAGTGACGCATGAATTTGTGCAAATTCTTATGTTTGTGCTTGTGTCCATAATATGTATGTATGTATGTATGTATGTATGTATATACTGTTGTACATTACAATTTTTGGCTCCATGCTGGATTTGTTGTGCGTCTTCGTTGATTTCATTTGGATGCTTCTCCTTTCTCTTTATGTCTCTCTGTTTGCTTGTCAATCTTGTGATTTCTTGACTTTTTAATTACTTCGATTCCGATAACGATATCGATTTCGATTTCGATTTCCTCGAATTTGTTTCCCTTTTTGTTGATATGCTGCCCATTCCAGTTGACTTCTGTTGGGTTTAATTACATTTCTGCCGCATTTAACAGCTTTTTTCGGCACTTCATTTCACAATATTTATTTTTGATTTTCCTTCTTGTTGTTTTTTGTGTCGTTTGTTTGCAGCTCAGGCGAAACCGTTGAATTAAGTTTGCTACTTTGGTTGTAGTTTCTTCGTGCTTTTGTTGATTTTTTGTTGAAATCGAATTTGTTGTTGTTTGTTTGCTTATTTGTATTTAAGTTACAAAAAAAGTTGGTATTTTTGGTGTTTGTTCAATTGGATTGATTTTTGATATTATGTACTAATAAAATGCATGTAAGTCAGTCCGTCGTTTCACTAATTGTTTGCCGTTGAGCTGTAACTGTAATACATATACTTATATATATATATATGTATATATATATATAGATATAGAAACTGTAAGACAAACACTCACATCAACTCTCTCAGACAGTTTAGGTGCAATTAGAAACAAATTAGCAACTCAATTGTAGCAGTTAGCTAAAGTTTCACACACACACACAACACACACAACAACTGTCACACAGACACACACCCTCAGATTCATACACATATAGCAACTTCAATTGCAGCCACCATTTGTGTGGCTTTTAGCGTCTGTTTCCGGCCAAGTAGAAGGAGTCTATTGGTCTGCCCGCTCAATTGCAGCTGCACTTTCGGACCACGCCTACTAACAACGCAATTTCTCAAATCATTGAGCACGCTCTACAGAAACACACACACACACACACCCGCACACACACACCCGCACACACACACACACACACACACACACACGCCCATACACACAATGATAAACGCACTGCACTTGAAGCTCGGCCATTAATTTTTGTTTTTTTTTTGTATGTTCTTTAATTATTTTTATTTTTTTTATTTTTTTTTTTTTTTGGTTGGTGGCGTCTAATTTTGGGTTATTTTATTTCTTGTTAGCAATTGCAGGCGCTTTGATTTCGTTGGCGAGATACGTGGAATGCGTATAATGTGGCTCCAAGTCCAAGGCGTGCACAGCGCTCGGCGCTCAGAGGAAAAGACAACTTGATCACAGCATGGAAAATGTTCAACTGACCGAAACACGAGCCTGCTGCCACGCTTAGCCAAACGCTTAGCAGCAGCAGCAGCAGCAGTGGCAGCAGCAGTGGCAGCAGCAGCAGCAGCAGAAGCAGCAGCAGCAGCAGAAGCAGAAGCAGCTGGCTTTATCAGTTCGTTTCGCTCGTGGAGGCGCCTTCTCGGGGATGCCGCTCGGTTGCGTTCGTAGTGTGGCTCGGTTTTTCACTCGTTTTCGATGGGGCCGATTTGTGGCAGCAGCAGCAGCAGCAGCAGTAAATGGAAGCAACATGTTAAACTCACTCGCAGCATCCTTGGGTGTTGCCTCTCAAGGCTCACTCAATGGCTCAGCGTCACGTGTTGCACGGCATTTCGAGTGAAAACTCTAATTGAGCTTTCACTCAATGCTGATGCTGCTGCCGCTGGTGCTGCTTCTACTGCCTGCTGCCTGCATTTTTTTGTTTTGGTTGCGCCAACATTTCGCGGCCCAAGAAATGTGGCAAGGAGCGCGGGCAAGGGGCGTTCCCGCTCCCCATTGTCCTGCAGCGCTGTTGTTCTGTTGTGCTGCCTTTCCTGCCTCGCCCCCTTTTGGCAGCGCACAGCGGAAATTATGTATATATGTTGTTGATGCCGCCACGCTTCTTGCCTCATATTTACCGATATGGATTCATTATATGTATGTATGTATGTATGTAGGCATAAGTCACGCATCACATATTTTTCCCTCTTAGCTGTAAGTTTTCATCAGGCATTTGATAATCGAAGACAGCCCCTGCTTTGCCTGTCTGCCTTTGAGTCTGTGTAGATTGTTGCGTCTCAGTTACTTGCCACACACAGTAGCAAAGTGAGTGATAACTTTGTTGGAAACTATTTGGATATGCACTCGCTGGTGCATTCACACATCAGCGCCCAGCTGCATCCAGCTCGGAAATTAGAGTAATGCACAGCGGGGCCAGCGGTACCATGATTAATGGTGGGTGAGCTTGGTGGCAGGCAGGCAAGGAAGTTGTGGCACGGCAACTAGACTTGAGACGATGTAATGCAATTATAATATGCTCGCAGGCGTAATAAGCACTCGCCATTTGTAGGGATGAAACAAGTCACAGATGAACCAACAGTTACTACTTTTTTCAGAAGTACAATACTCAAAGCCAAAGCACAAAAACACAATCCCAATCCCAATCCCAATCCCCAACATTAACTTGGCTCGCACAGTTACACAGTCAAGTTGGCAACACAATATACCTACGGCAATATACTATGACTATATTTATAAATTTGATGCTCATAATTCGTTCACTTTGTGCATTTTATTAATAAAGTTTGCCAGCTAAAAAAGTCTGAGTTGCTTGTCTGCCACACGATGTTCTCTGCGTAGTCAAAAAAAAAAAAAAAAACAGCAACAATATTTAAATACGATTATTTATAGGCTCTTTAGTTTTTAACTAAAGTCTTGCTTCATAAAATCAAGCCTTACATTTGATTTAATAAGTAAAGTTTTCCCCTTAAACAAGTGTTAAAACTTCCAAAAATCGTGCTCATTGAAGAAAATTGAGCTTTGATTATTTTGCCACAGTTCAGTTGCACGTAAAGCGTAAATCTCAAGTTTCTGCAAGTTTTATAAATTTTTGATATCTCAATTATAGGAAATTCACGAGTTCGAACTACTGATTAAAAACTTAACTTTCAATATATTCGTATGCATAAAATTTATTGAAAGTGCTGTGCAAACATTTCAACTAGTCTAATTTATCCCAATAAAGTAAGCAAGTCGAAGTCCTTTGAAAATCAATTAATTGTCACAATTTTTGGCTTATTCGGGTTGTTTGTGGCCAGGTGGCGGTCGAGGTGGCAAGTTCTGACTTTGTGGTGGAGCCTGTTGTCCGGCGCTCTGCTTGAGGAAACCGGACTGGATCATCCTACCAAAATTTTTACCAGGCATTGGAATGGTTGGCATTTCTGGCATCATAGCTGCCTATTAGGAAATGTAATAAGGAAAATGAAGGAAATGCTCAGCTTCTTTTCTGGAATTTTCACTCACCGCTGCCAGGGCCAAAACCAAAAAGAAAACTGCGATGAATGCGAACTGCTTCATAGTGACAATTGTTACTGATTTTGAACTGGACATCGGGTTCAGTTATATAGGGTTTGTTTTTAACGAGCTGATGCCTATCGGGAATCATCATTCAATTGCAACAAAAAAGACACGGATAAAATGACTAAAAAGGCAATTAACTATTGATGCAAAATGAAATTAATAGTTTTTATTTCAATTGATAAAAGTATAATTTGCTGTATGCGCAGCGAAGCAAATTTGTTTCATTATATTCTTGGCTAATGACCCTTAATGCAACATTTATTGTTCAACTCTCAAAGTAAATAATTAAAATTATAATCATTTTACAAATGTATAGAAAAGTGTGGGAATAAAAAACTTCAAATTAAATTGTTGCAAGCCAAATTAAAGTAATTAAGTTTGGGCCTATCCATAACCAATCATTGCATCAATTAAATAATATATCTGTTTCTATATAAATATCATATATGCAAAAAGCGAAATACAGTTGAATGGAGTACTTAAAAGTTGGCTTTGAAAGAGTTAAAATAGAACGTAGAACGTAGTTTAAATTTTGCCTTTAGTTTGCTGCACTTTATTTAAATTTCTCTAGACTGAAAGTCAAGTTTAACATACGTCTGCAAAAGTTGATGTTTGTTGTTCAACTTAAGTTAAAAGAACATTTCGGTAAATAAACTGCTTAAAAGTTGTAGGAAAGGGAAAGTAAAAAATTTACTTATACGAAAGTTTCTAAATAAACAAAATGCTCAATTTGTAAGTAATAAATTGTGGGAATACAAATATTAGTTGTGAAATTGTGCAACAATTTAGGCCTGCAAATGGTGTTCTTAAAGCAGAACGAACTTGTTGGCCATTACGGTCACGTGGAGAGCTAAGAACTGCCTTTTTCCGTTATTTCCCCACACGAAAATGTCACCTGCGGCAAAGGCAATATCGCTTAGCGCCACTCCGCAAAATACCTTCAATTTCAGATTAAATTTTTGGCAGGCGTCTTGCCAAACAAACAATTTCTAGCTTGAAAATGGCAACAAAAGGTTACGCGACACCGACACGCCCCCAACCACAACTTGGCGATACACAAAAATACCCACCCACCCAATCAATGTGTAAGGGTGTGTGTGTGTGTTTGTTCTCTTTGGAGGTAATAAATATTCGTTTTGCTGCAAAATATGAATATTGAAGATGCCTACCGCTCTCATAAAATCAACCGCAGGAAAAGTTATCCAGTGACTGGTTACCTCCGACTGAAAGCTGTTGAGCGCAAAACTACTAAAAGAAAACTACCTCATTTCAAATTCAGAGGTAGAAGAGCACAATAACCATGTGTACGTACACTGAGAGAAACAGGCAGGGTAGATTTTCAAGAATCAAATAAAAGAATAAAAGGACCACAGCAAATTGGCAAATTAATAAGAAATGTCTACTTTAATTATATACTCGTATTTTAATCTATTAATCACTTAAGTCAATGAAAGAAGAAACAATAATTAAATTTAATTCAACAATTTAACTAGCAATTTTTTATATTTTTTTGTCTACCTCTAATTGACCATTTACGGACTACTGACCCTATTTAGAGAGAAATAGAGAAAAAATCTACTTTGTATAATTATCAAGCTATCCAAATTGCTAAAAGAAACTTCACCAGTTAAAAAATATTTCAATATCTTGTTTCTTGCTAAATTAAGAGTTGTTTAGTAATATATTAAATATATATTTATATATTTAAAAATTAACGTTCATATTTCGCACAGTGTAGAGTCTGGCCTGCAGCCCTCATATATTCTTGTACATAGTAAATGAGATGAGTTGAGATGCGAGATGAGAGGCACTAATGAAGTTTCGGTTGGTCCTTTTAAGGACTGGCTGCCTCATTGTTTGACTTTGCCGCCTGCCGCCTGCCGCCTGCCGCTGTGCTTACAAGTCACAGCTCATAATGTTTGCACAGCCGACGAGTCCTGTGTACGCTCTGTGTGTGTGTGTGTGTGTGTGTGAGTCCTGTTGCTGTTGCTGTGTACGGGTATGGCATTTTCCTGCCCTGCTGGCACTCTATTTATTTATGTTTATAATAGGATTTTTATCAAAACTTTTTGCCGATTCCCTTTTGTAATGAGTATTTAAAAAAGAGACACAAACAAATACTTGCCGCAACGCCGGCTGACAGCTGACCCGCAGCTGCTGGCGTTTGTCTTTTGACACGCCCACCAGCCGCCCCCAGCGTTTGCCCGCAGAACGTGCGGCTAGCGAACATTTTTGTGCCGCTGCCCATTCACGCCATCGAGATTTTCATGCTTTACACTGATTTTGCCTCATTATGAGGCATTATACTCATTATTTCTGTGGGTCTTCAGACCACAGTCGAAAACCAAAACTAAATAATTGCCAAATATTTGAGAAAGTTTTTTTTTTTGAAGCGCATCTCATTATGAATTCACACTGACGAATCCACTTCAATCAACCCACAGACCAAGTCTGGGTGTCAGTTGTGGTTCTGCCTCTGGACTCATTAACCGCAATCGCTTCAGGTTCGTTTTTTTTTTTTTTGGCTAGGAAGGTAACTGCTGTTGTCCGTTGATTTGGAATGTCTGCACTGATTATACATTTAAGAGCCGAGTTTCCACTAAATTCACTACTTAAATATGCCTAATTTCATTTGCCGTTTCCCGTGCTTTGCAGGCACTCTGCCAAGTCGCATTCGTTTTGCCACGCAATTAAAACAGTGGCCGAAACGAAGGAAACCAAAACCAATTGCAGAACACTTAAAAGCTATGAGCTCGAAAGTCAAGGACCTTTCAGCCATCGCCATCGTTTTAGAGATGAAAGCAACGGGAAACACGAAATCCTTAATGCTCTACTTTAATGAGCCACTTTAAAGAGTTGAGCACCAAGTCTGAGCAAATAATTCTTCCAAAAGAATTCAATTATAAACTCATTAATAAATTCACTTTCACATTTCTTTATGAAAATGGGTTAAGTATAACTCGGATACTTCAATGACCTGCCCCTAAATTTATTCAGTTACTGTTGATCTGCTTAATAATTAAGTAGATTTATAGATTAAACAAAAGAACAGAATATGCCTTGCAAAACGAAATCCAACTGCTCGTTGTTATTTTTAATTATTAAATGAATAAGATTCCATCTATTTTGCATTTTAAAAACTTGACCGATTGTTCCTATGCCAGCTATATGATAAAGGGTCTGACATATCATAAATATAACAGTTTTACAACTGAGATTCTGGATTGGCATTGATCAAGGCTCCTCGATGACTCCAACGACTAATACGATAAATCACTAGTTTTTTCTCCTACAAAGCTTACGACAAAATTATAAGACCCTCTCTTAGGGTATTATAGGTCATATTTTCTAATTAAAATTAGCTATTTACTTTAAGCTTATCGATTTTGTATAAAATCAGATTTTAATTTAAGTATATAAAATAAATTTAAAATAAATGTTCGCTGTTTGGATCTAAAATTGCTTGCATTTTATATATTTATTTATATCTCTATTTAAAGTATGCGTTAAATTAAAATTATTCAAATATTTTGTGTGTCCATCTCTCTATAATTTATGCATAAGCAGAAGCCTTCAAGTGACATTATATGTGTTCCAATTGCTAAAATAAACAAACTATGCAAATGCATTATATTATATATATAAATCCAGTTAAGACAAACCAGAAAAGATACTTGAGCGACGCTGAAGTTCAAATATGTAGCTAGATGCGTATTCAAAACACATCCAACAAATGTATGTTCTGTGGAACGGGTAGTCAAATAATGACAAGTTTTCAAAGCATCATTAATCATAAAAAGGACTTAATCCAGAACAGAGACGCAAAACTAAGTAATCCAGGCAGCCGGAGCTAGTCGGGCAGTCGAGTTGTCGATATTTGTTTTTAGGGTTGCTCAAATTAGGAGCAAAACTGATGAAAGTTGTTTCTTATTGAAGCTCGCTTTCTGTCAGTTTCTCGAACCCCAGAGAAAAACTTGCACATTTCCAAGTAGACTTTTATGTTTGTTTTTTTTTCGGGTTTCTATGTGTGTGTGTGTGTGTGTGTGTGTGTGTGTGTGTGTGTGTGTAGTGACTGTGTGGTATGAAATTATGTTTGTCATATTTGTTTGGAATGCTTTTTTGTTGTTGGTGCGATGGTGCTGCTAACCACATCACTGGAATGGGCATTGTGACACACACACACAGATAAACACAAACACACACAGACAAACACATACATATACGCACAGGACATTCTCTTTGTGTGTTGTTGTCTCCGGCAAATGGAGGCTTTGGCTTTCGGCTTTCAGCTTTTTGCTTTGGCCACGACTTCATCCAAGTCATGCAGATTGCAGAGGCAGCTGTTGAAGCAGCAGCAGCAGCGGCAGCAGCAGCGGCAGAAGCTTGTTTGTTTTTCCTGCTGTTCGCTCACTCGAAATACTGTAAATATTTTTAATTCTTTGCCAGCGCCAAGGGCCAATGGCAATGGCAATGCGTTTGCTACTACAACAACAACAACAACAATAACAATAACAATAATAACAACAACAACAATAACATCTAAGGAGGGGCAACTCACACACGCCGTCGCCGGCATTTCAGCTTTTAAGCTAAAGCTATGAAAATAATTTGGTCCTGAAATACTTGCGGCTTTTGCTGGGCAATCGGAATGCTTTTTGTGGTCCAAACAACAAACGGCAGCAGCAGCAGCAACAACAACAAAGACAACTAAAGCATAATATGTATGATATAAACAAAGGACAGCGACAGCGACAAAGTTTGACGATGACGATGATAGCAGCAGCGTGTTGATTAAGCCTGCAAAATAAAATAAAAATATGCACAGGCACCGGGGCACATTGTTGTAAGTCGCTTCACGTTGCAGTGGCGACCACAAAGTGCCACAGCAAGTGGATAATAACCAGGCGGAACTATGTGCATTTGTCTTATGCAGCAAGTAATGAAACAACAACAACAACAACAAAAAGTGCACAACAGCGGCAGCCAACCAAAATGACAACGCGCTCAGCCCGCGGGGGCAGCCAGCCAGCGAGCAAGGCAGCAAAATAAGGCGAACGGGAAATTGTGTGTGCACTGTGCAAAACTTTATCCTCATCCTCATGCCACTGTGCCTGCCGCTGCCCCCGCCCCTGCCCCTGCTCCGCTAGCTAAGTCAAGAGCGTCAACGGCGCTGGCGACGTCATCAGCTTCTTAACATTTTCGCAGCAGGGTTCTTTGCATTTTTGAGCGCCCAGTACACACACACACACACACACACACACACACACACACACACACACACACACACACATATTTGTAGATTTTTGAAAAGAAGGCGCAAAGATGTCTTTGTGCCACAGCGGCTTTGTCATTGGCGCTGATTTAACTTAAGAAATGCATAACTGCATTTTACATTTTCCACACAGCGCACAATGCACCAGCAGCAGCAACAGCAATGCCACAAGAGCGCTCGTGCGTTCAGCTGTGTGTGAGTGTGTGTGTTTGGTGTGTGTGTGTGCGTGTGTGTGTGTGTTTGGTGTGTTTTGTTTGGCGGTGCTGGCAACCCCCTAAGGCCAACACACAAATTAGTTTTAACCAGGCATTGTCACGCTGTGGTGCACCCCATTGTGGCTACCGTGGTTGCCGATTAAGTGCGGCTGCAACTGCGACTACAAGTCTGACTGTGGCTGTAACTGCTCCCTCAAGGTGCCACGCCCCCGCCTGTTGACATTTTGGCACCCTCAGAAAAGTTCGCTTATCGCAACGGTTGCAGCAGCCAGCCGCTTCTAATTAATTTTGGCGTGATGCTAATGAAATAGGCCAACCGCGGAGTTGATCAACACTGGTCAACACTCTGCAAGATAATCTTGTTTTGGACAATCTAAACTATAAACTAAGAAAATAACTGCACTAAGTTGGTCTTCAATATAAAAATGTCTATATGTACATTTTTACCTATTCGGAATTTATTTGCTTTTAATTCAATTCAAACACTTTTTCATTGGCTTAGACTTCGTAAGGCTTGATTATTAAAAAAGATGAAAATTGATTAAAATTGTAATTTGTAGTTCGCAATAAAAACGCAATAACAAAATAATAATTCAAAGCTTAAATTGTGTAAGCCAGTGAATTACAACTGATGATTGATGCTGGTAACTGACAGCTGCGGTTTGAGGTGGGTGGAGGTGTTGGGAGTTCAATGTCACCATTTCACACTCCATCGACAACCTTAAATGATGGCAACAATGCTGATTCAAAAGGCAACCAAAATATCGAGCATCACGCAAATCTATGCCAAATGTACGCATACACAAATACAGATTGTAACTGTAACTGTAGCAGTGTGTTTGTGTGCGTGGGTGTGTGAGTGTGTTTGAAATGCAACATGTGATACGATGTCCTAGTTCCGCCGCTATTACTGTGCTGTTATGCAACACAATGGCACACATAAACGCATGTGAGTGTAAGCAACGGCCACTGAGTTTGAGTTGCCAGTGAGCCAAAGCTTAACTTGAGCAAAAGCTCGCTCGAAAGCTCTGGCTCAAGCAGAGGCTCAAGTTTAACCTCAAGCTCAAGGCTGATATGCAAGTTAACATAAAGCTCTTTAAAGTGTACAGCACAAACTTAACAGTTAACGAAATACGTCAATTTAACATTGAAAGCTTTCAGAATCATAATATAACAGTTCAACTATTGAAGCTTTTGCAAAAGCTGTACCATTGGTTGTAGCTTTAGGGTTAAGGATGCTTTCAATCAGAACACACACTATTCCACGGTATAACAATAAAACTATTCACATACAGATAAATAATTGAGAACTGTAAGCATAACAAAACTTTTACAGCTGTTTCTATATTTTTCATTTTGATAACCGGGCAGAGCTCCTGTAATATATAAATTTAAAATTTATATTTCAAATAAACTCTGCCAGGTCATCATAATTTCGTGTCTCTTAATTCTTTTGTATTGTGCTCGTACTTACATTTCGTTAGGTATTCTAAAATTGAAATATAACGAAACAAAATACAATAGACACGGCATTAGATATGTTAGAGAGATTTTAGGTATAACCGACTTCATAAGATCTTATGAACTATTGCACACTTATCATATGTGTATGTGGATGGCTCAAAATTAGACCCAATTCTTAGTTAATGTAAATATTCAATTCTTGACATGCGAAGCTCAAAAGAAGGATAATGCACACTAATAAATATTTGTCATTTATTTGATATGCCTGAAACTTGTTCCATTAGAGTTGCATTGCTTAAGACTAGAGGACTGCTTGACAGGCATGGATATCTTTAAATACGAACATGGCAAAAAGCATTTGGTTTTCCTACAAAATAAAGGATCTAAAATCACTTACCCATATCATCAATAATGGGTGCCATCCGTAGTGTTACGCCAATTAGCATCAGGCACATCAGCAACAGAAGGCAGGCAGTTGCAATAATTGTCCAGCGTGCGCGCTGCGAGAGATCATGTGGATCGATTACCTGTAACCGGAATATGTATATAATCCCTAGAGCTGGACATACACATAGGTATATGGGTGACATACCTTAACAACTTCTGTATCCAAATCCTGTACAAGTATTTTGGGTTTTTTATGGCGATGACGTTTTTTGTGACGATGCCTGTGAGTAGGATAAATAGAATATTACTAAAAATGCAAGAGAAGAATTTACGGTGTTGAATCAAACATAATGAAATTGAACGATTTTTAGGGGATTCGTGATTCTTGAAATGTTTCCTTGCCATGCAAGAGAAGAGGTAAAAATATCCAGTATATCGTTCCCCTTTTTACTTTTTGCTAAGACCGCATTTATATCAATGGGGAGCTTAATCAATTACTCTGAAACTCAACACACCTTAAAAGCTACACACACATACTTCCATTCACCCGACCACCCCGATGGAATATCATCTGCACAAAAACAGCAACAACAGCTGCTGCAGCATCAGCAACAACAACAAAAGAGAACAACAACAAGAGCAGCTTAAACATATTTACTCTATTTCCGTTTGGGTTTTGCAAAAACTTCCGCATTACAAAGCTGCCACAAATTCCCCGCCCGCTGCTTGGCCCCATAAACGAGTTACAAAAACAACATGGCGTCTGGCTACCGTTACTCATTTCACAACGGAAGTGCCTGCTGCTAAAAGAAAAACAAAAAAACAAAAAAACCAAAACCAAAAACAAGTAACAGAGAATGGCAACAGCAGTTTCTAGTTGTCATTTGGTCGGGTAGTGGGTTTCAGGTTCACGGTACTGCCAGGTGGTGAAAACGAATGCCATTATTTCTCCCACTCAACTTACAGCTCAAAGCTGGGACGCACAAAGCTTGTCAATCAATTTTTGTCTGCTTTTCGGCTCGTAGCGGTAACGCAAAAAGCCGGGGGGAATGCATTAGGTGATGTTCGAATAACGCTTTTCATCTGGACACATTTATTAGTGCAGGCCAAGGACAGCAAAAGGACGCCATTGTCGTTGCTATCGTATTGCACGACTGACCAACTGGCCAACTGGCCAATGTCCGTGAATGGCCCTAATGCGCATTCATTTATAAGTTTTCTAATCATTTCTTAGCTTGGCCAAATAGCCGGCACATACAGTGGGTGCAAAACATAAAAGTCTTCTTTAAGAGAATAAAGTCGGATAACAGTAGGAATCGCAGTAACAGTAACAGCAACAGTGACATTAACCGTAAGAGAGATCTGTAGACACATTATCAGTCACAGAGAAAGATAACATACCATTAACAGAAGCAATAACAATAACATTTAATTTGTAACAGAAGAAGAAACATTCTAAAGCAAATAATTATACAATTGTAGTCAATGCTATTTCTACTGATTCTGTGCAAAAATTCCATTGGTCAAATGGAAAATTCCTTATTTGTTTTTGACCACTGTGCAAATATATGGATTTAGTTTGATTGACATGAAGCGGTAGCGTATGCGACTCACCGATGCTTTCTACGATGTCGCTGGTGACCAATGCCGCCAGGCATCATGTGCTCAAGGTCGTCGATTTTATCGGCGTCAGTGTCCATGTCCAGCTGCAGGTCGCACGGCGAGTCCTCGGCATAGGGGCATTGTCTGTGGGTAATAAATGACATTAAATGACATTCGACTTTTTTCACATATGCCACACATAATGGGAATGAGCTACCCTTAAAAATAAATATATAGAATTTTGTACACATATTAAGTTCAAACTGGGTCGCAATTCGGCCAACGTTGAAGGTTTCACAACTGATTTTATTCGATGACATATATTATTATTTGGCAATCAAATATAATTCGATTTATTGGCTGGTTTATAAGAGGTGTTATTGTCTATGAAACATTCTGAAATTTTAAAGAATGTTTATTCAAATAGATGAAAAGACAAGAGAACGAAATTCCTATCTCAAGTATAATTTTCAAAAATAAAACCTATGGGAGCATGAAGTCTTGAAGAAGCATTTCTAGGAAACTGGCAACTTGACATATTACAATAATTAAGATGTGGAAGTCTAGTTTAGAGTTTAAATGATGCTATGTTTAAATAGTAGCTCAATATTTGCTTCAGACCTTTTTAGAAAGTGCAGCTGGCATTCAATGAGAAGCACAACGTTTTTCTCTGATAATATATACGACTCCGGACTTACATGGTCTGGACATCGGGTGCCATCCCGAGCACATGCACGCAATGCTGCAGACCATTGGGTGTAGGGTAGACCAGCGCAGGATCCGAGCAGCGATGATGGCGTTCTGTAACCAACAAAAAAAGAATGGGTTACAGAATGAAGTTGGGAACAGTTGCTGCTGGAACTTACTGTACTTCCGCTTGCGGCGTCGATACTCATCGTCGCTGCCCGTGCTTTGCGCTGCCGTCGCAACTGACATGGTCAGCGTGGGCTTAAAGCTCTGAAAGTGTTTCTCCTTGGCGCGAGACGCCGCCGATTTGGCTGTGGTGCAGCAGCCAGTGGGCGCCACACTAGAACCCGTCGAGGTGGAGGTCATGCGATGCAGCTTCTCGGCAATCTGTGCCGGCAAGGGCCGTTCATCCTCATCTGCATCGGCATCCTCCATAGGAATAATAGTCGCCTCTGGTGTCGCCGGACGGCGTATCGCCAACAGTCCGGTGCTCCGTGATTTGAGGCGTCTCGGCTCTCGTCCGGCAGAGGCTGTCGGCGTATTCGCATAGCTGGGCAGGGCGTGCAACGATTGGGAGTCACTCTGGGCTAGCACAGTGCTAACAGTCACATTTGCGCTATCCTCGGACGTGTTTTGCCGCGAGAAATATCGCGCATAGGCAGCCGCACCATCGAAATCACTGCCACCCGAGTAGCCGCCGGAGTAGCTCTCCGTGCAGGATAATTGCTTGGGAAGGAGTCGTCTGCGCTGTGGCAACAGCATTGTCTCCGGCAGAGCATGTTGCTGCTGCTGTGACGGCAACTGTGGCAAGGGCAGCGATTCAATTTCCAGAGCCACATGTGGCGGCTGAGGTGGAGGATGCGGCCTGGCCAGGCTGGAGGGAACATTCACGTGTATCCGCTGGATGATCAATAAGAAGAATGAGCGGGAAATTTAATGCGGTTGAGATTAAACTTTATACCCCTGAGCCAAAGAAATGCTTGCAAAATTTGCATAAGCCTTGGGCAGAAATGCTTTAAATTTACAATTGGATTAACTCACCGCCTGCTGCGCCTGTGGCAGCAGCATCGAACGCACCACGCTGCGCGGAAAGATTGGGCTGCACTGGGCACTGATGGACTTGGCCTCCAGAATGCGAAGTCGCTTGGCCAGACGCACTCGCTCGCGTGTGTCCGCATCGCCGTGGGTCATCGCAATGATTTCGGCGCCTCCAAAGCTGACCGTGCAGCGGGAACTGGAGTAGGAGAGGCTCTCGAGACTGCCGTGCAACGAGGTCGTCAAACTGTCATCCGCCATGGTGGAGCTGTGCAAATTCCCACCACGTGCGCTGCCACCAACCACAGTTGCAGTTGCTGTTGGGGTCGCCGTGGCCAGCGAGGTATTGTCGTAGCAGGAGGCGACCGGTGTGAGGTAATCCGGCTGATCGCCATTGGTCGTTGTGCTCATGGAATGTCGCGTCTCGGGTGGTCGGCCACCACCGCCACCACCACCATCTCCATACTGCTCCTCCTCGGAGCTGCTATCTCGCTGTCCCGTTGGCACCGGTGCGGGGGTATGTGTCTGCGCCTGCACTAGGAGATTGTGACTGTGCCGGGGCAGCGTTGTCTGGCGACCCGACGAGTTGCTCAGCGTGCTGGCCACGCTATCCTCCGTGGTTTGCAGCACCTGTCGCGAGCTGGAGGCCACTTCGATGTCGGGGGCAGTGTTCGCTTGACGCAGACTTTTGCTCGGCAGCTCCTCGTCCTCCGGCTCGGACTCATCCTTGCTGGACCGACGACCCCCAAAGAGCTTACGCGGCAGTAGAATACGTCCAATGGATTTGCGCTTCTTGCGCTTGGCCCGCTTGTGCTCCTCGTAGTCGCGTTTGAGGGCCCGCATCTTGTGCTCGACGAGCGTGCTGAAGACCGCCTCATAGGTGAGCGCACGCTGCAGATCCAGCAGTATATCGTTGGTGGAAACCGCCTTGTCCAACTTGGTGAGCAGCTGCAGCGAATCATGACGTGAGTGCAACCCATCTCCGTGGCCACCGCTGTCGCCACTACTGTTGCTATCGTCCGCATCGGCCATAATGTTTTGGTTGTATCTGCTCGGAGTGTTGCTTGTATTTTTGGCAGTTGCTGTTGCTGCTGCTGCAGATGCCTCTGCTGGTGCTGTTGTTGTTGCCAATAACTACTGCAGTGTCCCCCTGTTGGCGCATTGATCGATTCGCTTGCCACGTCCTGGCGCTTGTCATGTGCATGCCACGAAACGCGCTGGCGGCCACATCGATTTGTGGCCCGTGCACCGCATATTTGCCAAGTTTTTGTTGCCCGTTTCAGTTGCCAGTTTCTCTTCTGTTCTATCTCTCTTCCAATTGTCACTCAATGAATTTCTATTGTGAACTCAACGATTCCAAGTGACTTTAAGTGGCGCTTACTGCCAAATGGCGCACACCTACAATGCAACGAAGACAAGGAAACATTAGACTTCCCAAATGGTTCAATAGCCCGTCAAATCGACAAGGACGCAACCCACTCCAACAGCATGGCGTCATTTAGCACACTGTCTGTATTATATTCTCACTGGTTTTGCATATATTTTTCAGATTCAAATTCAGATTCACCCCTTCACCCAAACCACCCTGTTATTCATGAGTGGTGCTGATTCCTACTTGTTGCACACACACTCGAACACATACACACAGGTGTGGCTTACCCACATTGGCTTTAAATACAATTTTCTGGGCGAAATCATGCTTCAATTTCCTAGAATACTTTTCTCACGAATTAAGTATGCAAAGTTTATATATAAAATGCGAATAAATTTGTATATCTTTGAAATATTATGAAACATTTCTCTGATCAATTTATCCGTTTAATGCGTAAAGTAAGGTTATTTTCAACCATTAGTGGCATTGGGAAACCTTGTAAATGTAAATATTATGAGCCTATTTGAGTTGCCTGCAATTGGCATTGGCCTGGTTTCTGCGTAGCACAAATTATTGGCTTATTGAAAGCTTACTAAATGAAAGCAGAAGCATTAAACACATTGTAGATTTTACTGGCATACAAAACATAGATACGGTATTTAACATCTATGAAACTTTGATTCCAGACAATATTTATCTGAACGTTGATATCAACCAAAAACTACTCTTGCAATAAAAATAATATAGATGCGTAAATGCATATGTTTGGAGAAATACTTGGACAATCCCCAGTGATGAAAAGTTACATTTGATGCTGGCAACTCTTTGCCACAGGGGATCAGAAGAGAAGCCGTTCGTTCTGCTGACTGCTCGATATGACGGCACTCTTTTGCTTTTACTGTGGCACTGGGACACTGTGCTCTGGGCCGTTGGGCGTGTGCCAGTGACTTCGATAGCGACAGCGTCGGCGACAGGTTGTCCCCATGGCCGTTGCGCTTTCTGTCGCTGCTGCTGCTGCTGCTTTTGCTGCTGCTGCTTCTGCTTCTGCTGCTGCTGCTTCTGCTGCTTTCGTTTCCAGCAAATAAAAATATACAATGGAAATGGATATTGTTTTCATTTCCGCAGCCACAGTCATAGTTGCCATTCTGTTATTTTCATGTTGATGGCGACACATTTGAAATATGCACATATAAACTGACACACACACAGACCCATTTAAACAAACGTATTCGTGTGTGTGTGTGAGTGTGTATGTATTTTTTTTGTAGGCCTGCAACTGACAGAGATGCAAAAGGCGCAGAATAAAAAGAAGGGGTCATAACAATGGCCCCATCAACCGAAAACGAACAACCACAACAACCACAACAACCACAACAACAACAACAACAACAACTGCGAAAATGATTAAATGCAAAACATGGCAAAGGCGGCAACCGCCAACAGCCCTGAGAAAGTTGCACATTTGGGCGCTACAAACTTTTGCGTGCACTTAAATGCCAGATGGCTTGGAGGTAATTAAACGATACGGCCCTGTAATAGAAAAAGTTGAAGTCAGCCGCTGAAAGCATAAATTTTCACTCCAACATAAGCAAAGTTAACCGCATCTCCATTAACATGGCCGAGTACTTAGTAATCGTATTCCCAACCACCTAGCGACGGCCATGCTACCTGCCTGCCTGCCTGCTTTCCTGCCATCCTGCTGCTGCCTGCCTGACTGCCTAAGCATCTTATCTGCCTGCCTCTCGGCTGCAGAATACAATATCAAACAAGCCAAGCGTGCAAACACAAGCTGGCCATAACGCAGAGAGTGAGGAAGGGGTGGTGGGGGGGTGTGGCACAGCGACGGCGAGAGCGAGAGCACACATAAGCTAAACAAAACCACATGCCTTAACTCGACTGGGCCGCTGCTGGCGGCGCAGGCATTCTAAAAATAAATCATTCGAGGACATAAAGAGAAGGCAAGCAAAAATTATAACTGTTGCTGCCGCATCTGTAAATAACAGCTGCAGCAGTAACAGTAGCAGAGCTCGCTCAACAGTTGAGCATTATTAAGCGAACAAGAGCACGGCTCCTGTTGCTGAGCTCTCTCTCTCTCTCTCTCTTTGTCTCTCTCGCAGGACGCCGCTCAGCTGCTGTTAAAGTGCTGTTAATGAAAAGCCAGCGACTGCTGCTTGTTGCTGAACATGAGAAAGTGTGAGTGGGCGGGTGTGCAGTTATTTGTATATGTGTGTGTGTGTGCAGAAGTATGTTTTTGTCAACAGAACTTTTTTGGGACCCATGCAATTGGCACTTTTTATCCATTTCATTTTATTTGACTGTATTTCGAGCTCGTTACTTTCGTTTCAGGTGTCAATGATAAGCATTAATAGGGTTAATTAGTCATTAACAGTTGGGAACACATCTCGTGTGCGCAATGAGTGGATTTAATTATTGTATGTAATAGAACAGAGTGGATTTAGACTAACTCACTTGGCTATGCCTTACACTGAGATAAATGTTAATATTAATGAGAATCATTTATCCGCTCAAATCAGGCATCGAATTTCTAATGCCAGCGGCATCGCGAACAGTCGCTGCTTGAATTTAATCAACATGGCACGGGCTATTCAATTATAGACGCCACTTGTCGGCACAACGGCCTTCACACAATTTCGAGGTGGGCGTGGAATCAAATGCAGCGTATATACACAAAAGGCGAATGCCAAATAAAACATGCACATGGCTTAAAACACATGACACCGAAACGAGAGATGCTCAACATCAACATAAAAAAAAAACAACTAACAAGTAATTCTGTAGCTATGCTGCTGGACTGAGAGATACTTCATAAATAATTAATAGCATATTAAGCATTGAGGTAAATAATTTAAGATGTTCATTAAAGAGCACTTACTCATTTCAGTAAAAGTTAAAGTTAACAGTTACATGGTATGAATATTAATTAATTTTGTCCGAAAATACATCCTTATACATTTCAATTTATGCTTCTGAATATTTAAGATTTCTTTGATGAATAATTGAAATTGATTTGATTTCTTGTATTTAAAATACCCTTTCTTGGGTTGGCTTTCAATGCAGGGTATGAACATGAAAACGAAAAATAGAAAACGCTTTTTGCACTGGCACGACCTTTGAAATTAGAGTTCTGAGACGCGCACGTAAAGTTTGTGTTTGCATTAGTGTGTGTATGTGTGTGTGAGTGTGAGTGTGTGTGTGTGTATGTGTGTATTTGTGCTGTGCTGTGTAACCGTATACAACAGCACATTCAAAATGAGTCCTTGGCCGCAACGAGCAGCAGCAGCAGCAGCAGCAGCAGTAGTAGCAGCATTCCCTGCACCAGCCACCGGTCCCCGCAGTCCGCTGTTTCAGTTCACAGTTTCAGTTTCGGTCTCAGCCCCCCAGCATCGTGTCAGATAATTAGTGAAAACTGTCTGTGAAGAAGAGTGTGTCGCCGGGGTCCGAGACCGAGTCTCCACGTTCACGTCCACGGCAATGTCAGGCCGTACCAATGTAACCCCATACCCCTATTCTATCACCCATCATCCTCGGACACCTGCCCTCCCTTGTGACAGCCTTCGTCCGAATAAGCCATATGAAATGCAGCATGACAGTTTTCTGACACACAAACATGAATATGAGTGTATATGAAAGTGTGTGTGTGTGTGTGTGTGTGTGTGTGTGTGTGTGTGTGCTTTTGTAACTCTTAGCTCAGCTGACAGCCGTAGACACTATTTGGTGTTTTTGCTGCAGTTGCTGCACAAGTTCAAATGTTTGTCCACATTCTTACGACTTATTTGCAGGCATCTCTTCACTGTGAAGAGCCCGCTAGTTAAAAGTAGATCAATTTTATTATCAATAATTAATCCTAATGTATAATTATGTATAAATATCTTCAACGGACTGACACAAATCCATTAGCAACGATTTGAAATCGTTAAAGTAATCCTAAAATAGATTTAAGCAGTGTTGTACGTAAATCGAGGTTTTATTGATTTCCCAGCACTCCAGTGGGTCTCCCATCAAATAATAAACAGACAGACAGACAGACAGACAGCTAGGCGTAAATTGAACACAACAAATAAGATATAAATATTTTTACTGAATGTGTGTCGAATTATAAACATAATAGTGCAAAAATTAAAATTAAATATGAAAACGTGAAACGTGAATTTTTATTTCTTTTTTTAATTCCATTGGAATTTTCAACGAATGGACAAATTCTTACTTACTTACTTACATAAAGGATATTTAAATAATTTTATTTTGCATCTGTGACTAGCTTTGGGGTATTCCGTGTGGCTGATTCCAATCTGCACAGAATGTATCTCTGAGCATACAAAAAAAAAAAAGTTTTACAAATGAATTTGTTTGGGGGCTATTAATCTAGATTAAGTTAATGGAAGAACACATTTGTTATGAAGTACATACATATATACACAATATATTAGCCTAATTAAATCTACTTCTGTTAATTGAATAAGTTTCCACAATTGTAACCATTTGGTTAATAATTTGCAGTACATGGAAAATAACCATGTATCAAGAACATGTAATTCCAATTTAATACCACCAAATTATATTTAAATGGTAGCTGATGTGTTCTGTTTATTTAGTTAGCGGCGCGTATTTTTAGCCCTTTGACATCAGCCAATCAAGCAGTCTGGCTATAATCTGCCGCTGGCTTGCACTAACTATCGGTGCTTTGATATAAACATGTGATCTTCAATGTTTACAGGAGAAAAAAAATGTTTTTATAATTTGGATTTGGATGTGGTATTTTTGTATTTTGTTGTTTTGTCTGCGGTTTCATATTATTGCTATTGTTATTGTGTCTTGGCATTTTTATGAATGGACAGCGCTTATTGCGATTGTCGGCAACAGCAATAAAAATCATTTAATTTTTCCGGTTAATATACCAACTCAATTGACTGACAGCCCGCTGTTCTCATATACAATTATTGCGTATACGCAGCGTTGTCCTTGCAACCCATTGCCTGCTGCGTGCCTCGGTGTCCATTAGTTTCATGAACTCGCCATTGAAAATCACGAAAGCACTGATTATTTATTTGGTTGTTTCAAGTTTCTTCCAGCTCGGGTGTTGCACTTATTGTTGCTGTAGTGGCTGTAACTATGTTGTTACTGTTGCTGTTGCTGTTGTGGTTATTGTTGTTGGTAATGGCAAAACATTTGTTACCGGTACCAACAACCAGCTGCCCCCCGCATGACAATCGATTTGTGCTGGTGCCAGAACGTATATACAAATTAAATATGCATTACAATTGGCCTGATGGCCAGCACTGTAGACCTTGACCGCCCACCTCTCACCCCGTACCAGTGCCGGTGCCCGCGCCCGTGCCCGTGCCCGTGCCCCACTTACCACCTGCCCCACACATTCGCCCAAAAACTTCCGTTGCTGTTTTTCTGTGCATTTGCAGGCACAACACTTTAATTTAATGACGCGTTCGCTTCCAGATCACTTGCAATGCCCCAGCACAGCTGCTGCTTTGTTCAAGTTTGCCAACTTAAACGTACACCCAACAACCACACACACATACACACATATATACATATATACATATACGAAGCCACTCCTCATCCACTCACTACCCAGCTGAATCTCGAAAGTTCGACCCATTTGCCGACTCGAAGGGAGTCGCAAGATGGCAAAATATGTAATTTGAAAAGCCTACACAATCTGTGGGCTCTGCATATAATAGGGGGAAATACAGAAGATTTGCATACTTCCACAATAACTGCCATAACTTTAATACCCTGTAACCGTAAATACCTAAAGGGTATATACAATATTACGATTATCAAGCTTTTTAGTTCTATAAGTTGTAACTCTGAAAAATCTTGCCAAATAAAAAATTATTCAGATATGCATATGTAATTATACATATACCAATTCCAATTATCAATTAGACTGAATGTACATATACATATTCGTATTTACATAAATATTTACATATTATTTCTCACTCGGAATGTATCCATCAATCAGAAAATTCGGCATCTGACAAACCAGTGTAAATAAATATTTATTTACAGTCCAAATTCCCAAAAATGAACCTCGCTTTTATTATTATGATTGGATTTACGAACACAGTTCTTTTGTTTTTATTTGGAGCATTTTTCTCTTTATAATGCATTTTAATACAGTGAATATTTCTCCAGCAAAGTTTTTCCAACTTGCACTTAATATTATTAAAGCATGTATTTAAGTATTCGATATATTTTAAATATATTAAGTATCTCTGACACACAATAAGATCAATCAGAATGATTCGTTCGCTTATGGATTTTACCACAAATAATAGTAAATACAATTAAAATTTTCTTCACTTTATTAAAAACAATTTATGGCTTCATAATAAGTGTAAATACACAAAATGTACATGTAAAAACAATAACTAAATAAGTTTAAAAAAAATTATTTTACTATAACTTTTGTATATTTTGTTCATGCAAAACTCATTCAATTAATATCACAATAAGCAAATATTAAATATATACATCAAACAAACAAATATAAATATCAAACAAACTATGTAATTTCTAAAGTTAACAACGCATGAAAGTAAATACATTAATTTTATAACATCATGAATAGCTTTAGCCTTTAAATGGCTAACTTAAAGATTATAATAAGCAGATTAAAATACTAAATCTTGTTTTCGTTATAATTTTATTTAATTAGGCATAGAAATGCATTATCTTAAATAATACGCAACAAAATGAAAATCTAAGCTTATTAACCGAATTATTGTCGAAAATAGAAAAGCAAGTGAAAATCCAAAAATTTGCAAACATTTTAGGAGCATCTCGAAACCCAAACTTAACATTGATAGCTGCTTCCTCTTCCGCAGGCAGCTCTTAAAAAAACACTTAATTTCCGTGCGAATCAATTGCAAACGAGCGCTTAGCACGAGGAAGCTCTAAGGCGAAAGGAGTAAGGAGAGGGGGAAGGGGGTGGTAGGAGGGCGACACACATGTTAAGCTATTAATTAGAGAAACTCGGGCGACACACACACATCTGCTCCGGCTGACACAAAGTGAATGGCAAATTTATGGCTTTTTATCGTTGCAACAAGTTTATCTTGTGTTCCTGCTAACTGGCGCTCATTACGACCCTGTCTGTGCTTTGGCTGCTGACTGTGCGATTTCTCTGTGTTTGTATGTGTGTGTGTGTGTGTGTGTGTAAATAACTTGGCTAGCTACAACATTTTTGCGATAGAAGCGCATTGAAAGTTAATGTGCTCATAAAAACACACAGACAACAAACACACACACAGACAACACACACACACAGACAAACACACACACACCAGCATACCTAAAAAGCATGGATTCCAACGCTAATTGCGCGTTTTGTGGGCGTGGCCGATCGATGGCAATAAGAGTGGCTGAAAATGTTGAGCAAAGTTTAGTCACATCATTTTTAATAATAAAGTGGGAAAAAATGCAATTTCTGCACTTTAGTTGGTGAGAAAAGTGGCAATTTAAGCAGCGTGCTGCTGACACCGGCAACAACAACAACAACAACAGCAACAGCAACAACAACAACAACAGTTCATTGTTGATTGCATATGCCTGGTATATGTGGCTCATGCATTTATCATGATGTGTGAAGCCGACAAAAATAATGTGGATATAGCATAGGGCAGCACAGGGAGTGTGTGTGTGTTGGTGTGTGTGGTTGTGTGTGGTTGTGTGTGGTTGTGTGTGGTTGACTTTAGGTGCCTGGTCCATAGCAAAAGCCAAAGACGCCGCAGCAATGGGAAAACGGCTTATCCTTGAGATATAAACTGACATTTAAGCAACTCAGGCAAGCGTATGCATTGCATTTCATAGCACACACACAAACACACACACAGACACTCACACACACACACACACACACACACACTAGCAGACAAAAGTAAACACAGCTGCCAGGCTTGCCCTTGTGCCTCAGCTACACCCCCAAGCAACCCTTCAATCCCGCCACTCTCGCATTCAATGCAATTGACTTGCAACAGAAAAAAAAAAGCAAAAGTGTTGCACAGAGCTCTGCGCCGCTTCCTTTTCAACGAGCCGCATACCACTATGCAACACCTTCCCCCCTCCATCCCAAATTCCATTATACCCAACGAGCAAAACTGTTTAGATTGCCAAGCCACCTATTTGCATTTAATTTTGTGAATAACGTGCCACAGATTAGCAGAAAACAGCATACAGCATGCGGCATGCGGCAAACGGCTGAAATACAAGTTCAGCAATTAAATTAAATTGCATTTTGTGTAAACATAAATTTTATGAGCACTTTTCGTAGCTGGTGTGTGCGTTTTTATTGAAATTAAATTGTTCGTGTTGAATTTCACTGCAACAAATTGCTGACTGTTTGTGTCTCCTTCTCTGTATGCGTGTGCGTGTGTGTGTGTGATTTTTTTTTCTTTCCTCTTTTTTTTGTAGTATGCTCTGGCACGTCCACGTTGCACGTTAGTCAATGTCATGTTGCCTGTGAACGTCAACACTACCACACACTCACACACACACCCCATAAGACATGCAAACATTTTGTGGCATTTTTTGTGCTCATATGCATGCGTTTCTTTTTGTGTGTATGTGTGCGTGCCTGCACGTGAGTGTATATGTGTGTGTGTGTGTGTGTGTGTGTGTGTGTGTGTGTGTGTGTGTGTGCGTGTGTGTGCTTGTACGTGTTGTGTGTGTCCAGATATGAAGTATTTGTTCGCTGCGCTGCTGTCATTTGCTTTTTGCACACTTTCCTTTTAAATACCCTGTGCACATAAAATGGTCACAAAATGTAAGTGATAAATTTGCCACATAGATTCTTTATGGCCAGATGCAACGCAAAAAGCTAGAAACGGTAAATTTGATGAGATTAATAAAAACACATACCCTGTTTCTAATTCCTGTTACATTCTGCCACAATCGAAATGAATAAATGTCAGCCTCCTTAAATCTTACAAGTTGTACAAGTGGCCTGAAAGTTTTCTGGCCAATCAGCTGGAGCAGAAAATAGTTATTAAAAAAAATGCAAGGAAATAAATTTTTTATTATTTGTTGGTCAATGCTCATCAATACATCAAATAAATTTTGATCAACTTCTTATAAAAGACACACATGCCATCCTATACATATATACTCCATAAGGTAAATATACATTTTTTTTTTTGGAGAATAGAGTATCTTCTAGTCGTGCACACCCGAGCCAAGTTTTCGTCTTTTCTTCACGCAAACTGGAGACTTATAACTTTGTCATGAAGCTTGCGGACAACGGACAGCAGCAATTTATGCGTTTTTTAATAGCTCTCTTAAAGTATAAAACAAAAAATGACTGCAAAATGAGTTCGCAAAGGTCAACCGAATACAACAAAAGTTATTGATTTTAAACAACTTCATTTGGCCAGACCATAATAAAAAATAAAAAAATATTTGTAGTTCGGAAATGTTCTAAGTTTAACATAATTCGATTAAGTCTTTGACATACTTAGTGTATTTTTAATTCGGTGCAAGGCTCTTTCTGCTAGTCGGGTATTAAATGTTTTTTCGGGTTGATTTTTGCACTTAATTCACTGTGGCAGTTTATCACTTAATTAGTTTATCACATATTGTCGCCAGTGTTTAATTGCAATTCTCATAGCTATAAATCATATCTATCTATAAATCATATCGTATCTATAAATGCTAACCGCAAACTGCCACAGGCATTTAGCATATGCAAATATTATTTTAAATTGTGGTCGCATTTTTAATTTGCCGATTTATATAGTTTGTTAAAGCATGCTAAAAGGGAAATTGGATTCAGCTACTGAGGCGATTGCTGCTGTTTGTGGCAGCCACTCTTAAGAAATACAACGAGATACTTGAGTGCTTTCGTCTCCATCCTTTTGCCAAAAATTTTGTCATGATAATTGCATTTTGTTGGACTCCACCCCAAAGGCTGTTTATATTATATTTTACAAAATAAGAAGAAGAAAGCTTTCAAGAGTTGCTATCGACTGAAGGACGCCCAATTGAGGATGCGGATGCGGATATCCTGGCATCCTGCTGACATTTGCTTGGGTACTGATTACCAACAGATCTGCTCAGTTTTTCATCTTGTTTAATTACAACCAATTACAACTTTCAATTTTACAGGAAATGGCTTAAAGGGTTGCAAGAATACGTAATCTCCTAAAATGTAAATACTAAGGACACAATGGACTTAAAATAATATTTGTAGTCTACCGAGAACAGGTTAAGTTTAAGTTTAGCAGGCAAACTATGAAACACTTTTAAACACATTTTTCAGCTTTCATAATTTATTTATATATTTATAAATTTATATATATATTTATAACGGAAAGCGCAATCTCATTTGTGTGCCGATGTAAGAAAGGGATATGTTTCTAGTCGAGCAACTCATTCTTAATTATTGTAATTAATGTTTTATATCGACTTACGCAATTAAACTCGGCAGCAATGAGGCGAAATCTACGATTTATGATTGCGGCTGTGACTTGCATTTGCAAATGCAATAATTTATTAAAAAGCCCATCAATTAAGCACAATAAATGTGCACAACAAATAAATTCAATGTCAAATACAATTTGTGGCTGCTGCTGTAAAAAAGGGCAAGTCAGAAACAAGCAGGAGCAGGAGCAGGAGCAGGAGGAGGAGGAGGAGCTGAAATGTGGGGTTCACTGGTTAAACTGTGTTGGCTGTGGAGCATCCGCAACATGACCGTAAAACGGGAAATTGCTCTTTAATGCTGGCCCCCCCAGGCAAGGAAAATTATGTGTGTGTATGTGTGTGTGTGTGTGTGTGTGTGTGTGTGTGTGTGAGATGGCTTGTATGTGTTTGCTTGATAATTTGAAAATCCAAGTCAATGTCACGACAATGAAAAATTGTTTGTTGCTGATGCCCACATATTGTTGCATGGAAGCTGTTCTATGCCATAAATATGCCGCGGCGCATATCGATGATTAAGAAGTTGTCATATGCTAACCGTAACAATGGCAACAGAACAACAAAGGAAGCCTTTTGTATTTGCATCACTGTTTTTGTCCATGTCGATGTCCTTGTGCGTATTGTTGTGAAACTGGAGCTTAGTCTTAGTCACAGTCGCAATCCATACACTGAGACAAGCGTTGGTAAGCTTACTAAAATAATGAATTATTTAAAATCGAATCAATCAAATCATAATTAAAATTATAATTATTTTTATTACACATACATTTTGTTACATTCATTTTCTAAAATACTTTTAAATACAATTTTATTAAGAAAGGAAAATTGATTGTAAATACAAATTGAACCAAGAGAATAAATCAAAGGTAAAAAAGAAAAAAACACGTCCATTGGAAAGTGTTTGCGTTCTCTTTGAATTTTCTGCTTGACTTACAATTTGCTCAGTTGAGTTAACGCGATTTTTTGGGAACTTATTTCGGATTTGACCAGACTTTTTTCTCAGTCACCAAATTCGCATGCCAATGGCAAGCAGATTTGTATTATTTATGCTGCGAACACAATATGTTGCCATATGCTATGTACATAATGTATAATGTACATACATATATTATATGTATATGTATATGTATATGTATACATACGCCCCTAAATATAACGGCATATATGGCATATGTGGTAGACCTGCACATGCCGCGTTCCCACAAATTCGCTGGTTGGCAAAATATAAAATACATTTTGGACATGCGTTCACACAATAAACAATTTGCCTGATTCGGCTTTGGTTTCGGTTACGGTATTGGTAACGGTAACGATAACAGTAACGGTAACGATACCCTTATACCCGCCAATACTGAGATTTATGCGAAACTTTAAAACACATTTCCATTCGCAGAAGGGAGAAAAAAAAGGATTTGCCGAAATTCATCCGGGTGTTTATAAGGCCTAAAATGAGATGTCTGAAGTGTCGTATATATATATACATATATATATAGAAAGAGAGAGAGAGAGACATATGTATGTGTTTATATTTTTACTTCTGCCAAAACTTTTCAATAGCTCATAAGAAGCGAGCCGAGTGCTAAGCATTCAAATGTTTGCAGTTTTTCGTTACTCATACGCCATGTGACCAGAATAGCGAGACGTCATTCAAATGTGGCAGAATGGCCTAAGCTGTGGCTAATATATCAGCAGACCCTGGCAGTGACTTGGCAACCCAAACACACACACATACACACACAGGCACACTTACAGCGAATAAACTTGTGAAGATATTTTAGCATCAGTGCCAGAAAAGAGAAAAAATTAGGGACTTCAATAAGAGAGAATTGAGTTAGCTGAGTTGCTTTTAAGGCAACTTTACTTGGCATGTTATTGAAATAATCTATATTTTGTAGATAATTAATTCTTGAATTTCTTAAATTCTGCATAAACACGAAATACGGAATACTCACATTAAGTTTGTAGAAGTTTTTATGGCGTTTCGAGAAATCCTCTCAGATTAAAGAGCCACTTAGTTATTTCCGAATAATGCAATATTTTTAATATCACCGGCACCTGCACTGCAAACCTTATATATTATATATAATGTTCAATATCATTATTATTAATTTCTCACGTAGCTTAATTAGAAGCACAGCCTAATTTGTAAGATTAACTACACTGGGATTTAATTTAATATTTATTTTATTTTGAACAACATAAGTATTCAGTTTTATTTTTAAAACATAGTTTGGTTTTCAACAATTTCATAAACAAGTAAACAAAGAGCGTAGTTCTTTGTAGTGTGCAGTCCCTTGGGAATTGGGAATTAATGTTGGGGAAGTTCGCTATTGGGTTGTATATAGACCTATTTATTATAACGTAGCGATAAACACCTTGATACGTATTCACTTCAAAGCCCAACGAATTTTTGTTATTTCTGTTGGCCAGCTCTCGCCCATGTGTGTGTACAACTCACAATACACATTGTATATAAACACATGAACATACACAGAATAACATACGAGTCGTTTGTTTATTTGCACGGGAATGTTTTTTGTTGTTTTCTTGGTTCCGGGCAACAAAATTTCGCCGCTGTGCCAAGCATTTTGCTGACAATTAATTGTGCATTAATTTTAATTAGGTCAATACATCTTTCTTCTGTTTTTTTTTCTTTTTTTTTTTTGCTCCGAGGCAGCTGCAGACGGGAGCGAACAATGTGGCCAGATAATTAGAAAAGGGTCGTAACCGAGTTTTGTGCTTAGCACAGCACAAATTCTAACTAGCTTCACGTGGCGCACACATTTCAATTAGGGGTCGAAAAGGCATCAGGCTTTCACTTTTACTCTGCCACATTCGTAGTATATATATAAATACGTACATACATATATCATAGGCCAACAGCTAAACACTGCTGGACAGGGAGGAAGAGCTGCCAATTGGCCAAATTGTGGTGCCAGAAACGCAAAAAATGTCACAAAATCGAGTTACTAGCAGACAAAACGAAGCAACTGCGATTGCCAGCTCTTCCAACCAATACATATACATTCGCACATATATGGTACAGTGGTCTCTCGCAAATTGACACCTACTCTTTACTGTACAAAGGAAACAATTATTGCTTAATGTACTTTAATATACAATTTTATATTCAAAGGTATTTAAAAGAGAAAATTGCGATTCTAATTTGTGGCAGCTTTAAATTTTTTTTTTTTTTTGAGTGACAACTGTATTTTATTGTCTTGTATGTATGTATGTATGTATGTTGCAGAATCAGAATGCAGCAGGCTGCGAACACTCAGACACTGAGCAACAACGGCAATTTACACTCATAACTTATCTGTGCAGAGTGTGGAACCTACACAAATTTTGACATACTTCAAGGCGCCACTCACGCATACACCCAGAGAGACAGAGACAGTGGCAGAGAGAGACAGAGAGAGAGAGAGAGAGAATGTGTTGCCACAAAAATTGAAATTCTGGCAGCGGCAACAGCTTCAACTTGTTGACGTCGTCGGAAGCAGCCGCAAGTAGTGGGCGTCAAATGTTGGAAGGACTCGCGAGCCAGGAGCAACAGAGCAGAAAAAAAAATAAAATAAAATCACAAGGCGCTGCTGGATTCAACAATTTGTTGAATGTACATACACACACACACACACAAGCAAGCACGCGTATTTGTTTTGTGTATGTGTGTGTGTGTGTGAATATATATTACATGAAATGAATAAAAGTATGTGTCGGACTTTTTTCGCTTTATGTAAAAACGAAAGACACACACACAGACACACACACACACGAATACACAGATACGTCGAGTGCTGGGCAAACGGTTTGCGGCAAGTCCTTTGTGTATATGTGTGTGTGTGCTCAGTACAAGAATATAGAGAAAATGTAAAGGCAGGCGGAACGACAGGATCCAAAATGGAGCTCCGAATCCAGCGTTAAAACGTTAAAGAGCAAATAAATGGCTCGAAACAAACAAAAACGATGAAAAGATGAAGCAAAGCACACACAGTCAACAAAGTTAACCGTTAGCCAACAGCCACCAGCACCAAAATGTGCGTAAAAGCCAGTCGAACTTTATGTAGTTGTGTGCGATTGTGTGTATTTCCGTTAGATTCGCTGTGTGTGCTTGTTTTATTATTATTTTAAATTTAATTTAAACAAATTGTTTATGGTGTGTTTTCGTATTTTATATACGCACTGTTAAATGTTAAATTATTGGGTTTCTTGTTTATACACATTTATTTATACGCTTTTTTTTGTTTTTTTTTTAAGTTGTATATTGAGTTCGCTCTAGGAATTTTTTCTTGTTGTTTTTATTTTGTATGCTGTTGAATTTTTTATGAAGTCGCAGCGCACACACACTAGATTGGGGGGTGGCGGCGAGAGATGAGCGGAAGGTGCCCGAGGGGACGGCTACGCGCAGTTTTCGACTGTCCTCCGTCAGTATGGGTGGCGTGTATGTGCGTATCCGCTTGTACGCGCGTATGAGTGTGTGCGTGTGTGCGTGTGTGGCGGCGTACCAGTGTGTGTGAGGGAACTCGTTGCCGACGATGCAAACAGATCAAAATCTCGCCCAACACTGCTGGGGATGGCGTCTGGTCGCTGAAGCTGGCTACAGAGCAGCTTCCCGTCGACTGCTAACAGCGCACTGTTAGGCTAACACAGCAGCGAATGCGGGCAATAGGTCAGTGTTAACAGTGAGTAAAGATGCTGTCGCAGTTACTGTTGCTGCTTTTGTTACTGTTACAGCTGAGCGGGCTACCTCTGTTACTGCTGTCGGCATCGGCAGCAGGCACAACTTTTTTGTATTCAGTTACCTTTTTTTTTACAATCTGGCTAGCCTTAGTCTCTTATTTATACGATGCTGTTGCATGTTATATCCCAAGCATCTGTTTTCTATCAAAAACTTTGTTGTGAACATTTACAACGACCTAGTCTGTGCGTGTGTGTGTAGGTGTAGGAATATACACGTATGAGCACGTTAGATGGGAAACGTTTTATGGCGGTGCTTCCGTTAGCCAAGCGGAAAAATGTTTACTACAAAGAAACACAACCAGAGCAATATGCAAAATGGCTTTGTCTCCCTCTCTCTATGTGTGTGTGTTCTTATTCTACATGTTCTGGTTGCTGTTGTTGTTGTTGTTATTATTGTTATTGTAATGTATGGCGGATAGTCGGCAGTCGTGCATGGTCTAACGGTAATGTGTCCATTTTTTATGCGTTTATTTAAAGCAAGCATAAAAACTATATGGAAATTGTCAACGCAAGCTTTAGCTCTAAAATATATGTATGTATATATATATACATATATCATTATGTATACATATATATTCATATATAATTATATATGTGTGTGTAGCCTCCTGGACTCCGGCAGTTGCAGAGGCTGCTTGCCAAAGTCAATTAAGTTAGCCAGAAAAAAGCAAAAACATCCAAGTCAGCCACAACGCAGCCAGGTAAAATGTAACGTTCGGAAACTTCGGAGGCAGGCTACCCCAAAAGTGCGCAACTGTTGTTGTTGTAATTGTAACGAGCTGCGGCGTGCGTAAAACACAACAACAACAGACTTCACTTTGCTAATGGAGCTGGGTGCTTACATTGATGTTGCTGCCGCCTCAGCCACAAAGGGAATATACGCATGTTCATATATACAACTACATCTGCACACCCACACATACTCACACACACACATACACACACAAACAATGATCTGTTGCTGCGGAGGCACGCGCTTCTTTGATTAGCCTACTTTGAGGCGCATTTTTATCAATTCGATTTGCATTACTCAAGGATATCCAACATCGTTTAGCTATTTTTTTATATGTGTTTGTTTTAGGTTTGCCTTCATTTCACGTTCATTGTGTATTCCTAACTGGTTTGACTCGCACAAGGACTGGGAATTGAGGGGTATTATCCGACAAGGACAGCCTAGCGCAAACATGCGTCACCTGCGAGCGTGTCGAGTGCACGACGTAAACTGTTCGGTCTCTACGCACAATGCGACAAACGTAGCAGTAACCGCAACAGAAAAGAGAGCCTTGACTGTTAAGTTAACAGAACGCTAACAGCGAAGCAAAGTTGGCCAATAGGTCAGTTACACTGCAGCTGCAATGCGTTGCCGCATCGCACAAAACACAATGTGAAAAATTAATTTCCATTAACAGACACTGAGAAAAAATGGTGTGGAAATTAGCCAGTCAAAAATGTTCGACTGATGGATGTTTCCTGTTTCCAGCTTTAAAATTGGCAAAATTTAAAGATCGATTAAATACTTAAGATAAAAACAGAAATCATCCTGTGCGATTATCTATATAACTGAGCAATTGAAGAAAAATATCTCAAGTGCATTTACATATAATAAGACATTACCTTTTAACTTAAGATTTATCGGTTTTTCATATAAGTGTACAGAAATAGTAACGCAAGGCTGTTTTAAGATAATAAATGTACAATATTTATGGGATTGCGTTAATATTGTACATCAAAATACATTTGGCTTCATTTGCATTTGAAAACAGATTTGAAGCAGACACAACGCATTCAATTGTAAAAAAAAAAATAATACACATTTAAAGTGCGAATTATTATTACTGTTGACTGATTCGTTTGGTTCCCTTATCTTTTTAGCTACATTAGTCATATTCGTATTTAGTTTAAGCTGTTACTTTCTACATTTTGTTTCCTTTTTTTTTAGAAAATTATGGTACCTTCAATAGGTATATTTACATTTAATATAAATATTAATAAATATTCCACACTACTATATAAAAAAAAATAGTTTTAATATTCAAAATAAAAATGCAACTCTTCTTTTGTAAATATCGCGAGGATATTTGAAAATTTATTAAATACAACTTGCAATCGAGTTGCGGAGGTGTTAGTGGAGTTGTAGTTACATTTGTACAACGAATTAAAAAGATTACTAACGCTACAGCTAAGACACTTAACGGCGATCGGTCTTGCCCGTGCCACGCTTGCCCGAATACAAATGTCTGGGCATCTTGGTGCCAATGAAGCGATCCGCCTCGCCCTTGAGACCCATTTTGGTAACCTTCTTGGCAATGTCGCGTTTGGCGCGCACTTGCGCCTTCTTCCGGATGGCAACGTCCTTGATGCCGAGCGTATCGCGACTGGGCGCACGCTTGAGCGGTTTGCCGGTTTTCTTGACCACCGCCGAGGATTCCTTGTCCAGCAGCGGCTGCTTGGGCGTTGTCTTGCTGCCAACGGCAACCTGACCACGTCGAATATCGACCACGGATTTAGTGAAATTGGCGTTCTCGTTGCCGGACATGTCGACGCCCAGGCCCTCCATGGTCTCCACCAGTTTGTTGACGGAACGATCGCGCACCTTGGGCTGCTTGTGGCGCGGAATGATGGGTTTGTTCTTTCTGGACGACAGACGCTTCTCGTCGCGCAATTCAAAACGTTTGCCACGTATCTCCTTGGCCATTTCACGAATCTGTTTGAGCGTCTCATCCATAGACATATCGGGCGGATTGTAAAAGCCACTTGATTCGCGCAGCCCTTCCTCACGTTCCAGTTCTTCCAGTTTTGAGAAAATATCAGCATCGATGTAGTCGGCAATGTTGTGTCCCTCCAAGAATTCTGGTATCACATCGTGGCGCTCATCCTCGGGTATTTCCTCATAGTTCTTCTTCAGATCGAGCGTGTAATCATCGCCCATCTCCTCCTCGATCTCCTTCTCCAGTTTGCGCTTACGCTCCGACTTGGCCGCATTCTGTTCGAGACGCGCAAGCGCCTGTTCGGGTATACAGGGAGCTCGAATCTTATCGTCTCGCGGTGCTGGCATTGCCAGATGCAGGCGATTCAGTATGTTGTCCACCTTCTTGGTGCGCATCTTTTGGTCCACGCGATAAGAGAGCAGACGCTCACAGGCCTCCGTTTTTACCTCCATAACTCCCGTCTCCTGCACTGTAGACATATACATGACTGGCACCTGTTTATCCTCCTCCAGCTTGGTGATTATTGCCCGTCGCTCAGCGGGCAAATCCTCTGGCGTCAAGATGTCCACTTTGTTAATTGCAAGTATCAACGGTTTATTTGTGAAGAGTGGCTTTATGCTCTCGAACAGTTGCACCTGATCCTCCAAAGAATGACCGCACTGTTCCGAAATGTCCATGAAGTAGAGGACACAGGCACGCAAATGAGCCAAGGCTGTAATCGCCTGCATCTCAATCACATTACGCTCCTCGAGCGGATGGTCGAGTATGCCAGGCGTGTCGATCACCTGCCAACGCAGATACTTGTAATCTGTGTGTCCCACATACAGGGACTTTGTGGTGAATGCATACGGTTGAACCTCGACGTCGGCGCGAGTGATTTTGTTGATGAACGAGGACTTTCCCACGTTGGGGAAACCGCAGATGATAATCGTGCGCGAGTAGGGATCGATTGTGGGCAGACGCGACAAGTGCTGCCGCACTTGCTCCAAATATGTCAAATTAGACGCCTGACGCTTCAGAATTGTGGCCATGCGACCCAAGGCAGCTTTTTTCAGCTGCTTGCAACGATACAGGGAATCTCCATACTTCAACAGACGCACATAGTCCTTGGCCACGCTACAGAATTAAAAATAATATTAATATTATATACATACATATATGGCAGATTTCCAAATACTCACTTGTCTACCAAATGCCTGGCTGTGTTTAGCTGACCCAGAGCCAATTTGTAATGGTCCTTGTCGTAAAGGACGTTCATCAGATCCGCATAGAATGGATGCACATCGTCCAACTTGGGAAAGTCCTGAATGATCTGCGATAGACGATCGTGGAAGTTCTGTTGAGTGTATTTTACCTTGCGCGTGTAAAAGGCGCGAATCCGCGAGATTTTGTAGCCCTTGTGGACGACTGTGGGCGTCTTACGCTGTGTCTTCGACAGCATGATGTCGATGAAGTCCTGCAGAATGGTATAAAATTGTTGTAATTGCGTATTTGTAAACATATTCATTGAGGTTATGTCGGCCAAGGAGAGTGCTTCAAGAAACATCAACAAATAACACTCCTGCAATGCATACCTTTGCTGGCGGAACCACCATTATCTTTTTAAAGTTGTATAAACTCATTTTCGTAGTTATTTATTTATTTTCCACGGTAATCTAAGGAAAATAAAAGGGAAACGCTAGCAAAAACACCACGCGGTGCCTGCAACAGATTCCAAAAAGAGATGGAATAGAGTGTAGTGATGGCTTGAAACATCGATAACAGCATCGACGAAAACATCGCAAAAACACTAAAGCATGACGAAAATAAATCGAGAGTCTCTTCGATAATTTTGCGATTATCAACAAAGAGTATTTCGGCTCATATTGCAGCAAATTGACAACATAAAATTACCTGCGGCAAAAAGTGCGCTTCTAAATCGCTTTCAGCAATATTATAATGTATATAAGCCAAGGTATAATCGGCGCATGCGATGTAGGCTAAGCCTATAATAAAAACATGGAATGTTGTTTATTTTAGGAGCATAGCTTAATAAAGGGATCATATTCAATATCAACAATCGCTTTAAAAATGCTGGAAAACAAAAGCGGCAAACGCTTCAAATGTGACCAATGCAGTTACACGTCCGAACGTCAATTTGACCTGCAGCGTCACAAGCTGCGTCATGCCGTGGTGAAGCCCGTCGAAGACGCCTTCGAGTGCAGCAAGTGTCCATTTGTAACCAAATGGAAGCGCAACATGAGACGCCACATGCAGACGCATGAGAAAGAGAAAGCAGAGGAAGAGCAGACCATCGAGGAGTATTTCGTGGAGGTGATCAACAACTCAGACACGGAGCCTGAAGTGGATCTCGAGGTGGAGGAAGCTCAACAGGCTGCAGTCAGCATAATGCTGCCTGCCGATCAGACCGATAAGAATAAACGCTTTAAGTGCGATCTCTGTCGCTATACGTCCAAGCGGCACTTCGACATGCGACGCCACAAGCGGACGCACACCAGAGTCAAGGTCATCGACGGCAACGGCTTCAAATGTGACAAATGCAATTTCGTGACCAAGTGGAAACGCAACATGGGTCGCCACATGAAGAAACACGAGAAAACACCTAGCGAGGCAGAGGCAGAGGCAGAGGCAGAGGAGCAGCAGTCAACTGTTCAGTATACATTTGAGCTAATGAAACCAAATTCAGATATATACACGTTATATACCTCTGATGAGCACTCTTTGGAAGGGTTGATATCGCCAGTAGTGGATATAAAATCAGCTCATATTCACGAGCCTGAAGACATTCAGAACACCCCTGAAAAACGTTTCATGTGCTCCAAATGCGAGTATACAACAAAACGGATATTCGACTTGCGTCGCCACTCGCAGGTGCACGCGAAGCCGAAGCACATTACTGGCATTGCCTATCAGTGCGACACTTGCTCCTTTATAACCAAATGGAAACGGAATATGCGACGGCACGTGCAAAAACATCAGCGATCTTTAGTTCCAGTAGAAGCGCCTCTCGATAAGCAACAATTCAACGAATTTGTGGATCAAACATTCGATTTAGACTCACTGGCGGAGGAAACTACAGAGGAGGATCCCGAAGTGCTACCGTCCTATTGGATTGCCCTAACACCATAGTATATATGTATATAATAATAATAATAATTAAATGTTGGAAAAGCTACGCCCTTAAAAACTCCTCCAATGGATTATTTTATAACCATAAATAATGGCAAAATTTAGTTAAATATTTGACTAAATACGTTATTATTTTAAATAAAAATATTTTCATTTTTTATTGATATAATAATAATAATAATAATATAATATAATGGTAATAAATAAACAGTAAAATTAGCAGAAATCAACATTTAATTTCACATGTATATTTTAAAATCAAGATGCAATACAGTGAAAACATTGAGAATGCTAAACTTTCATGCCAACTAATCTGCGTTCATTGCATACATAATTATACATATAATAAGGTGTCTATATTTAAAATGACATCTAATACGTATATCATTATTATTATTAATTATATAACAAACTTAAGCAATATATAATTTAGCAATATTGTTATCGATTCAGGCGAAAGTTATCGATATGAAATGTATTTTACATCGGTGAGGCAAGAAACCGATGTTCGTACATCACTACTTTCGATAATTTTTACATAGGCAACCTTACGGAATTGTTGCTTAAATTTGCTTAAATTTACTACAAATAGCTTTTGCTTGAGCACAATAAATATTTAAAGAACAAACAAATTAATTAAAATGGCCGACGACTGGGGTAAGTAAATGCACGTGGGTGCGTCACCAATAATAACGTGGGCGCTGCGCATGTGGCGCTTCGTAGCCCCCTGCAACACACCCGCGCCCCTCTCTTGCATGGTTCATAGACAAGAAAGGAGGCAATCAAACGTGTGGCAAACGTGCGACCAACCTTGATATTTGTATATTTTTAGCAATTGTATATTAATCGAAAATTCTTTGTTGTCTATGCTCGGTCTGTGCAGAATCCGCCGCGGACAGTGAAGTTGTCATAAAACCGAATGCAGCCAACAACATAAACAAGTGGGAGGGCGAGGACGATGACGAGGATGTTAAGGTGCGTCCAAAAAACAAATCAAATCAAATCTGCAATCTGGCAAGTCAACAACAGCCAGCCTCACTTTGGTTGCTGTTTGGCAGTCGAAACTTGTTTGTCGAAACAGTTTTCACTTTTGTTTTGCTGTACACGTGTTCAATTTTTGAATGCATTTTGTGTTTTTGGCTATGACTCATTTCAAACGAATTCAATTTGTTGATGTTTAGGAAAGCTGGGAGGATGAGGAGGAGAAGAAGGATGAGGAAAAGCCCACAAAAACAGAAGCGCCAGCCAAAACCAAACCAAACAAGGTTCTCAAAGCGAAACTGCTGGAACAAGAGGTTTGTTATTTGCAAATTAGCTGATTTTGTGCATAATAATACAAATAATAAAATTAGCGTCTAAACGAGGAGGAGGAGGCGAAACGTTTGGCCAACATGTCAGCCGAAGAGAAGCTGGCTGAAAAGCTGCGTCTGCAGAAAATTCAGGAAGATTCGGATCTGAACAGCGCGCTCGAAACATTCGGCTTGACGAGTATAGGCGGTGGTCTCGACGCCTTCAATCCGCAGAGCAATGAGGAATTCAAGGAATTCGGTGCTACATTGAGCTGGAAGATTGCACAGTACAAAGAGAGTCCCCACTTTCCGCAATTTATTGAGGATCTGGTGCAGGCGCTGTGCGTCAACTGTGAGTGATAACAATTATCTATTCATCTATATACATAATGATAATAATATATTTTTAATTAAGTGAGCGCCACTGACATTAAGAAGGTCAAAATGACCGTGGAGATTCTACACTCGGAAAAGTTGAAAATGGAGAAGGCCAGTGCCAAGAAGGCAGCAGCCAAGAACAAGGGAAAAGCCTCGCTGCGCACAGAAAACGATGTAGGTCACAACACCGAAGGAATCGATTACCAGCTGTTTTTCAGCATTTTAATTATTAATATTTGAATATTTGCAGGATATTGATGGCTACCAGAAGTATGGAAATGATTTTACCGACGATTACGATGACTTCATGTGAATAGAATCAATAGTTACACTCATATATATATATATATATACCTTTATATATATATATATAACTGAATATATATAGTTGCTTGTTGATGTCGAGAGAAGAGTTCTTGTTATAGAAATTGTGCAGGAATTTAGATCCTTTTTGTTGATTGCTGATTGCAGGCGCCATATTGATATAAATATATATATACATATGTACATATGTGTATAGTTCTATATATATATTACATACATAATCGTATGACAGCACACACCATTACATCTGTAAAAATATAATATATATATAAACATATATAGAATAACTAAAGTCGAGTCAAGTTAGCAATCAAGAAACCTCAACGATAATTCAATTTACAAAACACACATACACACAAAAATAGAAACTACAGAATAAATTAGGTACATGAATGGCTTCTTGTAAATTCACTTTTGTATAATAAAGCGATATTAAATGTAAAACAAGCCCAAGTCTTATTTTTCTTTTGTGCATATCTTAAAGTTGAAGATTGCGCGATTTCGCTGACTCCAAATAGGTTACAAGTTAATCGAATAATCACTCGATTCTGAGCATTTACTTAAGCAGTTTACAAATCAAAGAAAGTTATCGATAATGAAGAACTCCATATTATTAATGAAAAATGTTTTAATCTTCAAGAAATAAGGTGTACCTATAAACGCCTTAAGAGCGGCAAAATTAATTCATTTAACCGACCGAAATTGGTGGTCGATCTGTAAACCGTGCTTTACATACAGTGACTACAAGCATTTTTGGAGCAGTGTCAAGCAAAAAATTGAATTGCCTGCCATAAAATCATTATTTTTCAAAAATTCCAAAGACCGATGGCAGGTACATATATTAATCACCAAAATGAATATATGACCCTAATAAACTCGGATTTCCCCACCCTATAGGTCGGGTTATGTAGAAAAGTACCTAAGTTTATGGTTCAAGCACTTTTGGAACAGTTACATTATGGACACATGGGTGCCATAAAACCCGCATTTTTTTCGTCAGGTTGAATATTTTTGATATAGTCAGTTTAGTTTTTTCCTGTATTTCGGGTGCAGCAAGCCAAAAAGGTGTGAGAACATGTCATTGGATATGTTATCAGTTTTTGACATATTTTAATTAATTAATTAAAATTTTAATAAAAACTAAAGTTTCTTTTTCAAACAAAATGTAATTTAAACATTTTGAATTTGTTTCCTTGTTTAGACTTTATAGCACTTTACATTTTTTGCTTGGCATTGCTCCAAAAATGCTTGTAGTCACTGTATAAATCCAGCTTCGATGGTTAGCGCTGTGACGTCAGTCGTATAAAATGTTGTTTTATATATATTTTTATTTTTTTTTATTAAGTAAACATTAGCGATATCAAAAAAATGTGTAGAAATACTTGATGAACTTAAGATTGTTTGTTGTTATTTTTAGTTTGAAGCATTACACTCTCTCAGCTGTCGAGGCGATGACGATTGACCATTTGAAGGCAAGTCGTGAAAATTTGACTTCTGGTTGTTGTTTTTGTTGCGTTGTTGTGTATAATTGTGTGTGTGTAGTTTAAGTTAGCCCTGTTAATTTTAGATGAAACTCATAAGGGCTACTCCAGCTGACACGAACTGGGTAACTAGCCCTTGAGGCTGGTCATGCCAGCACGCATCACCTCGTCGACGAGCAGCAAATTGCTGGCTATGATGGAGCAGGAATTAAGGATCTGCTTCTTGACAATATAATTGTCATAGACGCCGAGATCGGTGGGTTTCATGGGCTCACCAGTGGCCAGATCTAGTCCGACAAGTTCCGGACTGAGGCGATCTTCGACAGTTAGCTTCACAATGGTATCCTGCGCATCGTAGCCGCTGTTGATAGCCAGCGTCTTGGGTATGACCAGCAGGGCATCGGCAAATGCCTGCACGGCCAGACGAGCCTTGCCCTTAATGGTGTCCTTGAACAGGTTTAGCTCGTTGTAGGCACGCACCTCGAAGGCACCAGCGCCAGGAATTAATGCCTTGTCCCCAATCGTATTGTTGATGGCGCGCAGACCATCCCGAATAGCATCCTTGATCTGGGTAATTGTGTGCTTGTTGGGGCCCTTAATCAGAATAGTCACAGACAACGGATTCTTGCAGTCCTCGACAAACGTGTACTTGTTCTCGCCGAGCACATGCTCGTAAACTGAACCAGCATAGCCCAAATGCTCCTCCTGCATATCGTCAAAGGAATTCATGGCAGTGCCACCGCAGGCCAAAGCCAGTCGCTCCATGTTACGACGCTTGGCGCGACGCAGAGCCAGAATTCCCTCCTTGGCCAAAGCGTCCAGCGAGATAGGATCGATGCCCTTCTGATTGATCAACACGAAGGTCTTGTCGGTGCCATCGCAGACGGCACGCTTCAGCTCGATGACTTTCTTCACACGCTGATCAATGAATTCACGCTCGGCTCGTACGAATGCCTCACGTTCCGAGGCAGTCTTATAGAAGAAGCCCGAGTTCACTTCGGCTTTCTCGTACTCCAGTGAAACGTTTGCAGTCAATATGTAGGCCTTCTCCAGACGCTTGGGCATATCGGGATGGCGGGCACCATGATCCATGACCAGGCCACGCACCAATTGCGTATCGGTGTCGGTTTTGTGCTGCATCTCCATCAGCTCGACCATATGCAGATCCACGGGCAGCATCTTTTCGTTGGATATTGTCAGCACAGCATCAACGCACACCTCTGTCAACAAATCGGCCAACGTTGGATGCACTTTCGTCTTCAAGCTAGTGTTGGCAATTTCCATTAGATTCTTCTTATTTATATCGACGGGTACCTTAACTTTCTCCAGCACCTCAAGCGCCTTGTCGCGTGCCTTCTGGAAACCCTCGGTCATGATGCGTGGATGCAGTCCCTCCGTCAAATAAATATCGGCCTGCTTCAGCAGTTCACCAATCAGCATAACAGTGGTCGTTGTACCATCGCCAGTCGAATCATCCTGTGCAGTGCTGGCACGTGCAATCATCGATGCAGTTGGATGCTGGATTTGCATGTCATGCAGCAGCACGTTGCCATCCTTGGTTATCTTGATGTCGCCGGCGCCGGAGACCAACATTTTGACCGTTCCCTTTGGCCCCAAATTGGTACGCATCACATCCTGCAAGCCTTTGGCTGCGCTGATGTTAATCGCCAGCGCCTGTGCAGCACGGGCAACTTCGGCCTTTGGGTTTAACAAGCTGATGGAAGCCATTTCTGTGTTTCACGTATCAACAAATGGAAAATGAAAAGAATTGAATTCAGTAGCAACCCACACGCCGACTATCTGCTAGAGAAGAGACTTTTGACTTTTAGCGATGTAATCGTATTTTGCAAATCATGACAAAGCAACTCTGCGCATTGTGGGGCAACACTGGTCACCAGGCACGTGTGTCGAATTCAACAACAAATGTAAACATGACGGAAAGCATCAATGCATTACTTGCCGGTATTATCAATATTATTGTCAAATTCAAGTCGAACACATAAATCTAAGCCAACTTAGCATTGCAGAAGTCGCCGCCAAGGAGTTGCACAGCTCAGAGGATGAAGAGGACATTGGGGATGAGGACACCTGTGGCGCTCCAGAATTGGCAGCTGCATTTCAATTTCAATATGTACAGGACGAAGCATCGCTCACTTTAAAGCGGGATTACGTGTTGGGTCTGTGTGCGGACAGTGGATACACACGCTTGGCAGCGGGTCTCTCAAATACAGCCGTAAAGATTTACGATCTGAGTGCAGCGGCTGCTTTGACGCCAGTTTACGTGGAGCGAGTGCCAATTGTCACCAGTGCGAATAAGAATGTCACCATTTGTGGCGTTCGTTTTCTGGACGAGAGTCCACATACACTGCTTGTGGGCACCACCAATGGCCAAGTGCGTTTATTCGATTTACGCGCCACTGGCGAACAGGCGCTCTTTGAGTACAAAGCTGATCCGGATGCGGATTCCTATTTGCCACCCGTGCCAAAGTCAATGACTTGTTTCGATTGCAACGCGAACAGTCGGATCATCTGCAACGGCACAGAGCAGCACATGGGCAATGTATATTTGATATTCCACGATGTGCGCGAACGCAGGCAGCTGGGCGTCTACCAGGAGAGTCACGAGGATGATGTGACGCAGGTGCGTTTCCATGCTAAAAAGCCGAATCTGGTGTGCACGGGAGGCACGGATGGGTTGATCAATGTGTTCGACATCAAGCAGCCAGATGAGGATGAGGCGCTGCTCAACACAATCAATACGGAGAGCAGTGTGCATCGCCTCAATTGGCACCAGAATGTCTACGAACAGGATATCATTTCGTGCATCACGCACACCAACGATTTCAAGAGCTACGAGTGCATTGAGGGAGACGAGATCATTTCGTTTGATCGTGCTGCAATTACGGCTGGAATACGGCGAAAAAATGCTGGCAATTTCAACCTAATCAATGCCCACAGCTTGCAAGACGATGGCGTCTTTTTGCTTGCTGGCACCAATTTCAATCGCGGGTGAGTTGAACCTGAGTTTTTTTAAAGTAAAGTATTATTTGTTTAATTTTGCTCTCTTTTGTCTAGCGAGGTGCTGCGTTCGGTGACTGCCCCGGCCAAGGATACGTTGAAACCGCTCACAAACTTTGTGGGCAACAAGCAAATCGTGCGCGATAGTATTTTCGATGCCAAGCGGAATTTGCTTATAACTGGCGGAGAAAGCGGTATTATCTCCATTTGGACACCCGGTGCGAGCAGCAAGAGTAGCAATAATAAGTTGAAGAGCAAATCGATATCATCTCAGAAACACAAGAAAAATCCATATTAAAACACAAATATTTTCTAATAAAAAGTAATTCTAATTACAACTTTTTAAATTTGGAGCCATTTTATTGTTGCCATCTGTTTGGTATATATAGCTACACGCTATATTGCCACCAAGTTGAATAACTTTTGCTCACTGACAATGTCTGCCTGCTTTCAGACGTCGTGTGTGATCTAAAACGTAAGCGCGCTTAAATAACGTATTGTCTGCAGTGAATTAATTTAATTTAATTTTTTTTCGGTTTGTTTGTTTCTTTTAAATAGCTTAAATTAACTTATTATGTTTAAATATAATTGCTACATACATAAAAAAATTTATGTTCGGCCTACAAATAAACACGAATTTAAAAGATAATCGGAATTTTTGAAAACATTTTTGGGACGGGGGATGTTCAACACAAAGTGGGTGACTTTTTTTAGAAACTGAAAAAAATCGAAGCATAAAGTGCCATATTTATGTAGCACTTAAAGAAACAAAGTGAATTTAAAAATCGAAAAATATATACAAGTTTCAGTTACCTTTTAACAATCTGCTTGGAATTTTAATTTTAATTTCCATAACTTTCAGCTACCACTTAAAAAATATGCCTGGAATGCAAATTTTCATATCTTTTACTTTAAAACTGCTCGTATTGTTTAGAAGCACAAATTATGAATCTATTAACGACAGAACTCTCTCTCTCTCTCACTCTCTTTCCTCATCCGTTGCAAATGGAGGAAGTCGCCGCAAGCGGAGCTTAGTAAAAAATTAGCACATCCTTAAGGCAAATGGCCAGCCTAATTTCTCAATTTCTCAATTTGTGAAATTCTCGATTTCAGTGTGTCAATTAGTGCTGCAGTAGGCATTTCGAATGCTTGCCCACAAATCGTGTAATCCTGTGCCACTGGCCGAGGTCCTGGCTAAATGCTGACATGTTGACAAATACAACACCTACGATACAAATAAAATTGCTACAGAAGTACCACCTAAAACGTAGCAGCGCACAACGAAAGGACTAACCGGAACGACATAATTTTCACAAATTTACGCCAAGCGGCGGGATTGAAAACCCGAGTTGGACAAGCAACGGTTGCCGCCACCGTTGCAATTTGGTCCTGCGGCGCATACAGGATCGGTGAGGCCCGTTCCTTGTTCTGGAGCCACTCACCGTGGCTAATTTGCTCATGAATAAATTTGTGCTGTTTAGAATTCCATTGAAAATGCATTGCTAGAAGCTGACCGAAACGAAGACCAGTCTCCGATTCCATCTCTCTCCCTCTCTCTCTCTCTCTCTCTCTCTCTGTTGCTCTGTGAGCCTCGTCGAGCAACCAAAATATTATGGTGTTCCCTGCTGTTAGCGCACAGTCAGCGCGAATTTGCTGCGGTAAGTCGATGCTGCTTTTGGGTCTGCCAGCGAGTCCTTTTGGGCCTCGATTTTTTTCTTCTTTTTTTTTTGTTGGTTCTTGTCGTCGGCTGTTGTCCTGTGATTTGACATGTTTGTTAGCAGGGCGCTTGACCCTGAGTTTTGTGTGTTCCACTTTGATGTGATTCGTCAATGCGGTGGACTACCGGCTACCGACTCTGGTCTCTGTCTCCGATCTTAGATCTGTGGATGCGCACATCTTCTGCGGATGCCCAGCAGCGTTTGTTGGCGAATCTGTGTCGGCCTGTCGCTTGTTTGTTTGTTTGTTTGTTTCCACTGCTCTTCTGCTGTTCGCAGTGCTGGAGTGGCATTCGTCAGGCTCGGCATGTGCTATCCATGGCTATGTAGGGAACCCCCTAGTGGGTCGTATACCGCAATGCGCTGTATTTATAGTAAACGTAGCCGATCGATTGCGGTTCTGCTTAGCCTGCATATCAAGGAGTCCAAGGAGAGAAAGAGAGAGAGAGAGGAGTAGCGAGAAATAGGAACAGAGAAGGATACGATTTTGTTTCGGCTTTAAGGCAGATCCGTTTCATGTAGTTAAGCATATATCTTGACTCCACTTGGTTCCTATGAACTGATGGATGAATTGCTTGAATATTTGCCTCTTCGCACTTAATTTCACTGAAGGTTGTATAAATCTCAAAAAATGGGAAAAGGATTCACGTACATATGTGATACAATTAAGTTATAGACAGCTCATTTGAGACTAAGTAAATAATAATATAATGACTAGTAAACTAAAAAGATCAAACAAATTTGACATAAACAAAAATAATATATATTTTATTTATTTGCCTCAATATTTATATTTATTTATTTGCCTCTATATTTATTTGGCTATAAATAGATATAGAGATAAGGTATACATAAATATGCTGCAGTGACTGTTTTATAAAAGCTAATCCCAATTGGTCTATTTATATTTAAAACGTGTAATTTATTAATTATTATTTTTCATTTCCCAGATTTCTCTTGTGGCTCGAAGAAAGCTAGAATAAACTTAAAGTATTTTTGGGGTTTCCCATTTACGCTTGTTTATTTCTTCTTTAGATTCGCTTGAAGCTCAACAGCCAACCGAATAATCCTCATCCTTACCATAGCCAAAGTATCCATATTAAATGGAAATATTTAATTTATTAATGCACGCAATTTATTGCTGCACCTCGCGTTGCACATTCATCTGACTGATATAATTGTGTTTCTCTACCAACTCATTCAGGGAATCGGAGCAGTTTCGCGTGGGTGCTGCTGGGTCTAAAAAATAAAGAAACCGCTAATTATGCGACCACACAATATCCGACAATGGCTCACCTAATTATTTGGCTCAATTGTAGATGGCTCTTGTTGTTTGTTATTGTCTGTCGGTTGTTTTTTTTGTGTTTGTCCGACACTCGACAAAAAGCGAGCCAGTTTTTAAACGATTTGTTTCTCTTTTTATGAGTTTTTTCCATTGTACGCATTTTTGCCAGTGTTCGCTGCTCTACAAACGTCCTAATTGCGGCAGTTAGTTGTTGTTAGAGTCCTTGTCCTGAGCCGTCGCCTCGTGAGTTCTTTTATTGCGCGCTCGCATTTCCACTAAAAATTGTGCCATTTTTTCTTCAAGTCCTTAGGTAGTTGTCTGACGAATGCGCCTTTTTATTGGTGCACCTTCGGCGAAAATCGGAGCGCAACAACCGCACTCCAGCAGCGAGTTCTTCATATCGATGTGACCTGCGAGCTGTGCTCTTATTTAAGTCAGCTCTGTATCATAAAAAAAAATACATATAAAAAATAATTAAAAAATTATTACATACAATAAAAAAATAATTGTTATAATTATAGTTGCAAACCTATAAAATCTTTCTTTTCATTGGCCACTATGAAGATTATTTTTAATATTTATAACTTACTAAAAACGAACTTAAGTTTAAAAATGATATGATAATTATCTTGGAAATAGAGATGCTCCAATGGCACTAAGGATTCGCTGTCGCTGCTTATGCCAGATGTGCTGCTCTGCACCAAATTTAACATATTGTTTTTCAATATTTTTATTTATTTGCCGCAATTCAAAAAAAGAAAATATTAGAAAAAATATGCGTGGGTCCTTGTTGCGTTTTGGTTCCGATTCGCATTGTTTGCGGCAAAGACAAAAATTGTGTCTTAAATTTATGGCTGCAACGTTTTGGTCCCGGTTTGTTCATTGTTTGTGTGGCAAAGAAATGGTTCAAAAATTATGGTAGTATATGCAGATTTTTATGGGCTGTGTTTCACTGTTCAGGTTTCGCGGAAATTTGGACGTGTCCTGTCGTGCATTCCGAGGACCGTATTAGGAAAGTAGATCAATGTTTTTTGTTTCCATTGTGCATTTTTTCGCTGCCCTAGTTTTTTTCCCCGAAGGCAACGCGACTGCTCTAATTTTTTAATTCTTCACGGGTTTTTATGATCGCTGGAAAAACAGTGGAAAACAACGAAAACTCACTGAACCGTTTTTCTCACAAGGTTACTCAGAGCACCATTTAGCTGCAGCTCTACTTACCTGTTAATTGTGGCAATAATTCAGTGTTTTTAACACAGTTCTCGACATCCATCCATATTTTTATTAGGACGTGTCCATTTGTTTGCCCATTTGCTAACGATCGTAAATCTTCCAAACTGTGAATCTACCAAAATCGATAGCACTCCACCAGTTGTGAGTTTTTAGCTAATGGTTGTCAGTTGCTTGGAAACTGATCTTCCAATGATTCAAGTTGAATCTATTTTTTTTTTTTTAAGAATATAAAATTTTTAACTATTAAGAGTAAAGTAAAAGTGATTCATATTAAAATGCGAAAGATAGTTTCTGTTTAAAATTTCGGGCTAGGTTAAATCAGTTGCAGAACTTCTAGAAACATCCTTAAGTAATTACTATATTAGTGAATTTAGCCGTCTTAGAACATTGTGTAATAAATACAAATAGGTGGGGAGGATCTTTTTCATTAGAAGCTTAGTATTCTAAAAAAGTACTGACTCTAAGCTGTAATATAAATATATTTTTCCAATTTTCGGGAATATTGATTGGTTGATCTTATTTTTGATCCATAAATATACAAATAAATCGAAAATTTGTCTCACACTTAATTGAAGTTTCAACAGACTATTTAAAAATACTTCTTACTTTGAATATTTTATTATGAATTCTGGCTTTAAATATTAAGAAGATTGCTTGAATAAAATATGTTAGCTTGTATCTGTGTGTGTGTTGTTGTGTATAGGTGTGTGTGTGTGTGTGTACTTCCCATAATCAGCATAATCAGCGAGATCGGCGCATTGTGAGCGCAAAATGACAATAAAAGAGCAAAAGAGCAACAACAATCAGCACAAAGATGGCTTCCAAGTATTGAGGATTGGGCCAAGCCAATGATGCCGAAAGTGTTCAAATCGCGACAATGCTCGCGGTGATCGGGTAGGGTCAGCTGGATCAGGTAACAGCTTGGTCAACGCTAAGTGAAAGGTTAAAGGTGCTGACTGGCCTGTTGGCTGTTTGCTGGTTGAGCCGCCATAAAGGGTATTTACTGTCGCTGCCGCAGTGTCGCGTTTATTTGCGTTTGGGCCCAGAAAGAAAGGTTGCTCATTCTGCGAGCGGCGTGAAACAAAAGCGCCTCAATGCACAATAGGCAAGGTTGTGGGTAGGGTTCGTCGGGGCACTGGGCAAGGCTTGGACATCGACCTGGCCAGGTCGGCCAGGCTAGTCGGGATTGCGGATGAGTAGGTAGTCGAGACACTCGGCGAGTTAATGCAAATTGCCGCGCAATATAACCCAATAATTTTAACTAACTCACAGCAACAACAACAACAACAACAACAACTGGGAGAGTTACTTAGTAATGCATAACAATAAGTTGAGGCTGAAACGGAGTTTGAGAGTTTGCTGTTGCCGAGGGTTTTCAGCCTTATCGTTTTTCCAAGGGTTCGCCTCGGCATTGACTGGTCCAGAATCCTGTGCGTTAATCCGTTTTGCCATCAGCGACATTATTACTCTATTTTCCATTTCTCTCTAAAATTTGAACATTCTCTCAACATTTTCACTTTCGCCTGCGGATACGAGTTAGATTTTATTGCAGCATCTTGAACAATCGCCTCAACTCGAACTCGAACTCGGAATTGGATGTGCAGTTTTTGGACACATGCTGTGTGTTTGTTTGCTGTCATTGCTCTAGTTTTGCTTTCATTTCCTCACTCATAGCTGGTGATTTAGGCAGAATTCCGCTGTCCTGACATTGTCATTGACTGGACGACCGGGTTACCCTCAACCCACGAATTTAACTTTGAACTTTAACTTTACCAAAACGACTTCAACTCCATTTTCGACTTTGCTGGCGGAGTTTCCACAAGCCTCTGTTTGTTTATTTGTTTGTTTTGTCGATTTAGAGATTAGAGAAAAGGGGCTCGCACTGAGAGAACTTTTGGCCAATGGCTTTAGGCGCTGATCTGCTCGCCTTTTCATTAGAAAGTCACACAAATGCATAATGATGACCAGGGGGATTAAACTCACATACCTACGCAACATAATTAGCGGATTTACCGATTGGCCTATTTTTTCCCTTTTTTCCTTTTGTTGACCTGCCCTGCCCCCTACCTAAGCCACTGCTCAAAGTCAATCCAAAAAGCCCGAGCAGGTACCAACTTACGCAAGCCAAAAAAAAAAAAACCAAGAAAAATCATAATAACATTTCAGAGCAGGCAGCACCTCAGTTTCAGCTCCAGTAACTGCTCCCGTCCAGTAACTGCTCTCTGGGTACAGTTGCGCATTTTGGGCAACATGATTATATCATCATAATAAATGTTTGCCGCAACTAAACTGAAACTTTTCAAATTAAGTTTCAACAACTGCGCCCCCAAAAAGTATTTCATTGTTTATGCAAGTGCGTGTGTGCGTGTGTGTTTGTGTTTGTTTGTGTGTTTGTGTGTGTGTGTGTGTGCGTTTGTGTGTGTGCGTTTGATGGCCTCTGTGGGCGTTGTCCAAAACTTTTGTTTTATGAGCACAGATAAACTTCATTTACTGTTAAAGCTACTACTACAACACCACCACTCCCACTCCCACTCCCGCGCCCGCTCTTCCTCTGCATGGGGAAAGTGTGAGGCCGTTAAACGTGCGGCATAATATTAAGACTTCATAAAAGAGCAAATTATTTGGCTGGCAACATCGATCGATATGGCAACCTCCACCAGCAAACACACCCAGTGGCGCTTCTGCTGCTTCTCTTTCTCCCTCGTCGTCGTCGCCGTCGTCGTCTCTGTGCATTATGCCATATCATTCTTTTGCCTGATGAAGCCGATAAAATCCCATTATTAAGGGGGCCACTCACGTCTCGTTCGCACCCGTGGCGTTGCCCGCTTGCGGACAAACGAAACAAAAGATTCGCTCATACGCTATGAATATATGAAATCGCAGCCAGTCGCCAGTTCTCGAAGAGAGCAAAACGCTGCTGCTGCTGCTGCTGCTCCCGCTGCTTCTGCTGGTGTTGTTGCTCCCGCTGCTTCTACTGCTGCTGCTACTGCTGCCGCTGCTGCTCCATGATAACTTGATTATGGCTCTGCAGCTCGTCTGCGTTTTTCTTGCGCTTTTCCTCTTGCTTCTTTTGCTTTTGGCTCATCCTCGCCGTTGCTGGCTTTTTATGTGTATTGTTCCGGCATCGTAATTGCCTTCATCGTCGCATAATTGTCAGTCAGCAGCAACAGCGGCAACAGCAGCAGCGGCAGCAGCAGCAATCGTCCTGGCAGCAGCACCACAACATTAGCACCATCGTTCATTGCACCGCGGCAGGTAGTGCGAGAGAGCGGCAGTAGGCACACAACTATCGCCATCTCGCTCGCACACAGCGCAGCAACCGTTGATTGGCTGTGCGAAGTGCCTGCGACGGCCATTGCTCAGCAGCTAGGTATAAAAGAGAGCCGGGGTAGCTGAGAGAGGCACACTTGAGCTGTAACCATCGCAGAGTCAACATCGTTTCTATCGAGAGTTCCGTTTCGAATCCGTTTCGAGTCCAGTCGAAAAAGTTATTTAGAAGGAAAAAGCTGATCAAAATGCATGGATACCGCACATACAACATGGAGAGCCATCATCATGATAGCAGCAGCGCCGTTGACCAGAAGCCGCTGGTCGTCGATCTGATCTCAACACAATACGGCAAACCACAAACGCCGCCACCATCGCCAAATGGTAAGTTTTCAACACACTCCCACAAATGGAGCCACTCAACATTTGACTAACCAAAACCCGTTTCTCTCTTGCCTACTTGCAGAATGCCTGTCCAGTCCAGACAACTCACTGAATGGCAGTCGCAACTCGGAGATACCCGCTGATCCGTCGGTTCGTCGCTATCGAACTGCTTTCACACGCGATCAATTGGGCCGTCTCGAGAAGGAGTTCTACAAGGAGAACTATGTGTCGCGTCCTCGCCGCTGCGAGCTCGCCGCCCAACTCAATCTCCCCGAATCGACAATTAAGGTCTGGTTCCAGAACCGCCGCATGAAGGATAAACGCCAGCGCATCGCCGTCGCCTGGCCGTATGCCGCCGTCTACTCGGATCCCGCTTTCGCCGCTTCCATTCTGCAAGCGGCTGCCAATAGCGTGGGCATGCCCTATCCACCATATGCACCAGCTGCTGCTGCCGCCGCCGCCGCTGCTGCCGCTGCGAATCCGATGCTGGCCACTGGCATGCCCACAATGCCAGTGCCTGGCCATTCACCCTACGCCCAATATCGCTATGCGCCGTATCATATTCCCGCACGTCCCGCACCACCTGCTCCGCACATGCATCCACACTCGCATTCGATGGCGCATCCGCACTCCCACTCGCATTCGATGCCGGGCGCCGCTCCCATGGGCTATCCGGCGGCAATGTTGGGCGCCGCCGCTGCTGCTGCCGCCATGCCGCCCAGCTATGCCGGACAGCTGCAGGTGCCAAAGACGCAAACGCCTCCGCTGGATCTGCAATCGTCATCGTCGCCGCACTCCTCGACACTCTCGCTGAGTCCCGTCGGCTCGGATCACACCAAGGTCTTCGATCGCAGCCTCAGTCCGCTGCGCTCCGTCCCCGCCGGCAACACCATCAGCTGCCCCCTGCCAGCTCCTGGGCTGCTCATGGCCAGCAGCGGCAAGCGGCCAGCGTCGGATATGTCGCCGCCCCCATCGGGGACGACAGTCATTGCGGAGCCAAGGCCGAAGCTCTTCAAGCCCTACAAGACTGAGGCGTAGGCGTAGCCGCGCTTAACTTAAGCCCCTCTTCTAACCACTCCCCCCTCTCCCCTTCCCAGGCCACTTCATCCATTGTACAAATTAGCATTAATTGTTGTGTTGTGATCCGCCCAGCCCCGCCTACTTCGTCTACTTTTTCTCAGTGTGTAGAGTCACATAAAGTCAAATTAATTTATCATTTGTATAAAAATGTAATTTAGTTAATTTTAAATGAATTAAAAACTAAAATAAAATTATAAATATTTAAATAATATGTGCAACAACTGTTTAATATTTTTAAACACGCAAAATAAACATTTAAAATAATTTTCCAAAAAAAAATATTTTATCTTTAAATTTAGCAATTTTTTCATCAAATTTATTTTGAAAATGAAAATGAATAGAAAATTGTTCTAAATCGTTTGGAAAATGTTCGATCCATAAAATGTAGGGCACTCACAGAGCTGCAGAGGACTTACCTGTTCTGCTGAAGCGCATTTAATATGCTGACAATTTTATGGATCATGTGGAGAATCCTTTAACCCTCGGAGAGCGACAGAGCTGCAGCTGCAACTTGAATTGCACATTTTGCGGAGCCTGCTGATTGACCTCGAGCCTAGAAACCAATGGCCAATTGAGTGGCACACGCTTAGCTCCTAAAGGCAGGCTGACCTTCGAGCCGACAACGGGGCCACCCACAAGGCTGCAGCAGGAGGATGAGTAGCAGTGTGTGGCACAAGCCAAATCAGTTATTAATGCGATTAAGGCAAAGCACAACGAGGACAAGGAGAACGAAATCGAGCACGAGGAGACTCGGAGCGATTGTCACACGCAGTGCATGCCAACTGTGTGTCCTTGCCACGGCCAGCATGCAGGCCGACTCGGGGCATGCCTCCCTGCCACGCGTCAGGTTGCATTCAATAGCCATAGCCTGTCAATGCGTATCAGTGTTGGCTAATTAATTGTCGCCGTGTTTGTTTGTTTGTGTCGCCAATTGTCATAATTGAGAAATCATCAGAGGCACAAGGACACAGGACTCACATGGACACAAGTGACGCAAAAGCCAGAAAGCCAAAAAGGCAAAATGGGATAACAAAACAACTGTGCCCAAAATCACAATTTGTATTTAATTGCCAGGACCAAAACATGTGTTTCAAATTGTTCCATTGCCTGGCTACGAAAAGGGTGTCAATTGCTTGGCTTATCAACACCGGCCAATCCTCTGAACCCTTAAATAGATACTAAATGCATGTGTATCTGTGTAAACGTGTATCTGTGTATCTGTGTGTGTTGGTGTGTGTTGGTGTGCGCTCTATCAAAACATGTTTTGACAGCGCATAAAAAATGTTCGGGCACCCCTTTCGACTCTTTTGGGGGATGCAGCCAAGTGGCAACATTTTATGATTTGATAATGCTCAGATACGCGCACAGCAAGGAGATAAAAAAGAGACAAGCAATAATGTTCGTTGTGGATGTATTCGACTACTTGGATACCCCTTAAATGACAGTAGTTATCCAAAATTTGAAATATGCTTTTATGAACTTGCTTTACTTAAACGAAATCAATCGACAGCTTTTTAATGATCACTTCTAAATATTTACCAAAATCGGACATCGGAATCGATAATTATCGATATATGACGTAGCTTACGAAATCAAATATAACTGATTCTGTTTGTAATTTCAAGATACCCATGTAGAAAAAAAAGATACAGGGTATACAAAAAACTCTGAGTCTGCCCTGGGGACCTTGGTGCTGACTGCACAGTAAATTAAAAAGCGGAAGCGGAACGTTTGGCCTCAAGTGCGGGCAGGGGCGTTGCAGGGCGGGGTAAACAACTCGATTAATTTCTGTTTAGGGGTGTGACTGGCCCCGATTTGCAGGTTGTTGTTGATAATTAATCATGTGGGGATTAAGTTGCAGAAACATCATCAAGCAGGTTTTTATTGAAAAATTATGCGCTATAAAAAATAGAAAGAGAGAGGCAGAGAGTGACAGAGTGAGAGAGAGACATGCGAATTACAAGCGAATTGCTTTGGATTAGCGAGTGAAATCTGTTAAGCAGCAGCTGCAAACAAACAGAAAACCTGAGCCTGCCAACGGGGGATAGCGAGTTGGCTAACAGAATACGGGTAGAAGCAATATAAATGTGGTATTATTATCAATTAGGCGGCTATATCTAATTCCAACTGTGAGTCGATTTTATTGCGTTCAATCAATGGCATTTGGCACTCGAATGAATGGCGACCACTTCATCAGAACTTCTCCCACAACATCAGCGGCGGCAGCAGCAGCAGCAGCATAGAAATCAACACACAAAACAATGCATAATTCAATAGCTTCAAGGCCCAGCCCATACCCATTTATGGAGCTAGAGTCAGCCTTCACTCCCCCATCCCCATCTTCACCCACTCCCTGCTACCAGCTGCCTCATGTATGCGATGTACAAACAAAATTAAGTTTTATTGGTGCGCAGTCGCCGCGATGATGCGTGAGAGATGGAGATGATGAGTGGGAAATTGAGCGCAGCTGAGACCACCCTTTCCCCTTTCCCCTTTTGGCCTACCCCTGCCACAGACCCTAAATCAAAACCCTACTCCTTACATTTCATGTCTTTCTGCTGTGCTTCTTTGGCGTTTGTGTGTTGTATTTTTGTTGTTGTTGTTGTGTTTGTTGTGTTTGTTTCTTCTCTGATTTCTTTTAATAGTGAATTAGCACCTCGCACTGTCGGCCCAGTGTTTGACTTGGCTTTATGGCCATCATCTGGCTGACTGTTTGTCTGCTGGGCTGCCGTTGCCCACTTTCCCAACAGCAACAAAACATTTGCTTCTTTTTTTGTTTTTTTTTGTATTTTGGGCTCCGTCGGCATTTGCACAAAAGGCGGCTTGTGTGTGCCCAGGCGACCGCAATTTAGATATCCACATTTACACAGCTTTGCAACACTCCTCCCCCCTCCCCTTCCCCCTCTCCCTTGCCCACTCCACTTTATGATGTACGAAATTCACACTAAGTGTCAATGAATATAAAGTGATCATGGCACAGTCACTGTCTCAGTCACAGTCACTATAGAATCTATGGAGTGACCGCTTACAGATCGGCAAGATCTGAGTCCTCTATGTATGTGTGTGTGTGTGTGTGTGTGTGTGAGTGTGTTATACAACTGGCTTCATTCCCAGGGCTTAGTCGGTTAGTTGTCTCATTCATTTTTAGCATCATTGCTTACAGAAACAGAGCTTAACACCCAATCATAATTCAAGCACTCCACAACACAAAAAGTTTATCGTTTTTTTTATTTATTTATTTACTTAAAGTCGACACACATTTTCATAAAATTAAAAAATACATAAACGAAAATTCGAAAACTATAAATTACATATTAAAACATTTTACATTGTAAGGGAATTAAAAAACAATTTTCTTAAAAAAAAAAATTAAAAGTGAGAAAATAAAAATTCTTTACAAAAATAGGTGTATGAGGCTACTTAATCAGAAATTTTCAAAATTCTTGAAATTAACTTGCTGAAAAAATTCAAATTAAATATTTAGCGTCTTTTCATAGACTCTAATTTAGAAAAACTTAAGACAAAAATGTCAGCTAATACAGATATATGTAAAAAGATTCACTTCTGGATTTATTAAAAGTGTGCCCTTAAAAATAATCGACTCATTAATAACATGAGTAAAACTAAACCGAAAAACATATATGATATTAATATTTCATCTAGCAGTAGTTAATTATATTATATTAATGTATATTTTGGCATTGTCTAAACATAATTTTGTTGGTCAGTGTTTGGTTATATGATATTTTATGCAGATGCCAATTGAGCTTTGCATTGTTTTCTGTATTTTTTAGTTTTATTGTTGGTTTTAGTAACCATTTGCGGTTTCCTCATACACAGACACTTACACACACACACATACACACACACATACATTAACAGACGACTATGTTTAGCTGTTGGCCCAAAACGGATGAATAAACATCTTTGTAAAATGATGATGCCGGCGCACAAAATAATTTCACACATTCAACACAGCATTCACAGCAGCGCAGCCAACCAGTCACTCACTCAATCAGCCATTCAATCAGTCAGTCAATCAGTCAGTCATTCAGTCAGTCAGTCGGTCAGTCAGTGAGTCTGTTGGTCAATTAGTCACTCGTTTGTAGTGTGTCGTTGTCTGTGAAACAGACATGAGCATAAACCATATTCATAGACACAACTTATTATAATTTGATTGGGCTGCTCTGGCGATGGGCTGTGCGGGGGGGGGGGGGGGAGAGAGAGGTTGGAGGGGATGTGTGTCTTCTCGGTTGGCAGTTGGCCAATTTGCACGCTGTCCATTAACGGGACCATGCGCCGCTTATCTGACTGCGTCTGCAGCATTTTCTGTTGGTCTCATCATTTTCATGGATATTAACAACTGATAATCGCGAAACAATCGAAACGGGGCCAAAACAAAATGCCAATTCTGGGGTGGGGGTGTGTAGGAAAATGATGTCAGCAATTTTGGTGAATTTTCACATTTCCATATGCGATTCGCTGTGCTACGAAATGCAATTGGAAGCGGGTTGTGTGATAAGCTCCGGATAATTGCAATCAAATCACAACAAAAACAGAAAACAGAAAACACAAATCCTAAAACCCAAAATTGCCATAAAATCTGACCAGTCAGCGACGAGGGGAGGGAGGGGAAGAGGGAGGGGGAGAGAGACATGAGGGTTGATAAAATAAAGCGAAATAAAAATCAATTGCTGTTGATAGATGCTGCGGCTATTTGGAGTTTGGGTCAGCAGTAGGAGTCGGGGGGTGGAGGGCTATAAATCTGCAGCTGAGATAATGAAACTAGAATGATTGCGGCAATCACTGGTGTGGCGAGTAGCCAGCAGAGTCAGCTTGCTGTGGAACGTGCCACAATGAGAGTCCTGGACTGGGCTGTGGCTGCTGCCATGCAATGCGCATGACGAGAGCCCAACCAAAACACACACACACACACACAGACAGGGATGTGATGTGAGTAAGCATGGCTGGGCATACATTATGTATAGTACATAGTAGAAGTGACGAGGACTACTCTCCAGCTCCTGGTCATGGTCCAGGTTGAGGTCCACGTCCAGGTCCTGTTTACCGACCCTGCGCATTTGAGCGTGTCAATTTTATTGCGGTTTGACTTTGCTGCTCAAAAAGTCAGAGCCGTAAGGAAATGCCCTCAACTTTATTTGGCCAACACATCCACTGACATGTTTTGCCTTCTGTTAGTTTGCTCACATTTTTGTTTTTATTTTATTTCCCTTCATGATTTACAGCGCTCGTTTTTTTCGCGTTATTTTTTTAGGGCTTTAATAGCCATCGTAAAGCCGCAGTGGGCCCGATTTCGGATGCGACTTCGAGTTCGGAGTCGAAGTTGAAGTTGAAGTCGATTCGCGGACTGATTCTAAAAAATGAAATCAGTTTTTATGAAATTTTCACGTGGCGGCGGCTCGTTTAGCACCGATCCTTGGTTCGAGCGTATTGTTTTTGAATGTGCGCCTTATCCTGGCCAATGTCCTTTTTCGCATTTTCTGTGTTTTTTTCTTTTTTTTTTTTGGTTCTTTTTTGTCTTTGGGTTTGCCTTTTTACCTAGCGATTTTTATGGGCAAACAAATGGCAGCGATTATATTCGGTTTCGGTTTCGGTTCTGTTTTTTAGGCCATACAAATTAGGTGGCATAAAAAAACTGCATTGGAATTCTAGTTCTAGTTTCAGATTTTTAGGTTTTCAGATTTTCAGGTTTTGCAGTGCAGATTTTTTTTTTACATTTTCGCAGAATTCGGAAGCGGAACAACGAGCCTGGACTGACCTTGTCGTTTTAGGAGCTATTCAAATAATAAACAAAAAATTGACTCGCTGCGGTGCGCGAAAAATTTTTTAGAACTGACTTTCGAAAATGTCAATTGTGATCTGAGCTCATCATAAAAAAGATCAAAACAACGTTGCCAGAAATGATTTTTTTATTATTGGCCTAAAAAAGTAAAATGTGAAACAATGCAATGGCCAAAAAAAGTCACTACGCAGACGGAGTGGGAAATTAAGTGTGATATAACGATTATTTACAAGGTTACAAAAAAAAAACAAAACTAAAGTGGAAATAAGTTGAAGATGGGATTGGGAAAAATTTGTCTTTTCTGTATCGAATAAGTAATTTCCCCAGGGAACCCAAAAAGGGCTGAAAAGAAAAGAGACAAATTTTTAATAAACATGAATGTTAATTTGAATTTTTTAGTCCAATCACAAAATATCTGTCATGGTTTGAGTATTTTCTATATACTTTTATATTATAGAATAAAGAAGAATAGAAGAATATCATAATATAAACATATATATATGATAAACTTGTCAGACCATATCAAGTTCTAAAATATATTTTATATTTGCTACTGAAACTTGAATATTTTATTTTTTACATATATTTAAGGATAAAGTTTATTATTTAGGCAAGTAGCCAAATTCGAAAACTGTTACAAATTCGGGATAGATCTTGACTCCAAGAAATTGTACTTTAATCTATAATATTGTTGACTTTATATAAATGTAATTATTTAAATAACATTGAGTTCATTAGAGAACTGAAAACATTGGAAATCTTTGTGAGTTACGCATAATTGAAGGAGTTGGATTTCTACGAGGAAAACCGCAGGAGGCAAATCTGAAAACAATCTCAACTTCAAATAATGTTCGCCGGCGCGAATTCCATCGAAGATTTGAGCGATTAGTTAAAGATTTTTGTTTCTTTTTTGGTTTTTGAACTGAGCCGACACGTTTCAGATGGAACCACAGATGCATTCAAAGTAGCATCCACATGCAAATTACGCAGATTAATTGATGCAGCGGTCACGCCCATTAGACAGCCGCCCTGCCCTGCCCGGCCGTAGTGTCTGTTACGTTAACAGCAGCCGTGACCTTCGACCTTTTATTATCGTTGTTTCACTGCTCACTGCTTGCATTTTTTCACAGGCAATTTTTGACTTTTGCTGCTGCCTGTTTTACGGCTGTCCTTTTTAGGCTGCTAAAAATCGCAACATCTTAGCCAGAATTTCAGGCCGGATTAAGCATTTTATGATATTCGCGCCGAGCCCAAATGCAGGCAATAAAACGCTAAGCGCTTTCCGCTAATCTCCTCCAACTGTAAATGTATCTTAAAATTTCTACATCTTCATTTTTTTTTTTTAATGAACAAATTTCAGCAGCGTTTTTATCGACTACCCCAAACCAAAATAAAAATTCCGCCAAGCAGCTGCCATTTAAATGTCTGTTCCGGAACTGAGCAACCCAAAATAGTATCTGGGTAGCTGAGTATCTTATGGATGCGTTTGCTGCCGCTGCTGCTATTGACAATGCAATCAATTAGCATACAATTAAAAAATGCTTAAACAAGGAAATCAACTCGAACGCCCGCAAACAGATGCACAGATACAGATACAGATACAGATACGGACGCATATTGCTATGGATGCAGATACAGTTAGAGATACAGATGCATGTTGTAAGTGGCTACAGATCAAAGCGACGACGACAACATAATTGCCCGTTCACTTCACAGTTTTGTGATGACTTCGACATGGCCACAGCAAACACTTAGTGCTCCATATATTTATTAGTGGCTCTGTATCTTTTATGTCGCTGCGGCTTGTCCCTGGCTGCCCTGGTGGGCTCTGTGGCGCCACAAGCTCCTTGCAATTGTAGCCTGCTAATTGAGTTTTAAGTAGCTTCCAGCAGCATCCACTTGAACGCTGCGGAAGTTCAGAGTCCTGCATTTCCTGTCCTTGACTCTGATTTACACACACGTATATACATACATATATTTATGTATGGGTGTGTGTGTGTGTGTTTGTGTGTCCTTTTTGGCCTGTCCTAAGTCCAACTCTAATCCACAAATATTTTCAACTCTTTGGCTCTAATCGCTTCTTCTAATCACTTCCATTGAAACGCATAATTGTGCCATTGCTTTTGATACGCCTGACCTCTGACCTGTGCTCTGCTTGAAGGGTTTGCAAATTTTTGGCAGTTTTTGCCCGCAGCCAAGTGCCAAATCCGTGCTGCACACAATGCTCACAGAATGGACAACAAGTAGCGGCGAATTATCAATCCTATCATGCTTTTATGACAGCCCGCAACTCTTCGCTGCTCCTCGCGACCATCTTGGCCAGTTTCGGGCGAACCATGAATTTGCATACCCGGCTGCTACCCGTTGCCGTCGTCGTCACCCCTTTTCCAGGCCACGCTGATAATCCTTCTAAATGTTTGCATTAATTTCGAGGCGTACACGGATTAGGGCGTCGTCTCGGGGCGTTACCCGCAGCCGGAAAACCGCCGAGGACACCGACTTTGACCTGCACCGGCCACGCAGCAGCTACAGCAGCAGCAGCAGAGGGCACGCCTCCTCGTCCTGAGATATCCTTAATCCTTTCGCATTTGCGCTGACTTCTGGACTAAGTCTGCGCCTAATCCGACAAGCGAACGGGTTGCGCCTGCTACTAACGGGATTAACTCCGATTACTCCAGATGATCCGCAGAAGTCAATCGGCTGTTCAGGGCCCTAATTGCAGCGCAGCCAGCAATTCAAACGGAGAAAAGCGAAAATCAACCAAATCCGAGCATTAATTTAAGGATGCTGCTGCTGCTGCAGTTGCTCTGTTTATTTGTTTGTTTTCGTTTGTTTTGAGAATTGCTGGCAATTAAGTTGGCGATTTGCTGCGCCTATTTCAGGCGGAGCCGTAACCGGGGGCGTGTGCACCAAATCCTGCCCGCCATACCTGTCACTTAGTCCAACTGCAACAACAACAACAAACCACTTGGCCAATTCTTTTGCGGACACCAAGGCCAAAAAGTAAAAAAAAAACTTTTCATCTGCCATTTTTCTTGATTTTTTGCTGTGTGTTATTTTCTTGGCAAATTGTGCAGATTATTCGAGGATTATGCGTTGATTATGCGCAATTATTATGTGCTGCTCCTGCCGAGCCTTGCCAAAAAAAATAAAATAAAGAACAATGCGAAATTGCATTTACGATTCACGCTAAATCCTTTGAGCACCCCTTTTGTCTTCCCTTTGCCAGGACCTTGACGCATGCTGCTTGCAGCTTACGTAAAATTTCATAACCCTACGCGCATTTCCAGCGAAAAATCCAGCCATCCTTAGCCCTATCCCTATGCCTATCCCTATCTGCATCCTTTTTACCTCTTGCCAATCCGTTGGCTAAAAAACAGCGACTAATTTCCGCTTAACTGCTGATGAAGTCAATACAACAATTGCCAGGTAAAATGCGAAAAAAACGCTGACAATATTTCGCAATAAACACGTAACCAAGTCTCGCTTATATAACGGGTTTCTGTGCAGTAAGAGTTGTCCAAAAGTTAAAAGAAAGAAACGCTTCTTTTTAGCCTGAAACATAAAAAGACAACCATTTCCTCTCTCCCTCACTCTATCTCTCACTATCTCTCTCTCTCTCTCTCTCTCTCTCTCTCTATGTGTGTGAAATTGACGTTAATTGCAATTGCTGGCAATTATAAAAGGCGCAGATGTGCAGCATGGGCGTAGGGGAAGGGGATCGTGGGGGTAGAGAGCGTGGGTGATAAATGTGCGTGATTTGGAATGAATGTGCATCGATTAAAACCGCAGGGCAATCAATTTGCGCCTTTTACTCGATTTCCAACGCCAAATTGGCTCGCAACACAACCAATTAATGTCAGAGGCCAACCCCATGAGCAAAACAATTAACGCAACGCAAGCAGAACAACGGATTAGGGGTCGGAGGTGAACATTCCACACGATAAACTTGCAATAAAGTCAAGCTGAGGCGTCTAATTGCTGTTAACTCAACTCAGTCAACGTCAAAGGAGAAAAAATAAATTCAGCTCGGTTTGTTATTGTTATGTTTTGATTAAACACGACGACGCCGCACCTGTAACGGTAACGGTACAAACAGCAACGCCAGCAGCAAACGAAACAGCATTTTCAACGTTAGCGGTAGCGGCAGCATCATCGTTGTTTGCATCATATACCGCAATGAATAAGTGACTATAATTGTGACTTTTGTAGCATTTTGTCGACGGCCATTTTTATGCGCCACCCAAAAAAACACCCAAGCTCCCTCTCTCTCTCTCTCACTCACAGCAGCAGCTGAAAAGCTGTTTGAAGAGTGTTCAATGTGCGCGCTAACTCTCCCTCTCTCTCTGCCACTCTCTTTTCTTTGCTGCGTCGACTCACTGCCAGTGGAGGTCTCCTGATTGGCTATTGGGCTGTGGAGCCATTGCACCATTTTGTAAGCAGAAACGCCCCCAATATGCTACTAGCGACGACTTCGCTCTGCCACTGCCTCTGCTGCTGTTGCTGCTACTGCGGCTGCGGCTGCTGCTAAGAGATAATAAAGTAAAATGAAATAAAATGCTGCCATAATTGGAGTCGTTAATGCTAAAACCATGAATACCAAAAAATTTGACATTTACTCCAGCTCAGCTGGGGAGCTCTAATAACAGTAAATTTAACTAAACGATTTTTGGTGTTAACAGCGAAAGTCAAATACCTTTTACATTCCTTAACATTACCTTCCATAAATGCTCGAAAATAAATCATAAAATCAATCGAAGCGTAACAACGTAAATACGCAGTGGCAATTGTAACGTAGCCAAATTTAACGTAAGGGACAATTACAATTTTAGTACATATATTAATTGCATAGCCGTCAGCTTCTGCAAGGCACGGAGCCAACGTTGCCCTATTTTAAAATTGAGCGGTAGGATTTGAGGTTGCCAGATGGCTTTTCAGCAACAAAGTGTGACCGTTGTAAATATTTGAGGCTGCATATTCGATAGTCAAATATAGCTTAGGGTCGCTCAGCAAATTGTTCGATAGGCGGCTTCGTGCAATAGTTAACCGTACCATTTGAGTTCAACATCCGCACAACATTCGTGGTAACATCACCATTTACATTAACATTTATATTCGGAAAAAACATTGGAACGGGTTGGACGCGGAGAGCACACGACTTTTTTTCTGCGGAAAAAAAAAATTTAAGTGCATAAATAGGCGGTAATACAGGGGAAACATACGATTTGAGTGTACAGCTCAGTTTTTCCAACGCGTCTCCACAGTTTTCGCGCAACGAAAAGCAGCAATCGAGCAGACAAACAAGCAAAACGAACGAAAGAAAAATCGGAATAAAGTGCGCCCAAAAAAAAGAAAAAAGAAAGTGAAATCTAATGCTAAAAAGTCAATTTCTTATAGTCGCAACGTGATTTAAAAAATTATACACAAATAAGCAACGAGGCAATTACTTTATGTGACGAATTGTTGAAGCATCGAGAATGGGAACGAAAGTGCACCAACAAAACGATGTCGCTGTCGCTGCAACGCCAGCGGCAGAAGCGGCCGCCACCCACAGCAACGCCAACGCCAATGCCACAACAACAACTAAAACAACAACAACAGCAACAAGAGAAGCAGAGGCAGCAACAACACCAACGCAAATCAGCGAGCTAAAGTCAAAAACGCTGCCCACACATGCTACAGTGGTAATCATTCCTGCCGCCCAGGCATCCACGCTGGCCACAAATGCCGCCAAAAAGATACGGCGCGCCTTCTCCATGCCACGCAATCCGTTTCGCTGGTCACGCAAATTCAAGACAATCTCCGCTGACACAGCCGGCTCACCAGCAGCAGCGGCAACCGGCAACGCCAACGTCAGCAGCAGTAGCAGCTGCAGCAGCACAGCCATTTCGTCCTGTGTCAGCGGCGGACGGGGACGCAGTGGCAGCATTGTATCCCTCAACAGTTACGAGGCAGCGGCGGCCTCCGATGCGCCCATGGGCAACGAGAGCCACACAATTGGTCAATACAACAATACGAGTAGTAACAACAACAACAGTAGCAACAAACATGCACGTGCGATGCGTCGTTCGTCCTTCAGGAAATTTCTCAATCGTATTGCGCAGCATTTGAGTGCAACGGTAAATGTTGGGGTAAGTGCAACAATAAATGTTGCGTTTATTTTAAATGTAAAATACATATGAATATGCATACAGTGAGCCTTCATTTATTGCTACTTTTTGAAATTTAAAGTGAAACAATTTTTAAGTGGTTGTTGAAATTACTTGTACTAAGTGTGAAATTTAAAATCATCACCATGCTTTGACTTTTTGAATGGAAAGTCAGAGGTGTAATTTTCAAGCGACTACTGTAATACTACTGTATTTGTATGCAAATGTGTGTGTGTAAGTAAGTATGTATTTTTGTGTGTTGGGTGAACTACTACTGTCAACTGCACAGTGTGTACAAAAGTGTGTACACACTTCTTCTTTCTTTGTTCCGCAGCAGCCGCGGTCGCATCTCTGCAGCGTTTCGCCCCCTTCTGATAAGAAGCGGGAGTGCTCTGTGTGCATGTACGAGTGTGTGTATATGTGTGTATATTTATAAAAACATCATCGTTTGGTGTCGGCGTTATCGTTGCCTTTGTTTTGCTCCGCTTTGCCGCCGCTTCTTTGTCTCTCCCTCTCTCTCGCTCTTGCACTTGCTCTTGTTCTTGCTCTTGCACTTTGTTGCCTTCTTTCTTTTGTGCAATACATTGAAAGTTTGAATAGTTTGACACACATACATGCATGCATGCATACATAAATATGTATGTATGTATTATTTACATTAGACACATTCTTCATAAGTATACGCCAAGATTTGTGTCCTGCATTGCTGCGTGCCATTCCATTTGTTCTTGTTATTGTTGCCACCCACTGGGTGCGCAATGCGCTGACCAAATCGGCATTTGCCACGTTTCCATGTAGCGCGATTGTTCTCAATATGCCGTCTGCTGAGTCATATTGAAAATGCGTGTTGATAACAGATACTTATTCGGTGTTGCTTTCTTTCACAATACGCATTTACATTTCTGAAATGGTCATGTACTATGTACACCCAGCCAGACAGACAGCCAGACAGACAGACGGAGAGGGAAAGAGCAAGCATGTTAACTATGTGCTGTGGAATGCAATAAGAAATGTACAAGCAGATTATATTAAAGGCAATGTAAATATGCAGACATAAATATGTAGGTCAGATTTCTTTGAAAATGGGCATTTGCATATTAAATAAGAAATCACTTCATGTAATAATTATTTATTTGTATGCCACAGCATCATCATTCAACTCAACTAGATAAATTTCCATGATTCGATAATTGTAGTTTTCAAGGCAGAGCGAGAGGGAGAGAGAGCATATCAGGTGCGACTTGTTTTATTTGTGTATTTAATTTAATTTTATTTTTTTTTTGTAGAATTTTTCAGTATAATTACCTTGCGGACAGCGTATGGAAATTGATGTTATTTTTAAACAATTGCTGTCTCATTATTATTTGTATAATTTATTTAGACGACTGCGTTGACGGCCACCCTAAAATTGTTGCAGGTGTGTGAGGGTGGACGAGAGGGGCGCTGTGACCAGGTACAGAGGGGGAGGCTATGCTATTGTTTCATGGCCTAGCAATTGTTCAAACAGCAACTGTAAATGTTGGCAACATTTGTTGGCGCTGCTCGCGCCGTATAACAACAATAAACAAACAAAAAAAAATGAAGAAAAAACTGCCAGCGATAACCTCAGCAATTGCAGCAACAAGAATAACAACAAGAGCAACATGCAATACAACAAAAACAATAACAACAAAGCAAGCAGAGACAAAAGTTTCAGGTCGTGCGCTGTTGGAGCGTAGCGTCGCACAGCTGTCAGTCGCCAGTTGCCAGACAATGGACTTGGACTCCAGTCCTGAGACAACTCCTCGCGGCAGATTGACAAATGTGTGCCACGCTTCTGCCCCAAGACATCAGCACGTTTAAAGTGAAGGCAAGTGCAGGGTGTAAAATGACAGCGACAGTTGTTTACACTCACATTGAGGAGCCTGCCCCTTCCTCGGCTCCCTGAATTTAATTTGATCTAATAAGTGATGCACAAACAGACAATCTACACACACTTCTCTATATATGTGTGTGTGTATGTGTTTGTGTGCCACATATTATTTATTTGATATTGTTGCTGTTGTAATAAGCGTGTGTTGATTAATTGTGGAGTGCAAGACCTTAGACGCTACTCTGACCTCTTACGCGCCACGAATTCCAAAACGACGATAGCGGGGCACAAAACACAATTTCAAATGCACGAAACGAACTCAAATTGGAGGCGACTTCAGTAATACAATATACAATGCAGCTCATGATGTTAGCCCAGTTTACACTGTCAAACTGTGTAAACCCCATTGATAAACCGTTAAATAGTTAACGTGATTAAATAGTTGATGCTTTCAATAAAAATCAAAATCTAGAATTAATAGACTTAAACTCCTGTGGAATTGAATTATTTGAAAATTGGATATAAATATTTTTTTTATAAATCCAATGTGAGCTATAAGAATGAAGCGCACTGTGGATTTTTGTTTATTTTTACTTTTTTTTATATGAAATACAGTTATGCAGGTGCTGTACATACAAATTTTTTGTAAGTTGGCCAAGTAAAGACCTCGTATCATTAGCCAACTTACGACTTTGGCACCTTTCACCAGCTTGGCAGCTTTGCTTGCCTGCTGCTGTGGTGAGGCAATAGTCCATTGTTGCTGCTGATGATGCTTGTGATAATGCTTGTTGTTGTTGTAGTTGTTGTTGTTGTTGGTGCTGTTGATTACCTCACGCTCCAGCTGGGAGCCTCGACAGTTGATTTATGATTCACGCTTCAAGCATCTCGCATTGATTTTATTCAAATTGTCGGCCCCCGAGCAAGTGCAATGCGAATATTGTGAATAACCAGCAATAGCAGCAGCCTCAACAACAACAACAAGAACAACTATTCAATTTGGCTTATTAAAATGCCAATTGGTGCATTGCGCGTGGGTCGCTGCTCGTCGTCGTTGTCGCCGTCGCCGTCTATTGTGCAAAAAAAAAAAAAAAAAAAAAAAAAAAAATTGCATGCCAAACAAAAAATTGCGGTAGCTACAAACGGCAACAAATTGTGTATTAAGGTCAGGCAGGGTGGGCAGGATGGGTGGTCAAGGGGTGCAGCCAAGGAATTTTGTTAGCATTTCTCGACTAGCACAAGTCGAAAAGAAAACACACAAAAAAAAATTTAAACTAACTAAAACTGACACTCAATAATGAAACGTGCGGCATGAAATTCACACGCCGCAATAACAACACGTGATTTTGTGTGGGGGGCTAGTTGCTAGAGAGGGTGGTGGGGACTAGTTGGGGTTGTTTGTCATTTTGCAAGCCATTTCCGTAAGGTTTTGGCCACCCACTGTTAGATGTGTAATACTAAGTATTAGTGTAGTGAGTGTGGCAAATGTTGTTGTTGTTGCTGCACTTGTTGATGGTCGAGATTAGTACGTAACAGCGTGTGCCTGACGTGTGTGTGTGTGTGAGTAGGTGTATATGAGTGTGTGCCACTGTTTGCTGATTTTCTATGATATTCAAGTGCTGCACATGTGTGTATGTTTGTGTGTGTGTTTCGCGTATTTCCGCCAGGAAAAGCTAACACGTAAGTTTTGCGCTTTTCGCTTTTGTTGTTGTCGTTGTACAACAAAACACTGTGCGAATTATTATTGTCTGTTGTTGGTTTTGCCGCCGTGCGCACGTTTTTTGCTCCCTGTCTCTCGTCTCTCTCTCTCTCTCTCTCTCGATCCCTATGTTTATTTTTCTCTCTCTCGGGTCGGTCGATCTCTTTTGCTCTTTTGAATTCGCTTTCAAGGTAATATCAATTGAGATCAAACTAATTGAAAATGTTCTCAGTATGGGTGTTTTTTTTTTGTACATTTTTTTTGCTTATATATTGAGTGTGTATTTTTGTAGCAACATTTTTTCATAAACAAATGTAAAAATAGTTGCCTTGCAACGCCAGCAACAACTAAACTAGTATTTTTTTTTGGGCCTAGCTAAACCAGAAACTGGCAGAGAGCAATGCGAATTGATTAGCAGAAACAGTTCATTCACTTAAGCAACAATCAGAGTTGGAAAGAGCGATCTGAAATGTTGTCATTGTGTGTTTGTGTTGCTAAGCGAACTAAGTTAATCAGCAACTAAAGCTTAATTTGCTTATGCATACAACTCGTCTATTTATAGGTGAGCTATCAGTTAACTAGACCACATTAGTGTTAGTCTCTGTCTGCAGCTAAACTGATTTCGACTTGTGATTATAATTCCTTGGAATTTTGTTTGGCATTGCAATTATTTTGTCAGATGTTTACGGATACAATTTCTGTGTTAACTCAATAATTGAGCGAACAATGAAAATGCAAAACGGAACTCTCTTGATAAGTTTACAAATTTAATCCGTATTACAAACAAAGGTCATATGACTGAAATAGCCCATGGTCTTAAAGAAACATAAATCACAGCCACTTGAATCTGTTGCTGGGTCATAACTGTTCATGATCACGTGTACATAATATAAACGTATATATCTATAAATAAATAAATACCTAGATATAGACATAATAAAATATGTCTGGCAGAAATGTTCTTTACTCACTGCTCACAGCTAATTGTACATTCATAAATCTCAAACTATGCAAACTATGCATTTTTACGAGTAGTTTTAGCTGTCATTAAAATTGTCGACGCAGTCTTGTGTCTGTTAACTTGTATGCGTTATGCAATCGACTGTGATAACAGTATAAAATGTGCAAATTTTCCAAACTAACTGTTTCGCTTGTCCTTGTGATATGTAGTACATATCCAATAAGCCAGAACTGAATAAATACTAACTGACTGGCAAATACTCGCACTCGCACTCGCACTCACACTCACACTCACATTCGTATTCACATTCGTTTTGCGTATCTTTCCACTGATAAGCGGACAATTCACACAGTCAAGGTGCTGCCTGCTGATTAGAGAACCTTGGCAAAATGGTGCGCTGTAGCGCTGTAGGTGGGCGTATGTTGGCCACGTGTTGCAAGTGCGCTTATATAACTAACAAAAATAACAGCAGCAACAACAACAATTAAAATAATACATTTGTCAAGTGGCAAAGGCATTCATCAAATGTCTTACAAGTGTCAAGTGTATTCTCAATTCAATTGAATTGGAACTGAAATTGGAAACGATCGTACATCAAGTTGTACAATTAATTGCGTTAACCCGAATCCCACCGAGCGACAATTGCTTTTATTTCTCTATAGACCACAAATTGCATTGTGGCAACAATCGTAAAATAAAGCACTTGACGATTTTCTGCATAATAATCGCCACGTCAGAGATATAATCAAACTCTTATAACAAGTTGTGCCACAGTCCACTATAATTAATTAGTAATCAATTTAAATGACGTATTTGCCTTGTCACGTGATCACTTTCCACTTAACACATGAACTTGCCATAGCATGAGTAGAAGTGCAACGTTTGAGGGGTGTATTTGTATTGTACGTATACCCTGTAAGTAGGAACTCAGATAAAACAAGGTGTATTCGGAGTAATACAGATGTTTATACATATTTGCATATACATTCATCATCATATTGAAAGCTATTGCAAAGAAAACACTGAAGTTTTCTTACGAATTTTAGCATATGCAGGGTATTAGCTGGTCAACCAATCATTCAGAGATTTATTAATTAAGGCTGATTTTGCATGACGTGTTGAATGATGAATGTATGTGTTATGACGTTAGAGCATCGCAATCAAAACAAAGCTGATTAGTAATAGTCGAACTAAGTTACTCATCTGGGTTCGTTGTTTAGCAATCGACAAACAAAAGACTTAAAAGTAAACTTCTGACCACGTACGTTTGTATGAATGTATTTTAAGAGTAGTATATAATTTATAAATTCCAAAACAAAGTTGACGAACCGGTAGAATAGACGACTAGCATTCAGCATTCAGTCTGTTGATCTGTTGCTCTCTAGGCCAAGCCCAATTTCGACTCGTAGTCAAAGCAGTTATTTCATTCATGCTGGCTGGGCTGGCTGGCAGTACGGTACCAAATAATAGCAACAACAGCAACTGCAGCTGCAACAACGACAATTATCTTCAATTATTTACAATTACTTAATAAAAACGTAAGCATAACAGCAAAAACAACAATAACAACAGCAACAACAACAGTTGCTGCTGCAGCGATGCATGCAAGTGCCACTTGCTGCCGTTACGTAAAAAACAATATAATCAAAATACTCGTAGTAGTAGAATGATTACTTGTAGCAAAAAGATAAGTAATCGAAGCCTTTTGGCGTTATCGACACACATATTTTATTTTGTTTATTTTTGTTGGCCATTGGAATTTTTTGTTCAGACAGTCGAAAAAAAGAATTTGCGAATGTTGCATGCCTTTATTTATTGCAGTTCAAAATTCAGTGAACAAGCAAATCGAATGTTCCGATATATGCGAAGAAATTGAACGATATTCACAAACACAGTGCCTGCCACCAAGATAAGTAAATGGATACATGTATTTATCGATATATATATATATGTACATATATTCATGTCTGTACTTTTGTATATATGGCAGTGTCGATACTTGAAACTCGGCTCGCATTTTAATATAAATAAACAAAACAGAAGCGAATGCAAAAACAAAGATAAATGCGCTAAATTTATAAATAATAATGATGATAAAATTGCTACAGTAAATTGAGACAAGTGGCTACAATAACGTAGACGATGGCGACGCTGGCGACGTTGGCGACGTCAACGGTGACTTCTAAGACTTGTCTGCTCAATTAACAAAAACAAAATTGTCATAACCAGCTAAGAATACCCTGTAGCGACTTAAGGACTCATGTGCACACAAAATAAACAAAACAAAAATACGTTTAATATTTAGAGAAAGTTTACTGTATTGTAAGTATGTAATCTTATCTTTGGATATGTACATATATATATATATAATCATATTACAAAATGCACTTCAACAGGCCCAACCAAAATAACAATTATCTGTTAAACACAGATTAAACCGAATGTCTGGTGTATTTGTGTGGCACCCAAGGCTTACATTCATATTAGTTCAAATACATATATGTACGTATGTATGTATATAGGTATGTAGGTATGCATAAAGATATATTGCCACACCGGTTTCGATGGCCGGCAAACGCGGCGTATGCGCAACGCCAGAACAGAACGCGAGCAACGAGAATCGACAACGTCGCCGTCGCCGTCGTCGTCTCCAGCTGGGTGAGAAATGCTTTACATTTTGCCCGGCTCTGGCGGCAGCGATTAGGTCACTAGCCACCGCACATCTATATACAGATACAGATACATATGTACAGATTTGTATATGTGCATATTTATATACATATAACTGAACATGCGTTTAAAGCGAATTCCACTCAATTTACTTATTGAGGCTCAACCATTTGTCGGCCAGTTGTGCGTTTGAAATGCCTTTGATTCAGCAACAGCAACGGATCAAATTTTACTGTGTTCTGCCCTTTTTCAATGTTGCCACATCTCTTTAATCTGTTTCTTAAGCTTGGACTTATACAATTTGGTTTTAATTGGACTTTATTTAATGAATTAAGCTGCTTAAAGTCGATAGCCTCGAATTGTAAATCATTTTCAGCTTAATTTCATATCTCATCGCAAAACCTATAATCAAATTTGGCTTTAATTGGCTAACGAACCAATGCGTAATAGTTGCTTTGAGTTAATGTAAACAACACAATCGTACAAGGATTATACAAAATAGTTGTGACAGTTGCAGTCGGATGTGCACAATTAATGGAAACGTTGTCTATCGATTTAGTTTTAAATAACATTTTTGTAGCATATTTTCTGGAATGAACAACTTAAATATGGGGCATGCAACTTAGTACATATACATGCATCTGACCTTCACTCAGCTGGGTAAATAAATCTATTTGAACTGTCAGCTAGGATATTGTGGTTCATAGTTGCTGACCTCTTTCTAAGTGGGGGGAGGGGGGAAGTTCCGTACCGGGCAGCTTATGAATACTCAATGCCATTTGTCGAATGCAGTCCGTTCCAATGCCAGTGCAATGTCAATTAAGATAAAGCAACGGATGCCGGGTTCGCTCTAAAACTAAATAACAATAACAATGGCAATAACTTGTTGCTGACACACTCGTGAATGTATTCACACCGCCAGCTAGGGGGAGAAAGAATTGACTGACAGACAGACAGACTGACAGACAGATAGACAACAACGTGCATGGCTCAGAGTGCAATTGTCGCTAGAATTGGTGTCACAATCAATTAGCAACAAGTTACGATAAAACGCCAATGACGTTACTTAGACCGGGCCAACCAACGTCTTGGACTTCAGGGATTAGGGTGGGATTATTATCAGTTAGCAGCTCTAGACTGTTAGAAAGTACTAAAGTAAAAAGCTTCTTAAAAGCTCAAACAGGTGTGGCAACAATTTATCCTCCAATTGTAATTCAACAAATGTCTAATTAATAAATGAATTTTTATATTTATTGCTCTTAATTTAGTGTAAGCCTAACTATTGACTGCTTCTAACTTATAGCACTTTCTCTTTCTCAATCTTTATATCCTTCTGTATCTGTAACTCGTAATTGCATCTGTTATCTGCAACTGTGCCACATCCAAACAGTCGCCAGACAGCAACAACACGTCGCATCGCACAACTTTCATAGAAATCGTGCCATTCTACACCGGATGCTGGCGTCGAAAAGAGGTATGACTGCAAGCTGAATACCCTTTAGTTATCTTCTCTGTGTCTGTGTGTGTGTGTGTGTGTATTGCTTGAAACCAAGTACATTTCCAAGTGCAACTTTCAACGGCCAACTAGTCGTTGCTTCTTGGCCTGGCCAATTGTGACTATGTGTTTAGTTTTATTGGCACCAGTTTTTTATTTTTATTTCTTTTTCTTTTGTCTTTTTTCTCGTTTATCTATATTTTGATTTCTTTGGCCCAGAGTTTTGCGTGGGTTTTTGCTTAAAAAAAAAAAGAAACCGGCTTTTGATTTCTCTAAGCGCTTCTTTCGGTCTTTTTTTTGGCTTTATTCGTTCCATTGACTGAATCGACTGCTCTATGACGTTATAAGCTTTAAGAGTTGCCGGCCCCCTATAAACTTTGGCTGCTTGGCACATCTGATTTTGGCTGCATTTCCCAATCCGTACACATACACACACACACGCTCACACACACACACTCGCACTTAGCATTGACCTCACAGTCGACTAGTAACCTTTGACCGTTAGTTGTGTTTGTGTTTTTTATTTGTTCACTTTTTGTTTAACTTGTTGGTTTGTTGCAGTTTCATAATTTACCAATTTTCATTGCAACACGAAATGCGTTGAATCACCAGTCGCACCACTCGCAACTGGGGCATGTGGGGCAAGCGCGCTTCGTGTGTATGCAAAGTGCACAAAAGCGTGTTTAAAATATCGTAAATCCGTTCGACCTGCGCGTCATTTTCAACGACACGTGCACCCCAGCGCTCCACATATGTGTTTAATTATATATATATGTATATATACAAAAATACATATGTATAAGTGTATTGTGTGTTTTCCACGTACTGTGTATGGTGTACTATTTTTAATTTGTGGCTTAATTGAGTTGTTAATTATCGGTATAATCATCCTTCGACTATTCCACTTAATCGCATTTACATATTTATAGTAACAATTACCAATTACAAAGCTATTTAAAGTATTTTTGATATTTATTTATTTGTTCCCTTTTCTTTTTGGGTTAGTTGAGAAATTGAGTTGAACTGCATTCAGTTTTTATTTTTTACACTTCCATTTTTGCTGTAGCTTTGCATTTGTGTTAGATATATTCTATTCCATTCATGGCCTTGTAATTTATTAATTTTGTCACGTAACTGTTAAGCTTGAACTCGTAAAAAATAGTTTCAAAGCTGCATCTCATTTAGAATAGTTCCTAGAAAGTCAGATCACCCTGCTTTAGGTTCTAGAGCAAAATCTTTTATATGATTTTCAGTTGAACTACCCAAGTCTTACTAGTGGTTAAAATAACCCGAATCACCCCATTTAAACATCCAATCGATTTGTTCTAATATTTTTTATTTTCGCACATGTGTATATATCATTATCACCTATAATTGGCACAATAAATATTTGCACATCGCATCGCAGATTGTGTGCATTTTAATGTTGATAGGCAGCGGAGCAACAAATTGTTTTTGTGCTTTCTTTTTACTACTGTTATTGGCTTTCAGCTTATTTTCAAAATATTTCTTCAATTATCGCAAATTGGCGCCGCTCTAAACAATTTTTAATTGGCAACGAAATTGAAACCCAATTTGCACAGAAACATCCCCACCCGTCCCCACACACTCCCATTTAGCCGTTGTCCGTTTGCAGTTTATATAAACGAGTTTTCGCAGTCATCAATTCGTAGTCTCCAGTGAGTAATCTCCCCCAACCCCTCCCATCTTACTTACAGGCGAATAAGCATGGCCAAACTGGCATGGGAAATGTGAATGGAATGGAGCGTGTGCCGCCCATTGGGGGCTATCAATGGCCAGCGGATCAGACGCCCGGCGTCATGGGTCTTAAGAATCATGGCAACACCTGCTTCATGAACGCGGTGCTGCAGTGCCTCAGCCACACGGACATACTCGCCGAGTACTTTGTGTTGGATCAGTATAAGGTAGAAGCAAAATCAACAAAACTGGCACACAAACTTCGATTTTAATACTCTCTTATCGCTTGCAGGCGGATCTAAAGCGTCGCAACAAGATTAACTCACGCAAGTTCGGTACCAAAGGCGAGCTTACCGAACAGCTGGCCAATGTGCTGAAGGCGCTGTGGACATGTCGCAATGAGAGCGATCACAGCACCAGTTTCAAGGCGGTCGTCGATCGCTATGGCACACAATTCCGCAGCTCTACGCAGCATGATGCGCAGGAGTTTCTCTTCTGGCTGCTGGACAAGGTGCACGAGGATCTGAACACGGCTAGCAAACGACGCTACAAGAGCATTAAGGTGCGTTTTTTTGTTAACACTTTCGTGTATCCAATTGTAACTGGTTGCCGCATTCGTTGCAGAACTCCTATGGACGATCGGATGAGATTATTGCCGCTGAAACGTTAGCGAATCACATACGCTGTAATAATAGCTTTGTGCAGGCCGTTTTTCAGGCGCAATTCCGATCATCTCTCACGTGCCCACGCTGTCAGAAGCAGTCGAATACCTTCGATCCGTTCCACTGTATTTCCGTGCAGCTGCCGCAGCTCACCCAGCTGACGATCTTTGTGACTGTCGTGTTCATAAAGCAACAGCCGCGCCAGCTCAAGATGGGTCTGCGTGTACCCGCCGGCTCGCCAATTGTTGCGTTACGCGAACTGCTCCAAGAAACGGGCATTGCCGCCAATCGAATGGTGCTGGTGGATCTTAGCTCGGAGGGATTCACGCGCGTTTTCTACGACACTCAGCCGGTGGAGACGCTGAGCAGCGTCGACAACATCTACTGCATTGAGGTGCCCGAGGTCAGCCCAACGCCCAAGGCCTCCTTGGATGCTGCGCCTGTTGATGCGATAGAGAAACCTTTGGCAGCGCCATCAGCAACAGCAACGGCGCATTCTACGGATCTACTCTTGCTGGTGGCCAATGTGCACAGAATACCGGCTGGTGAGGAAGGCGATGCCAAGGCAGTTTGCAAGCGTTTTGGAGCGCCATTTAGCATGAAGGCGCCAAGGGATTGCAGCTACCAGGATCTGCAGAAGCGCATGTTGCGCGAGATGTCTTCCCTGCTAAAGCCAGAGGTATTTTCATATGCAACGCCACTGCCAGATATGTTTAAGATACGTCTGCAGGATCCATCCGCTGATCCGGACACGTATCTTGAGCAGGTGGAGCATCCACTGCTCACTGAAATGATTGACATGGCGCTCTCGGTGCTCTCCTCGGAGGCGGGGCCCACGCACATAAAGCTGCTGCTGGAATGGAGTGCGCCCGAAACGCACTTTGTCAAAATGCAGTCAGACGCCGATGCTATCGTGGAGCACGAGAGTGTGGCCCGTCTGAGCGCCAGTAAGCCCAACGATACCGCTGCCCTGACCCTGGAACAATGTCTGGAACATTATACCAAGGCGGAGACGCTCAGCGCAGAGGATGCCTGGCGCTGTCCGCATTGCCAGCAGTATTTGCCCGTGGTCAAAACACTGGGCCTGTGGTCGCTGCCAGATATTCTGGTGGTGCACTTCAAGCGCTTCCGCCAGCATCAGTCCAAGGGACCGCAGGCGGCAAAACTGACCACAATGGTCAAGTTTCCGCTCACCGCATTCGATATGTCGCCGCATTTGGCACGCGGAGTACGTGAGAGTTGTAGCACCTTGGGTCATGCCATGGATCAACCGGCAACCAAGAAATCGCGATCGGGCGACTCACGCTCCTCCACGCTCAACTCACGTGCTGAGCCCAAGGACACGCGCTATGATCTGTATGCCGTTTGCTATCACCAGGGTGACACATTGGAAACTGGCCACTATACAGCGGCCTGCAAGAATCCCTACGATCGCCAGTGGTACAAGTTTGATGATCAGCGCGTGAGCAAAGTGCCCGAGCTGGACATCGAGCAGGACATCATCAACAATGAGGCCTATATGCTCTTCTATCAGCGACGCAGCGTCGACGCCTCTGCCGAATGTTCTGGCTCCAGTTCCAATTCGGGAGATCATTGGGTCTCCCGTATTGCACCGCCAACAACTGTCAGCAAAGAGAAGGAGCTCGTTGACCCGAGCACTGAAACGCCAGAACCCAGTGCAGCTGCTGCAGCGGAGAAGGCAAATGCCAAAGCACTCGCTATACCCATACCCGTACCCATACCCATTGTTGCTTGTGAAATTGAAGAGGGCGATGGTGAGTTCAGGTCGGATTACATTCGCATTCCATATGCTAATCTCTACTCTCTTGCAGTTGTCGCTGCAGCAGACCCCAAATCTGCCCCAGCCGATAAGGGCTCCTCACATGAGGTGCTGAACATTGAAACTTTGGCCTATGCCGATGCAGATCCGGATGCAGATGCGGAGGTGCCAGTACTGCCAGAGTCGAGTGCTGAGCCCGCTGAGCCTTTGCCCGCGCCTCCAACGCCGCAACCAACGCCGGATACTGATGTCATAAACACGTCTGCTGCTGCTACTGTTGAAGCCGATACCACACAAATCTTTGCCATGGACGAAGACTGCTCTGATACGCAGCGCGACGAAACTGTTGGCGAACTTGCCACACCCTCATCTGCCGCAGCGACGGCCAGCGAAGTACCTATCCCTGCTGAGCCCGCTACGAATGGTCATGCGACCAGCTCAGGCACCTCATCCGCATCCAGTTCGGCCTCATCGGTTAGTTCGCTGTCATCGCGCTCCTCGCCACGCTCGCTGAGCACTTCGGTGACGGCTGCTTCCACGCTGCAGAACAAATTCAATGGCCATAAGAATGTCGCCTCAGCAGCTGCGGCGTTGCTTAATGGCAATGCAACACCGCAGTTGTCTTCCAGCCTGCAGCTGTCGCGTCATGCGCTGCACAATCACTGCAATCACAATTGGCACGGCTCGCGCAGTAGCGTCTCGGCCATCGAGAGTGCCACGCAGCAGCAGCAGCAACAACAGCAGCAGCAACAGGCCGCCGCAGCTAGTCTCAGTCTGCGGCACTCCTTCTCCACCAGCTCCAATTACAAGTTGCGCGAATGCAGCGAGACTTTGTCCTCGCTGCTGCGCAACTCAGCCAATACATGCAGCAAGGACACGCTGTTATTTATAGATCAGCAGAGCCATCATCACACGAGCGGTCTGATCGAGGACGATGATGATTCGTACATGGGTCGCTCCCTATGGGTAAGTCTTGACTGATCCTCTAAAGGGAGTTCGCTAACTAATCGAAACTATTTCTCCGCAGATTTCTCCCGTAACACCACACAAGTTAATTACCGTCTCGCCCAAGAATTAGTGAGGATATTAATATTTGATTTGTATCCAGACTCTCACATACAAACGCACTATAGCTATAAGCCTAAAGTTTACATTACATGGAATATTTCTATATATAACAAACGATTTGTGTAGTTACATATACATATATAAATTATAAGAGAAATGATGTTATACAAACAACGTTTACTTTAACAATTTGCGATTTCAAAACATATATACATACATATATATAACATGTTAGGTAAGCTATTTGCAATATTGCATTAAGTTCAAAAGTTGAGCAGCTTTTCAATTTCGTCTTAAGTTAATTTATTGATGGCAATAACGAAAATCCTGACGCGACAACAACAAACATTTAGAATTTTCATAAACTATTGACATTGCATTATTTATATATATATATCTACGCATATATATTAATATTTATTTAGTGAAATACGAGAGTACAATATGATTTGATTACAGTTTCTTTTCATGCAACAACAAGGCAATAGTTTTAACTAAATATTATTTTTGGATTTAACGAGGAAAGTGCATGGCATGTTTAAGTAAACTTTAGTTTTTGTATTTGTACACGAAACCAAGTTTCAAACTACGTATTTATGCATTCATCCTGTATGTATATATGCATATGTGTATATATTAATTTCACTTCACGACAAGTATTTGTATTTTAATATTTGCAACACACTTTATGTATATTTAAAAAAAAAAAAAACAAAAACAAAAAAAAAAACTTGGCACAGCTGCATATTACTTTTTCTTGATATGATATAATATACATTATAAGAGTTATACATTTGTATTGTATACGTATGTGTAGGAAAGCATTAAACCAAAACATTATATTGATAACAAATGTTGAAAGACTTTGAAACATTGTTTTTTCATAATGTACACTTTATTAATATATACATCAAAATATACATAAATATATGAATATGAATGATTCAACTATTGTATGTTAAGAGCATGTTTATTAGTTGACGATGTGTTTAATGTGCATTGTATTCATGAATAAACGTGAAATTGTTGGACATAAAATACGATTTTCGAATAAATTCACAAAGAATCAGAAAATGATAGCAACAAATCAATTCAAGCTCAACCCGAAGAAATCTTTGCGTCCTTTTAAAACGGGATATTGATGAGTTCATTTGGAAGCGAATTGACTGCCATACTTTATTCATTTGTGGCAACTAACTTCCGAATAACGACAACTTTTATTACTATTCGAGTTTTCTTCTTGATCCTAAAAGCATGCAACAATAATTATCAGACAGGTGACTTCGAGCTTGACTCGGGCTTCTGCAGAACTCAATTTCAAAGCTTTCTTCACACTTTCTGTGGTCATGGCCATGGCCACTCGGCTCTTGCGCGCTCTCTCTCTGTCTCTCCTTTTTCTCTCTCACTATTTTTCTCTTGCTGTTGGGCAACTTTAAAAACAGAGGTTCAATGTCTGCTGGTTGCGCATCCAGAGACTTAGTTCAGTTACTGCACTTGCCGCGTCGAGTTCTGTGAAACGCACGAATCGTTTGGAGAAAAGGTCAACTCTTGTGAGAATAAGTGAAGAGCTATTAAAGTTGGCAGTTTTGGAGTTTGGTGCCGACATGGATTATCGTTTACTGGTGGTAAGCACATATATTTAATTGTTTAGCTCGCAGCTAGTTTGTTGCTTAAGTCTTTTGTTTTGCACTGCGTCCAGGCATTTACTGTTAGCACAAATTCTGGAGCACCAGCATACGTATGCATGTATGTGTGATATACATATATAGACATGCTAATGAATTGAAGCGACGGGCCAATCGGCTTTGCTACACACACACATACACACACACAGTCTGTGTGCGCCTGTTGGGTGTGTGTGTGTAATTTTAGCCTGGCGTGGAGCAACTTTCCCGTTACCCACCTAACGTATTTAGAACAATTTAAAGTCTAACGACAAATTCTGGCCCCGTTGGCCAGCGGTGCTTTGTATTTATTCTGCTTTAAATATATAGTCATTAACTTGGCAAATACAGTAACAGCATCGCCCAGATACATATATAGTAGTATATGCAGTTGTTAGGTCGCGATAAAGGCGGTCAGCAGTAGCTGCAATTAGCCAGCAATTGCAAATGCCGTTTAAAATATAAAAAAAAAGATATATTAAAGAGCAGTCGGAGCAAGAAAGGGAACACATTTCGAAATTGAGAGCAAAACTAGTTTCACGCGAAGCGTTGCCTCATTAGAATAAATAAAAAGGAACACATAAAATCAACACCAGCTGCGACTGACCCAATTTCGCTGTTGTGGAATTCCGAAAATTGTGCGGTGAATCATGTCACGATCGAGATGCAAAGCACCACAAGCACCCGCATCCAAAATGAAATTGCTGAGCCATGGCCGAAACTCTCACAGCTGGAGTCTGAGAAATTTCTTTCAAAAGTGCTGGCCTAATTACAACTGGGAGAGGGGAAAAATAATGCGACATGGAAAAGTCGCGCTCTCGAAACGCCCACAATTTCGAGTAGTCCGCCGCTTGACCTGAATCCCGATCCCATCTGTGGAAAACCTGAAGACGTTCTGAAACTTTTGATTTCATTAAAATAAATAGAAATAAAAAAAACTACCAAGTGGAAGACAGAATTTCAGGGAAAGTTTTTCTTATTCCTCAAGTACCCGATAATAAGATTAAGATGCAAAAGTAACACTCTCCGGTCAGTGCCATTCATTGTGGCTGTAACTGCTGCTGGCTGTTGTTTTTGTTTTTGTTGCTGTTGTTGTTGTTGTCGTTGTTTAGGTTTGTTTATTTTGATGCCTGCAAACGGCGCCGCAGGTCGAACAACTTTCGCGCTTTCGCCAACAAGCTTGCGAGCTGAGAGCGCGTCTTTGTGCCCATTGGGCCGCGGCCAATGCCACATTCAAAACCACAATGCTGTCGATTCAGAGACGTCGCAACGCTGGCAATTAATTTGATTTATGCTACGACAGTTCTTTATGTCCATTAAAAAAAAAATTAAAGGGATATAAATAACACTATTAATGTTGAACTTGTTTTTATTTTCTGTTATTTTTAGAAAATACTCAGCTTTTTGCTGCTCTCGCAACTGGCGGCGTCGCAACAGTTGCAACACTCGCCATCGCCGTCGGTGGCACAGGCGCAGACAGACTACGGCGAGGAGCCACCAGAGGGCTACTATGCGTTTGTGGAGTCACCGAATGCTGTGCCGCCCCGTGTTCGTCCTCCGCCCTACACCTTCATCAATGCCGACTGTAAGGATGTGGCGGCGGGCAAGAAGTCGGCGGTGTCCGTTCACAATATTTGCGGTGATCTGAATAAGGGCCAAATACCCAAGAATCCACTTGGCCAAAATGTGCTCGGTGAGCCATATCCCTTGTAAGTTATTATTGCCTGCCAATTATTCAGCTGGAACTCCAGAATCCCAACTCTATGCCCTCAGCGAACTGATACGTAATCAGACTTTGAAGTTTCTATCCAAAACGCTGCCCGTGCTGAAGGCAGACGACACGCTGCCCAAGGTAACGCAAATCATACGTGACGAGCCTGTGGCACAGCTGGACAACAATAACATCGATCGCCATTATGCCACGCGTGTCACACGCAGCCTGCCCGATGGAGTCCAATCGAATGAATATAGCTACTTTGATCCCGCCCTGGATGAGGAGCATCAGCATCAGGACCAGCACCACCAGCAGCAGCAGCAAGAGCAGCGACGCGCCACCGAGGAACGCAAGCCTCGCAAATTCTGTGATGGCGGCGGAGTGTAAGTGCAAATTGTGGATTAACAAAATCAATCATTGACAAGAACCACATCATATCTATCAGTGTTTACCTTTCCAATCCATTCGGGATTTATTTTAATATTGAGTTTATGGTTTATTTAATTGACAGCTTCTGCACACTGTATCGTGCTATTCAGGGCGACACAAGTCCCGCTGTGGCCGCTGCTCAAACAGCAGAGCGTCGCGAGGAGGTTGGCCCAATCCGCTATGAGGGACCACCGACACCGTGTCCGGCCAAGGTGGAGTATGCGACGCCCGTGTTCGCCAAGAACTATCAGGGCGCCTGGCGCTATGTGGTGCAAATACCCTATGAGGGTTACTTCACCCAGACCGTGGAGGTGACGCGCTGCATCCAGGCGCGCTGTCACTACCTGGACGGCGGTTGTTTGTCCTCGCCGCGCTGGGTTAGCCTGCTGGTGGCGGAGATCTTCTATCCAAATGCGGAGGACACGGTGCCGAGCAGCAGCACAACGACACCAGCACCATCCGTGCAGGACTTCCAGGCCTACCAGCAGTATCTGCAAAAGCGAGCTGGAGTGGCCAACGCCTCCGATGGCAGCACCAATGCACTAAATGCTGCTGGCGGCCAGCATGCGCCGTCGGATGCACATTGCGATGGTCATGACGAGCTGGGCTGCTTCCAGGTGCGGCTCTATTACGACTGGTTCTTGATACCCGGCAGCTGCAAGTGCTGGCGTCCCGATTACTTTGCCAAATATGTGCGCCGAAAGTCGGTGGCTGACTTGTAAAAACACAAAAACAACAAATATTTAAACTTTAATCATAGTATTTAGAGTGAGGCAAGAGTGTGGCATGAAATGCTCATTCTACCGTTCCTTCAAAATGGAACGCGCAGAGTTTGCATTTCTTGCAACAACAACAAACAAACTCAAACAAAAAAGAACTACATAAAAACATGAATACAAATGCACACATATGTATGTATTAACACATATGTATATAGATATATATGTATTTAATAATATAAGTATGTATGTGTGTTAAAGTGAGCAATTAGCTTTCCTTGACTGAATACCAGGCGAATCGCGTTGAATTTCTACTAATAAATATTTCTGCTATAATTGTACCACTGTGTATTTTATGCTTGGGGACTCAGCTGCAGACACTAACGATGCTCCAGCTTCAGCTAGGCTATGGCACGCGTTCTTGTATTGGTATTTTGTGTATCTGTATCTGTGTGTGTGTGAGTGTGTGTGTGTGTGTGGTGTAGGAAAATCAAAACCAGTCCCGCCAGCCACTCAACCAGTTGCGCATGCGTGCGCTGTTTCGGCTCTGCAGTCTTCCCAACCAGTCGGTTGGGTTTGGGTGTTGTGCCGCTCTTTGAGACGACTAGCGCGCTGCATTACATAGCCACAACAATATAAACATTATTGGTGCAAAAAAGTTGTGCAAGCCAAGCCAAGACAATCCAAGCCAAGCCAAGCCAAGGCAGGCAAACAAAGCCTTGACGAACGGCCTCAAAAGGCTGCCATAGAATCGGGTTTCCGCATAAACAGTTCCCGCTGCAAGTGAGTAATTAAAAGAACAAGTTGTGAATTTGTTTTGTTTGTTTATAAACAATGCTTAAGCAATCGCAAACTTAGCTATGCTATTCTACAAAAACTTTGAAACGTTTGAATACTTTTCAATTGTCTTTATTTCAGGTTGAATAAAATAAAATGAATGCATATCTAATAAAATAACTTGCAATCGAAAATCATTAAAAAATATATTTAATTATTCAAATGTTATTAGATTTGAATTTTAATAAGAGATTCGGCTTGTTGGTTTGCCAAATTTAATGATTATAGTTTTTTTTCTTCTTTTTTTCTGTTGTGTAATGACAATTAATTGCACAAATATTACATACTTTGAATATGTATATATTAATTAAGAATTAATTAGCATGGTTTTCCCATCTTTGTTTTTGCGCGCCAGTTGCGGGTTTGTTGCCAAAGTCTTTCGTTGTGGTATTTATGCAAATGAATGTATTCAAAATATGTATTGAGCACACAGAGTGTGGGCGAAATCTTTGATAGCATCAATTTAATGTATGCACACTTTCCATTTTGTTAATTTCTAAGCACACATCTGAGATTAAGAAGAGGAAAGAGAAGATGCTCTCCAACGGCAGCTGCAACAAGAGCGGCAGCCTCAGCTCGCTGGACGCGCTGCCCAAACAGTTTGTGCTGTCCATGAAGAAACTGTTCGATATACTGGATGATAAGCATAGTGGGTATGTGCGTTATACGGATATTGAGAAGGGCTGGCAGGATGATGGCTCCAAGGGGCTGCCGCAGGGCGTGCTGGATTCACTGCATCGCGTGACGCCGCCCAGTGGACTTTTGTCCTTTGACCGTTTCTGTGCCGGGCTGAAGCTCTGCTTGTTGCGCAATCAGCAACAGACACAAAATCCGATGCCAGTTCATGATAAGCTGAGCAAGCCGCCTCGTCCGCCATCGGCACCGCAGCTCCTTAGCCTGAACCTAGAGACCAGTGCACCCACAGCCAAAGTGCGTCCACGTTCACAGCTGACACTGAGCACGCCGCCATCGGTAAGTCCCGAGCTGGAACCGGATGTCGAGTATGGGACACCAACGCCACCACCTAAACCACCGCGACAATCGGCAACCGCTCCGCCGCTGGCCAAGGCGGACATACGCAACGCGCTTCAGAACTGGCAGCTCAGTCTGATGCACAGCGAGAGTCTCAAGCAAAAGAGTTTGAAGACGGCACGCGAGCAATTCGAGCATCGCGGCTCAGCGGATGGCGGCTCCTCCTCCACATCTGCAACGGACTATACGCTAGGCGGCCTATCGCTGGCCCTGCCACCCAAAAAGGCCAACAACAAGAGGCGGGAGTCGCGGAGACACACATTGCAGCATGGCATTGACTACAACATGCTGAAGCGACTGAAGCAGCTGGAGGAGCAACGTGAACTGTTGCTGTTCGGACTGGACGGAGTGGAGAAGGCTCGTGATTTTTACATGCAGCAGGTGCTCAACGTGCAGGAGCAGATCAAGTATTTTGGGCGGCTAGGCACACGATTTGTAAGTTCCAAAATATTTATACATATATATTTCGTTAACACGTATCTGAGCTGCAGGAACAATGGTCGGAGCTGCAGCAGGAAAGATTAAACTATCAGCGAGCCCGCGTTCTGGAAGCCAATCGCAGTTTGGCTTTATTGACAGACACCTGGGAGCATGGCGGCTATCCGCTTCACATAAATCTCGCGCTTCCACGCAAGTCCTTGCAACACCTTAACTTCAAGTCCTTTGCAGCCAATGACGCTGAGCTGCTGGCCTGTGAGAAGCAGGCGCTCATCTCGGAGCTGTACGAGCAGCAGCATCAGCAGCAGCATTCACAGTTTCACAATTTGCGTGTCGCTCACACGCGAAACATGACAGACTTTGTGCTTAGCCAGCCATCGCCAGTGAGCCAATCCTCCGCAGGACTGGGCGATGCGGACGTCGTCTACTGAAAACGGCTTTAAATATATACGTTTTAAACATTATGTAAATACAAACATATTTTATTAAGTGGCTCAACAATGCAGAAGGTACTACAGAATGGCAACCAGTCTAATTTGGATTTGGAAAACGTCTCATGTACTTGTTCAACTGTTTGTAGTTAAGATTGTTGCCGGGTTGCACGACGCCCTGGTTAACAGTTTTTTTAGCCTCGAACTTGCGGTCCATATAGAATTTGTAGCATTTCTGAAACTGATTGATTTCCTTGTTGCAATACTTCTCCACGAACTCGTTATCCTTAAGGCAGGCAAAGAGCACGCCCATCTCCTGCAAGCATGCCACATCCGAGCCAGAATCCGCCTTTCCACTGACTGTGTTTTTTAGTCGCAGTGGCAATATCTCCTGGAACGGCACCTCTTTCTCGTTCTGTGGCGCCCGACCGCGTGCAGCAAAAAGTGCTCCTGGTACACGCATCTGTGAATTATTTTTCTTATGCACATTTTCTTTCAATATTCACGAACTTTTGTAAATTTACCTTTTTTATTTTTATTCAGTGCGTGCCGCTGCAATCAGCTGTGCGCTGTTACGTCAAAAGCCAAAGCAAGCGTTTGCTAACACTGAATGGCAGCAACTTTGACGTTAAGCAACACTGTCGCATGTCAAACTCTGGTCAACTAAAAAATTACACAAATAAAAAATACATATGGTAGAAGTAAATAATACAACAAAACATGGATGCCGTTGATGCCAACCAGCAGGCGCCGCATCTCGCCGACTTTGCCGGCAATAATGAGGCGGACAGAGAACAGTTCGATGCGGTAGACATCATGAATGATGCGAAACTCTCAACAAATGGTGCTGGTGGTGCATGGGAACGTCAGCTCTTTCGGTTTCATCAGTACCACGGCTCCAACATACGCTTAGAAGACGATGCAACAGTCGCCTTTCGTCGCACCAGTTTCGCCGATGCACTCACATTCTCCGAGCGACCACTGGTAAGTTTCAATTGCATTAAATAAAGTATATGCATACATATACGTATATGTATGTAAATGTGACCAGGCGGAGCTCCGATTAGCAAATTGATTAATATGATGCAATGTTTCAGGCACCTGGTGAAATTTTCCTAGTTGAGATTGAGAAAATCGAGCGAGGTTGGTCGGGACACATGCGACTGGGTTTGACGGAGCTCACACCGAATATTATTGGTAAGCGCAGCGAGGGACTGCCACACTTTGCCTTACCCGACTTGGCCAATTTAGGCAATAGCTGGATATATCCAATCTCTAAATTCGAGATGAATCAACGACAGGAACAGTGCGGAGATAGTGTGGAGCCCATTGCAAATGAACCGCCACATCGTGAGTATCATCACCATACATCATCATACCTCCTTGGAAAGCATTGAAACTACTCAATACTTGCAGGTAATCTTCTGGGTGATGCGACGCATGTGCGCACGCCGCGTGGCTTGCTACCGAAGCGACTTTTGCGACCCGCGATGGACAATGGCAACTCAGATATCCTGCTCACTGACAGGGGCTCGCGCATTGGCATTATATACGTGCCCACAGAGACTGATGCGTCCAAGGGTGAATTGCACTTTATCATTAATGGCGTGGACAAGGGTCCAGTCTCAAAGGAAATACCATTAAATAGGTCACCCCTATACGTTGTTATCGATGTTTATGGCACAACCAAGCAAATACGCATTATCCAGTTGGAGGGCAGTAAGTATTGATGCTCCAACCCACTACTAAACTCAACATGTTAATGTTTATTTTATTTATCCATTTAGTTCTGTCCTTGCAAAGCGCTTGTCGCAATGTCATACTGGAGCACATCGCAGCAGGCGCCATTGCGCGACTTCCACTGCCGGAGAGCATTAAGCGCTTCTTGCTGCGCCGAGATTAGGAACTGAGACAAGGCGCACACACACACACACACACATAAACACTTTATGTAATAGAGTGTTGTGTTAATGTGGTGCGGTTTTGCATGAGCGTGCGTCGTGATAGCCTGTTTACCCATTTATATTTTATACGCATTGTAGGCAGCTGAAGTGCCGTTCATTGACTTTTCATTCCCAACAAGCGCCGGTTGGCGTTCTCATTGCTTGCCCGCCCTCACGCCAAGAGCCCTGACCTGCCCTGCAGCCGAGACCTGCGCGCGAAACGGATTGGCGGCTTTTGTAGTGGGGACGAAAATGCGGCTTCTCCATCGGCTCTCTACGGTGATGATGGATTTCACACGAATTTGTATTTTTCATTCTGTAGATATAGCTTATAATACTTTGGTTCCGTGATACCAGTTCTTTATATTTATATTTTATATATGTAGAATATGTTTGAAAGCATCACATGTATTTTACTCACTGTTATACTAAAACCAGCGAACAACAAATTTTCCCCCGTTTCACAATACGTACATACCTCGAAATATGTACAAAGCGCTTTGATTGCATTGCATTACGAAAATAGCAAACCCTATTTAAATGCAAAGCCGAGCCGCTACGCAAGAAGCTCCCAACCAAGCACCGATCTGCCTTTTAGCCGTTTCGGTCCATCCCAGGGCGATTTCCGTTTCCGTTATGTACCTTTAAGAATATTGTTGCTAATTGTAAATTAAGAGTATAATTACAATATGTAGTATGTAAAATCGATGTAATAACACGACATAATATAATAAGGGATAAAGTGTACGTGCATTGTATGTAATAAAGACATGATAATATATATATATATATAAAAGGACTCTGCACTTTGTGTATATCAAAAAAATTAAATAAAAGAGGGAATCATTGGATTTTCGTCAAACTTAACTTTATTCAAGCACCGCTTTTGTGTACATCTTTGCTGTTGGGCATTGTGTATTTAAATGTTTAGTATATTATATGTATGAATATTGATTAGTGGTATTTGTTACTACTTGGAGGAGCGATTCTCGGCCAGTTTGGCCTTGAAGATAGCCTTCAACTCCTCGGCTCCTTCTTCGTTAGTCTCCTTGTAATAAGGCAGCTCGGCCAGTTTCTTTAGCCAGGCGTGCACCTTGGGAAACTTGAACTCATCAATGAGAGCGACTTCATTTACGGATGTCACGGTGGCCACACAGCAGAAGTCAGCTATGGTCAGCTCATCGCCGCACAGGTATGCCTGATCCTTGAGGAAAGCCTCAAGAATTTCATAGCACTTCTGCACGTACGCAATCTTATCGATGGAGCAATCAGTGGACCCATAATAAAGAACAGGCTCATACAGAAAACGCAAACGCGCAAACAGATGACCCGAATCCAAATGAAGGCGGGCATCCACATTGGCACGTTTTACCAAATCCTTGGGATACAGCGACTCCTTTCCCTTGCCATATTTCTCAACAAGGTAAGCGCATATGGCATGCGAATCTATGATGTTAGCATCACCATCGACCAACGTGGGAATGGTATGCTGTGGATTCAATTTCAAAAACTCGGGCGTCAGATGTTCACCTTTCAGTAGGTTAATTGGGCTACAAAAATTGTTGTTGTTAATTGGCTAAATGCATTGTGAGACTCTGATGTTGCTCTTACCGCAGTTCAAGTTCAAGTCCAATCGCCTTGGCCGTCAGCATAACGGCGCGAGAGGGTGGACTTAGTGTGGCATAGTAAAGTGCTGGCTTCGACATGGCTGCAGCTAAGTGATTAGATTTTAAACTCGCTGATTAGATTCTAGCACAATGCAACAACAAAAGCCAACAAGTTATGAATTCCATTTAGATACCAAAAATTTGAGCTAATGCCTCAAGTAACGGGGATTCAGTATGACACTCAATGGGCGCTGTTTCAGCCCTCCTTTACTTCACAAAAACAATACCAATGACTGTTAACTGATAACCCAAAGTTAAATGATAAGCCGATATCAGCACTCTCCTGTTATACATGGACACACATGCATTCAGCTGAACAAATCTAGCAAGCAGCTACACAGACGAATTTCTGTTATACATATACATATGTATATGTATGTATACATATGTGTATGTATATACATATGCCCGGCAAACTTTTGGTTTGTACAGACAAACATGGGTATATGCTACAGTATATATGTATATACACACACACATACATATAACTGAACATAGCTACATATTCACAAAGCGACAGAGCGCGGCAAACACAATATACATACATGTATGTATATGTATATTTAATTAGTGAGGGGCCAGACTTGCATATATACACACACACACACACACAGTAAACGAACTAATAGGAAAAATACGGCCAGATCTTGTCATTAACATTGCCGGCTATTTGTTGTTTTTATTGCGCTTTTATGTAGTGGTATGTGTATGACTGGCGTGAGAACAAAGCAAATACACAGTAGTAGTATATAATTTAGTGGAGTCCCCTCTACACATACACACACCTACATACATACATACGTACGTCCATATGAATGTGTCTGTCGATTAGGGATTTTGCGCATCCAATATACAATGTAGACGACAACTTACATATGATTTAAGAGGCAAAAAGTTTTTTTTTCTATGACCGCTCACTGTGAACTCGGAAACGTGACTAAAACCGAAACGTAACGAATTAGCGCGAGCAGAACTCACCAAATGACAAAAAGTGGGAGTGGGAGAGTGCGCCAGAGCTTAGATCTGAGATCACATTTGACACTCGAAAAAATGTTTGTGTACCAACTTGCAAAATAAAAGTACCATTTTTAATCAGTAGATAAAAATTCTATATTCTGTAAGCATAACTTTGTTAAATTTTAAATATATAATTCAAATACAAATACTAGTTTTTGAACCATTGAATAAATGAATTATCCGTTTGTTTTGGTACACTTGTACCAAATGTGTGAAAGGTACAATGGTTCCATGTATAAATCCACACTTGTTCAGCAATTCTAATCTTTTAAAACGGACCAAATATGGAGGTTTTTATCTGTATATAAAAAACCCCAGCAGCGTTGTTCGAATGCTAGAGAACATCAAGTCTAGGTATTGGTGAGTAAAAAGTTTAATGTATTTACCTTGGTTTATTCATAGAGTTTTGGTACATGTGTAAACGAGATATTATAACCACGTTAACGAGTAGGTGATTACATATACAACTATTAAATATGAAGTAATAATAATGAATATAATACCAGCATTTTGGGGTTTGCTTTCGCCTTACACATTCAATGGAATATTAAAAATATGATGACTATTGACAAATAGTAGTCATCATGGAGCACAAAACACATTAACTAAATATAATAAACGGAAAGCAAATATTTTACAATTTGGAAAATTACTTTAAAGGGAGCATTATACAAGATATACAATCAACAGCTGGGTTATGCGGACATGCACATCGTTATTCAGATATTGTTCGTATGCATAATCACATTAATTCTATTGTTCCTACTGCATTGATGGATTAAATTAGTTGTCGAGCATGCTACGCTTAAGTGCCTCCTCCAAATCGGCATCATAGCTTTCCGCCTTCGAATAGTCCGCTGAAAACTTATCAGTTATCTTGGCCAGCGGATCCTTTCTCTCCTTGCCGACGGTGGCACTACCATTGTGTTTGCTCTTGCTCTTGTTGGCATTGCTGTCATCGAATGAGTTGCCAAAATTATTCGAAAAATTGTGAGAATCGAAGGCATCAAATTTAGCAAAATTATTATCTAGAGTCGTTGAATTCGCATGCTTTTTCTGTCCAAAACTATCCTCAAAGTTGTCATTAAAAGCATCAAAGAGCTTGGATTCCGTTGCCGAGCTGCTGCGTCCACCGGTTACGGCGAACGCATCAAAAGCTGTAGATTGCGATTTAGAGCTTAGTTGCTCTTGTGGTTTAGTTTTAATCGAGTCAAGGTTGTTGTCGTTGAAGTTGTCATTAAATGCTTTGAAAAAGGAATCATTGAGTTTGTTAACATTTGCATTGTTCAGCGCTATCTTTGAGGATTGAGTAATTGTGGTATCACTTGCTGTTGCGGCTTTGCTTGGCGCAAAATCATCAAAGTCAGCGAATGCATCCAGTGATTGCTTTGGAATCGATGCATTCGAGTGATGCGACATCGCTGGGCTGGAATTCAAATTAAAGCCATCGAATTGTTGCAACAATTGGCTATCCAGCGGCGTTGCGGTCTTTGATTTGTTATTATTGTTGTTCATGGGCCTGGCTGCTAGCTCATCTGCAAGTGGAAGATAATTATTAATTACTAAGTGCAATTTGGTAATTTCTGTAAATCTTACCCTCAGAGCTAAAGTCCTCGGCAAAGGTCTTTTTGCTAGCACCTGATGTTGTAGTTTCTGCATCCTCATCTGAAAAGGGATCTTTAATATTGAATGGATCTTCATAGCGATAATCTTTGAATGGATCATCCTTGAAGTCTGTGGGTCCTTTTATAACGGCTGGCACTGGACTGGTTGCCTTCATGCTTCCAAATGCATCAAAGACGCCTGTTCCTGTGCCTGTTCCACTTCTTGTTGCCTGTGTCTGCAGCGGTGTATTGGAACGCGACAAATCTTGGTTATTTGTGCTGACTGCTGTCACAGTTGATGCGGATACGGATGTGGTTGCAGATGCTGATGTCAATGTCAATGGTGATGAAGTCTGTGGGTGCAGTGGCAGTGTTGGAGTGCTTGTGCTGGCCGCTGCCCTACTCTGACTCTGGCCTTGTTTCTGAGGATCATCAAACAGCGAAAAGCTATCGAGCAGCGTGGCGTTTAGCGCTGGTATGGGCGTGGTCGTGTTTGGGTTACTGATTGGAATGTTTTGTAGCTGTGTCAAATGGGTGAAATAAGTAAAAACAAAAAAAAAACAAAACAAAAAATATATGTGTGTGCGTATGTGGGAGAAATAAAAATAAACGTAAAACAAATTAATTTAAAAAAATATGAAGTATAAAATAAATATATATTCATATATATACAAATATACTAAATATTAGGGAATTGAATTTACGATAAACAAAAAAAAATAAAGCCTTATTTTATTTATTTATACATTGGATCAGCTGCTGCGGGGAGAGAGAGACAGCGAGAGTGAGAGGGAGGGAGGAGGAGCTCACGCGTAAAACAAAGATAATTTAACCGGATGCGACAAAAATGTTTCTTTATTATCGTTATGGTTATATTTAATTTATCATAACTCACTTGTTATATGTATTATTATTAATGATGTCGAACATAGATATTTTTCTTGCTTTTGTTTTTTTTTTTTTAATTAATGCAGAACTTTTTTTTGTTACACATTATTAGGGTTCCCATTATATGTATTATAAGTATGTATGTATTAAACATTAAAATCAATGCACGGGAAGCTTTATGTTTCGGTATCTGAACAGTTTCGTGGTGTCTATGTAAGTAGTATATATAACCATGTATATATGTATGTGATTCAAACAAATATCGGATAATTGCTCCATAACATACAAACAATAGTTCTGTGAAGGACTAGATGATCAATATTGACGATTACCTACACATAAGCAAACGTTCTTCGATCCATTTTGAATTCTGGCTAAACTCCTACTTTCCTAGTCGATGGCATTGTGTCTTTAAGGTATTAATAATTTGATGCTAACCGGCGGTTGGATTGTTTATTCCATAGCTCTAGTTGGAAAGCAATACGAGTACGAGTTCAATGTAACTTCTGTTTCTGTAAAATTAGTCAATAGACAGTAAAGCAATTTTGGAAGCTACATGCCAAGGAAATTCGAACTATTTATGTATTTCTGCATGTGTGTGGATCATAGTTGTATATCCGCCTATGTAGATGTGGATCAGCAATTATATATGTATTGTAAAATTGTTATAAACTTTAGTATCATATGCAGAAACAACAACAATTTGCATTTAAATTCCTTATTTGAGTTAAACATATATCATTCTATCATTCACTTTGAGACTAGCAATTCTTTCAAACTAAACATTTCGGCGTGCACTTATTTATTTAAGAAATATGTAATATGATAATATGATTTTGGTCATTAAACGAAACGACGATTTCCAAAACACAATCTTAATGATGCAATGCTTGGAATTATATAATAAGTTAAATACAATACTGCACAACATTTCAAAAAGTGACGCTCATTAAATTTAAATTTAAATTTTCATCTTTGACTACATTAAACACGACATAACGTTTTCCTTCGGGGCATTTCTTGACTTGATTTCAATTGATTTAAAGTTCTCGAATTCGATTTAGTACATTTATCTAATAATTAGGCATGAAATTGCGAGTAACGGCCTGTGTGCAATACGAATAGGCGCCGAATCGAACTCTGATATATGTGGTATATATGTAATGATTATAAATATGCAACTAGTTTTTGTACGCTTAAAATTTGTTTTCTTCATGTTGCTAGGCTCAATTTTTGACTGAGTATGTGTGTGTTTGTGTTAGTATTATTATATTAATTATGTTATATTATTTATATATATATATATATGTATCTATATATATTTATATGCATTTATTGAAATATGATAATTATTAAGATGTTCACTGAAAGTAGAGAATTGCAAGAGATGAAAGCAAATAGTTAGTTTCGTACGGGCAGCAGAGTTAACGCAATGTGGATAAGGGTCAACTACCTTTTACATTGTTGGCCAAATGAAAAAGCCGTTGAAATCATATATTTGTCAATCGAGTAATTAAAAATCCTACTTAACAAACAGGTGCATCAGATTAGTTTATTAAGGTGGGTTTTAGCAAATCGAAATTAACACAACTACAACAATTTCAAAGATGAGTTAATTAAAATAATTAATAACGATATTAATAATAATTCAAAATTATACTATTTAGAGCTATGTTAATGCAAACAAGAAAATTTACAACCGTGATAGTTTTAACTAATTAACAAAATAATGGTTATTGCTGTTGTGCGGTGTACATGCTTTACCACCGATCCCAATGTACATTTAACTTGCTACCAACCTTATTGTCAAAGTCGTCAAAATCAGCGAATCCTCCGCCGCCGGCACCACTAGTGCCGAAACCACTCGATGGCTACAAATTATGAAGATATTAGCTAAATATATCCGATTAAATAGTACTCACAAATATTTAACCTGTGTTGCGCGAGGTGGGGCTGGTCTGGGAGGCGGCACCTTGGATTTCTTTGGCGGCAAAGCTGGACTAGGTGACTCCGGTCTTGGTGGGGGGCCTGAACGCTGGGCATTGGGACTGAGCACCTGACCCTGGCCAGTGGGCGCGTGCAGCGCCGCAAAGGGATCGCTTCCAAAGTCATCTTTGCCAGGCTGCAATATTTATACAGATAAAGTGATTTATATATGTATATTTCTAAATCATTTAAAATGATTCTACCTCCGGCGTTATAGCATTAGACTTGTTAGCACCAAATGCATCAGCACCAAATGGATCGCGTTGCGTTTGCCCGCAACCGCTTGTAGTGCTCTGGCCGAATGCATCAAAGCCGCTATCAAAGCCAGAGCTCATATTGAAGCTATCGTCAAAGCCGCTGCTGATGACAGGAGCAGGTTTGCTGACCTGCCCACGGAAGGGATCGTTGTCAAAGCCATTGGTTGCCTTGTTGGCGGCACCACTGTTATTCTCCCCAAACGGATCATCTGTGGGTACTTCGATTTCCTTCTGCAACGTTTTGCGCGCATCATCAAAATCGGGCTCAATCTTCAGCTGGTATTCGGAGACTAGGTCAGCATTTTGAGTCTCCATGGCGGCGCGACAAATAAGAAGCGCATCGGTCATCTGACGTTGCGTTTCCATTAGCTGTGTAACCATGGAGCGCACCTATAATTCCCGACACAAATGAATATATTAATCTTTATACTTATACGAGCATTGCATACTTACGGAGCTAATCTGCAGTTGCGTGCTTTGCAGATGTCTGGTGAGCTTAGATAGTTCGCGATTGTTATCATCGTATTCCTTTTGCAGGGCCGACTCCTCATCCTTGAGCTTCTGCAGCTCCGAGCGTTTAGCATTCAGTTCGCCCTCCTGCTCGTTGATGGTTTCCTCCTGCATGTGGCACTGATCGCGTATCTTGTTGACCTACAATAAGATCGACAATAAGTTAATTAATATGCGAAATCTGTTGAAATGTTTTATAGCACAATCAATAAACAACCATTAACACATAACATCAATGAACGAAAACATACAAACACAAACAATATAAAGAAAGATATATAATAAACAAACCTGAACATTGGTGTGGGTTATGTCAAGACTTACGTTGGCCAACACGGCCATATTTTGGGTAACCTTAACGAACGTATAAAGTTTTTTTTATGTGCATTCACCAGTTTAGTATGAGTAATTTGTTTTTGGAATAATAATTGCGTACCAATTTGTGTTAACAATGGGGAACATAATAAGTAGAAAAGGGAAATAGAAATCAAATTAAAATTAAACCCAAGTCAAAGTTAAATAAAGAGATAACAGCAGCAGTTAAACCCAAAATATAAGCAATTTAAGCAAAATCTAGACCAATATCTTGCAATTATAACTACTTGAGCCTGCAGATCATCCAGACGCTTCTGTGCCTCGCCCCGCTGATTTTCCAGCTGTTTTAGTGTTGCCGTCAACGTGTCCAATTCGCTCTGCAAGAATCAAACCAAACCATTGCAAATAACTAACTACATTGTGGACTATCTGCTATACGAACCTGCAGGCTGCGAACTTCACCATTCTTGATGCGCACATCGGCCTCCTTTTGTGCGATTTCCGTTTCGAGAGCGCGTCGCTCTCTGGCCAGCTCTTCGATCTCCTTTGATATCATCTCCAGCTCGGGATTCGAGTAAGTCGGCTTCGTTTCCTGCGGCTGCATATCGACACCCGATACGGTTGCACGCATCGAAGGCGGCACCATATTGGCAGTGAGCACTTGTGGCGGATCAACACCGCGCTGCTTGCGTTCAACAAGCCACATTGCCAAAGCAAACTGCTCCACGGTCAGTTTGCCCGATTGATTGGTGTCGCAAAGTGCCCTGTTAAGTAAGGTACGTAAATTAATTAGTCAGCTTTGTATCTAGTAAAACGTATTCATGGTTTCATTTTTAATAACTAACCAGATATCTGCAAGGCTGCGTTGTGGTATACCCGATTTAATGAATATGTCTTTCACCTCGAGACCGGAAACCAGACCATCCTTGTCCAAATCCGACTGCCGGAATATCTCTTCGAAACGTAAAAGCTCAACAGTGCTTACCACCCAATCGGCATTGGCTGTTACCGATGGTGGCGCACCAATTGGTATCAGTGGCTCAGTTTGTATCAGCTGCTGTGAGCTGACTGCGCCCACCGGTGGAATGCGCGTCATAGGCGGCACAGCAACGGGAAGTGGTGGTATGGCTGCCGGCGGCGCAATATCTTTTGGAAAGTTGGCCACAAAGCCAGCATCGCCGAAACCCTCGCCACTGGGTGCTCGCGGCATTGCAGCGCCAACACCAGAACCTGCTGCCGCAGGCTGCGGTGGCGGTGGCATGGCGGGCTTGGGCGCTTTACGCAGCTCAGGCGGCAGCACACTGGGAACTGTACGCTTTTGAAGTGTCTGATAGACGAGATGCATTGCCACAATAAACTCGTGTTTGTCCAAATTGCCGTCCTTGTCCTGATCGGCCAGATCCCAAATAGTGCCCAGTATGTTCATCGGCAGCTTAGAGTCCATCAGCACGCCTTTCACCTTGTTGCCCGGCAGCATGCCGTTACTCGGATTCAGCGATTCAAAGAGCTGCTCGTATTTGAGCCGATCTATAACACTGATGGTCCAGTCACCACTGGCGGCGCCTGCGCCGTGTCCAGCAACTGGCACCGTTTGTATACGCGAAGGTATCGCTTTTGGTATTTCACCCTGCCAAAGTGGTTAACACAGTTATTTTTTGAGGTTGTGAATGTGGGTGTGTAATCCCCTCCGGCCACTTGCCAATTGACACTTACCACTTTTGGCGGATTGACTGTATCCATATAGATGTTGTTCATGTTGGCAACCTGGCCCGCTTGCGACAGTGAGACTAGTTTAAGGGCCACAAAGAAGCCAGGCTTGTCCAGGAATCCCTTGCCATTTGGATCTGACAGATCCCAAATGCGACTGAGCACCACATCGCTGAGGCCAGACTTTTTCAAAAACTTTGCCGCCGTCATCGCCTCAATGGCACCCGTGCCCTTCGGGTCAATCTACAAATATCAAAAATTGGGCACAAGCGCAAGCCAAAAAAAATCAATAGGGGGTTGCAAAATTGACCCGCCACACACGAAATTGCAGCGGACTCATTACCTGTTTGTAGTATGCCTCGTAGATGAGGCTGTGCTTGCCGCACACCCGAGCAAAATCCAAATTCATGATGGGCCCCGTTTCTCGTGTTTAGTGTCCGAATTGAATGCAGAAAAGCAACGGCCACTGCCTCGCTGTGTTATCACTATCACAAAATCGATTTTTTTTTCTTGTGGGGTAAGTTGAGGGCGGAACTCGCTCGCTTGCTCGCTGGCTAGTTGTGCGAGTGTCCTAGTTTTTCAACGTAAAGTTTTTCACGTGCAACTGGAACAGTTATAGTTTTGCAGTTGGGCACATTATGGCTACAATTTAATTACACACTCGAAATTTAATTTTTGCTTTTGCCTTTTTCAGCATCGGCCTCTAACTAGTGTTGAGTAACATGCAACAATCACTCTTAACTACTGCTTTATCCAACACTGAAAACAGGGCTGCAGCTTATACAGTTTGAGAGCAATTAATTCTGAAAAATTGAATTTTTTAAATTTTAAAACATTCTGAATATTTTTTTGATATCTCATTTAAAAGTACAATTTTATTTTTGTACTTTTAAATTTATATATGTATCAAAGTTCAGTTTTTATTTTTTTATATTTAGCTTGTTAACTATCTGCCAGCTAGACAAAGAAATAAATACGTGAGTAAATCGCTTAAAGTAAACGTATTCGACAATTGGTGGCTCCACATTGACAATATAGAACTTTGCCGGGCACCACGCCCACCTCGTAGTTATAGTTCCAAGTCAGCTCGGTCCCGGATCTTATGTGGTTGGCCGAGAAGAACGCGACCCAGGGAAATCGAAGATCATGCGTGTCCACAAACACGTTCTGCACAAACAAATTAGGTGCACAAGAATGCTGTAGAAGAAACCAAAAAGCAACGACAGCGGTCAAAGATTATGTCTATAATTCGCTACGCACGCACTCACATTAAAGTAACGACCCAAGTTGCCAGTTGTCTTTGCATCCATAATGTAGGGCGCCTCGTCTCTGCCAAAGAGCCGGCGCACTGAATTCTCGCGCACTGTTTCATCCAAGTCTGCATTGGGATTGAAGTTTATAACTGCACGCTCCTGCGAATCCGGTTCATTTGAATTGTTCGAGTGGCTTCGCGATGAACGCAGCTTATCTTTTTTACGCGGCTGATAATACTTGGTGGGTGTGAAGTCAGCATCGTCCTCTGGATCTGGGGCGTAAGTGTCTTCTTCCTCTTCCGCTGGGGAGTGTTCAACATCCGATTCATAGCCTTCCTTTAGTTGCTCGGCCACCTCTATGTAATCCAAGTCGGCAAAGTACTCATCGCCCGCATCCAATCCGCCCTCGTTGGCCATTGTTTCGGTAAGTAAGTGGCCCGCATAGATGCAAATGAATGCACCCTTTGGTATATCGTTGACGCATCGCAGACCCCAGCCACGATTTGACGTTTTGAAGACCTGCAGCTTCATTTCCAGCGAATGCTGAACCACTCGATTAAGGCAGTTCTTTTTGCACTTGCACCGCGAGTTGCATTCGTAGATGCCGGTAGGAACATGCTCGTGAAGACGCTTGTATTGATAACCAATCTCCTCAATGGGCTTGTTGGGATTGCAGTACCTGACACCCCCAACAGTTAGCTGCCAACAGGCGCATTTTGATTTGTCCTGCCAACAAAAAATGGGAGTTAGGATGATAATTTTAAAGATCGCCATCGATAGCTTACCGAGCAATCATCTTCGCAGTCACAGCCCACCAGAAACTCCTCGTCGAGATTCAGATGCACTCCCTCTGTGGGTATCCGCTGCTTGGCATAGGTGCATGGCGGCGGCAATGTGTTGTCATAGTAGTTAACTAGCGGTATGGCCATTTTCTCTTGTCCCTTCGATATGTCCGCCTCCTTAACAATAGTTGGATCAATAGAGTACTCTGCCAGGCAGCGCAAATCCGGCGTAAAATCAAAATTTTCAACATTTAAAACATTATCTGTGGCACGCAAATACATGTGCACTTCGGCCAGATTGCGAAAACTCTTGCCACAAGGCCCACGATAGACGACATTGCGCTTTGCCTTCTGCTTGAACACCAAACGCTCCCAGCCGGAAAGCAGCGGCTTAGCCAACGGACTGTAGCTATCCAGGCGATGCACAATCTTGAACAAACAGGCTGGGCTGCATTCGTGGGGCGAGTACATTTTGGGCGGCAGATTGCGCTTGGCCGTAAAATAGACAACATGACCCTTGGGCCGGTTCTCATCGTCTACGTAGATGGTTGAGTTGTTCAAATGGCGAACGGTGTTGCGCGCTGCTGCAGCAGCAGCAGCATTGGCAGCTGCCGCAGCAGCAGAGGATGAAGGTGACATGTTAACGTTTTGCGGCACGGAGCTGCTCTTACGCGCAATTGCACGCATTTGTTGGTTCACCTGTCTGCTACTCGTCTCCATCTCCTTAGTGTAGCGTATGAAGGGTTCGGTGCGCTGCAAACAAAACGAGTATAATAAACAATATCCGTGACGAAATTTGAAAGCAACTTACGCGTGGCACACGATGCTGTTGCATGACATTGGCGCTGTTGTGCGTATTTTGCGTCTCCTTGAATACTGGTCCCAGGCGCAGGGAGCCGCGATAGATCCACTCGGTGTGATTCTTGTCATCATCGAATTGCATCTGCACCAGACTGCAGTCAATGTCAATTACGCGTGCATACAGCCAGGTGCCGTTGGATTCGGTGTTCATGTTTTGGCCACGGGTGCACTGCACCATTGGTCGATCCACTGAATATTTTTCCACATACTTTTGTATAAACTCTCGCGAGCCGGGATGCACATCCTCCCATACTTTCTCCGATGCGAGACAAACCAAACGCACATCGCTATGCTGCACATACTGTGTGTAACCATCATCATAGAAGATTAAATACCTAAAGCTATTGGCCTGTTTCAGAGGCTCGGCTATAATGCCCGGATAGAATGCGCTGGGTACGGCGCACTTCTCCTTGCCGCGTGACAAGGTGCTGCCATTAAAGTAGGCTATAACGCGAGTTCCTGAATAGTTTATTTCAATAAATAAAATTTATTAATGTGTTTAATAGTTTTAACTAACTTATGAACTGCTTCACTCACCAATAGTCAGGCGCACTGGCGGCGGCTCGAAGTAGGCTAGATGTTTGGCTGTTATCGTTTTAACCATTTGATATGGCGTATTGAGATATTTGATCTTATAGCTTTTTACCATAATGCCGCCCACTGTTGAACTCTCTGTAAACTCGATCACTTTGACCGACACCCAGCTGGCAATGGCTTTGTTCTTCACAGCGTAGTAGGTCTCGTTTAGTTGGATCGGAGGTCGCTCGATCTCACCCGCTGGTGGCACTTGCTGCAAGGAGTCAAAACCCGATTAATGACACTATTTGTTTTGGTGATCAGTCAAACCTACCACATAATCGAGCATATTTTGGTAGAGATCAAGCGCAGGCATGTGTTTGTGCACCACTTGGCAGGAGCTGTACAGGGCAAAGTGCATTTTGTCAGCCATATTTTGTAGCTTACTCAACTCTTGATTGGCCAACTCGATTTCGCGCCCTATGCGTTGTGTTTTTGATTGTAGTATAGTCTTGGACCAAGCCATCTGGTCGCTTATCTCCACTCTGCCCATAACAGTTTTGATAGCATCCTCTAGTTCGTCTTCAATCAGTTGCAAATCATTTGACGAAAATTCGGATTTGTCTGCGCATGGAATACGATTTGTTAAAACGATATATTAGTTCGGACTCTGCACATACCTTGTTCTTGACAATTTTCCTCTTCGTCACTGCTATCCAGAGCTACAAAGTCTGCGTGCTCCTGCTTGAAGTTACGCAATAAGAGAGGCTGCTTCGCCACTAGGAAACCAGCAAAGTCCTGTAAGATATTGATAAATTATTATATATAGAGCATTTTAATATGTACAGTGAAGCTTCAAACCTCGTACATATCCATTGCTATGTCGTAGCAGCCCATGCAGATGTATTGTCGCTTGTGTGCCTTTCTGGGCACCTTGTAGTAGTTGAGCGCGGCCAGGCTCGCCAGCATGTACTGCTTATGCATCTTCTGGCAGTTACAATTGAGACAGTCCTTTTTGTAATAGATTTCAGTATCCGTTTTAAATTCGAGGTTTTCTTTCGTGTCGCCGACGGTGTTTATTTTTATTAGCTCGACTAGGCAACTGTTTTCATTATTCTTCTGCAGCTCATCTACTTCCATAGGCTGCGAATTTTCTGATTCTTCACGTGCCACAGACTTTGCTGCATTATCTGTCATCTCTTGTTCTTCTGTGTGAATTTTTGCTGAGGTTTGAGTGTGAGTAAATTCAATTATGGCTTTTGAAAGAGTGGCTTCATACGATTGACTTGAGGTTTTTGCTTCTTCCATATCCATTGATTGGACTTCTGCGATGTCTTCGTTTTGAATTTGCTTTTCCCCGACATCAACGTCATTACCATGAGGTATGCTTTTTAATTGTTCCTCATCTACCACATAAGATCGTGCTTCTTCAACGGACACGTCTTTGTTGGAATCGTCTATATCCTTTTCAGAACTACTAATCAACTCAATGCTGCTGTCGCTATCCACTGTACTTTGCTTCAAATTCTCCTTATAGGGTAATTCTTCCACAGCGGGACTCTCAATCAGTTCAATGCTGCTTTCCAAATCGGCTTCGTTTGGTTTGAGTGAATCAATGTTATCTGTTGTAGAACCAGTGACTTCTTTTGTACTTGCAGTTTCAATTACCTCCTTCTCCTTATCAGCAGGACCAGTTTCATCGATAATGGGACTACTGATTAGTTCAATGCTGCTGTCCAAGTCAGTTTCGATTGGCTTATCCGAATTAAGTTTTTCTATTGAAGAGTCATTATCTTCTATAGAATTTTCCATTGCTATTATTTCGAAGATACTTTTTTCTAAGTCGGGAAATTCATTTATTTCACTTTCACAGTTGGATAGTTCAATGGTCTTCTCAAAGTCTGGCGCCTTCGGCGGTTCAGCCGGTACATCATCTAATTCCATAGGTTCTTCGCAAGCCGTCAGTTTCTCCTCTTCGACCTTGTCCATCTCCATTGTGATAGTTTTTGCCTCAGCGGCTGTCTTCGTTGCCGGTAAAGCAAATTCACTTGCAGCTGATTTGGCCAATTCGTTAACAGATGTCGCATCTTCGGTCTTCGAGCAATCCATATTAGCAGATGCCGAGGCCATAATATATTTTATAGTAATTTACTTTTATTTTCCAAAAAAAAAAGCAAAACATTGATGTTTAAAAAATTCTGTAGGAAAGAACAAGAGCAAATACTTGAGCAGTGCTGCAAAATGTTTTTGTACCCCGTTGTTCAACACTGTAGCAAGAAGAAGCACGATAAATCAGTGTTAACTTTTCAGGCTTGCGCTTAAAATAATTAAATATCGAAGTCAATTTGCGAGACTTATGCAATTTTATTCACGTTCATGTTTTCTTTTATAAGATTGTTTAAGATTGATCAACCTTGGGTTGGTAACCATGCTCATCGGCAGTGTAGGTAACCTTGACATGCTTTCCTTCCTTCGATACGTATTCGTATGATCCATGAACAGAAAGAGTTTTCTCATCGGTCAGTTGTCCCGATTGATCCAATTTGATGCCGTCGGAAGTTTCCAACTCATATTTGAAGCCGTCAGGATTGACTTCGTTGTATTCCTTGGTGACCACGGCATCATTAGCGTAAGCAACGGCCAAAAGGCATGCGAGGACAATCTAAAGTATAAATATTGCATAATAATTCAATCATGTATGCATATTAAAGTTTTTAATATTTGTACTAACCATAAACTTCATGTTGAAAAGGATATTCAGTTATTAGTCAGCGAGCTGCAAAACAGATCTGATGATATCCATAATTCCGCTAGGCTTTTATAGTCATTCGGACATCGGATGGCATTTGATAACTTGCTCGACAACTGACATAAATTAAATCAAATTTGATCTAAACGTTTTGCTTAATTATACAATTGTTTTTGTTGCACTCATTTAAATAATTTTAACTCTCATTTAATATTCAGTCAGTATTCTATCAATTATTTTTTAGCTATTAACTTTCGTTACGAATATTTTTTACGAGCCGCTTTTGCTTTACAACTATTTCCTACAAATAAATAAATCTATGAAAAAGTTTATAAAGCAAATTCTTTCTTAAAATATTCGCCCCAATTACTTTAATAAACCAATTCCTGAAATCTTTAAAGGTCATGATTATTTGAATTTAAGAATAAAGTAATTTCTTGATTATGAAATCATTAGATGATTTCACCAATTTGCATACTATTTATTTAAGATTACCGGTTTGATTAACCTTCATATGTATTTCGCGATCAAAATGCACCAGATAGAACCAATCAACCGGATCCATCAGATGTTTGTGCTGCATCATAATAAAGTTAGAAAATAATAGGATCGAGTGCTTTCAGATGTATAGTGCCTACATTTCATGTTAGCGCCAATGTGATATTTGATAACAATTTTAGAATAATTAAATAAAATGTTTCAATTTAAATTTTGCGCAAAATATTGCACTTATCGATACTTCAGTAAGAAGAGGAAAAATGATTGCAATTTGACATTCACAACGAAACTATAGTTTTCACACGTGCTGAAGTTGTTTTAAAATTGTATTTGATTGCATATTGTAAAATAATGTCGGGAAATGTCGGTGATTCCGACTCTAGCAGTGACTATGAGGTGGAATTACATATAAAACCTAAAAGAGTGCGTCGCACAATCAACGATGACACTGCTGATCTTTTGGGTAACTTCGATGACGAGAAACGTAAAGAGATTTTTGAGGGTACTTATGTAGACAAGGAAATTGAACGGAATCCAAGCGAATCAAGCAGCAGTGATGAGGCTGATAAATCAGATGAAAACGACGATGCTGAAGTTGACCAAATTGCCGACGCTGCGGGAGCTGACAGCGAAGGCTCCGAGTCCGAGGTGGAAGCCAACGAGGATGGTCATATCACCAGTAACCAATTAAATAGCTTGCTGCGTGGTGCCTCCAAAGTGAACCGGCATGTTCTGTACGTAACAAATCTGAATTTTGAGACTACAAGGGATGATTTGGAGTCCCACTTTGCAGTTGCAGGGACAGTTAAATCAATACGCATCCCGAAAAAGCGTCGTGGCGGCTTTGCCTTTGTGGAAATGGTGGACTTGGCCGGCTTCCAGCAAGGTTTTAAATTGCACAACACCGAATTGCAGGGCAGAAAAATTAAAGTGCAAATATCCGAGGCGGGCAAAAAGAAGTCAGCCAACAAGAAGAACATTATGAAACAGAAAAATCGCAAGTTGGCAGAGATGCGCAACGAACAGAAAACGTTCACAAAGAGCGGCAAATTCTTCGATAAGGATTTGAAAAAAGAAAAGGCCAAGGATCTGCTGGCACGCAAGCGTTGGCGTAAGCATCCAACTCCAAGGAAAAACTAAAATTTTTACTATAATATACCTTATACTTAGTAAAACACTTTTATTTTAATACATATACCTAAAGAAATTATAAAACCACAATGTATATATTTTTGTCTATTGCCATCGCACAATATAAAAATTGCGTTTTCCCACACGTAGTAGGGAGACTCCATTACGGAGTATATGTATGCCAGTTGTAATAACTTCTGCGATGTTCTGCACACGCTTCTGGTTTATATAGAAGCCACCGGCATTGATAATACGCACGGCATCAGCTGTAAGTAATGGTATAATTAATACGACTCAGATTAGTTTGAGAGTAACTCACTTTCTGTAGGAAAACACTTGGCCTTCATTGCAAGCTGTAGGATTGACATGCCAGGCTCGGTTAGTATATCGACGATGGAAGCACCTTGAAACGTTTGTTTGATTTCAACATAGTTTAGCTCGGCCAAACCCTCAACGTTGCCTTTGTAAAGCGCATTTGTAACGCGTTCCGCTTGCTTTAAGCCATTTTCTGTGGACCAAAAGTATTTATAAATAACTCAAGCGACTGAAGGAGCTATTTCATTCACCGCCATGAACCAGCAGGGTGACATCTTCTGCCAGCAGAGTCTGTGCCTTGCGTTTTTCTGGCTCCTTGGCATGTTCTCGCATCAGTTGTTCCACTTCTGGTAGAGGTATAAATGTGAACAGTTTTAAAAGCTTCTCCACTTCGGAGTCGGGCATGCGCAAAAAGAATTGGTACAGTGCAAATGGCGATGTCTTCTTCTCGTCTAGCCATACAGCATTTCCAGCTGATTTGCCAAACTTGTCTCCCTCCTCGTTGGCCACTATCGGCAGTGTCATGCCAAAAACTTCTCGATGGCATTCGACACGACTAATCAATTCGTGTCCCGTCATTAGGTTACCCGTTTGATCGGAGCCACCCATTTGAAAGCAGCAGTTGTGCTTACGCAGTAAATGCAACCAATCGTATGCTTGGAAGATCTGATACGTAAACTCCGTGAAGCTCATGCCGTCCTCCGACTCCAAGCGAGACTGCACGGAGGATCGTGATAGCATCGCGCCCATGCGAAAATGTCGACCCATATTGGCAACAAAGTCAATTAGATTTAGATTGGCATACCACTCGGCATTGTTAACGATTCTATGGCAATGGAAAATATAATATATATTATTATATCAAATTGAAAAAATATGCTACTCACGTAAGAGGCGCGAGCGGAGAACTGTTTTTTCGCGTATCCCATAAGCAATCCTCATGGTTTTTGAACACTTTACGAAGCTGCAGTTCTATTGCCTGCAGATTCGACTCAATAACTGATACTCCCATTTGATTGCGCTCCGTCTTACGCCCACTTGGGTCACCAATTAGGCCCGTGGCGCCACCCACTAATGCTATGGGTTTGTGCCCACCTCGTTGGCAGTGCAACAGACCCATGATCACAAGCAAATTTCCAACGTGCAGGCTGTCGGCGGTGGGATCAAATCCAGCGTATATAGTTTGAGTTGAGCTCTTGAAGAGCTCTTTCATCTTTTGCCTGCAAAGTCAATATTTTTAATACATAATGCGACTGTTTCAATAACAACTTACCCGGCAGTATCTGGAAAAATGCTCTGAAAGAAACCGCGGTCTGACAATTCCAACAAATTTTTATGTGTGAAAGTGCGTTTGAAGTTAGTGCATCGGCTGTGCAGCTGTCGCATCAGGCGAGATTTTAGCGTTAACATTATGCTACATAAAACGTATATTCAAAATTGTTCTGGCAAATAAATACGGATCGCATGGACGAGGTTATGCTGAGTGTTTTGCAATTCGCGGCTACAGCTGACAGGCAACAGCTGTTTTATTGTTGCCTTGTGATATAAGGTTGTAGTCTGAGTAAAAACCTGTAACGTCACGTGTGCTCAGAAGCTGCAAATAGGAATTGACGCCATGAAATGGGATGCTCTCTCGTATGCAACCTTTTTTTAAATTAACTTTTATTGTGTGTGTGTGTGCGTGTTATTGTTGTTTATATGTATTTCAAAACAAAGAAATATTTTAGTGCTCAGTGTTTCATTTCTTTCATTAATGTGATGGTAACTGTTCGCTTTATCGCTTGACAATGCTGCTGCAAATACGCCATGCGCTGCTTGAAGTTACCAATCAATCAGCAAAGCAGTCAATAAAACAATCGGCGATTATAATCAACAATGAGATCATAATTAGCTCCAGCAACATATTGCAGCCCCATATTCGTTTAGCTGGAGATGGAGACAAAATTATCCAGAGCTTGCAGCAGTGCAAGCTGGTCGATGCTCAGGATGAGAACTGTGCCGAGGGTAATCTACTGCGCACTTTAAATTATTTGGTAACCTTTGATCGACAACGCCGGCCACTTACCGATCGTAGTGCCCAACAGAATTCCACCTCCCACATACTGACTCGGTATACGGCACAGCCTTTGTACGTTTTTTGTGCCGCTGAGGTGTCCAGGAATCTGCACAAGATTTTGATGAACGCCGATTCTGATGAGCAAAATGTGCTGCGTTCCAGTTTTCTGGTATTAACCATGCGAGAACTGAAGGAGCGTGAATCCTTCAAGCGCTTCATTCAGCATATTGCCAGCTATTTGCGCTACTTACAACCAATTCACACACTCGATGATGTGCTGGTTATGTGCTCGCCCTTTGGCTTGGAGAACTTCTACAAGACCATTAGCATTGGCAAGGTATCCAATGTGATGGGAGCTTCGCTGTTTGGCCTATCAAATGCCTTGCCATTGGGTTGCGAGGGAGCAGCCGTTTTCAACAACAATCTGTAAGTGTGAGTAAGATTGATGATAGTACTAATGTCATTAATACCCATCTATTACAGGCGCCTCATTGGCATTATTATCTGCACATCATTCCAGCGAGACCAGGAGAATGTTAATCTGACCTTGGCTGCCAATTTTGGATATCTCCTGCGAGATTTTATGGCACAGTTGGGCACGCCGATTAGCATGTTAAACCTACCACGAGAGCCATCAAATTTTGCCTGTATCTAACAATTATATTATTGACAATGCATATATTAACGATATCCATTTATAATTTAAGGGGAGCGCACAATTGTTGTCATTGGATCAGCTGGTCAGCAAGGCACCGGAACTTTCATCAAAGTGTACAATAAACGCTTCATTCTAACATGTGCCCATGTTGTTGGTCAAGTAAATGCACATTTATATGAATTTCAAGAAATCTATATCTGTTAACTAAACATATTTTATTTGCAGCCCAATTCACAAGTAAATTGCCGTGCTATCGATCAAGAATTCAAATCAGATGTAATTTGGTGCAATCCGGACGAGAATCGTCCCTACGATTTGGCCCTGCTCACCGCTCCTGAAAATATACCAGAGCATCATTGTGTACGGTTGGCGCGCAATCGGGCTACCTTGGGTCAGACTGTGTACAATGCTGGCTTTCCATACTATGTGAACTTTAACTTTAAGTACGACTTCAATCCGTCTATATTCCAAGGACGCATTATAAAATGTGATCAGGGCGCCATAATGTCCGACGGGAGCGTGCAGGCCGGTCAAAGCGGCGGACCAATGTTTGACCAAAACGGCAGCATACTCGGTGTTTGTGTCTCCAACATTAAACATGACGATATTGTGTATCCTAACATTAATACAGCCATTCCTACATTTGATATACGCCAAACATTACAGGAATTCGCAAAAACAAGTGGTGAGTTTAAAGATTCGGAAGCTATATAAATCATTTTAATAAATATTTTTCACTAAATTTCAGATATTAAGGTACTGAACAATCTTGTCGCAAATCAAGATGTGTGCCGCGTGTGGTCGTTGGAAATGCCTCTCATACAAAGCAAACTATAATGGGTTTTCAGAATGTTCCAATCTTGTAATATATAAGTGTATTGTATATGTGCAATTCTGCCCAAATTCTAACCAACACGTTTTGTGTACTTAAAATAATAATCTATATATGTAGATTTTTAAAATAATAAAATTGTGTACTCTAAGCTATAAGGGATTAATTCTTATCCAAGCAATCATTAACATGACTTTGCAGGACAGACAGCGAGTTAAACGACTTTGAGCAAATGGGACACCGCATAGATGAATCCGCTGTCCTGGCAGCACCTCCAGTTGGATCTAAGACCTGGAAATGGAATAAGAAAGCAATGCCTTAATTTCAATGTATCTGTTGTATATGTTGCATATTCCTACTGGCCGCTGCTCAGCTCGCTGACTGCTTTGTACGGCGCCTGTCGCTGTATGGCTGAACTTTCTGGGTTGGGGAACCTCAGCTAAGCTTTCAATTAACTCTTGATTGCGTCGCTGCAACGCGCGCAGATCCCCCAGATACTGCTCCTTTTCACTTGCATTCTTTTCCCGATCAGCGCGCTCCATTTCAAAATCACGTCGATATATATCAATCTGGGTTTTTAGATATGCAATCTCCTCATCTTTGTGTGCATCCTTTGCCCTTAGCTCATTGACATCGGCACGCATTGCATTAATTAGCTCTTCTGCGCTGGTCAAGTTTACCTTAAGACAGTTTATTTCGTCGACATAGGTTTTCCTCTGAAATTTAGTAGATTGATTATATAATTTGGCAAGTTTTGTATAAATTGTACAAACCATGTCTTTGATTTCTAGATTTTCGGCCAATAATTCAGACACCTGTCTCTGAAAATCCTTGACTTGACTACCATGTTCTTCACTCTTTATGTTGATTTCAGGTTCCACATTGTCAACATCAGGCACATACTCGTAAGATAAATTGATTTTCTATGATTAAGATTACTATTAATAGCAACTACGCTTATTGTGTTGTATTTAAAACCGTATCTTATCATGCCCTTAATGCCCGTATCATAGCGTGATAAGATTTACAGTTGTCCAAATATATTTAACTAATACTACCTACCAACTGGTGCTGCTGCAGCTTGTCAATTTCAACACGCATATTATTAATTAGAGATGATTTCTCTGACACACTTTGCCTAAGATCATCGTGCTCCTTCTGGTGTATTTCTTCAACCAAACGTATTTGCTCAAGGTTTGTCTCGAGCTCCTTTTTAAGTTGCTGATTTTCGACGGATAACTTTTCAACTTGCATCTGACATTGCTGTAGTTGCTCTTGATATTGTTGCTCCCGGATAGCTGCTTCCTGTCGCCATTGATGTGTAATTTTATAATATTCCTGCATCGTATGGTTGACCTTATCCAATGTTTCTACATAGAGAGATAATGAAAATGTTAATATTAGGATATAAATTCTTATATCAACTTCTTATGGTCTTACTAAATTACATAATTTGCTTAAAGGTACGAAAATAATTACTTCAGTTTGTAAATTATAAAAGTACGCATCTGTGGTAATTTAGATAAGAATTTTTCTTGGTGTTTCTTACATTAAATAGGTAGTCTGTTTTCCCTAGATTAAGACAGATACGCGCTTTTATACTGATTAATACTGAACATACGTTTTAAGCCTATATACTCGGTCATCATTGTCTGCAGCTTAACGACATCCTCCGCACACGCTTGCATCGAACAAAGGCTAGGAAACTGCGAGTAAACGCTGTTCTGCTAATAATAATGAATAATGATTAAGTGAAAAAATAATCAGAATTACCAATCGTTTCATATTTGACATATGTACATGTATGTACATATTATATGTATTATTTATGTATGTATATTATGATGTTATGCATACCTTAAGAACATCGGGCTTTAGGTCTCCCATAAGGAAACTTGCTGCCAAAGAAGTTTGCTGTGAGGGCAATGTTGTTGGTAGACTTCCCTCCGTAGATTTAGTCTGCTCCGGTAAAGCGCTCAGTTGACTCAGACTGGCTGCTGATTCCACATTATTTTGAGTTTGCGGACCGTCGTCCACAACGCTTCCATTTTCTTCCTTTTCCAGTCCGTCGTGAAGAAGAGAGTGAGCATGAGAGCGGAGCGAAGACAAAGGCGAACTGCCCAATATAACGAATGACTCTTCGTCGGACATTGTGCATCGACTCCGTTCAGTTCTATTACTAAACAAAAAGAAAACAATCACATAAAGCCACAGTGTTGTAGAGCAGATTTATTTGGTGAATCCCCGGTTTATATTTAAATTTGAATGACACTGAGAAAATATAGACTAATCGATTACTGCTCACTATATGTCCGACTTGTTTGTATTTACACATGTACGCTCATACATATCGCTCAAATATACGTGTAAGTAAATACTTATGTATTTCTATCTATTGTCTTGTGATTCATTTCAGATATGGTTCTTAGTCTTCCCCGCTTTCTCCGTCATTCCAAATATTGTTAGTATTACTCATATAAATTTATGTGAAAACCTTATCTGTAGTTTTGTCTGCGCCGGCCTTTGATTAAACTATATTTGCTTACCTTTGTTTTTGGGTCTGTTCGCGTTAGTGTCAAATTAGTTAGAAATATATTTGTACATTTCGTGGTCTCTCTGTAAGTGTGGCCAGAGCGAAATTCACCAACAGCTGTTTTCTATAGCGAAATTTAAGTAATGCACAAAGAACTTAAGTGTCATTATACAACACTGCTCGAACATGGCCGGCCGTTGGCATTTGAACGCGCCTTCATTCGAATTTTTTTTGATACATTAAGCGCAAATAACTTGTCTCCTTAATCTGAATAAAAACGTATAGACATTCTTACTTATATGTAAAATGTAAATAACAAGCCTTTTTCTCTAATTATTCTGATATGTGATATTGACATGCACTTGAAACAAAGCAAAGGGCAAACCGGATAAGCCAGTTATTTCAAATTACATGATATTGTAATTTCCAAATTAAATTCAAATTGCTGGTCTTTCAGAATTGACATTATTAAGGATTATAAATGGCTTTCAGAACCGGATTCGCATTTCTTGGCATATTTCCATTGTTTCCATTGTTCGTTTCAAAGCACTCTCACATCCATGCATATTTATTTTTATAATATGGGTTAATGAGGCGATCGCGTGTTGATTACTCAAATCAAGGAATTGGATTCCATATAAATATGTACAACTGAAAATGATTTATTTATCGACACTTTAATTGCATAAACATCTATATAGTCATACATATGCAAATATATGAAATGAAATTTAACTCGATTTAAATTTAACTTTTCAAATAAAAATATAAAATATGTTTTTTATTTTGTAAGAATCTCTATTTAAACTTAAAGCTAATGCACACAATAAATAAAATTATATAAAACTTAAACGTTGTTATATAAATTGTACATAGACAAAATTCAATTAAAGCTCAAGTGCATCGAAACCATTTACACAGTTAAACAAAAAGATTCCTCATGCACGACCAAAAATATCACATTCAAAACTCTCCTCCATTCAATTTTACTCTCAGGCACACGACTCACTCAATCATTATGCTTAAATCTACCTATGATCTAATGAAGAGTAAACATAGGATCCATTGGACAGCTTACGCCTGCCCCTTGCCATAGTAATAGCCGGCGCTGATCAACGGCTGCGATTGCGTTTGACGGTATTGGCGTCGCACCTGTTGCAGATGTGGTGGCTGCAACTCCCGCTGCAGAGCAACGGCCGCAAAGTGATGCTGCTTCAGTGCACTGATCGTGGCTATCTTGCGGTGTCTGTTGGGACGCGGCAGATTGCCGCTGTTGGCCAGTCGATACGTTTCCAGATCATCGTCACGCGGCAATGGTCGGTGTTTATCCTCCTCGACAGGTGTGCCATCCGGACGGAGGCGCATCACCAGCGGTCCACTCAGATACCTTTGCGGTGGCTCTGCAGTCAACGCGGCAGCAACGGGCAAATTACTCGATTGATGAGCTGCTGCTGGCGGTGTCTGTTCGTTGCCATAGCCATACGCCATGTCCATGTCCATGGCATAATTGTGCTTATGCTCGCTGGCGCTCTCGAAGAGCGGATTTTGCTGCTGCTGCTGATGGGTGAGTATGATAAGCGAGGAGGCTGGTGGTGTCGGCACTGGCTGCGTTGGTTTGCGTGTGGTTATCAGCGTTGCGCTGGGATGATCCCGCATAATCGATGACCAGACTGCGGAAAGAGATGATAAACAATCAAAATCACGTACTCTTATCGCTCACATGCGCTCATATGGGTTAAAAGTTGAAAACACGTTTCGCTTGCTGCTTATGATGCACTAGTACATTATCGCATGCGGAAGTTAATAGTGGATTCCCACGCTTCTGCTTTCTGGGACTGGGATCGCTGCTCATAAATATAGGTGTGTGCACATTGTGCATATGTGCAATACTTACTGAGCTCATTGGCATCGCGCTGATATGGATCGAGTGCCTCCAGCTGCGCATCGGAGAATGTTTGCAATTTCTCATAGCCATAGCTGAGCAGATTGTGCTTGCATTGGTTCACTGGCAGGCCGCCACCCACTGTCGTCTTGCAGTGCACGCTAACTAGCTGGGCGAACGTCGAGTATAGGTAAGACATCTGCAAGAAGACAAGAGACAAGAAGAGAGGGAGAGAAAGAGAGGGGCGAAATTAGAGATAGATTAGAGACAGTGTTAGGCAACCGGCAGCGGCAACAGTGCGTGCGAGTGATGCGCTCAAATGAAATGCATTTCAAAAGTGTGTCGCGTTGAGCAATCTGCTAAAAATGGGAGTGGACGACTAATGTAAGGGGAAGGGTTGTGCCCGCAACTGTGCTCCAGTTTTGTTGGTTTGTGTGTTTCTCTACGGTTCAGCAGCCAAAGCATTGCATGCCCCAAGTCTATCTATCTATCTGCTATTTGTGTTTAATTTGCTTCCATTCTTTGTGGTCAGCGAAGCGTTGTTTTCAACTGTTGTTTTTGTTTTTACGACAGAACATTCTACGCCGGATGACACATGCTCAAGATGCGCTGACGTAAAGCTACGCGACAGCCATGCTAATCAAACGAGACACTTTATGATAATCAAATGTAGAAGTTCCCAAATCCGGCATTTCTTCTGAATTGTTAGTGGGTTTTTTGTTTGTTGCGAATTTTAAGTGCAAACAAAGAAAGTCTCTAGCAATCTGTTGAAAATTTTGTGTGTCACATACTTTAACATATGGTAAATATACATATATATATATGGTATATATATATATGTATACCAATGTCTTCGGTTCGGTTATATATCGCACCTTGATCTGGTTAGATTTGCATTTGGTTTTCAATTGTACTTCGACTTCACTTCTTGGCTCTGGCTGTGAGTTTTACAATTTAACGCTGTTTGCATAACGATAATGCCCGATATACACAAAACGCTGTCTCAAATTACAAATTACCGTTAAGCCCCCAACAACAATGGCAACAACCTGTGGCGCATATGTTTATTGACCACAAAACGTGTGCAAACTGCAAAATGCAACTTGAGACCAAAATATATATGTATGTAAACTACAGCTACTACTCTTATACCAAATGTTGTTTGTATTGCAAAGCAATTCGTGTGCAACACAAATTACTCAATTTACTCAGCACAATTTGTACAAATTGATGATATTTGTACGTGTAAGCTGTATATACGTACATATGTATTTATGTATGTACATATAGAAGTGTACATATGATCGTCAGCAAATTTCATATAATACGTTATCTGATTGGTAAGCCTTTTTTATGGTCCAGTCCCTGACACAAATATTTACCCAGAATTAAAAATAAAAATAAAATGTGTGCCAAAAAATTAAGCACTACAATAAATTATGGCGGGTGTTGTCAAAGTCACATTCATAATATAGTACATGTATGTAGGTAAGCAGATCTTAACTTTATTAAAGCCGGCAAATAACTGAGATCGCACTTGCCGATTGTCTGGCTTATTGTAATTTATTAGCAGCTCTCTAAATGATTAACAACCTGACATCAATTGCAATTAATTAAGAAAACAAAACACACTCGGATTTATAATTGAAATTTTAGAATGCATAAATGCATATATGATTTTGTGTGGGAAAGCTGAGAAATGTGTAAAAAAAGAAGCAAAAAACTTGATCATTTACAACTGTTGAGCAAGTTTTGTTAGAATCGTACTTGACCTTAAAATGAATAATTATGCTTTTGAGATATTCTAAAAATAATAATAAATCTGTGATTGCTAATAAGTATAATGGACGCCAGCTCGAGGAAATTCCAAGTTTTTGTAAAAAAGAATAAGTAAACAACGATTCTAATTATTGAAATCATAAATTATCGACATTTTGGTGCACGCCCGGAACTAAAGTGATATAAAAAGCAAAGTGTTTTTTTTGCTGCCATATTTTGTTATGTTATGTCTGGTTCAATAACCTGCTGATCTGCGCAGTACATATTATGAAACGATCGACAAAAAAACCCAGAAAAACAAGTAAAAAGGGTAAAAATTTCAACAAAACTTAAAGAGAAACGACGTTTGGGGCACAGACCCAAAAAAAAAAATAAATACATATGCACAGACCTGCTCAACATTGGATAAGTTCAGCGTTCATAATAATATAATGATGACGATGCTGCATTTGTGCTTATATATAAAGATAAATATGTATATAAATGTATGTGTTTTTACGTAAAAAAGTAATGCGAACATAATTTATTTATTGAAGTTCGGGAAAAAACCGGCCAAACGCGTTTGCCCCTAAGCATTAAGGGCAAAAAACAAAAAACTAAAAATAAAAAATAAAAACAGTAAAATGAAAACAACAACATTGTTTAATCATTGGACTGTCTGCTTGTTTTTGCAATCGAAAATCGAAAGCGCTAGAGATGCGATGAAGCATGCGGGCAACGGTAAAGTAAATTTAATTAAAAACAAGGGAACTACAGTTTAACCTAGCTCGACGAAACAATACCCTGTACCAAGCTCCAAATTACAACCGCAGAGAAAAAAATCAATTTAATTTATATAAATATTTATAAAACTATCCCTGCTGTATGTATCTATAGACCTTACTTAAATTTCTAAAAATCGTGTGGTAAAGTATATTAATAAATAAATTCATTTAGTATAATACAAAAAAAAGTTAAACTCTGCGTGAAATATTTTAAGTTCAATTAGCAGTTTCAAACACATTTTTGTGTTGCCCTCTTCTCTGTTTATTTTGTGTTTTGTTTTCGTTTTGCGAATTGCGCTTTAGAACTCGAACTTTTGCAATTAATTAGCTTTTGGAAATTATTTTCTCATTTATCTATGTATATGCGGGTACCGGACGTACAGTACACATACATACTTACACATATAAAAACATACATACATACGTACAGTATCGGATTACAAAAGCAACTTTGCTGCTATTGTTCTCTCCTAACCATTATATAAGTGGCTCAGAATAGAATAACAATAACAAAGCTGTGGGGGTTTTTTTTAAGGCGCAGTTCGCGTGCTTTCTGCTAAAATTGATGCGCTGCCAAAATTCACACACATTTATACATATGTAGGATGTGGCTGTCAACTGAACGAAATGAGAATCTCGCCTTGCCTGGCTGTCATTAATAATACACGAATATAGTATGTAAACTATGTATGTATGTAACACATTTTACTTTACAAGATTTTGACTGGCAGCAGAGTTCATTAACTGTTTACAAGCGTGTAACGAGCACCGAACTGCCAACATTCATAATAGATGCCACATTGGTGTCCGAATCCGAATCCAATGCCCAAAGACTTTGCGCAGGCGCCTTTTAATGCCACGCTTTGTTGCGCAAAAAAGTGAAAAGCTTTTTTTAAATATTTCTTTTTTTCTTTTCTTTTTTTTTTGGTTTGTTTGTATTTTGTATTATAATGTACAATCCCCTCTCGTCGCACTCTAAAGCAATTGTACATGTAAATGAAATTGGCTGTTGTTGTTTTCTTTCTTATTTTTTTTTTATCATAAACGAAATTTAGCGATTTGACTTGTTGTCATCGTAACGGTCCGCTGGCTGCAGTGCAGCTCATTTGTTATTATTGTTCACATTTGTTAATTGCTTTTCATTATGCTGGGAAATATTTGCAGCCATTTATGGTAGTATTCAATTACCTCCAAAAGAGTCGATGAAAAGCAGTGAAACGCTCAATTCCTATTCGTATGCTTAGCAATGAGGACTGGTTCTTTGTTAAAAAAAATATATATATTCAGTCCTACCATACCAATTTTACTTTCAAAAGAAAATTGAAGATGTTTTTTTTGGTCCATTGTCAACCCATCTTACTGTATACATTTTTTTCTACATCTTATTGAAGGAGAAATCTTTATTTCTTAATTTCACATTGATTTGTGAGAAGATCACAGAGTATTCAGAACAAATTCTGAAATTAATAATTAACATAGCCTCGCTTATCGTTAAACTCTGTTACCGGCTAGTCAAATATAAATAAATATACTCTATCTATGCTTATTTTATGTAAGCTTTTGGGTAATTTACCCTAACTTGCTTGAAGTTTCTGGTCAGCGGCCTTTCTAAATTTCCGCTTCTTGGAGTCTTCCATAAAAGTCTAGAGCTTTTCTGAAGAAACCGACATTAAATAAAGCCTGTTTTGTGTGTCTAGACATATATATATATATATATATATATATATATACATATGTAGAGGAATGTATTCGCAAACATGCAAACAAGTAGAAAACATTTTTTATTGTATGCAAGTCGCTTCCGAAGGATTGAAACCATTTGAGACAATGATTTACAGAAATGTTGCGATTGCTAAAGTTGACAATGTCAAGTTCAGGCAGCTGATTTTCATATTTATGCCAAGGATGGCAAACATGAATGTTCTTCAACTGACTTATATATTCATATCAAATATGTGAATACAAAACTGTAGTAAAGTGGCAACAGCTTCTCTTGTTTGATTATTTGTTATTTTCTTGAGTATTCATTGTTCAAATTGTGAATCAGCTAACTATTATTTGGCTGTTGGCTACGACGGCGATACAGTTATGCAAATGAGTCTCAAATACCGCTCACCGATGTTCGGCGTTAATGTATGCTGTCCATGCATATTCAGTATATTAAATTATTCAATAAAAAACGAAAGATATAACAAAAAGCGCAGTTAAGACTTGCACACATCCACCTCAACTAATTATGTGCAGAAATATGCATGAGTATTCAGGTATTCAGTATTTATGATGCTCATTGACATCTTATCAAAATATCATAACTTAGATCTCATAAAAATATTGATAATTATGTACGTAAATGTGCGAAAAACTGTGCTACTTTTAACTGATTCTCAATGCCAAGGACGAGTGCACAACTCCATTGTCATTGTAACTAGAGCGTACGTGGGGGGCGAGATTGATGTGCGGGAATATGAATGCAAAGCCCATCTTGGGCTTACGTTCGATGTGCAGACTTTACTATGGTAAATTCATATGTATAAATAAATATTTATGTATATATTTGAACTTGCCTTTTCGTTACGCGACAAAAACTCCCAAATTGGTATTGCCGATGCTGAGCTCATTTGGATAACCACGGCGCTGATCAGGCAGCTGGCCAAGATTAGTCTCGCTGCGTTCGTCATTTTTGTTGTTATTGCTGTCGTTGTATTATGGCAAAGGTTGCTTGATTACCTAAGATCCAACCGGTCACCTGTGTCAATTGTACACCGTTAACGTTAACGTTGTGGCGCGTTGCCAGACTTTCTATTTTGGCTCAATTAGAAAACGCTTTGTTGGCCCATTTGAAATTAACACCAAAAGACAAAAACCAACTTTCTTTTGTCAAATAACTTGACTTTAAATTGTGCTCTTTGTTTTCGCACTTGATTAAATTTAAGCTAACAACAAGCTTTACTAATTTCGTTTTATTTGATTTAACGTTTTTTTTGTTGTTTGTTGTGTCTTAGCTTAAAACGCAAAAGCTCGTTTCACGTTTTACACCCACAGTTAAAATTCCTCACATATACACACATACACGCTCACACATTCAATGGGACAATTGCCGGCTGTGTCTGCGTCTCGACTGCGACTCGTCTTCAAATGAAGCAACAGGCAGCAATGCACACGTATTTAAGCTCTGAGCACGGCTAAACGGGCGATGAACGCGTGTCACGACGAGCTCACGTATTTTGCCTACAAACACATAGACGTTGCATCGTGTATGTGTTACATACCACGCTCAGTTACGCGCTCAGCTCCAACTGAGAGCAGTGAGCAATCGGAAGATGCTCAGAGAGCACAAACAGGTGATCTCCTCTCTAGCTCTAACTCTCGTATTAGACACAACTCACACACACAAATACACACACACTCGCACAGGGCAAACTTGTTCTACACGCTTGCAGTTAAAATAGAAATTGAATAAAACAAAAGCAAATACATTGCAAAATTTCAAAGTCAAGTCTATACGAGTCGCGACATTAGGTCTGATCTCGTGCCTGACCAAAAGCGGTTGAGCTTCATAATGTATTTACAAATGTATGGATGTATTTATATATATTTATATATATGCAATAAAAAAATATGCATATTTGATGTCACTGATTTCAAATTGCAATTCATAAGCTCCTGTTGTATGTTGTCAAAACAAAATGCGAAATGTTTAACAATCAACTGCTAATTAAACCTAATAAAAACATATAGCATATGGCGCCAGCCGGACCTCCGTTTCTGTTTGAACTATAATTTTCGTGAAATTGATATAATTGATAAATAAAGAATGACAAAAGAACAACAAACAAAACACAAACACCTTTGTATTTGTGCCACAAAAAGCCTTTTGGGGTATTTGGAGTACTGAAACCAGTTTCAGAACCTTTTGAATACGCCTTATTGCTAATTATACAAAGATTACATTTCATGTTTCATACTGAGTGCGTAAAAGAAATCATTTTTAATTCATTCAAGTCAATGCACTGCAATTTATTATGAAAAAAATTTTTTTATACATCAATTGTAATTTATCAGTATCTTAATGGGGGCTCGATAGGTACAGTCACCAACAACGACCGTTAAATTATTGCCGTAAATGAAGACAAATATCAAGCCACCAAAAACCGTTAATCAGTTATATTCCTTAATGCATTGCAATCTGTCAGAAAGCTGCTTCTCTCGCGTTCCTTAATCACACTAGTGCAATGGGTTGCTTAAAAATTAAGACGTTTAATTTTTGGATTAATACTGGCTTTATTTTAACCATTGCGTACACAAAGTTACAAAGACTGACATTAGACAAAATGTACATAAGATATTTGAAAGTTGCAAGTACAACTCTTATAAGCGATTATATTGCATAAAATTGCCATCAAAACGACTTGAACTGGTATACAAATCCCTATCGTCCTTGTTATACAGCATAACATCGTCGCCTTGGCCATCATGGTCAGAGCCAAAGATCGGTACATAGCTGCTAAAGCTGAGATCATGCTTCAATTGCTGATCCGGATCGCGTCCCAGGTGTATAACTTTTGCATACAATTCCGCGTCGGCCTGCAGTGCCCGATCAAAGTCCTTCCAGTGCACGAACTTGACATGCTCGCTGGGTATGGCATTTCGATTCAACAGCTCCAGAAGCGTATTCGAGTTAACCGGCTGCACAACGTTCAGTTCCCGCTCCACATTGGCGACGCCATTGTTGTTGCCCAGACGACGTTTGCTCAACTGCGGTTGAGCCAAATCCATATCCATATTCCACAGCCAGGCCATTAAGGGAGTGAATGAGGCCTGAAATACAAATATTTTTAGAAAAGAATTGCTAGCCAAGTGTTGCCTGCTTACTTGTGGATCGCTGCGACCAATGCGTGGTATGGTCTTCATATTCTTCATGGGGAAACCTTCGTTGCGCTTGCCCAGCCGTGGCACATTCTTAGTGATCTTCAGAAAGAAGCCGGGACTCTCATCGGCCTGCCCCGGGCACCAGAGCTCAGCGAGAAGCAGCACAGCAAACAACAGGATAGTCGCCGAGTTCATGTTGCCGTCGAACTGTGACAGGCACATGGCAAATAGTAAGAATTTATATAAAACTTCGACCCACATGCCAGAGATTAACTGCTTAGACGAATGCGGGTGGCAGCTGCTCCGAGAATTTGCATTATCGATCATGAGCTCAATTAACCCAGTTGCATAACTTAGAACTAACCACAATTGAGAAAGCTAATAAGCATTGGTCGATAAGTGTATTTAAATAATGAAATAAATAATGTTTAAATTTAAGGAATGGTAGCCATCATCAGATTAACGAACTCTGTGCCCATTGCGCCACCTCGGTGGGAAGTGCCTGATAGCGTTGAACCGCCTGCTGTATCTGTCCATATGTTAGAGCCATTTTGTGCATTTCGAACTCCTTCTGCACTTTGCCCAATGCGCTGCTCGTTAGCGGCATGATGAGCTCCACAATCCGTAAATGCTCAAAGGCTTTGAGTACAATAGCGCGCTCCACGCCCTGCATTGTTGTGGACACCTTGGCGAACTTTGTGAAGCGCGCAAATATAATTTCAAAGTTGAACGGATCCCTATCGTAGATGCTCGAATGATGCTTTATTGCAATGATGAGACACAGTTCGAGCACAGAGAGACCGCAGAGCAGCTCCACTTTATGATCAGACTCGTATTGGGCGGCCAGCGTTATAAGTTGCTCGTCTGTAATGTGTGGAGTATCGGGCTTTAGTTGTGCCACCAGCCGATACATAAAGGTCTTTAGGAATGCCTCGCTTATATCGAAATCGTAGAGCATTTGCAGAGTTTTCTGTGCTGCTGGTGTCTTGATTAGCTTGGCAATCTGTTTGTTCCAGTTCTCGGCATATCTCTTATCGAAGTTATACTCAACACCGTCAAAATGACTTCGTTGGAAGGTGAACGCTTCTGATTTAAGCAGCTCCAGGCTGTCAATGCGATCAACAGTTGCCTTCAGCTCTTTGCTGTTGGGTATGCTCATCAGCTGCTGGAAGAGTCCTGCATAGTCCTCAAATTTATGGGCACTGGGAAACAGAAACACTTGTCTGCAAGGAAAATAAAAATAAATATTATTAAAACAAGAAACAAGAACTATCCTCGGAGTGTTTTAGATTGAATACTCTGATCTAGACAGAAAATAATGTTGATTGACGATCAAGATAGCTTTTAAATTGACGGAATAGTTTGAACAGTCAGTGGCAATATTCACTATATATATCGACTCATCTTTAAATGCTGACTAAATGTACATAGTCCGCAGATGGTTGTAGATGTTATAATAAGTGCCTCCTGCAAGGATATTAAGGCAACACATGATGCTAATTCAAATCTTACCTATGGGAGAATCGCGATTTGACTCGTTTTTCGAGTAGCTCAATGACATCCAGGCGACAAGTTACGCCCAGCACACAGATTGGCGCCTGAGCCGACTGCGATACATCAAAGAGATTGTAGAGCAGTGTTTGATTGTGATGTGTGCAGAAGAGATCGAATTCCTCGAGTACGAATACTACGCTCTTGGACTTCTTATCGCCCGCCTTGAGGCACTGCAGTAGAAAAGCCAGATTTTCGGCAAAGGAACCAAACACTTTGCCATCGGCAGCATTCTCTAGTCGCATTTGCACCGTAATCGATTTGAGAGCCAAGCGATCGTCCGTATGCAGATTTCCATCGAGGTGCACGATGAGTGTGTTGTCGACAAACGATTTGTTTTCCAGCAAATCAGTGAGCACGGCATTTATGAGCTGCAATACCAAGTATTAGTGCGCAAATCGGAGGCTGCTTTTTATATTTGTGCTTACTGTGGTTTTTCCAGCCCCACGGGGACCAATTAAAAGCAAGGAATTCGATTCACCCATTTCCGCTGTGCGCTGCAGCAGTTGGCGCACATTGGAGCGCTCGGCTTCGTAGCCACGCAGCGTGGTGTAGTCGCGTTGCAGTCGCTCCTTTAAAAAACGACGTGTTTTTATTACCTCCTCTACAGAGTCGTGCATAATTTAATAGCTTTAATTTAATCACTGGGTTTTGATTGTATATTTAGCTTGTTTTGAATAAAAATTGCCGCCAAAATATCAGCTGTGCAGTGGTGGCCTATCTTCGATAGTTACAACGATCGATATAAATTATCATGTGTTCTGGAAATTGAACTGTTGTGCAGCGGTTCCATAAAAAACAACTCCACACTTGACGAACGTATTACACAAAGTTGAGTTCATAATTTGACCACATTTAACGAAATATAAGAGCCTTGTTCTGCAGTTTAGTTTCGAGCTCAACACATTTTTTTTATTTTTAAAATTAGTTTTGAAGCTATATGAAACTTGGCTTACATTTTTTTTTTGCTGCTGACTTATATATGTCGAAGCCGGACGAATCGCATAACTGTACTATATATGTAGATGTCATAGGATTCGTTCGATTATTGGTTTTTTCCAATAATGAGCAAATAATTGGTTGTAATGATCGGAAATATTTATAATTTGAGATAAATGTTATTTCGAAAAATAATGAATTGAAACTGCAGTCAGGTAAATAAAGCGATGTTTTCCCTGGCGCAGTTCAGATCAGAAGCTACAACAAAACAGAGTTTTTTTAAGCGGCCTTCTGATGATTTTCAAACGCATTTCCATAATATTTGCAATAATCACACTTATTGGAGTAAGTCAAAAACTTATGAATAACTCATCCAACTGATTTACTTTTTATACTCAAATACCGATAATGTCCGTCCGTCTGTCCGGCATCAGTAATTGTGAAAACTTTTAAGTCTACTATCATTTGGTATTCGAGTATTGGCCAGTCGGTTACGTCCGACTGCAAAGTTCTAACTTTTTTAATAAATTTGTTTCTAGATATATGCTGAAATCGAGCTTAACAATATAAAATGTGTAAATCGGGATCCAACTTTTAACAAAATTGATACTTGCGTTATCAGATCTGTGAATCGCAGCTACAAATATATAACTATAAGCTCCGAATTTTATCAGTTACCTATTACAAATGCGGTGGTACATGCGTTTAAGTTGCATTTTCTCCTCATCTAATTATTTATCTTTTAACAGATTACATTCAGGATTTCTAAGCGAGATAATAAACATATCTTTGATCGATTCAATGGTTCTGTGGAGCTCTGCAGATTCATAAGAGAACGCAGCAATCCAATGGCCAACTTGATATACTCCTTATTTGAGGGTTACACAAATATCAATCACACGTGTCCATATACTGAGGTAAGTGCTCTTAGTGTGTTTATCCGAACTTAAATAAATATTTGGTCTTACGTTTTTAGTCTCAATTATTCCTGAAAAAGCTGTCAGTTCAGCATGTGAGTAATGTGTTATCGATAATACCTAATGGCCGATATATTTTTTATATATCATGGATGTCAAATAATGTTCTCAGAGCTGAAGTCTTTACGTACTTTACCAAATCATAATGTTTGTAATATGCGTGTATATATGTGTATATATTATCAAGGTTGTCAATGTATTATTGTGCGTGTGTATATATGTATGTAAATGTATAATCAAGCTTTTCTCTATATTTATATATAGCAATCAAAATACGAGTGCTAGTTGATAAAAATCTATAATAAAATGAAAAACATTATAATTGTTGTTAAAGTTAAAGTTAATATTTAAATGAGTCATTAATGATATAATATGTAAAACTATAAATTCTACCTCAATTTATTATACATCAGGTAGGCCTTTCCCAGTCATCAGTAAAATCTCATTATAAAAAAATTGACATTATAACGAAAAAGAAAGCAAATCTACAATCAATAGTTTTTTTTTTTTTGCCATGCCACTCGATGTGATAACTACTGATCAGCTGAAGTACCATCGTCTGGTGGCCAACAGGGATCGCGAGTCGAAGGATCGATGGCAAAAGGCTTTTGGCTGGTACTCGGGCAGGCAGAAAATCGACTTTAATCGGGTGGCTCAGATCTACTGCGATTGCTATCATCAGTATGGCGAGGAGGCATTCATGAAATATGCTCGTCGTCAACGGTTGAATGGAAAGCATTGTTTCAGCAATGCGGTGGCAATCAGAGCGGGTGAGAAAGAGAAAGAGGAGAGTACCGATGTGGTGAACAGTGGTGCAAAAGTGCCACCTACTGAGAACGGAGAATATGGACGATTTAAGCCCACACGCAGACACTATTGTTAATCACAAATTTGAAATTCCTAATTTATAACTAAAAGTAAAATATTAAAGTATGTATTAGAGTGAAATTGCACATCCTGAGTTTCGCATTTGTCTCACTAGATGTCGCTCATCTACTGGCAACTTGTGTTATTGACATAAACTATATGTATACACTATCTGGGATCGTCACTTTTAATGCGGTTCGCACTTTACGACAAAGAAATAAGATCCTGTGCACTACTCACTATCCTTAATGTCATCATTTTGAATAAAAATTGCCCAAATATCAAAATAGCCATGTCTGGAAGTGGAGCTGTTGTGCAACGGTTCCATAAACACAGCTCCACACTTGACGAAAGTACAACCCACAATTGAGCTCATCATTTAACGAAATATTCGAGTTCTGTTATTTTGGACGCTCAAACTCAAACAAAAAGCAGTAAATTTTATTTGTCTATTCCGATGCGAATTATATATGATAAAGCTGCAATTGGAACAATCGGTCGAAAAATAAAATCTTGTACGAAAAAGATATTGATTACTTCGTTAACCAGATTAATTTCACTAGATCTGTGTGTTATTATATCGCGGCAACAAATAATTTAAATCACACAGTTTGTTTTACAATTATTATGACAAACCCAAATTGGTGACATTAACACGAAATAAACTGATTTAAAAATGATATCTTAATGATTGTATTTCGAAACTGCAATGGGATATTTATAACTTGCGTAGTTCAGATCAAGAGCTATATTAAAGTATATGTTATTTTTTTTAAACGACCATCTCATGACTTATAATTGAATTTTCATAATATTTGCAATAATTACATTAATTGGAACAAGCCAATAAACTTGTAAATATCTTATATAACTGATCTACTTATTATACTCAGATAGACAGAGATTTCAGATTAGAGATTGAGTTGTGTCTTGGTTAGCTCAGAGATTTGCAAACGGCGTTGCACGGTGGATGCGTAGTTGTCCGGAATCACGCGCTTGTTGGCCAATGATGATGTGCTTCGGCTTGGATTGGCTGACTCTGCTGCTGCTGCTGCATCTTTTGTTGCCAAGATGATCGTGGTGATTGTAAACATAACTTATTAATATACTGCTCCTATATAATTGCAATTTACCTCCACATGTACAGGTCGCTGTCTGTAGCAATATGGCAGCATTATCCATGCTAAGGAACATGTCGCTGAGTGGCTAGCGATTGTTATGGCTGATGCATAATGGACTGCTGTCATACTGGTAATGCTGCCAACGCCTACAATTACACTGTCTACACCTGAACCCACACGTATCGTAATCGCTACATATACACCTGTCACCTGGGTCGGGATCAGGTCAGACCGGTCAGCAATTTTTGGCAATGGCGTTCACTCAAGTAGGTCTATCCATCTATTGGCAACGCCCGCGAAAATTCAGCTGCCCGTCCATCACTTACAGACTGCCAGACATCTGTTGAGCTTGGAGTCGGAGCAGGCTGCAGGGCAGAGCATCTCCAGTTGGCAGTTTTCACTCATGCTATGCAATTAAGAGATCATCATGCCGACGCGTCGTCCAGCGTCCAATGCCCGACATCGCTGACAATGCAACTTTGAGTGGACACTTCATTTAGCCACTTCGATTTGCATGACCGTGCGCATAATTAACAAGGTGAAAATGTCAGTTCAGTGGTAGTAACCAGTTGATAGTCAACTTACAGCAAGTGTTTACTATAACACTGCCAGGCTCCTGGTTCACATATATCGTGTTGTCTACTAGTTATAAAGTTCGCACAGGTAATTACCGACTCCGACCGCGAGTTGGTTGCACTTTTTATTTAGCACCCGAGATGACTCGACAAATGTAAACGAAAACAGTTTTTATCCACAGATGTGCGATAAGTACCACAAGAAAATAGCTCAGAGCACTGGGCGTAGGCATAAGTGATGTAAATAGATGTACATGTACATTATTGTCATGTAAATTATTTGTGACTCATAACAATAAAATATTGACTAATTAAGCATTAGTTGTAATAGAAAATTAAGATGAAATGCTTTGCAACTAAGCCTGATTACTTATTTTCGTATTTAGAGAAATAAGTTTTGGAATGAAGCAAGTATTTATTTTGAAGGAAATTTTTGAGAAAATATGCAGGAATCAAGCAAGATAACGTTTAAGTTTATGAACTTGATAAATATTCTTTCAAGTTTAAGTGTTACTTAAGGGAACGAATTGGCCGACAGGCAAGCAAGATTGGGGGCAGGAAGACCGCTAATATGACCTGAACCGTATTGTGGCATTGGAAGGCACACAATACGGCAGGAGCTTAGAAACGAAGGAAGACAGAGTAGGCAGTGGAGCTGGGCAGAGGCACCAGTACCCCGACAAAATGTCTTTTTGGTGGCTATAATCAGAAGCGATTTAAGCAGATACTCACGGGACACTGTAGACTAAGAAGCCACCTAGCCAAGCTAGGTATAATTAGTAGCGGACTCTGCAGGTTCTGTGAAGATGAGGAGGAATGCACAATCAATGCACATCCTAGCAGAGTGTGTCGCCTTAGCGAGGAAGAGACATAGTAGCCCTCAACCCAATAAAGATTCTAGCATTTGTGCAGGAGATTGGTTTGATGGAGGAGCCACAAGACCTATCAGGTCGCAGTGCACACACCCCCAACCTAATTATAATAATAAGTGTTACCTAAATATGTGGATTCTCATGTGATATATTTATGTATAATTACAAAGAGAAATAAGCATCAATAACATATCATATCATATCAAATATACTATAATGAAGACCCTTCAATTAGTACTGTTCCTTCTCATATTGAAAAACATAATTATGTTAAGATTGAATTAAAAGTAAATACAATGGTTTTATAGAAAACACATAAGGCTATCTGGTGTTACAGATGATGTAAAGCATACTCTGATCTATATGGAAATATATTCCGGCGAAATCGTATCTTGCAAAAATATATTTATTTATTAAAAATTTACATTTCAGTGGTTTTTCTTTGAGTTTTCTTTTATGTATGTGTAGCCCAAGCAGCTGCTGAAAATGATTACAGGGCTTGAGCAGGTGCGAGTATTACCTTCCGGCTAGACAAATAATATAGGTAAATCGATTGTCGTGAACGCGTTGGAAAATAAGTTCTATATGCAAATTATGGCGCAAAGTTAGTTGAGCTCCAAAATGTCAGCAAGTGCCTTGGCCAAGCCGTAAAGACCAAGTTTCGTCAATGAAACTTTAATGCAAATTTGGAATTCTGTGCCAACCGTCTTTGGGCAGTGTGCGTAAAACATTTCCGTTTCATTAGCCACGTGGTTGCATTCACAGCCTACGTCACTGATGTGCCAACTGCGGCCAGGCGGAGGCGTTACTGGAGTCGGGTCGAGCAGGGGCAGGGGCAGGGGCAGGGGATACGGAGTTACAGAGGCAGACAAATGCGTGTGAAAAATCATCGACGGCGTCCCACAAAATCGCAATGCGCACAATTAAACGGTAGCAATAATTGCTATCGAGTGAAATATAATAATGGCTATAGGGTAGATGTAGATACATGTGTATGTATATGTATATGTATGTATGTAGGTACAAACATATATTTATATGCTTGTGTGTTTGTGCTTTGTCGGTTATATCTTGATTTGGCTTGAGAGCTTTCGATGTGCCTGTTTTCTGCGGTTTATTGTTTGCACAATTTTCCCATCGATGCGAACTTTTTTTTTGTTGACTCATGGCCAAGAATAAGATGAAGATGAAGATGAAGACGAGGTGGATGAGGCAGAAGAATAAGCAGCAGCAGCAGCATATGAACCAAAAAAAAAACAAGAATAAGTACAAGTATAAGCAAAAAGTTCGAGCTGCTGCTGCTGTGGGTGTCGCTCGAGCTGGCATTGTAAAAACAAAGCCAACAATCAGCAGTTGGCCAAAACAAACACACACACACACAGATAGAGAGAGAGAGGGAATTGGTAACTGCACTTGACGCCTGAACTGAGGGTATTGGGCTGGCTGTGTGCACCCCTTTCTGCAAAAGGTAAACAACATTTGCGGATTTCACGCCAGGATCAGGATAGAGAGAGAGCATTGCTGATCCTATTAGCCGGTACAATGCCAATGACAATGGCAGCCCTTGACTGACTGGCGCCATGTCTGTGCGCAATTACACGAAGGCGGATTACCGTCCGGCAAAAACACAAAAATATAAAATAAAATAAAATAAAATAAAAGAAAGAAAAGGGACTTAATCCAGTTTTGCTTAACTTGGCCAGCAGGTAGCCTGTGCAACAAGTGTCGAAAATGCAGCCACAAAAATTGATCAACTTGTCCGTTGTTTTCTCGTTCTCCCGGAAAAGCCAAATTAACAAATAAAACTTGAACATTATAAAAGAAATATATTATATATATAAAATGCGGCAGCTCATAAATGTTAAATAATAAAAAAAAAAAAAAAAAAAATAAGACAGTTGGAGTTGGAGGAGCAGCAGCAGCAGCAGCTGACGGCCAAATGTGACTTCAAATTAAAACGCCATTGGCATTTTGGCACGAATAGACAGGCTCAGAAGCAGACGCAGAAGCAGACGCAGACGCAGACGTGGACGTGGAGCCGCTCATCAGTCATAAGAACAACAACAATAAAAGCAACAAAAACAACCAAAACAGAATGATAAAAAAACAAGCAGATATCTTTCATCTGACGAGAACTGAATACCCTTTGGACACATATATGATTTATATGTAGAAATGTCTTTTATCTTGGCCACACAGCGCTCCTCTTAAGCGAGAACTCAATCTTCGTCAGAGTTTTCTTATTCAGGCCATAATGATATTAATTTGTTCATCACAGTAAGCTACCAAGTTACTAGATTTATAATGATAAAGTGTTAGAACTTTGAAATGCATTTTTTCTTACCAATATGTAAGTAGAATTCATTTGGAGGCTTTTAAAAATTAGTTGAAATTAGTAGTTAGAGTTTGAAAAACTTTTTTAGATAAGTATTTTAACATTATTTGCAACCATTTTTCTTGCTGCTGGATAAATCATCATATTTATAAATTTCCAAAATGAATTTTAGAATATAACTGATCAATCAATGACAAATTCCAAATCATTCAGTTAATTATCCAGTTCGCCTAAACAAGATGCTTTCATCATTACACAGATTTTTTTAGGATTAATAATTTGCATGTTTTAGTTCCATTTGGAAAAAGTTTATTTGCAAGGCGAAAATTTAAAACAAATTTATTTATTTGCAAGATTTGGTCAAAATATCTTCAACAGCAAAAAATTGTAAACCGAGGTTTCCCAAAAGAGGATTAGACTGATGTGAAAGCACTTAATTGCAGAACCTCAAAAGAATTAAAAGATGGCTTATGCATATATGTTAACAGAATCAATTAGGCTTAAATTTATAAAATGTTAACTTCTAAAATATGACACTTATTTAATTTTGGGCAGATTGTTTTTTATTATAGCTGAAAAGTGTTATACCTTTTGTTAGAGCATATCAACAATAACAACAGCAAGAGGAACTCTTTTGGCCGGCAACGTTTTAACGTTTCAAGTTGTGCCGACTGCCAAAAGCTAATTTGCCAATTTCTTGGACTTGGTTAGGTCTTAGTTTGAATTGCCGCCAAAAGCGCCAAAGGGCTCAAAGCCGAATTGATTGGGCCAACATTTAGGCGGCACAAACTAGTAGTGTTGCCTAGACTCTAGGCAGACACCCCAACACACCAGCTCACCAACACACACACACACACACAAGCACACACACACACAAACACACACACACACACACACAGACACAACAAAGTCTGGGCAAATTAGAGTTGCGCTCATAATTCAATCAACGGATTATCAATCACTGAGCTACTTGTCTTGGCCAGTGCGTCAACAGCAGCAACAGCAACAGCAACCGCATCATCCAGCTGCAGACGGTTTCGGAGATTCTGGCCGTTGGTTGAGAAAACGTGGCCAAGTCAATCAGGCATCAAAAAGCAACAACGGCCAAACACGTTTGAAAGTCATTAACTTAAATGATTCACTTTCTGCCCCATAAATTTCGCCACTAACTGGAGTCGATGCTGGCGCTGAGATGCTGCCTGAAAGCTGCAAAATTCGCGTTCTCCACTCCCCAACAACCCCCGCCGCCACCCCCCAAAGGCTCTTTCACAGAATGTTCCATTGTTGCCATAAATTTTGTATGGCAAACGTTAAAAATTGCTAAATAATCGCCTTAAATGAGTCTATAAAACCAAACACTGAAATTCGAGTGGTCCGAGCAACAAAATGAAGTAGCTCAAAAAATGGCTTGAAGTGAATTTTCATTACCAGCGGAAGTCGTAAATCAATTTTTTTTTCTTTTTGAGTAACCCCCACTCAAAACATAAAAAAAAAAAAATAACAAAAACTACATGCAACATTTTTGTTGTTGTTTGGGCCTAGAAATCTGTGAGAGAGCGTGGCTGCTGAGCTGCTGAGCTGCTGGGCTGCTGGGCTGGTGTCTAGCGGCGTCTGGAAGCGCATCCGCCAGACAAAGTTGCTGCCCAATTCGAAAACCAAAAAGAAAAAAATTGTAGCTAAGACGACAGCTATAATGATAGGGGCCAATTTTGCCGCCACGCAACACGCCATGAGTGTGTGTGTGTGTGTGTGTGTGTGTGTATATTTGTTGACTTGGCTCAAAAACAACAACAAGTATTTCTTTTCGTCTTTTCGTATTTTTGGGTAACGCTTCCGTTTCAAATACGCCAACATGGCGACACTTTCAGCCCCACTCAACTCTTTGCCGCCCCCCCCTCTCCAGCTGGGATTTTGGCTGACTGTTGCGTGTCTTTGGCCAGAGAGGAGAACAAGGTGACCAGCACTGGGTGGCTTTGGCAATGACATAAGTGCTTAGAGGCACACAAAAGCGGCTCATTATAATGCCAATGGGATTATCTATGGACAGCACACATACACACACATATGTATATATATATATATATGTATATATATATATATATACATATATAGACAATCGCATTCATAATGCCTGTGAACTGTGAAATCCTTTTAGGCGGAAATTATGAAACAGGACAATGCCGCACAAGTGTTGCGGCAGATTGAGCAACAAAAGGGCCATAATTGTTAGTGCCTCTTAACACACAATGCGACACAGCCACAAATCTGTAGGTGTGGCTGCCAGCAACAATGTACTCTATCTCTGTCTCCGTCTCTCTCTCTCTCTCTCTCTCTGTCACTCTCTCTACCACTCTTGGAATATGGTCCTTTGTGGACCAACTAATGAGCGGCAGCGCAAAACAAACCATAAAAGATGTAAAAAGGTGCCACATTGCATCTCATGCAACCTGCTGTGGCGGCAAAGATTCTTTTGAGCCCACCTACAACGTCTGTTGACACTTGTGGCAGGCAGCCGAGCAAACTCAAGATTTATGCCCCCAAAACATATTTGGGAAATTAAATCATTGCCGCGGACAGTTTTATGGGCCAGGCCCGTGACGGTGGCGGCAGCGGTAGTGGCAGCGGCAGTGGCAGCAGCAGTGGCAGCGGCAGTGGCAGCGGCAACGTTAGCGGTCGCTGATTCTAAGCGGGAATCTCGACTATAGCCTATAATAGCCATAACTCTGGCCTCCGTGTAGAAGCTGAACAATGCCCGTTGAGCAATTGGGTAAAAAAGTCAATTATGCGCAATTTGCTTAAGCAATTGACATTTTGTTTGTTTGTTGTTGTTGTTGTTGTTGTTGCTTGTTGCACGCATACTTGCGCAAATAAATTGACAAATAGGATTTGCGTTTTGTCTATTTTCCATTTCCATTTTCATTTCCATTTCCATTTGAATGTTATGATTGTTTTTTTGTTTTGTTGTGCAGGCCATTTTGGTTTTGTGAATTAATAAATTGCCGCCAATTTGCCGCCAGCCTTGCGAAGCGTGGAAACCTTTTTCCAGCAAGTAGCTCATGGACTCTTTGATCAAAGTCAGACTAGCCAAAACCGATTTTTATTATTACGCATTTTGCACTTATGCTCAATGATTAGAAAATACAAAAACAAAAAACAAATGGATGATTTTCTGAAAAAACTTTCAATAATTAATAAATATCAATTTGAGGATCAAACTGATGTCATAAGAATCGCAGTCGTTTGCAAAAGTTGGAGAAGTTTGCTTTTATTTATATAATACATTTTAATGTATTCACAAACTTATGAAATAATTAAAAAGATTTAAATTAAAATAATAAGCAACTACACTGAACATGAATGGTGAGTGTTTATTTAAAATTAATATTTATTATATCTGGGACTATTAAAAATGTGAAAATGATCCAACAATTGTGGCAAGCATTGAAAGTGGCAAGTAGAAAAGTCGCTAAACTTACATAAGCCAACATTTTCTAAAGCACTGAAATACATTAAAGAGCGAATTAGCTCACAAAAATCATACAAAGCAGTGCGACCTCGTAAAACAAAAATTCCCCCTTACAAAAAAAAAAAATAAATAAAAGTAAAAAATAAAAATAAAAAATACTAAAAATCAATTTTTATCGCTGGCACGCAATCGAAACGGAAGTTCAGTTCAATTGATTGGTGAAATTATCTACGGGAACTTGGAAAAAGAGCTCATCGGCCATGCAGATCTTGCTGTGTTGTTTCAAATAAATGGTCCATTGGAGCGTATGAAACGAGACCGAGCTGCGATCTGATCTCTTTAACTACAATCGTTGCTTGCTCGCTTGAACCTTACCCCTTACCCCTTGCCGCTTGCCTCTTGCCCCTTCCCTCTGTGCAATTGCCCTGCTGCTGCCCATTTAATTTGTGGCCAGTCATAGCGCCAAAGAGTGCCCAACAAGCTGGACAATTGAAGCAGGACTCATGAATGAATACACGCACACATACAAACACACACAAACACACACACACACACACACACACACACGGAAACATATATATGTACAACATTCTGCTGCAGTTGAAGTTGAACCCATTTTCTCACCTGTTAAGGTTGTAAAGATGCAACCAAAATCGTTTATCGCTGTCGAGATCCGCTCCTCGAGAGCGATGTCTCCTCCCTTCCCGCTGTCGCACTGCCTCTATCTTGGCCATGTCTTTTTGGCCGTCTTCGATTGACTTCGATTGCATTGGCATTGCCGCCGCGTCATACGATTTAATTGCTGCGATTGTGTCAGCAGTTTTCATATATATATAGATATGTATAGATATATATGTATATAGATTTCTTGTTGCAAGTTGTCTTCATCAGCGGTAGCAGCAGCGACAGCCTGGCAGCATTTGTTGCGGAAGGGGGCGTATTGTGCCCAATCCCAAACCCAATCCCAGTCAGACTCGCAGTCAGAGTCAGAGACGGAGACGGAGTCGGAGTCGGAGACGGGGTCGGAGACGGAGACTCGCTCAGAGGCGCTCAATAATTTGATGATCATAATCAATGGCTGACTGACATTTGCCGCTGCTTGTGCGCTCAGAGCTCAGAGCTCAGCGCTCAGCTTTTCCTTTTTAGCCGCTTTGAATTGAACTGGTTGCTGTTGTTGTTGTTGTTATTGTTATTGTTATTGTTATTTGCCCGCACAAAGGCTTTGTTCGTTTTGGGCATTTCATCTAACAAAAGGCAGCGAAACTTGTTGAAAGCCGTTTTATCCTTTTGATGAGGCGCTCAGCACCGTCTATGGCAATGACGCGTTGCAAAGTCAAGTATGTGGCGCGGCCAGTTGAAAAGGATGCCGCAGCAGCAAGGAGAAAGCCGTACAGCAACAGGATAACATGGCAACGTGAGAGACGCCCTAATCAAGGCAAGTAACAAGCAAATCTAGCAACAGCTACAGTTTTTCAGCTTTCAGCTTTTATTGTATCTACCAAGATTTGTAGGACCAAAATGTGTGTTTCGTTTTTGTTTCAGTTTAATGCTTGAATCGCATGCGTAGGTTTTCTATAACGATTAAAACCCTCATATGTCAACTTGGCCCATTCATCATTATACGCCAAGGCGTAGACACCGAGACTGAGACCGAGACTGAGACTGAGATTGGGACAGGGACGGATATTCAGTCGCCAGACACTTGTCCCGCGTTCACGTTCGCAGACACAAAACGCTGATGAGCTGAAATCTCATCAAGAAGTGTCTGCATCAAGCTGCAAGCTACACGCTTAAATCTACACTCTGAAAACTGTGGGGTTGCTCCATCATTGATAACTTTGTGAAAACAAAATTAAATAAATTTATACTTTCATAATAACGAATTAATTACTACAGTTGAAATGTTTATATCACGATGTGGATAGAAGCAGAGATAAGTTTTACCCTTTTTTTTTTTGTTGTTTTTGTTTTTGGTAGATAAACTAATGATTGGCTAAACGTTAATGTCTTTAAGCATAAAAAGTTAATTTGAGAGGACCTTCGAGTTCTCTCACCATTTTAAAGTTTAAACTGGTTGAGAATTTCAACGTTGCTTGCAACCAGATTTTTTTTTTTTTTTTTAATGAGAAACATTCTTATTTTTTTTTTTTTTATATTTCTTGTCATAAATTTGCTGACATTTCAGCCTTTAAATTAACTTATTTTATATTTATAAAAATAAAAATTAAGTAATAATAAAATAAATAAAAAATAGTTAATAAATTATAGAAAATAAATAATGAATTTTGTATTTTAAGTTTTCCTTCGAATGAATAAATTAATTTTGATAAGTGTATTTTTTATTATCATATTTACAACTGTTTGTATCTTTATAGATTTTGGGACTTACAGCACCCACTTCAAACTGAAGAGACACTAGCTGGCTGGCTGGCTGGCTGGCTGGCTGGCTGGCTGGCTGACTGCCTTGATGACTTAATTTTCATTTCAGTCTGCTGGCTGTAGAGGGCCTAAAACAAGCTGTAGCTGGAGCTTCTCTAACAGCAGCAGCTGCTACAGGTGCCCTCTGACTGTTGCCTGTTGCCTGCTGCCTGTTGCCTGCTGCCTGAATGCAGTTGCCGTTGGAAATGGAAATGGAGTCAGAGTTGAAGATGGAGACGGAGTCGTGGACTCTGTTGGTGCTGGTGCTGGTTGAGAACTTGAGAGTCAGCGCAGTGACACACGCAAGTGTTTGGCTTGTCTCTGGACATGTTAACTCCAAACCGCAAACTGCTAACTCCGGCGTACCCTCATCAGATGCTGAGTAGTTGTGTGCTGTGCGCAATGATGCAGCGTATTTTTTTGTTGTTGTTGCTGTTGTTGTTGTTGTTCTTGTCTCCCCTAGCCAAAATCTTCAACTCGAATGTATTTGCTTAAATCATTGTGGTAGCGCCTGGCTGCACGGCAGATGATAAATCTATCTTTTATTAGCATTTCCAAACTCATGTTGAGTGTGTTGCACGTGTTGCGCTAAATGACTTGTTTGGACTTTTATACAGTTGTTGTGTGTAGCTGTGTAGCTGTGACTTTGACTAATCCAATTAATCCAATTAAAAGTACATTTTTCATCGATAATTTTTTTCATAGACCGCTGGTTAAAAACTCAGTCGCCATTTGCCAAGAATATGAAAAAGATGAAAGAAAAAAAACTAAACTGCTCACTGCTCAGACAAATTCAAGTGAAATCATTAATAAAAATAAAGTTTTTTTTTTCGTTTTTTTGTTTTTGTTTTTTTTTTATTTTCTTGAGATTTATAGAACCGTAAGGAAACACCCCGAGCGACTCGTGCTGCGGCTCTGCGGCCTCGATGGCATTTGTGTCTTTGTGCCATTTCCTTTCCATGTCCCAAATGGGTGTCGTATATAAATCGCGTGCTGCACTGGAGGTCTTCAAAAACGCTTACGAGTTGATGCCCAGCGGCTAGGTTTGCTTCCACATCCACATCCACATCATCAGTGGCAGCAACAGCAGCAGTGGCAGCCGCCTGTCTGCTGCTTTGTGGCCAGATCTCATTCATTTTGGGGCTGTGGCACTGGGTGTTAACCGGCCACGGAAAACGACCAAGCCATGATCAAGACCTGCAACAGGCTGTAGCTAAAGCTGAAGCCTTCATGCCTGCGGTCATGTTGAGCGAACAAATACGCCAAAGAGCTGCTTCAGCCCCTGCCCCTGCCCCAGCCCCTGCCCCTGCTCCTGCCCCTGCTTCCCCCTGTTGCTGCTGTCTACATTGGCCTGGCTAATGATGAGAGCACTGTTGTTGGCCAAGAGCGCGACTCAGTTCCTCAAATTTCAAGTTAAGGGCTGCTGCTTTTGCTGCAGTTGTAAAACAATAAACACGAAATACCAAAAATATATAAAAAATACCCAATACGCAACGCTAAGCAAGTCTCAAATGCCGAATGTTGAATGCCATGCGATTTTTAATGGCTGGCAGATTGATTTCCTGAAATCCACAGTATTTCGCACAATATTTCCGACTGAAACGAAGCTAAAACCTTGAAACGCAGTCACGCAATGAGCCGTCCGTACAGGGAACCAGTTCGCCCCACTCAACCTGACTCCAAATCATGCCCCGATCGTGATAATGATGTTGAGAGTGCGTGGTGCGTTCAGCCCCATGTTTTCCAGTCCAGTCCAGTCTTCAGTCTACAGTCTCTCCTTATTTACTTGGCAATGGGCCTAACCACTTTGCCAACACGTTTGTTTTGTTTAGAAAAGTACGCTAATTTGGCTTATAAAGTAATTCAACGTTGCTCTGCAACTGACTAAATAAACAACTTAAAGAATGCTTAAGTTTTGATTAAAGTAATTAAAGTTGTATTAACATAAGTGATGCTTAATAATTCTGCGCTGAGAAATGCATAATGAGATAAATTTAAAGAGTTTTGCTTACATAGATTTATCATCTAGCATTAATAAAAAAATATTTATATTATGAAAATAAATTAACAGCTTACCATTTATAAATAGTATGAAAAATCTTTAAGGATTGGCATCTAAATTTTGAATATTAAAAACTGTTTTTCAAAAGTCTGAATACTCAAGTTATTCATTCTTCAGCACAAAGGGCTGCTTAAATTTAGATAAACATTTTAGATATATTTAATAACAAATAATTTTGTTAAAATATTAAATGTATTTTTAAAAATATTTTCGAAATGTTTTTAAATAAAATTAAACAAAACATTGCATCAAAAATGTTTGTGGCATTAAACTATTTTGTGGTAAAATAATATTTGTTTGCTGACCTTTTTTTTTTATCTAGTAGAGAGTATTTTTAGTTTGGTGCATTCAAAGCAGGGTTTTCGAACTTTTTCTTGGTTTTGGAATCTTTTTTTTTTGTTTTTTGTTTTTTTTTTTTTTTGGGTGGCGGCTATCATAGCCGGTCGCTGTGTAAGCCCCGCCAGCGAAATGCAAAAACAAATTGTTTGTGGGTCAGCCAAGAAGCGCGTACAAAATAAGGAGCACAACAAAATAAAGTAGAAGAGGAGCAGACGAGTTTTTGGGCAGCCCTAACAAGCGGAGCAGCGATCGGAGGGCGTTGCAATGTTGCTGCTCGAAAAGCTGTGTCCGCCGCACCACAAATTCAAGGAAAACGAGCAGAAGGCGCTGCAACTCTTTGGGTACACTCACTGGCCGCAGGCGGATCTTGTCGGGATTGGCCTCGTCTGGGCTGCCACATGGGCGACTAGGCAGCACGGAAGCCTAATGGCTGCTGCCAATGTGATTTGTGATTTGTGTTTTGTGTTTTGGTATTTTCTGGCTGCTGCTTCTGCTGCTGTTGCTGCTGCTGCTGTTGCCGTTGCCAGTTTCCATAGAAAACATTGGCGAGAAGACTGCATCTTGGCATTCTATGCGCTGTGCAATGGCAATGACAAAGCGACTGCAAATGGAGCGTCGTGTAGTCAGCGGACCTGGCAGCATGCTAATTTATGAAGTAGCAACTTTGCAGCGACATGGATGCGGTAATTATAGCTTGGCAACTTGTTGCCAAGCCCGCTTGGAACAAAAGCACGCCAAACTACATGAGTGAAAAGAAAGCCACAGTCGCAGCCACAGCCACAGTGAGATTCAGAGTTCCAGTTTTCAAACTGCATCTTCTGGCCAGCCAAGTTGCCCATGTTGCACAGAAGCTCTTCAGTTGGTCTGGCGGCTGCTGCTGCTGTTGCTGTTGCTGTTGCTGCTGCTGCTGCTGGTCGGGACACAGCAACATCAGGTTAACGCGCCCACTCGGTTAGCGCTTAGGTTGGCAATAAAAAAGGTTTTCGCCCCGTGGCGTTATTTATATATTTATTTTTTATATTTTGTTGGCCAGCCTGCGCAGAGCAACATTTTGCACGGCAACATGCGGCAGCAACATAGTTTACACACCTACCAAAATCAAAATAAAACTCAAGCCCGTTCCGTGCCGGCAGCAACATGCACTTAACTGGTAGCCGTAGTGCACTTTATAATACACAACACGGCCATGTTTTGGCCATGGGGAGCAGGCGTCGTCGCTGCCTTGATAGATGCTTTGCAGCGCTGGGGCGTTGCCGCTGTGCAACAGCAACATCAGCAACATTAACAGCAGCAACAGCAACAGCAGCAGCAGCAGCAGCCGCAGCAGCAGTAACCGTTAGATGACTTGTGTGCTTGGGCCTCATTTGCATGGTAAAGCAAACTGGGCCAAAAACTGCTTGCTGTGAATCAGCAATAACCCATTTGGCAGTCACCAGTAGGCAATTGCAGCCTGGCGCTAGCAGTGACCTTGCTGCAGTCGATCGGATCAGTCAACTGATCCGGCATCCTGCGGCGGCAAGCTCAATGCAGCAACAACAAATTAGAGCAGGCAGCTCGAGCTCATTAACGAAAACGCCCGCACAGCGTGCACCTGTACAGTGAGAACTCATTATAATTAGCAAGAACCCTTCCGAGTGCATGGCGAATTCGCATTCGCATTCGGATTCGATTCGTTGCGATTGACGAGGCGAAAAACACGAAATTGTGCTGCGGATTAGCAACAAGAGGGTATTGAAACTGGAGCGCTAAAGTGTGAAACCTGTACAGGTTGTGCACGCAGCACATTTGAGGGTGTCTCTGCGCTCTCTTCGCACAAATTCTAAAAACACGGGCTGAAAAAGAAATTAAAAGCGCAGCCGCCTCTCATCATCATCAACCCACACACACACACACACACACACAAATACACACACACTCATATAGACAGTCACAATCACACACATACGGATACAGCCAGACTTTTAAGATGCCGACGACGTCGACTGTGGCGCCGCCGCACAAGACAATATAAATCATATCACTCATACGGCCCAAAAGGGTACCCGGTTCCACTGCCTAACATCCTGCACTCAAAAAAAGAAATATCCTCTTGATTATACAATATATACAAATTAATTATATATATATATATATTTTTTTAAAATATTTTTATATTTTTATTAAGCAATGATTTTCATTTCTACTTCTCAGAAATAATTCTGAAATGCATAAATTATTAAGATTTACTCACATTTTATTTGCCTTATAAATTAAAAAATTGCATTAATTAAGTAATGATTATCTTAATTTTTTTTTAGTGTGGCTACTTAGAAATTAATTAAGTGTATAAAATATAAATACAGTAAAAATTCAATATGACAGACAACTTCTCAAATCCAATCAAACAGGCTTTGACTTTTATCTGTATATTTGGTTTTAATTGGCTCGAAAGAAAATCAAGTTAAATTCATGTTGCCGTCTCCGTTTCAACTGCTGCTGCTTTTGCTGTTCCTGCTGCTGCTGCCACTGGACGATACCAATGGTCATCATGTGGACAACACCACAACTCCATATGCCGTGGCCCAGCAACAATGCTGTACGGCGTCGAGACTGAACTCCATGCAAGGATTGCTAACCAACAGCTGCATTGTGCTCCTGGAGACTGTGATCCTTTGGGTGGCAGCCAGGCTGCTGGTTGCATAAGCTTCTTGCAACGCTTGTGCAACGACACATTGAATCGAAGAGCAAAACAAATTTAACACACGCTGCGCACAAGTCAAACTACAATTGTTATTGTTTTTGTTGTTGTGTCGCATTTCTTTCGCCTTCGGTTGACAAAATAATTTGATAATTGGATTTGAATCATTTTCCATCTCTCACAAAGTGTTTGCACAGAGGGCGCATATCTAATTAAATTGTAAATATATTTTTAACGAGTTGTTCGTTTTTTTTTTTTTTTTAGTATCTGTGCAGCGGTGCGGCGCCCAGTGGGGGTGGGGAGGCCTATGTCGCCCATTGGGTGCTATGAATGGCTGAAAAAACGCTGACAAATGTTTCCGTCAAAACACCAATTTCACCCCACTTTTGGTTGTTTAGCAGTTGCCAAAGTTGTTTGATAATAAAATGCACAGTGGGGCGTAAGTCCTTTAAAAATCGTTAATAAATAAATGCTTGGATTTATGTATTCCAAAAAATAATATAGTTTCTTGAGGTACGTATTTTAACAACCCAAAACAGATGAATTAATTTGAATTCCATTTTCCCTCATCCGCATGCATATGTAGCACACATATAGATAAACTAATTGATTGAATAGAATTCTATGCATTCGTATATTTTCTTATAATTATTAAATTATTAAAATTTTACGGCAAGTATGTGGTTTTGACAGTGAATGCAAATTATCATAGGATTAATGACAGCCAATTATTTTCAATTAACAAGTTGCTTTGCAACTTCGACAGCCTCTTGACACTGTGCACTATAGTGAACTATCTGTTCGGCTTTAAGCTTCAGTCTGTCAAATACAATTCACTGCTAAAATAAACCTTAGATAGCCAAGCAAGGAAGGCAATTACTCAAAAAAAAAAAAATAAATAAAATAAAAAATAAAATAGGAGAACAAAAAAACATCAGCTACAATATAATTTAAAACGAATTAAAAGCGCAGCCGTTTGAAACCCCCGCACACCCTGTGGCATGGTCACAGTTTCAGATTCCCGGTGTGAGAGCTGCCAGTTGTGACGCACCCAATCAAAAATAGCAACAAGTTAATTTGAGCCAAACGTACCACCCAAAAAAAAGTAAACATTTCTAAATTTTTTTTTTGTAGTTTTTTAGGTGTTTTTATTTTTGAAAAGTCATTAGAAAAAATGTGAGCCAAGCAATTTGAATATTTGATGGGACGTTGTACATACGTTGGTTAATTTAAGGTGATAATTGCTTTTTAATGTGACACAACTAAATTTTCGTGGCTGAGTTTTGTCGTTCTGTGCCGGAAGTTTTTCCTATTTATACCCTTAACCCATTAAAAATGGGTAAAAAGGGTATAATGGTTTTGTGCAAATGTATGTAACAGGCAGAAGGAAGCATCTCCGACCCCATAAAGTATATATATTCTTGATCAGGATCAACAGCCGAGTCGATATAGCCCTGTCCGTCTGTCCGTCCGTCCGTCCGTCTGTCCGTCTGTATGAACACGCGGATCTCAGAGACTATAAGAGCTAGAGACTTCAAATTTGAAATATAGGTTCTCGTATACCAGGCGCAGAACAAGTTTGCTTTATTTTATCGATAACTGCTTCAGTTTCGGAATTATCGATACATTTAGATTTCCGATAGCAATAAATTCCACAATTTAAGAGGCAGAGGGTTCTAATTTATACATAATATGCTTATACATATTATTGATCAGTTGCCAAAATTTCATTAAGTTCGGATAAGAAACACCAAAGTTATAGTCGAAAATATATTTTCATATTGATCTTCTTGTTGTCAGCAGCCGGAAGCATTTTCTGTATTCATAAATAGGCGAGCGCATGTGTGAGAAAGAGATGGCATGATAATCGACGCTAGTGTCAATATATTTGTGTGTATTCTGCAGAGCCCCGATAAGTACTGTTTCGTGTACGCATGTATGTCTGTATGTATGTATGTATATGCTTGTGAGTAAAGACTGTAAGAAATGCACTTGCAGAACTGAACATTTGAGTGCAAATCATTTTAAAGGGAAATTATCCAAAAAAAACTAGAATATATTTAACAACTGGGTTAAGGGTATATCGTAGTCGAGCCAACTCGACTACAGCATCTTACTTGTTTCGTATGCGCATGTGCAGTCAAGAGGCGCACACGAGCACTTGTTACGTGGATGGCCAGGCAACAACAATAGCAACAACAATAGTAACAACAACAACAACAACTCTGCCACTACAAGTACTACAAAAAAGTGTCAACAATTATTTTCAAATTTTGAAAACATTTCATTTCGGCGTTGCCGTTGATGGCCTTTTGGGTGACGCTGCTTAAAAGGTTTCCCAGGTGTGAAATTGTTTGATAGTTGGGGGGTTGTTGAATTTCGGCGCAAGTAAAAGAGCAGATTGAAGAAGTGTTGGGTCGGGGGTGGGGAGATGTGTGTTTGCTGAACCAAAAATCCTTTGCCAGTCTTCTGCTAACAGCAAGTTTGTTGCCTAAGTCTTTTGATTTCATCAAATTGTTATAGACACCAAATAGTCAACAAAACAATGGAAATACTTTATTTATTTTTTTTTTTTGCTAATTGGCGCTCGTGCCGGCATGACTAAGTTGCACTTGCATAGGAGTCGGCTGCTGAATCAAATCGAACAGCAGCAGCGGCAGCAGCAACAACAACAACACTAGCAACAGAAACCACAGCTGTATTGATACCTTGCAATGAAAACATCAACAATGAGCGTAAGTCGTTGCCGTCGCCGTCGCCGTCGCCGTTGGCGCTGAAAATTTATTAGCAGTGACGGCCAATGGCGGCCAATTAACGCAGGATGCTTGAAGCGCCAACGCCACCAGCGACGTTCGCTTGAAAGATGCCGCCAGGCAAGCGTCGGTTGCCTCAGCTCCGACGTGGACGTGCAATGAAGTCGTTCGTCGTAGTCGTAAAGTCTGATTTATTTCGAATTGTATGGCAAACAGACGGGAGCAGCTCCTCCAGCGCCATGTGGACTAAAAGCTAATGCGCAACCACGGGCGGTCTGCTCGGCTCTCTGCTCTGTGTGCGCGCACTGGCTGACCCAATTTGGCGCCTGCTGCGGCGCTTTCATCAGTCGCCTCGTACATCATAAACAAATTCATAAAAGTCGCCGTCGTCGTCGTCGTCGCGGTTGCCAGCTCCATTCTTGAGTCGACTCGAAGTTGCATTCATAAAATTTATGGCGTTGAAAGGCGCATCGAATGTGATTTTGTATTATTATTATTATTATTATTATTTTTGCTTATACCACTTTACTAGTTGATGTTGTTGTTGCTGCTGAGGTCAGCGTGCAGTTGTTGCAAGTAAAAGAGTGCGCGGTCAGCTGGACTCATTAAAATATAATTTGAGAGCGTTGTTTCGCATTTCATTTGGACAAGTGAGCGTCAGTTTTCATTTCATTTCACTTCATTCAGCAACCCCCAAAGATACAAAAACATACAGTGTCCTGTGTGTCCTCATGAGCATTGCCCGTCTCGCTCTAACTGTTGCCGTTGGCTGCACAGTATTTGATTGATTTATAGACGCATGCCATCTCGTTCACTTCGTCCCTTTTGCCTTTTCGCTCTTGAGTTACTTTGTGCAACGTCCTTTCCCCTCTCACTCTCTCTCCCTCCCTGTCTCTCGTCTCATTTGTGGCACATTATTATTTAAATGATAAATTGTATTGCCCGGGAACTTTGGCTTTTTGGGCTCCCCGCTCAGTCCCTTTGCTTTTATTGCCCGCCTTTGTAGGTGTTTCCGTGTTGCCTTTTCTTTTTTTTTTTTTTTCTTTTTGTTTTCTTTTGGCCGCCTTCAACGTTGACCTCTCCCCCTCTTTTAGTCCATACATCCATCCATCCATCCACAACATTTTGAAGAACCCTTGACGTTTGCTCTTTCTTCTTTGCTGCCTTTCTCGTGGGCGTTTTGCTGTGCATTTCAAATTTTCCGTTGATTTTGGGGTCACTTTGAGTGTTCTTTCTTGGACTAGACCTATAAGCCCGCTAACAATATTAATCGTCTCATTTGTCCAACAGCATTGCGGCGCTTGGCTTTAATTTGGGCATTAATGTTATTTAGTAATAAAATCGATTAGGCTTCCGTATTTGAATGCCACGTTTACATACCGCTGATTTTTATACCACTTTAGTTACTGGGGCGTCGCACAAAAGTGAGACATCAATGGGTAAAGTGCAGACCCACTTACTTATTTCGTAGTCGACCAATTTACTTACATTTATATTTTAATTAAATTGTCATGTAAGCTTTATTGCATTTTTTGGGTTTCCTATTTGTTTTGATATTTAATTGGAGGAATTCTACTTTTATGAATCCTATTACAAGCAATACAGAAAATTATTTGCTTTCGTATCTTGGATCTTTTTTAAATGCCCATATTAAAATGTATATTCCAAATTAACAACTATTTTATGTTGATGTGTACATTTATTAATATATATTATTTAATTGTTGAGACGTAATCCGACTTAATGGATCAATGAAATTTATTTATACGAATTTAGTAGTAATAAAATTATTTGTGACATTACTTTCAAAGTTGTACGCAAATCTTTGATAAAATTCAAAAATTTGACTCAGGATTTAAGCTGCTTTAAAACAGATAAATGGGAGTTTAATTAGAACTTTTGTTTTGGTTATACAATTGTGTATTTAACTATATTATGGTAAGTTGAATTAATTTAAAATACAATTTAATTGACTTACAAATGCGTTTATTTGTCATATTTGCACTGCACGTGTGACGACATTTAATCGATTTTTGTGCAATTATTTGGGAAAGACTCGGCACAAACACAAACACACAGCACACACACACACACACACGCACACACACAGAAACACAGAGTTCACAAGCAGTGGCAAAAGTCAATCATAATTTGCATTTAATAAATATTTCATTGACTAATTGCAACAATTACGATCATTTTACTTCAAATTGGAGCAGTGGAGCCGCTTCGCAACTTTACAACTTGAATCGGATTATTGTACGGGTGCCCAATAGTTTTATCCGTTATTGATCATTGCACGTTTCTTGTCTAACAATAAGATATCGCTAATTGCCCCAGCGGCTGCTTATGAATATGCATCAGCAGCTAAACAACAGTCGCTATCTATACAAAAAAAAAGAAGAAAAAAACCCCGCTAAGTCAAAGCGGAAATCCTCCTCGGGCGCACAGGTGACAACTTTTGTTGAGGCGGGCGGGGGAAGCGTCGGAGTCGGGCCAGTTCGCGGTCCGCTGTTAAAGGTTCTGTTGGTCTTGTGTTTCTTTCAAAAAGTGAGCCGTCTTGTGAATGAAATACATTTTGTTGCGAGCACGTTTTTTTTTTTATTTGCCGACAGCGCTGCAAAGCGACAGCGACGTGTCGCCATTTTGAATTTGTTGCTCAGCAGTGGGCGGCGTCAACGGGAGAGTGAGAGAGCGCAGGCGCTCTCACGATGTATGCATGTGTTTGTTTGTGTGTGTGTGTGTAATGTTTGTGTATGCCGCTGTGCAGTGGGCGTGCTAGCGCCGTGCAAATGTATTGGTGAGCATGCTATGTGATATGTGTAAGTGTATTGTGTATTTGTATTTTGTACCTGTGCAGTTGAGCGACGTCAAGTTGCTGGCCAGTTTGACTGGTTTATTGCTTTTGTTGTTGCTCTTGTTGTTGCCGTTGCTCCCTGTCAAGTTGCTCAGTAGATGGCGCTAGCTGTCTTGAAGTGGCTTTAAAATTAAAGTAATGTCCTGAGACTTAAGCCATTGAATTTTGTATGCTGTTCGTTCTAGATGATAAGTATATAATTCATATATGCGCACAAAATGGAATAACAATTTGAAATCCCCAGTTGTATTGATTGGAATCGTCAATATTTACTATTAAAATAAATACAAAATGTATTAGCGTGGCCGCTTTTAAATGCAACTGTTGATTGCGTGCCCCACAAAAAGAAATTACAGGTTCAACAATCAATTTAATAATTGAGACCTTTGCATTTAATCAACATTATTTAAAATGTCAAAATATTTGCACTTTCAATGGCAGCACGCGTCGCCGTCGCCGTTGTTGTCATCGTCGTTGTTGTCCAAAAACCGTAAAACCCAAAGAATGCCTGCTCAAAAACAAAAAAACCAACAAGAAACAAAAAACAAATTTGCATACAAATAAATGTTGATAATGTTGTAAGTCCCCCAAAGAGGGCAATGCTGCTGTTGCTGCTGCTGCTGGCCACGCCTCAAGTGGGTGGCTGGAAGGGGGGGCGCCACAAAACTAGACGACTGCCAACTACAAACGACAAAAAAAAGGAAAAAACACAAGAAAAAACAGAAACACAACCGCATACGCTATGGGCGCCCCCCACCTGCGTTGTCTCTTCATTGATGAAATTTATGGTATTGGTGCGGTTTCAACACCAACCGCTGCCGCGACAACTCACACAGACGCACACATCGACGATGTGCGGCGGCAGCGACGCGACGTCAAACCGGTTCCCAGCCCTGCCATTGGTTTTGGGCTGTGAGCACAATCGGGCCGCTAGTGGCATCTCGCTCGCACACAGCACAGTCAGAGCGCAGCTGTTGCGCTCGCACGCGACAGCGACAGCGCCGCAAAGCGACAGGCTCTGCGCGGAGTGCCAACAACGACTGCGGACCGGGGCAGCGCGCAATCGCAGCGCTGAGCTCGTACCTAGTCGTATACGCACTTTGTTCGTGGTTGGTCGTTGTTGCTGTCGCTCGTCGCAGCGCCGTTCGCCGGGTTCGTCTCGAGTCTCGATTTACGATTTACGATTCTGCCGTTTCTCAGCGATTCTCTTCGATTCTGATTTCGCGCTGCTCGTCGCTCGCTCGTCGCTCGCTCGATTTGCGCGTTTTGCTTGCCGTCGCGCAAACTGCACAAATTGCACATCGGATTGTTGCTTTGTGGATTGCTATTTGTGGATTGCTTGTTCAGTGTCTCTTGTCTTGGAGTGTGTGCATTTTTTCCATCTGAATGCCAATTAAATGCGCCACCACACAACAAAAAGCATTCAAATACAAATTGTTACAAGTGGTGTCATCAGCATCAACAACATCAACAACAGCAACATCAATAACAAATAATAACAACATCAACTGCAACAACTGCTACAACTGCTACAACTGCAACATCAGCATCATTAATATCCAGCATGATTATTAAAGGTTGACCCAATTGCGAGTGGTGCATCAGTTTCGAGTGTAAACCAACAAATAAATATAGATAAATATTTGAAAAGTTTGAGTGTTCGCCACAAGTGCAGCTAAGGATTTACGCGATCGCCTTCAAGTATTAACAAGAATAACAATCGATACTCTACAAACGTTTGTTTCAATGTGCAATTAAAACTGAACTACACTCACACCACATATCACACCCACCTACACACACTTACACACTCACACACACACACACAAACACACAGACAGCTGCCGTTGTTGTCATTGGTTTTGAAATTTTTCTGCACGCGCGTTTCAAAGAAAAGCCGCCAAAATTCTTGATAAAGTGGCCTCAATAGGCGCCAACACGCTCAATTTCACGGACCTAGGGAGCCCCTACGAGGGGCCTCCCAGCACCCCACAATCGGGCATGGATGCGCCGGACGCACCACACACGCCCAAATATATGGACGGTGGCAGCACCTCAGCCGCCAGCATCACGCCCGGCGTTCAAATACCGGGCAAGTCCGCCTTTGTGGAGCTGCAGCAACATGCCGCCGCCGGGTGAGTCTTCAATGCAAAGCATGCATGCAACATGCAATATGCCACCAGCGTCTAATTTTGCATTCACAAAGCTTGAATTCATTGTTTGCCTATCAGCGCCACAGAATCAAGCAACAAATATGTCAAAAGTGCTCGCATGAAGGACACACGCTCCAACACAACTGACAATCTGAATGACTGGCTGACTGTCTAACTGCCTGAGTGACTGACAAACGGACTGACTGACTGACTGACGGACTGACAACTGCCTGCCCCTTTAAGCAAAGCTCAGATTCAGTTCCAGTATCAGTTGCGACTCGGTTGCAGTTTTCGATTTACTTTTGTTATCAGGTCCGCGTCATCAACTCCTAATAAAACACACCCAAAAAATTGAAATTAAGGCGGAACCCGTCTCTTTAAAAGTCTTTAATTTGGCTCAGTTGTGCACATTAATACAAAAATTTACTGTTTTTATCTATCTTTAATATGCTAAATTCACATGTTGTCATATTTTATATGCTTAAAAAGGAGTTCTAAATGAAAAATGTAGTCATTTAAAGTTTAAACCTTCATATAGAGATATAGAATATATAATAAAATATTTATTTAAAATATATTTTGATTATTATTAAACAAATAGCAAAATAGGTTGCAATATAAATATGCAATTAAATACAAAAAAATAATAAAGGAGATCTAAATATTTAGTCAAATGATATTGTCGAAATAAAAATGTTGATAATGATAAACATTTTCATAAAATAAATTATTATATAAAACAAGAGATATGTGAGATACCAAGTGAAATTTTGATAGTAAAATGATTGTCCAAATTGTTTTTTCTATAGGTTTTATTGATTAAAAGTGGATATTATTTAGATAAATCTTTTCTTAGGTAAATTGCATATTTTATTGACTTGAAGGAAAATAAATTTTGAAGTGATTTTAAGAATAAATCTTATTCTAGACGCATTATGGGATAATATTTATATTATTCATGTTTTCTAAAATTCAATATATTTTTTAGAGCTTTCTTTTATATAATTTCTGATTTATTGTTTTCCTTTATTTTATTCCTTCAATCCACAAAGTTTATAGATAAAATAAAAGAGGAGTCAATTGGAAGTAAAAGTAGTGATTATTTTTTTCGACTCTGTTTTCGACCTTTAATTTTTCATTGATGAATATTGTCATGACCATATTTCACTTGTGCCACGAATAAGTTTACATATTTAAACTTGTCAGATGCAGGTGAAAAATTGATCAATGCATAAAATGTTTCTAGAAACCAAGTCAATTAAATGCAGCTGTCACAACATTTACTTTAATCAGACTAATAATCGCTGTGATAGCTGTAAAGCTAACCTCTGGCTATATGGTAAACATACGAGTTTTCCATTATCAGATTGCAGGCGAACATATTTATTCCCATGTGATCAGTTTTATCAGTTTATGAAAACATCTATCTGCATATTTTAATACATATATTCTTGAACATAATTTTTTTTGTAAAGCTCCCTTCGTTTTTGTATTTTTTTTTTGCTGTTGTTTTGTTTCTTGATTAAAGAAGTCTCTTGATGTGGTTATTGGATTCTCACATATTTATGTATGTATCAGGGCAACTTTTCCGGGTTTGGCTTATGCTGGTTTTCTGTTCTCGCTACAGCTTTGGCTCCCTGCTCGTTTCAAAACCCAGCGGCAATGAACGGAAGCCAAAAATAAATTCAATTAAGTGCAGTTTAGACTACAGATATATATATGTATATATATATATATATATATATATATATATATGTGTGTGTGTAAGTACTACATATACAAATATGTTTTGTAGGGGTGCGTTAATATTCGTAGGGCACTGTAAATATTACTTATGTGATTTGCTGTGCAGTTTCCCTCCCTCTCCCTCTTCCCTTCTGTGCCACTGCCACAATGTGTGTCTTTTTGCAACGCACGATTCGATTTTTCATTATACATATTTCATTGCATTTTGTGTTTTGCGGTTTGGCATTTTGTCATTTTTCTAGTGGTGCGTGTGTGCAACTAACTCTAAAGTGGTTCGTTCGTTGGTTAGTTAGCTGCTTGCCATATTGCGGAGTTGAGTTGCGGTTTTCTCATTGCTGTTGCTGTTGCAGTTGCAGTTGCCAGTTGTTGGCAGTTGTCAGTTGCGGCGTTTCGTGTGTTGTTTCCGTTTCCGTGTTGCCTTTTGGCCCCGCTGCATTGAATATTTCATGCCGTTTTATTGGGCAATCTGTTTGGAAATGTTCAAATGAAAGCACTGCCGAAGGAAAACCCTAGAGTTCTGTCGCATTCCCAATACCCGGCGACCCCTGGGAAACTGTTCAACTGTTAGTGTCTTTTTCTACTTGGTAGTAAGTAGTCTTGGCCGTGCCTAAAAAAGTGTTAACAAAATATTTACTACCTGTTTGGGTAGCCACACTCCCGGTCGTACAACATTTATATTGATTTTTTCTGCATATACAATTTAGGGCTTTAACAAAATAACGTTATGGCAAAACTTTGTTTTTTCCAGCTTTTACATTTGTTGTGAGAAAAAAGTTTCGTTTCGACGCTTTGTGCATTAAACATGATATTTCAGCTGAACTGAGGTTTTATTTTGGGCTCTGGAATTTAATGGACGTTGTACAGCACTGAAAAGTGTAGACAAAACACGCAAACTTGGCTTGACTCAGTTTTATTTTGTTGTTCTCGTTTTGGTGGCTGTTGTTCGAATTAGGTTTCCATTCATTTGTTGTTCTTTGACCTAAACTGGCGTGCCAAAAGGCCAACAATGAATATAACATGAGACACAAGCTACACAAGAATGTAAAAAATTAAAAATTTAAATATCACAACTTCTACGATATCCTTAACTAAAATTGAACTGTTCTGATTTTATATATATATTTTTTTTTGATTTGTCATTGCAGTTACGGCGGCATACGCAGCACCTACCAGCATTTTGGTCCACAGGGCGGCCAGGATTCGGGTTTTCCGAGTCCACGCAGCGCCCTCGGCTATCCGTTCCCGCCCATGCATCAGAATTCCTACTCTGGCTATCATTTAGGCAGCTACGCACCCCCCTGCGCAAGTCCGCCCAAGGATGGTAAGTGCTGAGTCTCATTGAATTCAATAAAAAAAAAAAAAAAAAAATAATAATAATAAAAAAAACTTGTCGCCAACCCCTGTCTGCGCACATCATTTAAAGTTCATCTGCTATTGTTGCCTGCCCTCTCTTGTCTGAAGATCTCTTGAGCAAAACATGTGCATAGCCTTTGGCCTCAGCTCAAGATCCCAAGATCCCAAGATCTCAAGCTCAAGCTCTTTAAATTCGCACTTTTTGGCGACACTTGAACTCGAGTGGGCAACGCTCCTCCGAGCGCTTTTGTTGTCGTGTCAAAAGACTTGACTTTGACAGTTCCCGAAACAAACTCTATTTCATTTATTTGCACATTCAAATTGAGTATTAAATAATATTACTTTGACTTTAGCTTTACAAAATGTGAGATTCTTTTTTTTTTATTAATAATTATTTTTTATTGTAATATATAATTAAAGTCATAACATTTTATTTTGTACAGATTACAAATACTTTTAAATATTTTTCTTAACAATGGTATCCAGTTTTTTAACTCTTTCACGCTAGTTAAAAAAAAAAACACATAATACTTAAAATGTTTATTGGCTTATTTAAAACTGTTTTATTTTGACTGAAGTGGTTACATTAAATTTCATAGACAATTAGCTTTTAGTGCTTTGCACATTTTCACTTGCTTTATTTTTATAGAGTACTAACAGTCTTTTTTAGACAACAATAACTAAAAAAAAATAAATATGGATAGGTTTATAAATATTTTGTTTTACACAATTCTTGTGCTTTTAGACATTTGTACTTCCATTTGCTAAATGCACATATATTCTTTTTATTTATTTATTTCGACAATAAATGCCTTGCGCGCTTGACTGTGACATTTTGTTAACTATCGCATTTTGTTAAACAATTTTGTTGCTGCTTTTTTTTCGTTTTTCGTTTTTTTTTTTATTTTTATTCTTTATGCGTTTTGGTTGAGCAGTTTTGTACGTAAGTGAAAAGCAATTCATTTTGCCAGCTATTGTTGCCGACAACTCAGACAAAAAGCAATATATTTAAATATACTATATATATATATATATATATATATATATATATATATATTTATATATGTATGTATGATGTGCGCTGAGAAACGCAGTTTGACTTTTTGGCACACATTTATCACACATCGCCGCATCGGCTGAGCGGGCGGGCGGGCGGTCGGGCGGGCGGGCAATTAACCTTGACTTGACTCTCAGCACTTGAAAATTGTTATTGAGCAGCTGTTTAAACGTTAAACGAAAGCCGAGACAGCTGATCGTTGGCCAAGTTAACTAATTGCGCGCCAAAAAGACTGGAGTACTCGTATAAACAAATGCTAAATGTTTGGCCAATAATGAATGGCCTACTGCCTCGTACACACACACACACACACTCACACATACATGTTTATATACAGTAATTATAATTGCCGTAATTACGTTTTCGTTTGGCGTAATTAATTACACCATTCTTTGGTCGCTACCGCAAGAGACATGTGCAGTAGCAGCGATCCAATGGCTGCTCTCTCGCACACACACACACTCGGCCACACACACACACTCGAACACACACACAGGCACACACGCACGCATTAGGGACCTGGTGTCAGTCTGACTAATGGCCCATGTGGCATGCCGGCTTTTGGGTGGTCACTGAAAACATAAAATCATCTCGCCATCTCGCTCGCACGCTGCCATTTTGTCATTAAAGCCGCAGCACGTGCTGCACGGCGCCAATATTTTCGACACACACACATTTACTTGGACTGGTAACGGTAACGACTATACTATAACTATATATGGGCGCTTAATAATAGTTGCTGGATTTGCGTTATTTATTTGAACAATTAGCGACGCGTCGCAACGTCATGAGTTGCAGTTACCGCTTGCCGCTTGCCCCTCATCGCTGAACTTGTGCACAAAAGCTGTGCGTTGTGCGAGTGCTTTGAACTTTTGCTTTTGTTTATATGGCCGTAATTGTTAATTAAACTTAATTACGACCAAACTTACAAGTTACTTAGCGTTCGATTTGGCGATTCCAAAATGAGAGTCGACTCCTCGACTCCTCGACTCTTTGACTCTTTGGATCTATTTTGGTTTCCAGTTGCGTTGCGTCTGTTATGCATTCCAAAGTCAGGGCGGACTACTCATAAATATGCATGGGTTGCAGTTATGCCAGTTCCTGACTGGGCAAATCGTTGCCATAATTCTTATGCCTAGTTATAAATTCATCATTTGCCCCATTTGGGTATAAATGCTTCATTGCCTCTTTTTGTGTCTCTCTTTGTTTTTGTTTTTGTTTTTTTTTTGTTTTACTTTATTCATTCGTCTACAATTGTTTCGTTTGTCTCCCGCAGACTTTTCAATCTCCGACAAATGCGAGGACTCCGGCCTACGCGTCAATGGCAAGGGCAAGAAAATGCGCAAGCCACGCACCATTTACAGTTCACTGCAGCTCCAGCAACTGAATCGACGTTTCCAACGCACCCAATATCTGGCTCTGCCCGAACGTGCCGAGCTGGCAGCGAGTTTGGGCCTAACGCAAACGCAGGTGAGTTCCTTAAACACATTTCTAGAGTAAAAATTAAAATCATTTAAATACAATAAATATAAATAAAAACAATAAATATATGTATATAAAGTAAATATATACAGTTATTAATATTAGCTTGGGCTGAGCAAAAAAAAACTTGATTTGCAAATGAAGTTGGTAATTGCTAACTTAATAGCTTGATTAACAAATGACACCTTATCTTGTCCCGTGGCTAACTATTTTTTTTATGAATGATGTTTTTAAATAATTGGCATATTATTTAAATTTTATTATAGTATTTATATTAGTCAAGTCTACATTTTAGCTGCAGTTAGTTTATTAACAAGACCAAAATAGATTTTGCAAAGGTAGCTTTAAGCCATTTGTTTACAATTTAAAAGTAGTTTTTTTTTACAAATCCTGATGATAGTTTCTTAAAGCTAATATTTTTATGGCACACCTGATTTCTGCAGGATCAGATGCAAAGCTACAATAAATATATAATGAACGCTTATAAAATGTGTATCTAAATATTATAAATAAATAGTAAATAATGCAAAAAAATATTGATATATATATATATATATATATATATATATATATATATATATATATATATACATAGATATATTTAAATAGATAAATATTGCGACTCCGATTTTATACGGATTTTAATATGTTTTGCAAGCTCTTAAGTTAAAAGCTAGCCATGTCTGAAAGTTGAATGTTGCAAATAGCAAGTTGCATTAGGTATGCAGGCATTTGTTGTATGCATCAACTGACTCAATTCCCTGGCGATCGAGTCCTGCCCCTGGCAAAAACATTAAGCAGCAGTAAATGCATTTCAAATTGAATTGTTGACGTGCCTCTAATGTTGACTGACAAACGAGGCAAGGCAGCAAGCAAGCCGCAGCAAGGCAACAATAACAAACTAGACGCTAACCACCGCCCACGCCTGTGACCCTCTCTCATGTTCACACACACACACACACACATGCATACACATAGATACACACACACACACATATTCACATAGATAGCAGACGGATACTTGCGAATGCGTTTAATATCGCAATGTGTGCGCTCTTCTCGTTGTTGTTGTTGCTGTTGCTGTTGTTGTTGTTGCTGTTGTTGTTGCTGTTGCTGTTGTTGTTGCTGTTGCTGTTGTTGCTTTTTCACTCATTTTGCACGTGTGTCAATGTCAACTTTTGTATGACGACTCAGCAGCAGCAGCAGCAATAACAACAAGAACCACTCCGAGTATCTTTTAAATGCACGCGCTGCTGCCCACGGAAAAGAGAGAAAGATACAAAAAAGAGAAGAAAAATAAATAAATAAAAAACTATATAATTGTTATGAGAAGGCAAAAAACAAGGCCTGCCATTGTGGCTGCTTGGCGACACCCACCCAGTTTTCAGTTCAAGTTCCCGTCCACGTCAAACTGTCTGAATAGCGCATTGTTTTTGTACAATAGTTTTTCCACATGAAAAGCAAAAGCAACAAAAAACAAAAACACAAAAAACAAACTGCAAAAAACTATTGCAAAAATAGTAGAGGAAAAAAAATAAATAAATAAAAAGTAGATGTGAATGAGTCTCGTTTTTGAGAAATTTATTGATAGTGGGCGTGGGCTTCCTAATTGAATTAGTGTGCCACAAAAGTTCACGCACACACACAGACACACACACACACATACTTACCGAGTACAACTGAGGCATATTGTAAGTCAGCTAAAATGAAACTTGTAAAACAAGTTGAAGACCCTGCTGTGTGTGTGTGTGTATGTGTGTGTGTGTGTGTGTGTGTGCTGCGTGGGTGTTGCTCAGCCGCAAGTTGTTTATCAAGATAGTTATTTGAATACGGCTGCGTTGCTGCCATGCCACAGACACAAGTCTCGAGCCTCGAGTCCCAAGTCTGAGGCGGGGCGTGCCACACGGCGGCTGTGTAATAAATTTGTACCCAGGCCAAAAGCAGTTTACTTAGTCACCCCATAAACGCTGATTTACATTGGGGGCAAAGCCCCATAAAGCAGGCACAGTTCCTCGTGCCAAGTCCTCGACTCCATGCGTCCGCAATATGTGGCAACCAAACCTGGCAGCTGTCAATCGATGTCAGCATTGTCAGCGAATGCAGTTTTTGGGCGCTAGCCGAAAACAGCAACAGCAACAGCAACAGCAACAACATCAACAGCAACAGCAACAACAGCTAGCTAAACAAACAGCCACGCCCACTGAACTGCAGCAGGCAGGCGACACAATCAATTTGCTTTATCTGCTGACCCTGCGGCATTTAAAAAAAAGGGGGTTAAACGCAAATTTAATTTATGACTGAGCCAAAGGGTGTTGCCCCAATACTAACTGTTTCTCCGAGCTGATCAAGTCACTCGGACCAAGTAGTACTTCCTAAGTTCCCTAGTCCCGTCTGGCCCCGGGACAACTTTCGATTTCGTCCACGCGCGTGTTAATAAAAACCGCCCTCGCATTTTAGTTCGGCAGCCGCAACGGAAGTTTTTTATTGATTTGCCCAGCGCGCAACGTAAAGTTATAGCTACAACTTGCAACTGTTGTTGTTGTTGCTGCGGAGTGGTGGCCAAGTGCTGGCCAAGTGCCCAAGCCACGCCAATGTTTGACCCGTGCAAACAAACCATTGTGCTTTGCCTCAAGATTTATGCGTTACACAAACAACAACTGCATTGGCCACCAACTGCCATGGCTTAATGGCCTTCATCGGGACGCAGGTCAACTTGGCCAAGTCAAAGCATTAAGTTTCTGTTGATGTTTTGCTGTTCAGCTAAATACTTGCGCTGGGCTTTATGAGTTCTCTTGGGGCATATGTAACTATTCAAAGTATCTATACTTAAATATCTTGGAAAATAAAATAAAATTATTTTTCATTCCAATTAAAAAAAATTGTATCTCAACAACAACATAAAACAAAATGGTATTTTATAGTTTAAGGTTTTCCACAACATTAATTATATTCCCTACTCTGTTTTCCCCTAGCAAAATTCAAATTTTCGTTAACAACAAGAAAACCAGTGGAAAACCCCAGTAGCTGTGGGTGTTCCCCTCCTGCAGCTTTAGTTTGTTACCATAACTACAACTAAATCTGAACTAGTCTCACAGTATCTGCAGCTATATGACTTTCTATATATATATATATATATATATGTATGTATATATATATATGCAAGGGTATTTAGTTTTCGTCAAAAGTTGTTTTGTGTTGCCTGCGTCTTTTGGGGCGTTGTTGTACAATTTGTTGTTTGTAAAGTTTTGCATGTTAAATACTCATATTCGCATTCTCATTCGCATTCGGATTCGGATTCGGATTCGGATTTTCAAAATGCAGGCAGGCAACGTTTAGCTTTGAGCTCGGAGGCCTCAACTCCCAGCTGACACTGACAGATCGGCGTCAGGCGTAGCCTCAATCCAGCAGCGACACGTTCTAACACCTGCTAATGAAAAATGCAACAGCAGTATCTATAACTATGGATATATGGCTATATACAAACTGTACGATATTAATTATACTTTGCTCAAAACTGTGGCACATTCGACTCGGGCTTTTTTTTTTCTTCACTCTATCGCTTTTTATAGTCGCTGGTTTTGTTTTATCTTTTGTAGTGCTGCCTGTAGAATATAATTATGGTAATTTCATTATTATTATTTTTTGCGTCTTCTGCTGTTGCTGGTGCAAAACATATTTATACATATATATATATATATAAATAAACTTGTTTCTGTTGCTGGTCGTCAGCTGCTAGCCCGGTTTCGCTCCGCCTGCCCCGCCGCCTCTTGAGTTGCATCTTTCACTTGGCTTTAAGTACGCGCACTTGTAGTTTGATTTTGAAAGTGCATCCGGTGGCTGCTGGGCGCCAGATCAATATATATATATACATATAAATTTGTATATGTATATAAACACATATACTAACAAGTTGTCATGCATTTGTGTGTGCTCTCTTTAAGTTTCGATTAAAGCTAAATGCTGGCTACTGTTTTTGTATGTTACCTTTATTTTTTTCTTGGCTTACACCGCTACTGCTTAATTGAATAATTACATAGAACGTTGGCAGCTGATCGCCAATGCTTCAATATCGAGAAACGCACCAAAAGAACATAAAAATCTCAACCACAAAACTTCAACTCAAAGCTGACAGCGCGAGACAAACGCAAACACTAAGAAAAAAATTTTCGAAAATCAAAAAGAAAAAAAAAAAAACGAAAAAAAAAATGCCAAAATATTAAACTAAGCTGCTGGCCGTGCGAACCCCGCTCAGCGAGCTGATCGGAAAGCGAAAAAGAACCTTTTAAACTGCGTGTTTATGAGCTCATATCGGCACATTTTGATCTGGTTGTGGTTTCTCCACAAAAAGGGCGCAACGGCTGAAAAATTGTAGGAGGCCACGTTGACTCGAAAACAAAGGATTTGAGGATTTTGGCAGCAACATCAAGTTTATGTTTAGCAGATGAACTGCCAAAACGGCGCTTGTGGAAGCTCCGCAGAACGCTAGACTCGACACAAAATGTTCGTGTTGCAAACAGGTAAAAGACTGACTATTGCTGAATTCCATTTATTGCGGTTTCTCAGTGAATAATAATGGTAAAAATGGTAAATGTTTTATTTATTAGACATCATTTCGAGCAAAAACTTAATGATGTTAAGTGAAGTTATGAATTCTCAGAGCTGTCTGCTTGAGTGGAAAACGGAAGAACCCCATCAATTTTATTCTTTATAAAATCATAATCCATAAATGGCCATTAAGATAGAGATATATTAATATAAATCAAATTGCTGTTAACATTTAGTTTAAGCACTGACTTAACATCCATTAGTAATCTCTTATCAGTGAATATGTTGTACTAACATTTTGCAACTGACTTGCTCGGCTGCTTTGGCCTGTCTGTAAAAATCAACATCGCCTGCTTTATGTGCGTGTGTGTGTGTGTGTGTGTGTGTGTGTGTGTGTCGCTGTGTGTGTGTGAGTGCCTTTGGTTGTGTGTTGGCTGCTGCACGCAGACGCAAAGGTAGACGCATCGCCCACGGTGCACACCTTCGCAGCAGCCTTTGTTACTCTTGTTGTTGTTGTTGTTGCTGCTGCCAGCGATAAGTCTACTCCTCCCCTAGCCCCAAAAAGAGCGCTGGCACTGAAATACAGCAAAGGTCATGGACTTTACTAAAAAAAAAAACCAAAAAAAAAAAAATAATAATAAAAATAAAAAATTCTGAAGAATTCCGAAGAAACTTTTATAAACATTTACGAATTTGAATTACTTGCAAACATTAAAATTAAAATTAATTTCTACAGCCACCGCATTGCGTTTAATGCGCGCAAATAGTTTTATTGTATTAAAGTGTGCTAAAAAGAAAAAAAAAACACAAATGAAATAAAATAAAAAACTAGCACAACTTGATTTAAATAATACAAGTGTCGAGTTAGTATCAGTGGCTAAGTTGGAGCGACAGCCGCATAGCGAACAAAAAAATGAAAATGAAAAACTGGCTGACCGCATTTAAATGCTCAGGCAGCGGCATGAGACGAACGTGACGGCAGCAACAGCACCAGCAGCAGCAACAGCAGCAACAGCAACAGCAACAATGACAACAACACATCGTATATCAGTGATTGCCTGATTTACGCGCGCAATGTCAATTAAATTATGGCACATAATACTATGTAACTCAGGCTGCAACAACAACAACAACAATAACAACACACACGTCTTAATCACACGCACATTGCAACAACAACTTTGAGTGACCCACCAGCAGCAGTTGCTATTGCTGCTGCTGCTGCTGTTGCTGTTGCTGCTGCTGATCGTCGTTGTCGCCTCCCTATGTCGAAATTTTGCACCGTACGCTCGCGTAACAGGAACTTTGAATTAAGTTTGATCAGCGCTGTTGTTGCCGATGCTGGTACTAGTACTTACTACAACAGTAACAGCAACAACAACAGCAGAAGCAGCAGCAACATCAACAGCAACAGCAGCATCAAACGCTCAACAGCTGGCAGCGACAACAACAAGCCAGTTGCCATTAACAATGATGCATTGCTCGAACCGGAGCCAGCGAGAGGCACAGACAGCAGACAGCAGACAGCGGAGAGCAGACGGATAGCAACGGGGCGGCGGTCGGGCGGTACAGGTGGGGTGGGTACTCAATTTCCCACTCGGCCACTCGTTTCACTTTTGGTGTCGCCTCATCTCTCATCTCTCATCTCTCATCATCTCAATCTCTCCACTCTGAACTCATCGAGTGACAAGTGACCGCATTTGCATATTTTGAGCGAATCTAATGAACAGCTCATCTTGAAAAGTATCTTCAACTCGTACAGTTACAGTTTGTATCTTTCAAGAGCATGCCTCATAGTTTTATTACATTTACACATTTATTTAGTATTGTTTGAGTTTTCAGTGCTTACGTGCTGTTTGCGCAATCTTGATTGTGGTTGACATAATTTGATGCGCAAACGAAAACAACTAAAGGCTATAGAGATTCAGGTATTGATAGATCTTACAAAGTCAGTCACAATATGTGTGCCAATTATAATTTTGGAAAACACTACTTAGAGGTATTATAGAGAAGATTAATTATTTACGGTATCAAATTTTAGTAATTCTTTGATTTTTGATAGGGTTATTCTCAGCTCGTTCTTTAACTTGGGGATTCAAGCAGTCACCGTACAATATTTACCCTTTTTATACCCTTAACCCATTAAAAGTGGATAAAAAGGGTATAATGGTTTTGAGCAAATGTATGTAACAGGCAGAAGAAGCATCTTCGACTTTATTTTATCGATAACTGCCTCAGTTTCTGAATTATCGATACATTTCGATTTACATATTACGAATATTAATTAATAATATACACATTGGAGTGCATATCATCTTAAAGGGAAAACTGCCAATAAAAATAGAATATATTTAACAACTTGGTCGAGCTAACTCGATTACAGCATTCTTACTTATTTTTAATAATATTATTAGAAACTCATGATGTACCATTACAAATTGTTTCTTCCAGTATTTTCCTTATACATGACAGCTACAGTTTGCTAAACATGAATGTTTCCTCTCACTTTTCGCTTGGTTCCCGACTTTTTTCTTCGTCTTTTGAGATTTGCATGTCTTGTTTATAACCAGTTATATTTACAGGCTGACATCCATTGGCTTCGTTTCTTTCTGTTTTTTTTTTTTTCATCTGCTTTGCCAGCAACATCAACTTCAAACCATGTAACTATCTACAAGTATATCTTTGCATCTATCTTAATAGCAATAGAAAGCAAGTTGGGCTGTTGTATGCTCTAGTTTTGCTTATAATTAAGTTTATGTTTTTACAATCGGGTAGCACTGCCTTAACATCCTGTGGCTGGGCGTCCGACAGTCGCATCCACTTCCTATTAGCCGCCTCAAAAGTGGCCCAGGCAGCTAAACGGATTTAACGCTTGTCGCCGGCGTTGAAAGCAAGTTGTCCAGTTCATTTACAATATTTTTGTGGGCTTTCCAAATGCGCAAAACTGGTCAGCAGCGTCGTCAACTTCGACAAAAACAGCGCAGGAAATTACAAAATAAAACGTTGCAATAAAAATTGAAAAAAGATGTTAGTAAAAAACAGAAACTAGGCAGAAACTTGCAGTCTGGACAGCCGATCTATCATGAAACCAAGTGAGAGTATTCAAATAAATAAAATTTTATTATTATTGTGTATGCCCAGAACGAGAGAAGGAGGAGCCAGGGAGTGGGAGCGAGGCAAGCAGACGACAGCTCGTCTGGCGCTGGAGCTGATCACAGTTTGGGGCATGGCCCAAGTTATTGACAAATATTACGTGGCTAAAGGCAACTAACGCTGGCGTTTGAGGTTGGGGGGTTAATTACGAGCATTCACACACACACACACCAATCAACAACAACAACAATAACAAACACAACAACTACAAGTTGTAAACAACATTGAGTGTGGTTCCTCCGACTGTGGCTCAAGGATGCGTGCCAGTCGTTGTGTCTACGCCTGCCGCTGAGTTTGCGTCTCAAGATTTCAGTTACGCGATAATCACAATAATTATTATTTTATTATGAACCAAAAAAAAAAAAAAAATCAACTTTATGAAGACGAGGCATTGACGGCACTCGTTCCAGGCAAAAACCAACTTGGCAACACCCGCCAAGGCAGGCCACAGCCAAAAGTCGCAGTTGAAGTCGGGGCCAAAAAAAAAAAAAAAAAAAATTCGCAAATCCACGTTCTGCTTTATGATGTATTTTTAATCGATGCGTTGAGATTTGTGCGCGCTCCTTTTGGCCGCGCTGCCCTCTGGCTGTGGGTGGGTGCTCCCCAACGACAACCACAACGACGACGACGACACGACGACGACGCCGGCGACGAGGAAAGCGCTGACGTTGAAGATGACTCAGCGGGAGCTCATGTTATAATTGGTTCTCAAATTTGCAAAATGTGTGCTTCTTAAATAGTTGGCAATACGAAGCGGCTGCAACCCTTAGATAAGCTCAGCGCTCCTTCTGCACCCCCTCCTTGTTGCCCCCTGCCCTTGCTGGCCTTGTAAATGCGATGCCAATTAAACTGCTCGAATATCTCTTGTTTTTGCTGGGGCCATGTACTTTGACACCCCAATTAATGTTTTGTTTTTTTTTTATTTTATTTATTTTTTTTTGGATTCGATGGGAGATGTGAGCACTGAAAATCTTTAGAGACAGCAATTGTTGCAACAACAACAACAGCAACAACAATAACAAATAAAAACATTTACAACAATAGCAGACAACTTTTAACGCTTGGTTAATTTTGTACATTTTTCCACTCTTTTGTTTGTTTTTGTACTTTTTCGTGCTGTTTTTCCATTATCATGATCGCTGTTTTGTGATATCCGCTTGCGCTGTGTGAAAATGCATAGAAAAATCTGGCTACAACAACAACAACAGTACCTAAAATAAAGCGACAAATAATAGTTAGCTGACCATGATTTCATTTGCTCCGTAAAAAAAATATTATTTAAATTACGACTAAACAAAACAAAATACAAAACAAAAACGAAAAAACGAAAAAAACCCAAAGAATGCGCTTATATAAATTGTGCAATTACCCGCCACACTTTTTTATTGTAGTTATCTGTTTTTTAAGATCTCATAAAGTGAAACGAGATCGTCACCATCGCATAATTGTGAAGTGCCGACCACAAATATGATTTGCATTCCCTGAATACCCATTTGAAGTAGGTTAGCTATGGTATAGCATAGTCTATAGTAATCCGAAGTTTTTACTAGTATATTTTAACTTATATATTCTTGATTCCATTAAACTCGGTGAATATGGGAGCAACAATTTGCTTACCAGTTGCAGACATATTTTTAACATTTGATATGTAAATTTGCCTTAAATTAATTTCCCGATAGCTCGAATCATTTTACATTGCTTACAGGGCATCTTCTGGTCTGATACTTTCCCTATTTGAATGCTCTCTTTGTAAATAAATGTTTAGCCTTAATGTTTTCTGCTTTTTGCCCTTTTCACTTAATTTGTTCGCCTGTTTGACATAGAATAGACTCTTTTTGTGTTCCTGGCCCTAACTCGTTCCAATTTAGTGGAGCTGTGTGCGACGGCCTGGAAAATGTTTCAAGTGCATTTTTATGAGCGCTCTTTAATTTTGTGGCTATGCGGCAAAAGAATTCGAGTGAGCAGCAATTTAAATAGCGGTAATTAAAGTTGTGGTTAAATAATTGACTAAGTGCATAGCTGCTATGGCAAGGGAGAACATTTGAAATATATCCATATTAAATAGATATATATAAAAATGCATTTGTTGCGTTAGAATAGCAACTAGATATTAGTTTATAAGAAGTTCTGAGTATATAATGAAATATTAGTAGTATTAATTACTAAGTGATTATTTATGAATAATCAGATTTATATAAGTTAGATAAGTGATATTTATGACATTAAAACATAAATATTTACGATTAGTATTTTTAATTATATAACTACCCTTATAGAAAGTATTTTAGTTTTGTTTTAGTTGTTACTTTCTTTGAAGATACTGATGAGGTAATCTTCATCATTTGATCGAAATTTATAGTTCTCATAGTTACGTATAGGAATATTTGCCATAACTCATTGTTACATTTACATCTTGAGCGGTGCTTCCCAGAAACAAATCTCACAAAAATCGTTACTTTCGAATGGATACGTCAATAAAAACACGTGATGAAGCATATAGTATATATAAAAAATCGATATACAAGTATTTCTTTAATAGAATCGCATTAATATTAAACAGACAACTTGGCTTTAAGTATTTCCCAAAACAGCAGCAGCTGCGGCGTTGTATCTTAAAAAAAATGCCACACAAAAAAAAAAAATGCTATTTGTTAGATTGTCAGTTAGTTGGCGATTTGGCTTAGACCCCGTTCCCCCCTCACTTAAGACTTTCCATGACATAAGCAGCAAGTTGCGAGCTGAAACGTACTTTTAGCCAGAGTTGACTGTCACCTGCTGCAGGCAACGAAGCCGAAACTAAATTAAATATGACTAATATTTTGCAGTGACTGTAGCACACACAACACACAACACACAAAAACAATAACAATAACAAGTAGAGACAGAAAGTACAACAACAACAACGTTGACTAAGTAAAACTGAAATGCGCGTCGCGCTCTCGAGTTTTGTTCAACAAAAATCTTTTTATTGTTGCTTTTGCTGTTGTTGTTGTTGTTTTTGTTGTTGCTGTGAGCGTTCCGCCCCGTCACGCCCTCCTCACAAGCCAGCAAGCGAGGCGACGTCAACTTGGAACTTGGCACTGCAGCAGCCCCACGACCCCCCTGTTGCTGTGGTAGTTGCTGCTGCTGCTGCTCCCGCTGCCGCTGCTGCTGCTGCTGCTGCTGCTGTCGCTACTTCTGTTGTATCTGCTTAGAATCTCACCTTGACAATTGTTGATCAAATGCTGCCGCCGATTTATTGTTGAAAAATTTTTGCGTCAGCTGCTGCTGCCGCTGCTGTTTTTCATCATAATTTTGTATCTATTGCTGTTGTTGTTGCTGCTGCTGCTGTTGCTGTTGATGGATTACAAAAGCACAACTGCAATACTGACTCAGTTTTAGTTGCTGCCAACAAATTAGAATTACAAAATTTCAAGGCCTTGCAGGTGAATCAAAAGCGAATGAGAATACGAATTCGCAGCAGTATTCGTTAACGTATTCGTTATTCGCTATTCGCAATTCGCAATTCGCATTGCATGCCACTCGCTGCTGCTACTGCTGTTGTTGTTGTACAATTGTCAATAGTTCACAGCGACTGTGACTGGAACGAATATGGGAACAGTTTCCGGATTTGACAACATTGTTGCACAACAAACACGGCTTTAAGAATGGGCAACGGGCAACGCCGGATGCGCATCATCCGCTGGGCAACAGACATTATCAATCCGTAAACAGTCCGCTGCGTGATAAATCTGAGCTGCGATTGACTCTTTAATTGATTCTGCGTATGCGTCTAGAAATGGAAAAAAGGCGCATTTCTCTGCGCCAATAAAGTATTAATTGAGTTAGTAAAATGCTCGATTTGCTGCTATAACTTGTCTTACTTTGGCAATTGGCATGTGGTTGACATGTTGCCAGCTTCGAGTTCGAGCGAAGCCGCTAAATAGAAAACCCAAAAGTTACTGCCATTTGCTGTGGATGGGGCCGTTAGGCAAACGGCTAACAACTTACTCAGTTTGCAGGCATTATTAACGCATTAATTAAATAAGGTGCATCTGACGACGTTCAATCGAAACTTGTTGAAAGTATCTGAATGTGTGCATCTTTCTCCTGTCACATTTTATGGCTCGCTTCGAGTACGTGACTGAAAGCTAACCCGCAGCAGCAACAGCAGCAACAGCAACAGCAGCAGCAGCTGGTGAAATGCTCATGCGTGGCAGCTATTAAGCAATCACCGTAGCAGCAACAACAGCAACAACAGCAAGAGCAGCCTATATAGAAATTAGATCAATATCTTTATTTATTTATAAATTGTTTTACGTGGCTGCCTTCAAGGAGTGCGCTCATTTCTCATTAACCGCAACGCCAGCAACAACCAGCAACAACCAGCAGCAACAGCAACTTGTTAATTGTTGTTGCTGTATTAGAGACGCGTTGCGTTATATAAACGGACCGCAGTCTCTTGCACAGTCTTCAATCTTCAGTCTTCAGTCTTCAGTCTTTAGCTTCAGCACCGGCCTTGCCTAATTGCATATTTATTGTTTATTAAGCATCGCTTCCCGCGGGGCAAGCTTATAACTTGCTCCTGGCTGCTGATGTTGCTGTTGCTGTTGCAGTTGCTGTTGCTGTTGCTGTTGCTGCTGTTGTTATTGCGTCTCATTCACTTTTACGCATTGCCTATATATGCATAAATTAATGAATCGCGCGCCATTCATTGCACTGCGTCTAGCTGCTCATTGATAAAGATCAATGGCATAGCGGAGACAGCGTCACATCCACAGCACAACTCTCCCCGGGGAACAAGACCGTAGTCGTAGTCGTAGTTGCTGTCGCAATCGTATCTCTCTCTCTCTCTGTCTGTGGTAGACAAAACCCAAAATGGTCAACTTGTTGCATATTTTGCATGACTACAGCTCGCAGCTTCAGTGAGCTTCACCGAGCAGCAGTTAGCCACTGTTGCAGCCACGTGCGTGCCTTGAAAATCAAGTCAAAGAGTTGGGGGTCAAATGGCTGACTGCCTCGCAACCAATATGCCCCGCTGGCCACGTGATTCAACTTTGAACGTTGCTGCTGCTGTTGCTGTTGCCTCAGCTGATAATGATGCTGCTGCTTATGGAGCACGGGTTGCCATCGATTTGCTTTCAATTTGTTTGGCAGCAAAGCTGGCCAAGCGGTGTTAACTTGCGTTCATTTCGGACAGAGATGCTGCGGCTGCCCAGGCGTTCCTGTTGTTGTTGTTGTTAGTGTTGCGTTGTTGGACTGGCCTTGAAGCCCTTGAGCGTTTTTTGTTGAAACTGTTGCTTTCTACTTTTTTTTTGTTTTATGTTTTTTTTTGTGCTTTTGGTTTTTTTTTTTGTATTTTTCTTGTGTTTTCGGCGCTTTTGGCATGCACATGGGGTAGGCGTTGCCCCAAACAGCCCGCAACGATTTTATTTGGAAATCACTTTTGTTGCACCTACCCAAGACCTAAAGTTTCAGAGCCAGGGCCAGAGCTGGACCTAAAGCCGAAGCTTCTGCTGTTGCCTGTTTGCTCAGCGAGCGCTGATGCTGATGTCGTTGTTGTTGTTTTTGTTGTTGTTTTTTTGTTCTTGGGGTTAAGCAGCCGCCGTTAACAAGCGACTGAGCAAACGAAAGACTTAGGCAACGAACTTGAAATAAGAAAAAACCGTTCGCCTTGACTGTAGAACGTTTGCATGTGGCTTTTAATGAGCTGTAGCTTAAAAGCTGAAGCTGAAGCTGAAACTGAAGTGGTGGCCAACTGTACAGCATGTGCGTGACACTTGACTCTAGGGCATGGCACAGCTCAACACAGACACCGGTGGTTGGAGTGAGGAGTGCGGAGTACGGAGTACGCTTTTCAAAAGAAAAGTTTTTTTCTTTTTCTTTGTTTTTTTTTTATTTTATTTTTTTTGCCACGACATGGCATTGTATTCATTATCATTTTTTTTTCATTTTCGTTTTTAAATTTTTTTGTGCTACGTTTTAAAGTCATTGCCTGCCCTGCGGCGCCGTCGTCGTTGTTGTTGTTGCTGTTTGCTGCGGTTGCTGTTGCTGTTGCTGTTGCTGGCTGCATACAAAGTTATAAACAAATTTTGCCGTTGCCAGCACGTAAAACAGCAACAACAGACAATCGCATGCAATGTACAAATTTTCCAACAATGAAAAGGCAGCAACAACATCAATAACAACACCAGTTACAGCGAGAGAAATAATAACAATAATAAAATGAAAATGCTACGGCCGGCAAGTTGCGTAATCCGTCAACCATGGCAGTCAAAAGAGCAACGCAGCGAGAAAAATAGTAACAACAACAACAACATCAACAACAACAACAACAACAACAACAACTACAATATCGAAGTAAAGACAAGACAATCTTAGTCGCCCAGCCGCCCAATGGCTGTGCCCATTGCTGTTTAGTTAGTTTTGTTTGGGGGGTGGGTGGAGCTGGAACTTGTTGCGGTTTCTCTTGCACAGCAAACACACGCAACAATTGTGTAGCTCAAGCACACACACACACACACACACACACACGCACACAATTGAGCTGCATGCAAAACTCCGGCAACAACAACTGAGACAAGAGCAACTGCTGCTGTTGTTGTTGTTGTTGCTAGCAGCAATCACAAATTTGCAATCTATTTTTGAAACATTAAATAATAATAATAAATGCGTTTTTGCTTTGTTTGTTGTACATTTTTTGTGATTGTTTGGCTTTTACTTTTTGGGCAGATAAAAATCGTTTGGCCGCGTCGCAAAGTTGCCGCGTTTTATGAATGATTGCCAGCTGTTACCCTCGCTGCCCCCCCCAACCTCTCCTAACCCAGCTGGTTGGCTGGCCGAAAAGCACTTGTTGCGCCAGCTTCAACTTGTTATTGTTGTTGCTGCCACGTTGTTGCTGGCAGTCGCCGGCTGTTGACGAACAACTTTAGCGACAAGATCATAAATCAAAATTTTATTTTATTTCGCGCAGCCGCACAGATTTTTAGCTCGCTCACTCACGCTCTCTTTTGCCCTCGCTCTCTCTCTCTCTCTCTCTCCTTCCGCTCTCGCACTCTGTCTTTTATTGAAATTTTTATGGGTTTTTTTTTCTTTGCGCATAAATTAAAGATTGCCTCTGCCTCGGCGATTGCAGCGCGATTAAATTAGATTGCCAGCTTGGCGGCCAGCGCTGGATGGGATGACTACGGCTGCCTAAGCACGTCGTAGTCATATACCCACTGACTGACTGTCTTAGTGACTACCTGACTACCTGACTACCAGTCTTGAGCGACAAGTGGCTAACTGGCCGCGGCGCGTGCTGGCTGGAAGGAAAGTTGATGGCGTTTAGATGTCGTTAAACTGAAATGAAAAACAAAAGCCAAGTTAGCCAGCAAAGAAACGCTAATTCAAATTGCACCAAAATGAAAGTGAACAACGGTGCGTATGTGCAACATAAAGTGAAGAAATTATGAATGGAACGACAGTTGTTGTTGCTGCTGCTGCTGCTGAGGCTGCTGTGGCAATTGCTCTTGCTGCTGGTTGCTGGTTGCTGTCAATTTGGTGGCTTCGTGAAGTTGCATTTGAATGCGCCATTAATCAGGCTAAGCAAAATGTTTACAAAATGTAACAGCAGGCGGGCTGGAAAATGCGGCATGAGATAATTCAAAGAGCCGCTGACTAAAAAGCAAAAGCCGGCAGAAGTGGTTTAATGTTGGCCAGCAAATTGCAAATTCGCTCACCAAAAATGTGCTGCAAATATGTTAAAATCTTGTTGCATGGAATTTATGAATGAAAAGCCAAGAGGCAAGAAGCCAAGTGCCACAGTTAAAAGGCCAGCAAAAAGACCAGCTTATTGTTGGCTACATAACAAGCAAATGCTGAGAACAATGCGGGGAAAACACTGCAGGCAGCCAGATTGTTGTTGCTCCTACTGCTGTTGCTGTTGCTGCTGCTGCTGCTAGTAGCCATAAATTTGTGAACAGTAACAAAAGCAACAACAACAACAACAACAATAAAACAATAACAGCCAAGTGCAACGCTCGAGCGCAAAAAATAAAAAAATAAACACATAAACACATTTTGCAGACAACATTTGCAGCTTGCTCGAAATGGCCAAAATGGAAAATGCAACAACAAAAAAAAAAAACAATAGGAATTGGTTTTGTTTCAGTTTGTTTTTTTCTGTTTTTTTTTTTGGGCGTTGCTGTTATCATTAACCGGGCGCAGCGTTGCTGTCTTGTCTATTTACTTAGCAGCAGCAGCAGCAGCAGCAGCAGCAGCAGCAGCTTTAGCCTCAGCTAATAAAGTGGTAACTTCCTTGGCGTTGCCTAAATTTATGACCAGCTGACCGACCGTACAGGTTATATTTCCCGGCCCTCAGTCTGGGGCGTTTCAGTGCGATAATTCATCATAGAAGCGGAAAAGTGAAGTCCAGTTTGAGTTTCAGTTTCTTAAGAAACTCACATTCGTTTTTGGCCAACAGCGCTCCCACACAAATCAGCAAAAATCAAAAGTAAACACAGTCATGGACATGCGAATATGTTTAGTTATACAATAATCGATTGCGTTATCTATTCCCACGTTTTAAATGCTCAACTGTCAAATGAATTAAATGCACAAGCGCGAGGCGCATTCACATTTGAATTAAGACCAGCAACGCACTTTGGCAACAGCGACACGGCAAACCAGTTTCCCGTTGCACACACACAGACACACAGGTGCAAGCTGCAGTTGCCCCCACGACTCAAAGCTGGGATATGCAACAGCAACAACAGTTGTTGCTGCTTGGCTATTAGAAAGCATCGCGGGGTACATCTGTTTGCCTGTCGCCTCATCATCAATTGTGGTTCTGACATATTGCGGAAGTGATAAAGACGAAGAAGAAGAAGACACAAAGACATCATCGAAAGTGGCCGAAAAAGGATACCATTGAATCGATATTACACTTGCCGAATATTTTGCTGGCAAATATGAAACTTAATCGCTAATCGTTTCTTGCAACAAAAACATGCATAAATTACAACTTTCTTCAGGTTAAATTGATTACAAAAAAATGGATAAGTAGATTATTATATATTGACTCAGTTAGTTCTGTTGAGATCAGAAATGTCTCACAGCTGGTGACACAATTATAATACACTCTGCAGCAAAAAGCCAGGCTAAGAAGACAGATCTCACGTCAGCAACACGGCTGCTGCTGCGGCTGCTGCTGCCACTGCTGCTGCTGCTGCTACCGCTGCTGCTGCTGCTACCGCTGCTGCTGCGGCTGCTGCTGCTGCTGCTGCGGCTGCTTCAAGTGACACGGTGACATGCTAATTTCTCGTTATTTTGTTTTTTGTTGTTTTTGTTTTGATCTTACGTTTGTTTGCCATATTTGTCCATATGAAAGTGGTACAAATTGATGCGAGAGCCGCAAAACCAATGGAGCTGCAGATGTGGACACAGCACTGGCTGCGACTCTAGAGTCCAAGTCGGAGTCCGAGTCCGAGTCCGAGTACGAGTCGGAGACCGAGTGCCATTGCCATGACATAAGGCTGATTGACATTTGACAGACTGTCTGTTCGTCCATCTGTCTGTCTGTCAGACAGTCTGTCTGACTACACTTTTACTCTCGTGAGTGGTTTTTACTTTTTTTTCTTTTCGCTTTGCATAAATATTTATAGCAATTCGAGTGGGGGGGAAATAAATTTATTTAGAGTTTTGCGGTAAAGTATTCTTCAAGAAATATGCAAGAAATTCATGTATGTACATATTTTGCTGTAGATTGTATTTTGTCATGTGCAACTTAAGTTTTTGGCATAAATTTCAAGTCAATTGCATTTAATTTGTTGTTATATCATTTATGGTGTTTAAAATTTGTCCAAAAAAACCTGCCAAAACATATTAATTTTATAAATGCAAATCCGACAATTGAGCGGCTGCTGGCATTAAATATACGACAAGTGAATTTAAGAGCTTTAAGACCAACTAATAATCACTTATTAAATATATTTGAAGTTGGCCTGGGAATACCCATGATTGGTATTAGGATAGATTGCACTTTACTAAGCAACTTGAGACAATTAAGGTTATTCACGCTTTTTGATTCCAATTTCCCTTGAAGACCTGTTGATTTATGAAAACACTACGAAATATCAAAGTTTGTTGTCTATTTTTGCAGCTGCATTGCTAAGGAAGTGTCTGCTTTTTTCGTATGGCTGTCGCATGTTATTTTAGGTTCGTCGACAATATTTTATCATTGAACTCATATTTTGCGCATGGTTTCTCTTGCGTAACTGCTGACAGACTGTGGCGGCAACAACTACAAAAAAACAAAAAAAAAACCCACCAACAAATGAAAATTCAACCAAAAGATGAAAATTAAAAATAATATCCGTTCTAAGCGGTGTCTTTAGCATCGTAAAGTACACAGCTGATATTTCAAGAGCTGCATAGATCAAGGCGAGAATTAATTAAACTATTCAAAAAACGATGCTCGAGAGTAGCTCAATTGAAGCGGTGCGCCCCTGCTCCCATTACAATTCTGTTTGCCGCTCGATTGCACATTAAATCGAAACGAAAATGAAAACGTTTTTTTTTATTTTTTTTTTTTATTTTTTTATTTTTTTTATTTTTTTTTGGCTGCCGTCGCCCAGCGGCAACGTCGTCAATGTCAACGATCCGACGGCGGTGCTACGACAATCCGGCGACAATCCGGTGGTCAGAGCGATTAGCGCACATGTCTATAGTCAATACCGGTAGTTATCGCTTAATTGAATCAACTGCCGCCGATCACAGCGAGGAATGCACATAAAAATCAGGCGCAGGCGCTGCCCCAAAGCCAAGCTCAAATGTTGCCAAACTCTTTATGGGCGACATAAAAAGCAACCAGTGAAATTCGCTGGCAAAGCCAACATTAAAGTGCGCAACAATAGGTAGCAACACACAAAAATTAAAACAAGTTGAAACACTCCAAGCGAGCGTACTCGACTTAGAGATACCCTGTTACCAGCCATGAAGTAACCAAAATTAAATTGTTTGAAATAAGATCGATTATTTTTCTCTTTAGCAAGGATTTCTTGAATATATCTTTGTGTTTTAAAAGTATAAATAAGTTAAGATACAAGGGAATCTAGCAATTAAAGTCTAGGAAATCAGTTAGAAGAATGCTTCCACAGCAAATGAAACGATCATTCCTGATTGATGTGTACAGGGTATTGAAAGAGCAACAAAATGAAAAGAGCGCATGCTACGCTACAAAAATCCAACCAACCGCGAAGAACGACCTTGAACAAGTCGGTTATAGATGGATATATATGTATAGATTTATATATATATATGCAGTGTATATAGATAGCTACAGCTACAATTTGTACGTTATGTCTATGAGTAAGATTGCAAACTGTAGATACAAGCGCGCATAAATAGCATTAGATACGCGTTGCTGTTGTATCTATATTTATACATACAACACACTTCAGCCTGAGATTGAGCTACGTGGTATCTGAGGCTGCTGCGGTGGCTGTTGCCGCTGTTGCTGTTGCTGCTGCTGCTGCTGCTGCTGTTGCTGTTGCTGCTGCTGCTGCTGCTGCTGTTGCTGCTGCTGCCGTTGGCTTTCAAAAGTGAAGTGCGCACAGCTCAGCGCACAATTAGTTCTACACAACAACAACAACAACAACAACAGCAAAAAACAGCAGATACACGTCTCGACTCGTTGCGATTCGAAAATGAAAATTGAAAGTAACTGTGAGATACATTTTTGGCTCATTTGCTGTCGCTTCAAGTGTTTATGGCTTTGCAAATAAGCGACTCTGATGACGAAATCGTTGAGGCGCAGAAATTACACTGCACTCAAAAGCAACTGATAGATACTCACACTCATACTCATACTCACACTCATACTCACACTCACACTCATACTCACACTCATACTCATATTTATAGGCGAATAAAGACATTTTGCAATTGTCACACGCTGCCAAAATGTGTTTTCTGTTTTCTGTTCCTGCGGATGCCAAGCCAAGTGTTTGAATCATTTTAGCTGCCAGCTGCTTTTCATAGGCATTCACTTTTAATTTCATATGAAAAGCCGTTTGAAAAGCCGTCGCCGTCGCCGCCGTCGTCGTCGTCGTCGTAACTAACTTAGTCAGTATCACAATGTTTTTACATTCGATTCTATATTGAATGCTAATCGGTGCTTGATAACACTATTTAACGCAACCAAGGATGCTGGGTATGACTTAATTAAAGCCGCGATTGCTCTTTTTTTATTACCAAGTAGACAACTTAATCTCCATTTGCGGTAATTCACAACAAAAGTGAAGAATCATGCTAGGTTGTTAAAGTTAATTAACTTATTTATATGTGTAAATGTTTATTGCATTTGATTGCTTACTGAAATTTTTTATTTTCTGTTACAGGTGAAAATCTGGTTCCAGAACCGTCGTTCCAAGTACAAAAAGATGATGAAGGCCGCTCAGGGTCCGGGCACCAACAGCGGCATGCCACTGGGCGGCGGTGGACCCAATCCTGGTCAGCATAGTCCTAATCAAATGCACAGCGGTAAGTTTTTCTTTTATACCACTACCGCACATTTATGGCCATAATAATAATATATGTATATAATATCTTTTATGTCTTGCAGGCGGTAATAACGGCGGTGGCTCAAATAGCGGCTCACCCTCACATTATCTACCTCCCGGACATAGTCCAACGCCATCAAGTACGCCTGTGTCTGAGTTATCACCCGGTAAGTCTCAAGCTAATAAACAAATACATATACACAACACTAAACATATTTATAGACATTTCTTATAATAATTTATACGAAACTCTCTCTCTATCGATTACTTTCATATTGGCAGAATTTCCACCCACGGGTCTTAGTCCGCCAACGCAAGCGCCATGGGATCAGAAACCGCATTGGATTGATCATAAGCCACCACCGCAAATGACACCACAGCCACCTCATCCAGCGGCGCCGCATCCGCAATCGCACCACCACAATCCGCCACCTCAAATGGGCGGTTATGTGCCCCAGTATTGGTATCAGCCCGAGACGAATCCATCATTACTTACGTAAGTATGGGAATTCCCCCAAAAAAACAAAATCCCCCCAAAAACAAAACCAAGAAAATAAACACCACATCCCACCAAAAATTGTCGTCGCTTTCTAACTGACCGATTGTTCTCCACTTCTTTGGCATGTTTTCTCTTGCAGCGTGTGGCCGGCGGTTTAACAGCACCCGAACCAGCTGCACCCGCCGCCCTGCGCTGCGTGGTCAACGCAGTCCGCGCATTCGCACTCCTACGAGGCAAGGCCCTGCGCCGAACTGAATCTGCACCACAATCATCATCATCATCACAATGATGCGGTTTACGTGGGCGATGGCGAAAGGGTCGCGACGGGTCAGTGAATGTCACACAAACACACACACACACAAACAACACACACACACAACTACAAATCTTAGCCAATAATTGAATATTAATTGAGCATTGATTGATGATCATTTATAACAGAAAATTGTAAAATATTAATGAATATGAAGCAGTTGATAGGCCGTAAAACATTTTGTATATTTAAATTTTAAAATGTGAATGAGTCGTTTTAAAGTTAGTCTCTTTAAGAAATAATACCTATTAAAACAAAATACATTAAATAAAATAAATTTACACACACACACACACATTCACACACACAGACAGACATTCCTCAATATTGTTTTGTGCGAGTATGAAACGTGTCCTTTACATTGTTTATATATTTTTTTGTAAACTATAGCTAATTGCATATTGTATAAATATGAGCAATAAAAAATATGAAAACCACAAAAAAACAAAAAAAATATAAAAATTGAAATCAGCTGTTGATCTTAAGCCTTTCTTTTAGAGCCAAGCAAACGCAAAGGTATCTAATTTGTTTAGTTTATTTACCGCTACCTTTTTTGTATAGAACGAGAGAAAAAAAATCAGTTAAAATCAGATCTCAACGGAACATTTTTGCATATAATTTTTATAATGATGTCCCAACTGCACTCGGAAACAATAACAACAAAGCAAAAACAATAACTTTTCATGTTATGTGCAATATAATTAATAAATGAATTAAAATTATAAAAAGCCGCTGTCAAGTTCATATTAAAAATAAATCTAAAAAAAAAAAAACAAATTAAATTGTGTGAAAAGGCGTTTTTAAAAAATATGTATTGTAAATTTGTGTAAAAACATTTAATACGATAAGCTAAACTAATTTTTAAAACAACAAAACAAAATGTTAAATCTAGAAAATATAAGAAAAACACAAAACAAATTTAATAAAAATGCATAAAATGTAAAGTAAATATAAATATAAATAAACGCGAGAAATCAATAAGTTTAGAGCAGCTAAAAATACAAAATATAGTGTATACTATATATATATGTATATATATATATATATATATATATATATATTGATGTAGTGCTTGCTGTAGCTGTAATTTAATTATTTAAGCGGTATTTAGTGCTTGTGGTTAACCGTAGTTTTATTTATAAACAAGCAGAGCAAATGCACAAAATCAAAAGCGAATTATTCAAATTAAAAACAAGAAATGAATTTTGTTTCTATGTGCGTCTAATTTTATTTGCATTGTAAACTATTAAATTAAATGAGCAACAAATTATTAATGACAACAACAACAACAACAACAACAACAACAAACAACAGCAAACAAAACGAACAGATAAATGTATATGCAAAAAACAAATTATGTGCTAGCATTTAATTAATTAAATAGTTTTAATCTAGAAAATGGCAACTACATTCTAAATAAATAACAACAACAAATCAAACAGAAACAGTACACCAATCTCAAATATATAGTAATATGTATATGATATATAGAGATACAGAGACAGAAAGCCTAGCAGTGAAGTTGAAGCAAAACCCAATCCCATTTAAGTTGTAGTAATTGTCGTAATTTTAAAATCTAAACAAATCAAATCAAACGAAACAATAAAACAAAAACAAATGAAGAAAATAAAAAAGAAAAATTCATTATATTTATATTTCAAATTTAGCCCTCAATTTTTCCACAATCAGCACTTGACTGTGTGCATTGGCTGCGCTTTCGCAGGGATATGTGGCAAGGATATGGCCAGGCAGCCACGTGACGCACTTTAATGCATTCCCATTTACATTACACATTTACACTTGAAACAAGTTAAGTGGCATTTGTTCAGTGAGCCGACGGAAGGAAGCATAAAATCTGTTCCATTAATCATAAAGAATGCAACAGGATATGCTTGAGGCTTTCAGGCTTTTACACTCGCGTTGAATGGTTCCATTATGTCCTCAAAGGCACAGTTTTCAGCAGCAAATTACAGATGAGCACAGAGACAAAGAGAGAGAGTGAGAGAGAGAGAGTGAGAGAGAGAGAGCGTGAGACAGAGAGAGAATTACCAGAGAATCTGGTAAGAAATATTTGTAGCCTGCGGGGGATGTGTGATTTATCAGATTTCAAGTAGCTGGCTGCAATCCCTTTAAAGTCTACTTGCAGCTTATTAAAATTAGGGGCAAATTTCAACTGCATTTTGGGGGTAAGTAGCTCTGCAGTAAATATGCGTGTTTGTTCCTGTTTCTTGGGCTACGAATAAGTCGAAAACCAAAAATGTCAATCAAATGGTTTTGAGTTTTGAGTCCTTAAAGCGCCTGCCACAAGCACTCGACATACCGCAACAACAACAACAACAAAACACACACACTTCACTCAAATTCAAGTTCCAGATTTCAGGTTCAAGTCAAAGTCGGCGATAAAAAAAAAAAACCAAAAAAAAAAAAAATAAAAAAGTTGCGGACAGGCCTCAACTGTCGCCTACTTGAGTCTTGTTTTTTGCTCATTAAATCAACACCTTGTGGCCATTGTGCAGTACAATGGGAAGCGAGAACTGAATCTGTAGCTGTAGCTGTAGCTGGACAGATTTGTTGGCAAAATCAAAGAATTTGGCTGGCAGACCAAACAAGGCCGCTTAACCCTGGACCAGAACCAGGCCCAGAGGACTGCGACTGCTGGCAGCAGTAAATGTCGTAAAGGGATTTTTGCATTTGAACGTTTTTGCGATTTCAATTTAAAAATGTTCATGCCCAAGGAATGCAAAGGAATGCGCAAATTCCAACGGCACAAAGGCTCAATTCTTTTCTGGCCAAAACGTCAGCCAAGTACTTGACCGCATGCACTTTATCTAAGCCATGGCTCTGACTTTTAATTGATACAATTTGAGCCGGCAAACAATGGCACATTTGTCTTCTTTTTTGGGCTGACTGCTCACTTACTTAGTTAGCCGGGAATTTGCAGGCGTATCAATGAAATGGCTAGTCGAGGAGGTGCCACTAGAAATAGCCGCAGCTACACATAAAGTCAAAGTTGCAGTCAGACTCGGAGGCATTTGCAGTTTGGGTAGCTTTGACTTGGAGTTGACTGCTCAAATTACTTGCTGTACTTAGTGTGTTTACATAAATTAGCAACGAAGTGACATTCGCAGCGCTGTTCTTGTTGTTGTAGTTGCTGCTGTCGTTCTGTTGCTGTTGCTGTTGCAGTTGCAGTTGCGCTTCGCAGGACGTTGCAAAAGTTTGTGCTGAAGAATTTCCTCGTAAAAATGACGCATACCAAACTTAGAAGCAACGGGGACGACGCATCGTCGCATCGTCGATCCGTTCCAAGCCGCAACAGGGCTGTGTCCAAGCCCTGGTCCAAGCTCAGGGCCCATACCAAATTGGTATTGGTGTGTTGAGCAGGCCAAATACTCGTACAATAAATAACGCAGCAAATAAATGAAAAACTAAAATAAAAATATAAAAAAAATAAAATTCAAAAATAAGTAACCGAAATCTTACCACCCTTTGAAGACTTTTAATAAAATATTAATAATAATAATAAAATAAAATAGCTTTTACAGCTTTTACATTTTTGCTTACCTTTACAATGTCGGCTTTAAAGTGTTGGCTTGAAGACGTCACACATGGCTTGACAAAGTGTAGATACCCTTTGCTAGTGTATTTAATACAAAAATAAAAACAACAGCGCTGCAGCTAAAGTTATTTGTGAAATTCATCCGTCAAAGTCGCTGCTGCAACGGCCCCGGCTTCTGGCTACTGTCCACTGGTCAGTGGCCACTGACCAAGTCGGTCGCTGTGCCCAGTCAGACTTTGGGTCTTTGGGGCTGTTCGGGTTTTGGGCTGGCGTAAAACTTAAAAAGCGTTCCTTTCATGGTTTTGCCATTGTTTTCAAGCCTGGCTACTGGTCATGCCGCACTGTGTGTGCAACTTTGAGCTGCTCTCTGTCTGTTGCTTGCTGCTCTCTACTGGCTCCTGGCTGCCACAGCATTCCTGGGCACCGTCCGCATGGAATGATGAACGATGTGTCGCTGATGACCTGATCAAAGTGGAGCATCTGCACGCATATCGATTGCACTGCAGCGTGTACAGAGGGGGCAGCGTTCGGAGGCGGGGGCGGGGGTGTGATGGCAGCAGCCGCTGCATGTTTAAGGACATGACATTTTTTGTCGTACCGTTTGCTAAAATAACTTTGTTAAGATTTTTGCAAAACTCGCTTTGGGGCATTTTGGGGCCGGGCTCGACTTCATCTCCAGCTTCAGCTTCAGCTTCGTCTTCGGCACGGCACAGCTCAACTCAGCTCAGGGATTGGGAGGATTGAAGAGGAGATGGAATAGAAAACTTAGCAAGCTGCAAACAGTCACATCTCGCTGCGAAAGGGACAAATTTGACATGGCAGGGTCCAGGCCCAGGACAGGCTTTTGTTATTTTTTGAGCAGCGCGCTGCATTTCAATGAGCCGCGATAAATCTTCAACTTGCCACTGAGCCACTGAGCCACTGGACCCGGCCTAACCAGTCACCAGCCACCAGTCAACAGTCAACAGTTAACAGACAACGACACTCGTTGTTGAGGTTGTTTGTTGTTGTTTGTTGTTGTTTGTTGTTGTTTGTTTTTGGGCTGGCTCAGTAGTCAGTGACCGATTTTATGACAAATGTATTTTATGAACTGTCAAAATAGGTGTTGAAAATGAATTAATTCGCTCTGCTCAGCTCTTGTCTGGCTGACTTGCTGACTCGCTGACTGACTGACTGGCTTGACAACAGCAGCACCAATGTTGGTGCAACAACAACAACAACAAATGCGTTTTGGCGGCAAACTTCAGACCCGCAAGCGTGACATTTGCAACAGCAGCGGGGGTAGCGGAGAGGAGGCAACAGTTCAGCTGCGTCTGCGCCGAAATACGAAACTGCCAATTAAGAGCAACTTCCTACGCAATCAGCCCAGATCCATGTTCCCATAGTAGTAGCAAAGCGCGCCCCTTGCACCCTCCACCCTCCCTCCACCCTGCACCCAAGCTAAG